>CM077674.1:45590729-46190729 GCA_039707655.1 Elymus sibiricus | reverse complement strand
CAAGACGATGCCGCGGCGAATGGCGGTGGTCGGAGCGGCTGGGATGGCCGGAGTCGAGCGCTATGACCTCGCCGGCGATGAGGCATTCGGGCGAGCTACGGGAACGTGGTTGCGGGGCAAGTTCGAGTGCGCGATCTAGCTGGGCGTGACCTACGCGGTGCGGCGAGTTCATCTAGCACTAGCACATGACCATTTGGTCATCGGAGCCTCGCCGGCGACGAGCGCAGGCGGCGGCGGGTACGGCCATGTCGGGAGAGCTTGCTAGGGGGCACATCCGACCGCGAGAAGAGAGGGGGAGGAGGAGATGCTCACCGGGAGGGCACACGGGGGCCCGGCGGAGGTTTAGGAGCAGCAGAACGACGGCATTTGACGGAGAAGCGCCGGCGACCGAAGAACGGGGAGGAGCTCGATCCCCCCGTTGTGGTGGTCCAGCGCTTGATCCAGTGGGCGGAGAGGAAGCAGAGGAGCAAGGCGGAGCGAACGGGCTCGGTCTCAGGCGACGGGGAGGCCTGTGGCCTCGCCGGCGAGCTCGGCCATGTCGTCGACTTCGGGTGGCTGCGCGAGGAGGAAGAAAGCGGGCGAGGGAGAGAGCGAGGGGGAGTCTGGGGGTGGCTAGGGTTGCGGGAGGCTGTGGGGGACCTTATCCGCGACGGGGAGGCAGTGGATGGCTGACAACGCCACTACTAGGAAAAATCCTACTAGTAGCGCTGGTTTTTGGGCTAGCAGTAGCGCGGGTGCCCGCGCTACTGCTACGATGCTACAGCTAAATTTTAGCAGTAGCGTGGCTTTACCCGCGCTACTGCTAACTATACATAGTAGTAGCGTGCTTATTAAACCGAGCTGCTGCTAATAGCAGCAGCGCCTCTATCCAGAGCGCGCTGCTGATAATAGCACGCTGCTGCTACATGTATGCCCGCGCTACTACTAATTTTTCTTGTATTTTTTTTCTGCAGCATATTGGCCCTGTATTTGTACAGGTTTTATACAATAGTTTCATCATATGATTTTATGATCAATCATGAGTTATTATATCAGTGGGTGAAAGAGACATGGATTAGATTGAAGTGGAGGCAACATGGTGCAGATCGAAAGTACTACTAATCCAAACTAATCTACTAATCCAAACTTGATCACTTTAGTTTGGATTAGTAGTACTTTCGATCTGCACCATGTTGCCTCCACTTGAATCTAATCCACGTTTATTTCACCCACTGATATATATAATAACTCATCATGCTCATATAACAACTCAGCATCATCATCATAATAATAACTCATCATCGTTATCATAATAACAAGTCATACTCATCATCATCATCATATATAGTCATCTAACAACTTCTACTCGTTATCATAATAACAAGTCATACTACTCATCATCATAGTCATAACCAACCCTAGTTAATTGTTCTTAGCACATGTTCATGAGTATTAGTTAGGACCTGCTACGCTCTCTAAGGTAAAATAGCATAAAACAACATAGCCCCTGACTCTCCATTATGAAGAATGGAGATTATCTTGTCTCCAATTCGTGCGCTTCGCACAATGTTGCTTCCAAGTAGCTCACTTTCATTATTCATAACTTTTTTCCATTCTTTGATTGTGATGTCTTCATCGGTTTGAGAAATCATGTATGAACAGCGGTGAACCCGAGGCGGACTTGTCCGTAATCTAATAACATCAATGCGACCTTTCATAAACATCAGATGAGGCACACAATCCTTCGGGATTTTCTGTTGAAGAACATAATAATAACTTAGTTAGCAATGTAGTTTAGCTTTAGAAGAATGTATGCAAAAGATGCACTGATGTCGTAATAGTAAAAAATCTTACCATGCCATCTCTATGGATGTTACCGTAGTTCAACCCATGCACTAGTGGCACGTATTGACCATAATGTGGAGGAGTTTCATAATTGATATTGAAATTCTCAACATCAATAATAAATGAGATAAGATGATCTTTCTCCTGGTAACTTAGTTCAGAGCCATCAGTGTAGTAGGTTTTGTCTACAATCTTCCGTACATTTTTTGAAGAATGGAAATAAGCTGTCAATGAAAATAAGCCGTCAATGATTTTTAAATAAACAATATAAATTACTTAACAAATTTATTTGACAAACTCACAAAGAGGTAGAACTGGAAGCGTCTCAACATCCACCCAAATGTCGATATTATCGTCAATTTCATCTTCGGGCCCAAGATCGGAGGTGATTTGCATATCCTCCTTAAATTCATAGGCCTTGCAAAATCCTCTCCAAGTTGAGCAACCGAAACGTGAGCTATTTGGTGCATTAAATAGCTTAACCAAAAAAGTGAAACCATGCTTCGTCCTAAGGTGAGCACTCTTCGTCTCTGTTCTCTCCCTATCTTCAAAACCGAGCTTTTCCAAGACATACGGTCTTGCGTGACATGGGATGAACTATTTCAATTAAAAAATGGAAAATTACACGTTGAAGCCAAAATTCACAAGTCATGCATAATTACGGAAAAATACTTGTTGTCCTTATGTACCGTAAAAAAATCGAAAGTCTCCTTCGGCATGATGGTGAAGTACCTACCGTTCTGCAGATAAGGCATCTTGTCGCACAAACCCCGGTCGTCTTCACAGTAGTCGCACTCAGGAATCATATCGTCGTCAGACATTTCCTGTGTTCATAAGTCAAAGATTAAAAATCGACGACAAATAACAGGAACTCAACACACAGATCATTATTACTCATCACGGGTTGACTTTCGGTCTGTCGAGTCTTTCCTTGAAAACTCTCATCTCACGTGGTGTTCGCAGATATTCGACCGACGGTGATGGTCGCTACTCCTCCTCCCCCTAGTGCATAACAAAGGTCTAGCACAAGGAGAAGAAGGAGAAGCGACCCCCACGACAACAGTCGGCATTCTTCTTCTCTCATATATGGTGGACACTCTCCCTCACTAATTTTCTGACTGTCATGTATTGAGCCCCGACAGAGTTAAAGTCAACCCGAAATGTCATTTAATTCTCTTTCCGACAAATCCAAGGCACTCGATATTTCCTACATACTAGCACAAGTCATGCTAAAATTCACGGAAAAATCCGGCATGACCTTTGCTAAAATAGGACATATCGAGCGCCTGAAATTTACCGGAACGGAAATGAATCAACACTCCGGCAAAACATAGGCCACTCGGATTTTCCATGAGATACAAAAATGTTCATACACATACAGAGATGTTTAAACTACACATCACTACTCCACATATCACATGTTCAAATAGATCATCTTTACTCAATAGACGGCTGTCGAGGATGCGGGTGTTGTCGGTCACATGTTCACATTTTCATTTTCATTTCTTCACATGTTCACTTTTTATGCACTTCATAATCAATTTATAATGAAACTTCTTGAACCATAGAAAAATGCCCTAATTTCACAATATAACTTAGAGCTTGGTTGCTGAAATATTATTTGAAAATATACTATGAACCCTAGAAAAATGCCCTAATTTCAGAATATAACAAGTACAGAACATTTTTTAAAATTCTACGAACTAAATATAGTAAGCTACAAACTATAATATAGAAACTATAAACTATGAATTATAAACTACAAACTATAAACTACTTCAGTAAACTACAAACTAGAAACTAATTTAGTTAAATGAGGGAGCTAGCTAGGAGGGAGGAGGAGGAGGAAGGAGGGCCGGCGGCGGCTGGAGGAGGAGGGAGGAGGGCCGGCGACGGCTGGAGAATGGAGGCGGGAGGGAGGAGAGAGGAGGGGGAGGGAGGAAAGGCGGCTAGAGGAGGAGGAGCAGGGGGGAGGGAGGAGGGAGGAGGAGGGGCGGCTAGAGGAGGAAGGAGCAGGGGGGAGGGAGGAGGGCCGGCGGCGGCTGGAGGAGGAGGGAGGAGGGCGGGCGGCGGCTGGAGGGGGAGGGAGGAGGGGCGGCTAGAGGAGGGAGGAGGGAGGAGGAGGAGGAGGCTTACCGAGGCCGGGGGATGGAAGCGACGAGAGCGGCAATGCGGCATCGGCGGCGATGGTAGGAGGAGGAGGACGGTCGCGGCGATGAGAGAGTGGCACAGGGAGAGTGACGAACGGGCGGGACGGCGGATAATGTTTACCCTAGCAGTAGCGCGGGCTACGGCCCAACGCTACTGCTAAGTGGGGACGGGCAGCTGGGCCCGGGCATGGCATAACAGTAGCGCGGGCCAAGGACACACGCTACTTCTAACGTGTTTAGCAGTAGCGTGTGTCCATGACCAGCGCTGCTGCTATGGCAAGCCCGTGGGGCACAGCGACACCACGGTGTGGGAGCACTTAGCAGTAGCGGCGGTCCGCTGGTCTGCGCTACTGCTAACTCCCTACCTGTAGCGCTGGAATGTACCACGCGCTACTAATAAGTAACAGTAGAGCTTCTCCTCTTACCCGCGCTACTGCTAATGTTCTATCTATAAGCTTTCTCCTAGTAGTGCGCGGAGCTCGGCGCTCGGATGCGCGCGCGCGTCGACACGGAGGCGGGAGGAGGACGATGACTGCACGGTGGGCTGGGCTCAGGCACTGTAGACTAGAGCCCAGTGCCACAGTAGCGGTAGGCCTTTTCTCTTTTTATTTTTCTGTTTCTATTCTTTATCTCCGCTTTGCAAATTGTTTGACCACTAAATGAGTTTTATAAATTGTGTGACCTGGTTCAAATATTACAATGCAATATTACCTACCATCAGAAATTGGTTTGGTGAAAATATGATTTCATTTGCAAATTTTATTAAATAAAATGATATTAAATGTTGTTGTTAGCTACTGTTTTAAGATGATAGAGTCGCTTAATGAATTTAGGTGATGTTGTTTTCCTGAACATATTTAGTTATGGATTAGTTTCTATTTAATGAAGATTTTTATTTCCAACTTGGAACAACTTTTATTTTCACTTAAAATTTGAATTTCAATTGAATTGGAATTTGAAACGAGATATGATGCAAAGGATGATTAAGCACTATTAAGCATGGTGACTTGGCATTATCAAAAGGTGATCACTGTAGCTATTACAAGGGGATGTTACACGGGGGGCATAGTTTTCACTAGAGGCTTCTCTCTCGGAAAGATAGCATACGGTGGGTAAACAAATTATTGTTGGGCAATTGATAGAAAAGCGCATAGTTATGATGTTATTCATGGAAATGATCATGTATATATGCATTACCTCCGTGACAAGTAGACCGACTCCTGCCTGCATCTACTACTATTACTCCACCCATCGACCGCTATCCAGCATGCATCTAGGGTATTAAGTTCATGACAAACAGAGTAACGCTTTAGGCAAGATGACATAATGTAGACAGAGTGAAACCAAGCAATATGATTAAATCCCATCGTTTTACCCTTAATGGTAGCAATACAATACGTGCCTCGCTACCCCTTTTGTCACGAGGTGAGGACACCGCAAGATTGAACCCACTACAAAGCACCTCTCCCGTTGAAGATAAATCAATCTAGTTGGCCAAACTGAATGGATAGATCGAAGAGAAATACCAAGCTATAATAATCATGCATAATAAAGTTCAGAATTGACACAATTACTTTCAATGAATAATCTGATAAAAAAAACCACAATTCATCGGATCCCAACAAACACACCGCGAAAGAGGATTACATCGGATAGTTCTCCGTAGACATCAAGGACAACATTGTATTGAAGATAGGAGAGAGAGAAGAAGCCATCTAGCTAATTACTATGGACCCGTAGGTCTGTGGTAGACTACTCACACATCATCAGAGAGGCAGCAAGGTTGATGTAGAAGCCCTCTGTGATCAATTCCCCCTCCGGCAGAGTACTGGAGAAGGCCTCCAGATGGGACTGCGGAAGAACAGAGGCTTGCGACGGTGGAAGAATTGATTCGGGGCCTCTCTCGGGGTTTTTGGAACATTTGGGAATTTATAGAAGTGGAATTAGGTCAAACAGAGCCACGTGGTGCCCATAAGACATCATGGCGCGCCCTACCCCCCAGGGCGCGCCCTGTTGCCTTGCCGTCTCCTCGTTTCTCATCTGGTGTCCTCCCGAAGCTTCTAGGGTCTCTTATGTCAAGAAAACAATCGTCAAAAAGTTTTGTAGCGTTTGGACTCCGTTTGGTATGGATTTTCTGTAAAAACCAAAAATAGGCAGAAAGCAACAACTGGCACTAGGCACTGGGTTAATAGGTTAGTTCCCAAAAATGATATAAAATTGCATATAAAGTATCTAAGATTGATAATATAATAGCATGAAACAATCAAAAATTATAGATACGTCGGAGACATATTATACGTCTCCAACGTATCTATAATTTTTGATTGTTCCATGCTATTATAGTATGAATCTTGGATGTTTTTTATACATTTACAAGCAATTATATATCATTTTTTGGGACTAACCAATTAACTTAGTGCCTAGTGCCAGTTGCTTCTTTTTGCCTGTTTTTGGTTTTCCAGAATATCAGTACCAAACGAAGTCCAAAGGCCACGAAACTTTTTGGAGATTTTTTTCTGGACATAAGAGACACTAGAAGCTTCGGGAGAGGGCCAGAAGACAGAAGGGGTGGCCACAAGCCACCAGGGCACGCCCCAGGAGGGTGGCACACCCTGGTAGCTTGTGGGGCCACCTCTGCTCCGTTTGACCTAATTCCACCTCTATAAATTCTCTAAAATCGGGAAACCAACAGAGGACTCCACGAAATACTTTTTCCGCCGCCACAAGTCTCTGTTCTTGAGAGATCCCATCTGGAGGCCTTTCCCGGTACTCTGCCGGAGGGGGAATCGACCATGGAGGGGCTCTACATCAACCTTGCCCCCCTTCCGATGATGCGTGAGTAGTTTACCACAGACCTTCGGGTCCATAGTTAGTACCTAGATGGCTTCTTGTCTCTATTTGATCTTCAATACAATGTTCTCCTCAATGTTCTTGGAGTTCTATCCGATGTAATCACTTTTTGCGGTGTGTTTGTTGGGATCCGATGAATTGTGAGTTTATGATTGCTACTTGTAGCTTGCGTTGGTTTTATCCCCGAAGAGGAAGGGATGATGCAGCACAGTAGAGATAAGTATTTCCCTCAGTTATGAAACGAAGGTTATCGAACCAGTAGGAGAACCACGCAACACCTCGTTAGCAGTACCTGCACACAAACAACAAATCCTTGCACCCAACACAAACGAGGGGTTGTCAATCCCTCGGCAGTCAATTGCAAGATTAAATTGTATGTGATAGATAGATAGATTGAAACAAAAATACAAAATAAAATAAATAAAAGAAAATGGCAGCAATATTTTTAGGGTTTTAGTAATATGATTTTGATAGACCCGGGGGCCATAGTTTTCACTAGAGGCTTCTCTCAAGAAAATAGCATACGGTGGGTAGACAAATTACTGTTGGGCAATTGATAGAAAAGCAAATAATCATGACGATATCCAAGGCAATGATCATGTATATAGCCATCACGTCCAAGATAAGTAGACCGACTCCTGCCTGCATCTACTACTATTACTCCACACATCGACCGCTATCCTGCATGCATCTAGTGTATTAAGTCCATAAAGAACGGAGTAACGCCATAAGAACGATGACATGATGTAGACAAGATAAACTCACGTATGAATAAACCCCATCTTTTTACCCTTAATAGCAACGATACATACGTGTCATGTCCCTTTCTGTCACTGGGATTGAGCACCGCAAAATCGAACCCATTACAAAGCACCTCTTCCCATGGCAAGATAAATCAATCTAGTTGGCCAAACCAAATCAATAGATCAGACAAGAAATACGAGGCTATAATAATCATGCATAAAAGAGATCAGAGAAGATTCAAGTAATATTCATGGATAATCTGATCATAAACTCACAATTCATCGGATCCCAACAAACACACCGCAAAAAGTGATTACATCGGATAGAACTCCAAGAACATCAAGGAGAACATTGTATTGAAGATCCAAAAGAGAGAAGAAGCCATCTAGCTACTAACTATGGACCCAAAGGTCTGTGGTAAACTACTCACGCATCATCGGAAGGGCAGCAAGGTTGATGTAGAGCCCCTCCGTGATCGATTTCCCCTCCGACGGAGTACCGGAGAAGGCCTCCGGATGGGATCTCTCGAGAACAGAAACTTGCGGCGGCGGAAAAAGTATTTCGTGGACTCCCTTGAGGGTTTCTGATTTTTCCTGAATTTATAGTGGTGGAATTACGTCAAACGGAGCTGGGGTGGGCCCACGAGGCACCAGGGCGCGCCTGCTCCCCCCAGGCGCGCCCTGGTGGCTCGTGGCCACCCCCTCTGGCGTCTGGTCTTCTCCCGAAGCTTCTAGTGTTGTATATGTCCAGAAAAAAAACTCCAAAAAGGATCGTGGCATTTGGACTTCATTTGGTATTGATTTTCTGTAAAACAAAACCAGGGCAGAAAACAGCAACTGGCACTAGGCACTAGGTTAATAGGTTAGTCTCCAAAAATGATATATAATTGCTGTAAATGAATATAAAAACATCCAAGATTGATAATATAATAGCATGGAATAATCAAAAATTATAGATACGTTGGAGACGTATCAGCATCCCCAAGCTTAATTCCTGCTCGTCCTTGAGTAGGTAAATGATAAAAACAGAATTTTTGATGTGGAATGCTGCCTATCATATTCATCACATATTCTTTTCTTTTATAGCATGGACATTGGACTTGAATGATTCAAAGCAATAGTCTATAATTTGACATGAAGATATAAATACTCAAGCATGCTAACAAGCAACCATGTCTTTCAAAATATCAACGCTAAAGAAAGTTATCCCTAGCCCATTATGCTCAATCATTGATCCATTCATGAAACACACTCAAATATTAGCTACATCCAATGCACAAGTATGACAATAGTGCTCTCTAGTTGGTGCTTTTGTAAGAGAAGATGGAGACTCAAATAAAAATAAAAATTGCATAAAAGTAAATAGATAGGCCCTTCGCAGAGGGAAGCGGAGATTTGTCAAATGTGCCAGAGCTCAAAACTTAAATTAATGAGATAAAAATATTTTGAGAGGCATGCTTTTCCTGTCAACGAAAACGACCGAGAATTCCCAATATTTTCCATGCTAGACACATCATAGGCGGTTCCCAAACAGAAAGTAAAGTTTATTTCCTTTCCACCATTTCTTTCACAATCCATGGCTAGCAGTATCCATGGGTGCCCTCCATACCAACACTTTCCAAGAAATTTTGTTGTTATTAATTTTGATTTCATTGTGGGACTGGGCATCCCTATTACCAACCACTCTCTCGTGCAATGACAAGTGAATAAACACTCATCGTAAGAATAACACACCTAGCATGGAAAATAATGGCCACCCCCTGCCGCTTCATGAGCGGTACAGGCACACAAAACGGAAAAATTATTTTGAAAATTAGAGTTGGCACACGCAAATTTACTTGGAACGGCATTGAAATACCGCATATAGGCAGATATAGTGGACTCATTTGGCACAACTTGGGTTTAAGGATTTTCGATGCACAAGTAGTATTTCCGCTTAGTACAAATGAAGGCTAGCAAATAGATTGAGAAGCAACCAACCAAAAAACGAAAACGGTCATAAACATGCATTGAACACAACTAACACCAAATAATGCACCATAAGTAGGATATAATTTCATTGCACAACTATTGACTTAACATGCATGCATAGGGAATCACAAACCATAACACTAATATTCTTACTAAATCACAATTACTCACTAACATGACTCACATATTATCATTTCCATATCGCAAAACTATTGCAAGGAATCACACTTATCATATCCAATGATCTATATGAAAGTTTTTATTATATCCCTCTTTAATATTCATCACTTTGGGACCAATTTCATATCTTGTGCAAATTACTGTTACTATTATCAACTCTCAAAAAGATTTAAGTGAAGCATGAGAGTGCAAATATTTCTTCAAAATTTTAATCCTATCAATTCTCAAAATAATATAAGTGAAGCATTTGAATTCATTTCTTCAAAATTTTAATCTTATCAACTCTCAAAAAAATAGAAGTGAAGCATGAGAGTTTATTTCTTCAAAATGTAGCCACCACCATGCTCAAAAAGATTTAAGTGAAGCACTAGAGCAACTGCCTAGCTCAAAAAATTTAAGTGAAGCACATAGAGTATTCTAACAAATGATGATAAACGTGTGGCTCTCTCAAAATAGGTGTGTTCAGCAAAGATGATTGTGACAAACTAAAAAGCAAACAAAGCAAAGACTCATATAATACACGACGCTCCAAGCAAAACTCATATCATTTGACGAATAAAAATATAGCTCTAAGTAAAATTACCGATGGTTGGTAGAAGAAAGAGGGGATGCCTTCCGGGGCATCCCCAAGCTTAGACGCTTGAGTCTTCCTTGAATATTACCTTGGGGTGCCTCGGGCATCCCCAAGCTTAGGCTCTTACTACTCCTTATTCCTTCAGCCATCATGATCTCACCCAAAACTTGAAAACTTCAATCACACAAAACTCAACAAAACCTTCGTGAGATCCGTTAATATAACAAAATAAATCACTACTTTAAGTACTGTTGCAAACCCATTCATATTTTATTTTTGCATTATACCTACTGTACTCTAACTTCACCATGGCTTATACCCCCCGATACAATCCATAGATTCATCAAAAAAGCAAGTAGTGCATCAAAAACAGAATCTGTCAAAAACAGAACAGTCTGTAGAAATCTATTTAAAGTCCATACTTCTCTAACTCCAAAAATTCTGAAAAATTAGGACAACGTTGGAAATTCATATACCAATACTGTGTAAAAATTTCAGATTTTTCTGACGCTCGAGTATAGAAACAAAATTCGGTCACTGGACGCAAAACTTTCTGTTTTCCAAACAGCATCAATTATACTATCTTCCAAATCCTCCTAAAGGCTTTACTTGGCACAAACACTAATTAAAAACACAAAAACACACTCATACCAGTAGCATAAATGTGAAAACACACAATAACAGAAAAAATTTATTTTATTTATTGGGTTGCCTCCCAACAAGCGCTATTGTTTTATGCCCCTAGCTAGGCATAATGCATGGTTTCAAGTATTGTCAGCTTTGGATTTAGTAATCTTTATAGGAGTTTTCTCAAACCCAGGAGGTTCTTTACGCTTCCCATTATTCTCAAAAAAAGAGGCAATTTTAAGATCCAAAATATCCAATCGCTTATTGCATAAAGAAATCAAAGTATTCGTGCGATCGAGATTTCCACTAATATTTTTAAGAGGCTCGTTAGACTTTTGCAACTCAACCAAATTTTTCTGCATATCACCCAATTTGTCTAATATTTGAGCCCCCTCTTGAGTAAAAGCAAAACCCTTTTGTGGTGGTGGAATCCCCAATATGCCTTCTATTATTTCATAGGCAGTATTGGCCTCACTTTCAATAAAATTCCCATTTGCGGCAAAATCCAAAAGTTGTCTATGATGCATGGTCAAACCTATATAGAAATTGCGAAGCAAATTTTTTAAATCCCCTTTTATAGAGCAAACATGGTAGGATTCCATTAACCTATACCAAGCATCTTTAAGATTTTCTCCTTGTTTCTGTTTGAAGTAAAGCACTTCAAAATCCGGTGACAAAGGAGGGATAGTTACGCTAGTCATGATGACAAGATGAGCAAATCAAAGAGGCAAACAAAAAAAGGGCAATCGAAAAATATTTTTGTATTTTTGTAAAAACGTTTTAGAAGTGGGGGAGATGAAAACGAGAGGCAAATAAAGTAAATACAAGGAGATGAGAGTTTATGCAAAGGTACTTGATAGATGTTGATGATGTCTCCCCGGCAACGGCGCCAGAAATTCTTCCTGCTACTTGTTGCTTGCGTTGGTTTTATCCCCGAAGAGGAAGGGATGATGCAGCACAGTAGAGATAAGTATTTCCCTCAGTTATGAAACCAAGGTTATCGAACCAGTAGGAGAACCACGCAACACCTCGTTAGCAGTACCTGCACACAAACAACAAATCCTTGCACCCAACGCAAACGAGGGGTTGTCAATCCCTCGGAGGTCAATTGCAAGATTAAATTGTATGTGATAGATAGATAGATTGAAACAAAAATACAAAATAAAATAAATAAAAGAAAATGGCAGCAATATTTTAGGGTTTTAGTAATATGATTTAGATAGACCCGGGGGCCATAGTTTTCACTAGAGGTTTCTCTCAAGAAAATAGCATACGGTGGGTAGACAAATTACTGTTGGGCAATTGATAGAAAACCAAATCAGCATGACGATATCCAAGGCAATGATCATGTATATTGGCATCACGTCCAAGATAAGTAGACCGACTCCTGCCTGCATCTACTACTATTAATCCACACATCGACCGCTATCCAGCATGCATCTAGTGTATTAAGTCCATAAAGAACGGAGTAACGCCATAAGAACGATGACATGATGTAGACAAGATAAACTCAAGTATGAATAAACCCCATATTTTTACCCTTAATAGCAATGATACATACATGTCATGTCCCTTTCTGTCACTGGGATTGAGCACCGCAAGATCGAACCCATTACAAAGCACCTCTTCCCATGGCAAGATCAATCAATCTAGTTGGCCAAAACAAATCAATAGATCGGAGAAGAAATACAAGGCTATAATAATCATGCATAAAAGAGATCAGAGAAGACTCAAATAATATTCATGGATAATCTGATCATAAGCTCACAATTCATCGGATCCCAACAAACACACCGCAAAAAGTGATTACATCGGATAGAACTCCAAGAACATCGAGGAGAACATTGTATTGAAGATCAAAAAGAGAGAAGAAGCCATCTAGCTACTAACTATGGACCCGAAGGTCTGTGGTAAACTACTCACGCATCATCGGAAGGGCAGCAAGGTTGATGTAGAGCCCCTCCCCGATCGATTTCCCCTCCGGCGGAGTACCGGAGAAGGCCTCCAGATGGGATCTCTCGAGAACAGAAACTTGCGGCGGCGAAAAAAGTATTTCGTGGACTTCCTTGAGGGTTTCTGATTTTTCCTAAATTTATAGTGGTGGAGTTAGGTCAAACGGAGCTGGGGTGGGCCCACGAGGCACCAGGGCGCGTCTACCCCCCCCCCCCAGGCGCGCCCTGGTGGCTCGTGGCCACCCCCTCTAGCGTCTAGTGTTGTATATCTCCAGAAAAAAATCTCCAAAAAGTTTCGTGGCATTTGGACTTCATTTGGTATTGATTTTCTGTAAAACAAAAACAGGGCAGAAAACAGCAACTGGCACTAGGTTAATAGGTTAGTCTCCAAAAATGATATATAATTGTTGTAAATGAATATAAAAACATCCAAGATTGATAATATAACAGCATGGAACAATCAAAAATTATAGATACGTTGGAGACGTATCAATGATCAGATTATCCATGAATATTATATGAGTTTTCTCTGAACTCTTTTATGCATGATTATTATAGCTTCGTATTTCTCTCCGATCTATTGATTTGGTTTGGCCAACTAGATTGATTTATCTTGCAATGGGAGAGGTGCTTTGTAATGGGTTCGATCTTGCGATGCTCAATCTCAGTGACAGAAATGGACATGACACGTATTGTATCATTGCTATTAAGGATAAAAAGATGGGGTTTATTCATGCGTGAGTTTACTTTGTCTACATCATGTCATCTTGCTTAAGGCGTTACTCCATTCTTTGTGAACTTAATACTCTAGATGCATGTTGGATAGCGGTTGATGTGTGGAGTAATAGTAGTAGACGTAGGCAGGAGTCGGTCTACTCGTCTCAGACGTGATGCCTATATACATGATCATTGCCTTGGATATCGTCATGATTATTTGCTTTTCTATCAATTGCCCAACAGTAATTTGTCTACCCACCGTATGTTATTTTCAAGAGAGAAGCCTCTAGTGAAAACTATGGCCCCCGGGTCTATCTTTATCATATACTAAAACCCTAAAATACTTTGCTGCAATTTTACTTTATTTATTTTATTTTGTATTTTTGTTCGATCTATCTATCTATCACCATACAATTTAATCTTGCAATTGACCACCAAGGGATTGACAACCCCTTGTTCGCGTTGGGTGCGAGGATTTGTTGTTTTGTGTGCAGGTGCTGCTAATGAGTTGTTGTGTGATTCTCCTACTGGATTGATAACCTTGGTTTCATAACTGAGGGAAATACTTATCTCTAGTATACTGCATCATCCTCTCCTCTTCGGGGAAAAACCAACGCAGATCTCAAGTAGCAGGAAGAATTTCTGGCGCCGTTCCCGGGGAGACATCATCAACATCTATCAAGTACCTACGAATAAAACTTTCATCTCCTTGCATTTATTTTATTTGCCTTTGCTTCTCGTTTTCATCTCCCCCAATTCTAAAAAGTTTTTACAAAAATACAAAAATATTTTCCGTTTGCCTTTTTCTTGTTTGCTTCTTTGCTTGCTTATTATCTTTTTTGCGTAGTCACGATGTCTCAAGAAAATACAAAATTATGTGATTTTTCCAATACTAATAATAATGATTTTATTAGTACTCCGATTGCTCCTCCCACCGCTAGTGCGGAGACTTGTGATATTAATGCTGCTTTGTTAAATCTTGTTATGAAAGAACAATTTTCTGGTAGTCCTAATGAAGATGCTGCATCCCATCTTAATACTTTCGTAGAATTGTGTGATATGCAAAAGAAAAAAGATGTGGATAATGATATTGTGAAATGAAAATTATTCCTATTCTCATTGCGGGATTGTGCAAAAATTTAGTTTTCATCTTTACCACGAAATAGTATCGATTCTTGGGATAGGTGTAAAGATGCTTTTATTAACAAGTATTTTCCTCCCGCGAAAATTATTTCCCTTAGAAATCAAATTATGAATTTTAAGCAACTTGATCATGAACATGTTGCCCAATCTTGGGAGAGGATGAAATTAATGATAAGAAATTGCCCTACTCATGGTTTAAATTTGTGGATGATCATACAAAAAAATTATGCGGGATTAAACTTTGTTTCTAGTAATCTTTTAGATTGTGCCGCAGGTGGTACTTTTATGGATATTACATTGGGAGAAGCTACTAAATTGCTAGATAATATTATGGCAAATTATTCACAATGGCATAGTGAAAGAGCTCCTACTAGTAAAAAAGTGAATTCTGTTGAAGAAATTAGTACTTTGAGTGATAAAGTTGATGCTCTTATGAAATTGGTTGCTAGCAAAAACACTCCTATTGATCCTAATGATGTGCCTTTATCCACTTTGATTGAGCAAAATAATGATCCCGTAGATGTGAATTTTGTCTCGCGGAACAATTTTAATAGTAATGCTTATAGAGGTAATCTTAATCCTAGGCCGTTTCCTGGAAATTCCTCTAATAATTATGGCAATCCCTATGGAAATCCTTATAATAATAATAATAGGATGCCCTCTGATCTTGAATGTAATATTAAATAATTTATTAATGCTCAAAAAGTTTTCAACACTATGATAGAAGAAAATTTGAGTAAACTTGATGATATGTCTAGGAGCATTGATAGAATTATTCATGATGTAGAAAATCTTAAGACTAAAATTTTGCCTCCCAAAATTGATATTAATGAATCAATTAAAGCTTTATATGTCTCCATGGATGAGAGTAAGAAAAGAACCGCTATGCTTAGAGCTAAACGAGAATTCTTAGAAAAAGCAATTCCTCCCGGTTTCTATCGTAGTAATGATGAGGATATTAAAATGATTGGGGTTTCATCTATTGATTCCTTGTTTAGCAATATAAAACTTGATGAAAAGGGGACTGAAGAACAGTCAACTTTAGCTAGAAGGCGTTCCCATAATTCGGAGGGTGAAAATCTTGAATTTTTTTTTGATAAAAGTGGGTTTGGAGAGGTAAAAACTTTAACTAGTGATGTGCCCACTCTCTTGGATTACAAAGATTTTAATTATGATAGTTGTTCTTTGATTGAATGCATTTCTTTGTTACAATCCATGCTAAATTCACCCAACGCTTATGAACAAAATAAGGCTTTTACTAAACACATTGTAGAAGCAATGATGAAAGCGTTAGAAGAAAAACTAGAATTAGAAATTTCAATTCCTAGAAAATTATATGATGAGTGGGAACCTACCATTAAAGTTCAAACTAAAAATTATTTGTGCAATGCTTTATGTGATTTGGGTGCTAGCATTTACACAATTCCAAAATCTCTATGTGATGTGTTATGTTTTACCAACATAGATGAATGTTCTCTAAATTTACACTTGGCGGATTCTACTATCAAAAAGCCTTTGGGTAGAATTAATGATGTTCTTATTCTTGCAAATAGGAACCATATGCCCGTTGATTTTATTGTACTTGATATTGATTGCAATCCGTCTTGCCCCATAATACTTGGTAGACCGTTCTTACGAACCATAGGTGCCGTCATTGATATGAAAGAAGGGAATATAAAGTTTCAATTTCCACTAAAGAAAGGGATGGAACACATCCCTAGGAAAAGAATTAAAGCACCCTATGAATCCATTATGAGGGCCACTTATGGACTTAACTTGAAAGATGACAATACTTGAAATTATGCATTATGGCTAGCTAGGGGCATAAAACAATAGCGCTTGTTGGGAGGCAATCCAATGAATAAAATAATTTTTTGTTTTTACCTTCTGTTTTTGTGCGTGCACACAATTATGCTACTGTTATGATTGTGTTTTTTATGTTTTAATTAGTGTTTGTGCCAAGTAAAGTCTTTGGGGTGATTTGGAAGATAGTATAATTGATGATGTCTGGAAAACAGAAAGTTTTGTGTTCAGTGCTGGAATTTTAGTTATGTACTGTCGCAACAAAAAAATCTGAATTTTTTACACAGTATTGGTATATGAATTTCCCACGTTTTCCTAATTTTTCAGAATTTTTGGAGGTACAGAAGTATAGCTTTTAAATAGATCTTTACAGACAGTTCTGTTTTAGAGAGATTCTGTTTTTGTTGCATAGTTTGCTTATTTTGATGAATCTATGGATCGTATCGGGGGGTATGAGTCATGGAGAAGTTGGAGTACAGTAGCATTATGCTAATATTAAATATGAATCAATTTACAAAAGTACTTAAAGTAGTGATTTGTTTTGTTATACTAACGGATCTCACGAAGGTTTTGTTGAGTTTTGTGTGATTGAAGTTTTCAAGTTTTGGGTGAGATCACGATGGATGAAGGAATAAGGAGTGGCAAGAGCCTAAGCTTGGGGATGCCCAAGGCACCCCAAGGTAATATTCAAGGACTCCCAAGCAACTAAGCTTGGGGATGCCCCGGAAGGCATCCCCTCTTTCTTCTACCAACCATCGGTAATTTTACTTGGAGCTATATTTTTATTCGTCACATATCATGAGTTTTGCTTGGAGCGTCATGTATTATATGAGTCTTTGCTTTGTTTGCTTTTTAGTCTGTCATAGTCATCTTTGCTGGACACACTTATTTGACAGAGCCACACGTTTATCACGATTTGTTAGAATACTCTATGTGCTTCACTTAAATCTTTTGAGCTAGGCAGTTGCCCTAGTGCTTCACTTATATCTTTTTTAGCACGGTGGTGAATATATTTTGAAGAAATACATGCACTCTCATGCTTCACTTATATTATTTTGAGAGTTGATCATATTAAATTTTGAAGAAATATTTGCACTCTCATGCTTCATTTATATCATTTTGAAAGTTGACAATAGTAATGGTAATTTGCACAAGATATGAATTTGGTCCCAAAGTGATGAATATTCAAGAGGGATATAATAAAAACTTTCATATAGATCACTGGATATGATGAGTTTGATTCCTTGCAATAGTTTTGTGATATGGAGATGATAATATGTGAGTCATGTTTGTGAGTAATTATGGTTTAGTAAGAATATTGGTGTTAAGGTTTGTGATTCCCTATGCATGCACATAAAGTCAATAGTTATGCAACGAAATTATATCCTACTTATGGTGCATTATTCAGTGTTAGTTATGTTCAATGCATGTTTATGACCGTTTTCGCTTTTTGGTTGGTCGCTTCTCAATCTATTTGCTAGCCTTCATTTGTGCTAAGCGGGAATGCTGCTTGTGCATCCAACTCCTTAAACCTAAAGTTGGGCCAAATGAGTCAACCATACCTACCTATATGCGGTATTTCCTTGCCGTTCCAAGTAAATTTGCAAGTGCCAACTCTAATTTTTCAAATATAATTTTCCGTTTTGTGTGCCCGTACCGCTCATGAAGCGGCAGGGGGTGGCCAATATTTTCCATGCTAGGTGTGTTATTCTCACGATGAGTGTTTATTCACTTGTCATTGCACGAGAAAGTGGCAAGGTAATAGGGATGCCCAGTCCCGAAATGCAAAAAAAAATATACAATGATAATATTATGATAATAATAAATTCCTTGGAAAGTGTTGGTATGGAGGGCACCCGTGGATACTGCTAGCCATGGATTGTGAAAGAATGGTGGAAAGAAAACAAAATTTATTTTCTATTTGGGAACCGCCTATAATGTGTATAGCATGGAAGATATTGGGAATTCTCAGTTGTTTTCGTTGACAGGAAAAGCATGCCTCTCAAAATAATTTTATCTCTCTAATTTAAACCTTGAGCTCTAGCACCTCTGCAAATCTCTGTTTCCCTCTGCGAAGGGCCTATCTATTTACTTTTATGCAAAAAAAAATTTGAGTCTCCATCTTCTCTTATAAAGTACCAACTAGAGAGCACTATTGTCATACTTGTGCATTGGGTGTAGCTAATATTGAGTGTGTTCCATGAATGGGTCAATGATTGAGCATGATGGGCTAGGGATAACTTTCTTTAGCGTTGATATTTTGAAAGACATGGTTGCTTGTTAGTATGTTTGAGTATTTATGTCTGCATGTCAAACTATAGACTATTAATTTGAATCATTCAAGTCCAAATGTCCATGCCACAAAGAAAATATTATATGATGAATATTGTTTCCATGCTACAAAGAAAAGATTATATGATGAATATGAAAGGTAGCATTCCACATCAAAAATTCTGTTTTTATCATTTACCTACTCGAGGACGAGCAGGAATTAAGCTTGGGGATGCTTGATACGTCTCCAATGTATCTATAATTTTTGATTATTCCATGCTATTATAGTATCAATCTTCGATGTTTTATATTCATTCACAAGCAATTATATATCATTTTTTGGGACTAACCTATTAACTTAGTGCCCAGTGCCAGTTGCTGTTTTTTTGCCTGTTTTTGGTTTTCCAGAATATCAGTACCAAACTAAGTCCAAATGCCACGAAAGTTTTTGGAGATTTTTTTCTGGACATAAGAGACACTGGAAGCTTCGGGAGAGGGCCAGAAGACAGATGGGGTGGCCACAAGCCACCAGGGCGCGCCCAAGGGGGGTGGCGCGCCCTGGTAGCTTGTGGGCCCACCTCTGCTCCGTTTGACCTAATTCCACCACTATAAATTCTCTAAAATCAGGAAACCAACAGAGGAGTCCATGAAATACTTTTTCCGCCGCCGCAAGTCTCTGTTCTCGAGAGATCCCATCTGGAGGCCTTTTTCGGTACTCTGCTGGAGGGTGAATCGACCACGGAGGGGCTCTACATCAACCTTGCTGCCCTTTCGATCATGCATGAGTAGTTTACCACAGACCTTCGGGTCCATAGTTAGTAGCTAGATGGCTTCTTCTCTCTATTTGATCTTCAATACAATGTTCTCCTCGATGTTCTTGGAGTTCTATCCGACGTAATCACTTTTTGCGGTGTGTTTGTTGGGATCCGATGAATTGTGAGTTTATGATCAGATTATCCATGAATATTATTTGAGTTTTCCATGAACTCTTTTATGCATGATTATTATAGCTTCGTATTTCTCTCCGATCTATTGATTTGGTTTGGCCAACTAGATTGATTTATCTTGCAATGGGAGAGGTGCTTTGTAATGGGTTCGATCTTGCGGTGCTCAATCCCAGTGACAGAAAGGGACATGACACATATTGTATCATTGCTATTAAGGATAAAAAGATGGGGTTTATTCATTTGTGAGTTTACTTTGTCTACATCATGTCATCTTGCTTAAGGCGTTACTCCGTTCTTTATGAACTTAATACTCTAGATGCATGCTGGATAGCGGTCGATGTGTGGAGTAATAGTAGTAGATGCAGGCAGGAGTCGGTCTACGTGTCTCGGACGTGATGCCTATATACATGATCATTGCCTTGGATATTGTCATGATTATTTGCTTTTCTATCAATTGCCCAACAGTAATTTGTCTACCCACCGTAGGCTATTTTCAAGAGAGAAGCCTCTAGTGAAAACTATGGCCCCCGGGTCTATCTTTATCATATACTAAAACCCTAAAATACTTTGCTGCAATTTTACTTTATTTATTTTATTTTGTATTTTTGTTCGATCTATCTATCTATCACCATACAATTTAATCTTGCAATTGACCGCCAAGGGATTGACAACCCCTTGTTCGCGTTGGGTGCGAGGATTTGTTGTTTTGTGTGCAGGTGCTGCTAACGAGTTGTTGCGTGATTCTCCTACTGGATTGATAACCTTGGTTTCATAACTGAGGGAAATACTTATCTCTACTGTACTGCATCATCCTCTCCTCTTCGGGGGAAAACCAACGCAGATCACAAGTAGCAACGTATCAGGTGTCAAACCACTAGCTCTCTCTTTGGTAGAGTTAGCATCCGCTTCGAATGTAGGAGCTTCCGCTATTACCTCGGGAGTGGTGTTGGGCTTAGTGACACCGTTAAGGAATTTATCCAATATGGCTTGCACTTCATCAACCATAGATGTTTTAAGTGTGGCCATGGCTTCATTTAAATCATCTCTAGTAATCGAAGTCCTAGCCACAGCGGCAAGCATTTCACCTTCATCAACCTCATCATCAGCCATGCCCTTTAGGCGATAAAGCCCTTATTAAAGAGACGAAGCTCTGATACCAATTGAAAGGATCGGTATGGTTGACTAGAGGGGGGGGTGAAAAGGCAACTAACAATTTTTAATCTCTTTTCCAATTTTAAGGGATACAACAAGAATATAGGTTATCTAGATATGCAACTAGATGGGCAACCTATATGCCAAGCTCACAAATAACAACAAGCTAGAAAAGATGCACAATAAAGCTAGCTTGCAACAAGTAAGTGAAGGAAAGAAATAACCGCAAGCGGAGATGATGATGTAGTTCCCGGAGTTCCCTCCATTGGGGGAGGTACGTCTCCATTGGAGAGATGTGGCGGCACGATGCTCACCAAGTGCCACAGTGGCTCACCTTATTCTCCTCGTACCCTCGCACAATGCAAGGTGCCACGATTCCACTATGCGGTGCCCTTGGAGGCGACAACCGGAACCTTCACAAACAAGGTTGGGGCGATCTCCACAACTTAATTGGAGGCTCCCAACAACACCACGAAGCTTCACCACAATGGATTTGAGCTCCGAGGCGACCTCTTTCGTCTAGGGTGCCCAAACACCCAAGAGTAACAAGATCCACAATGGATAGTAAGGGGGAATCAAATTTCCTTTGGGAAGTGTAGATCTAGGTCATCTCCCAAATCCTAGAAGATCAACAAGTTTGAGTGGCTAGGGAGAGAGATCACTCAAGATAAAGCTTTAGGCAACAATGGAGGAGAGAGAGGCAAGAGGTAGGTCAAAAGGAGGAAGAAGACCCTCCTTATATAGCTTGTAGGAGATATGCCCTAGAGGCAATAATAAGTGTTATTATTTATCTCCATGTTCGTAATTATGTTTATATTCCGTGCTATAACTGCTATGGTTTTCGAGTCTACAATAACCACGAGGCTCGTAGGAAAACTCATATGCATGTGTGGAATAATAAATGGTAAAAAGTATTCCTAGTCAAGCCTCTAAGACTGGCTCAAGTATTGCATGCTAATCACGATTTCCTGATCATGGGCATGTCTATGCCAGCAACTTTTGAAGGCACAATGTTAGGAGAACACTTGTGTTGAATCGACCCGATTGATGTTATATGCTATGAGATTTTTTCATAACAAGTTAATGGTTAATAATATAGAGAAAGTTAATGTTTGCATAATTCCTTAGACCATGAGAGTATCGAGTTTCTTCATGCATGCTTCATGAACTTTGGGGTTTGTTAAACATCATCCGTAAAAGGGTGGCTATTATGGCGGCTTACGGGTTCATGGAAAGGTATGACAAAGGACTTGATAGCTCAAGATTGGGATTTGCTCCTCCGACAATGGAGAGATATTTTTAGGGCCCTCTCAGTGTTACGGTATCCATCATCGTCTGGCCAGACACAATGTGATTTGATCACAGGGATGCCGGAACGCGGAAACGAGAAAAGAGAACAAAGCTGGTAACGAGGTAACTGGCATAGTGGACAAGTTGTTAACCCACGAGGATGCCGATAAGTCTCACCTCGGGCATTTGTAACATATCGTGAAGCAACAGGAATAGCACACGGCAACTAGAGGTTCACTCGAATAATTCATTCGTGTGGGTATAGGGATCAATATGGATGTCCACGGTTCCGCTATTGATCATTGCTCGGAAAGTATTCCAGTCATGTCTATACTTCACCGAACCTATAGAGTCACACGCTTAAGGGTCATCTATCTGCTAAATACTAGACAGGGAATCTGACAGAAAGTCATCGGAAATGTTTCGGAGACAACGGAAAAGTTCCGGAGAGAAAACCAGAAAAGTTTTGGTGAAACTGAAAAGTTGTTTTGGAATAAACCATTGAGCCAAAAAGGTTTCGGCACGCGCCTGGAACTTTTTGGAGGGTGTCAGAATTGTTCTGGGACCTTCTGGAATTTTTCCGGCGAAAAAAACCGGAAATGTTTCGGAGCTGCCGGAAATGCTTTGGTTGCTTTTCGCTGATGAAAGCCATTGATCCGGAAATGTTTCGGAACGCATCCAGAATTATTTTAAGGGGTACTGGAAATGTTCTGAACCTTCAAAAATATTTTCGGATTTTACGGTCGCGGAAAAATGTTTTCACGAATAGTGAAATGCACTTAATGGGCTGATTTCCAAATGGGATTTTTCTTCTAGAAGGAAATCACTTTTGGTGAGAGAGAAAGGTGTGCGAAAGGTGCTGGAGCCCCTCAAAGGGGGCAGCACCAATTCGGCCATGGTGTGGGGGGGCCCTTGGGGTTTCCTTCCACGTCATGGTGGATATGTTCCACACACCCTTATGTGGCATTTGGGTGAAAAGATCTTGAGCCCCTTTTGGTTTTTTCACCCCTTGCCTCTACCCCTTGCTCCTCCTATAAATAGAGGTGGAGAGGGCTCTCCAAAATCAGATATCTCTCTCAAATACACATGCCATGCATGATCTGGCTTTCTCTCTCCCTCCCACCGAAATAGTTTCGTAGAGCCGAAAGGGTGTCTGGGTTTCGGTGGGAACTAGTTCTGGACAGCGAAGCCCTGCCAGATAGCTGACACCGTATGTGTGCAACCCCGTAGAGAGTTCGTAGTTTTGATCTTAGTTCGATAGTGCCTCCCGAAGGGCTGTCCGAGTGACCGTCCGAGATTCTGAGAAGACCTCCCGAAGGGCTGTCCGAGGGACTGTCCGAGGTTATGTCCGAGAGCCTCCCGAAGGGCTGTCCGAGGGACCGCCTGAGGGGCTGTCTAAGGGAGTACATCCTCGCGGTTGGGAGGTTGTAAAATCCTACCTGCAGGGATCAACACCAACGATCTTCGCCAACTCTACTTCCACTGCGCGACAAGTTGGTAAAGATCAGATCATAAACCTTGTATGCATCTTCATAGTGGTCTTGGATTGGTGCGTAGGTCGGGAAATTTTTGTTTTCTATCACGTTACCCTATAGTGGTATCAGAGCCATGCTATGCATAGATGCAGGTTATGATCTAGAATACATGAGATGTATGGGTGTTGCACAATATAATTTTGTAGTAGATGAGTTCTATTACTGAAAATTATTTGTGCGGGTAGCAGATGAAATCTATTACCCGATGTTCTTGTTGCTTCCCTTGAATTTGCGTAGTCCTAATCTTGACGGCATGGTGGAATCTTACAAAGTTCTGGCAATCCGTGATCCTTCCATGCTGCTCCTGAGTATGCTGGTTGACAGATCAATGAAGTGCTAATAGTTCTTTGGGTTCTGCCATAGTTAAAGAAAGATGGATGTTTCGCAGACTAAAGGACAATGCAGATATGATCTGCACGGGGTTCTTGCGTATGACGAAGTTCAGTATGGGGCTCAAGATTTTTTATCTCGTGTTTCATACGCCCCGCAAAGTTAATGTAGCGACTTGAATAATCATACTTGATGATAAACGTTGGTAGCTTCGGTTTGTTACGAAACCTTAGAAGCCAGGTAAAAGAAAATTTTGCATGAACCGATTAGAGGCGTCTGATTTGGTTTTGCGGGATGCATGTGCATATGATGTGGTATAGTCTTCGTCATGTTTAATTTGAATATGTATGAGATGACTATATGATGTAAATTAATTAACATGACCTGCGTGTCATGATTCGGCATAATGGCTGGAGCCATATGATTGTCACTTTAATGACCTGCGTGTCAACCTTGTTGTAATGCAATATTTTATTAGCTATAGAGATAGCAGTATTATTTATTGCATTGACAGGGCGGTGACAAGCTCTGCAAAGGTGGAGACCGATGCAAAAGCCGAAGACGAAGAAAATAAAGACTTCTCCGTCAGAAAGGGCTATACCATATCATGCTATTATGAATTGCCTGAGATGTTTATCCCTCTTGATGCACCCTTTTGATTGTACGGTAGTCGCTTTTTATTAGGGTGATCTCTCACTTAAAAATATCAAGTAGTTAGTGTTCTCCCAAGTGTAGCACCGTCACAGCATCTATCCTTTCGGGGTGCGCCATGGATACATGGGTACAAACGATTGGAGAAGTGTAAGGCGGGTGAGGTCAGACCTCGCGGCAAGATCACTTGGTTGTCTTGACGTTCATGGTAGGATCGTCCTGAGCTCGGAACACACACATCGAAAGATGAACAAGAGTCACATAGAGATGTGATCGGCAAGTTGGCCTACCAATTATAATTCCCATCATCAGTGATGCTTACATCAATGGCGTTGAATTACAATATGGGTCTTGAATCACTCACAATCAATTATGAGAGATATTGATTTGAGTGGGAGTGCACTTTAGAATTAATTTTAATTCTTAGTGCAATTAATTATGAACACTGTCTAAGTGTTGTATGCATAATAGTTGTAGAAGAATGGCTCGCGTTTCCACCTTCCCTGTTAAAATTAAATAGTTGTTATTTATCTGGTTAAAACTTTATGATTGGTAACGTAATGTGAGGATTGTCCTCAAGAGTGCCAAGAAGGACTTTGTCCTATCGCATGCTTTTAGTATTCTCCCGCTAATGCTATGGATGATGTGACTCTCGTCCTTTGATCCAAAAGCTAGAATTCCGTTATGGTCAAGTGCAATATATTTGCTTCCATGAGACCTGAACTTCAAAAGTTTGGGATAGTTATGTGATATTCATGGAACTAAAAATTAGTTTCAGATACAAACAAAGGCTAAAAGATATGTGATATCCAAAGAAATGTTTGTTTGCAAAGTATTAGTAAAGTGTTTACTATGCATTAGACTGATAAGAGAGGGATCCAGAAGAACGCCTGTCATGTGATGAAGGTGAATTAAACAATAACTTAAAGAGAAAGGAAATGTCCAAAGGGTGTCAGTAAGACTTACACGCCTAGGAAGTCCGGGGCTAACACCACTCTTAATGTTGGGTGCTTCTTCTGAGAGTAGGAGAAATATTTAAAATAAAACTGTTAGAAGTATAAAGGCAAAAAGAATGAAGACTGGAATGTCCAGCTCATGTATGAATGTCATACAAGTTATATGATGTATAGAAGGCTGGTTAAAGATATATTTCTTGGGAATTATGATTAAACATGTTAATCACTGATTCTTGGGTATTGTGATTAAAAGTTGATCACAGAGATACCCGCTCGATTGCATTCTGTTGCAACTCGATGCAAGAACTACTACGGCCTAAAAGACTAGCCGGTAATGAGGTTTTAATACACGTTGGGAACATTGTAAAAGTTACTATACCTTCCATCGGTGTATTACCTCTGTATTTATTTTCATAATTCATTTTAGAGTTTTATACACTCTAGCCCATTGCATAATGTTTGTTGCAAGAAGGTTGTTCATAATAGAACAATTGTTGTTCGTTGTTATGAATAACATAAGGGCCATGCTTCCATCATGGATGGAATGTATGTTATGAACATTGATAATGATATGATACATCCATAACCCTGACGCTAGATGTCGCAAGACTAAAAGAATACCACATATGTATGGCACCGCATTTGGTCACACTGGAGAAACCCGCATGGAGAAATTCCATAATGATGGATTTTGAAGTCATTTGATTGTGAATCATCTGACACTTGCAACTTTCGTCCAGAAAGTAAAGTGACTAAAATACCATTCACAGGCCATAAGGAATGAGCAACAAAATATTGGAAAACACACATTCTTATGTGTGTAGTCCAATGGGTGTTGTTGCTAGCAGTGGATTTGTCTATCTTCAGAAATGACTAAAGTAGATATATGGATATTTACTTGATGAGACATAAGTCTGGATCTTTTGTAATCATTCAAAAGGTTTTCAAAATGAAGAAGAAATTTTTGTAGCAAGAAAATTATGTTTCTGCAATTAGATTGCGGAAAAAAAAATTTGAGTTACAAGTTTAGCGAATGTCTGATGAGTTGTGAAAAGAGTTTCATAACTTACACCTCCTGGAACACCACTGTGAGTGAAATGTCCGTGAAGATGTAATCAAACCATTTATGACATGGTAAGATCAAAGATGACATAAATCAATTGGCCATTATCCCTTTTAAAGTAATGCTTTAGAGACTGCTGCTTTTACACTGAAAAGAGCGCCATCAGATCTGTTGAAATGATGGCATGGTATGGTACGCCCAACCATGTTATGTCTTTTCTTAACATTTGTAATATGGGGCTTCTGTAAGATGTTTACAAACCTATTCCAAATCAGACAAGTGCTACTTTGTAGGTTATCCCAAATTATTGGGTATTCCTCCATCACTATACCGAGGCAAAAGGTTTGCCACAAAGAATGGTATGATTTTGAAGAAAGTGGTTCTTGCAAAAAGGTGAGTGGGAGGATAGTGCAACTCGACGAGATAATAGTATCTTCGTCATCAGGTCAAGGGAAAGAAACCTTGGAAGTAATTCCATAGTTTCCGACTGCGACTGATACGGAAGCCTCTACATGAGATGTATGGACTTCGGTTGAACTTGCAGCAGAACCACGTAGGCAAAAATCATGCAAACCTCTTAGGTGCGCAAACGAGATATTGTTGTTAGACAACAGTATACCTACGATACACAATGAAGCGTTGATGGGCCCTGACTCCGAAATTGGCTAAATGGCAATATAATCCAAGATAGTATCCATACAAATGATTCAAGATTAGATCTTGATAAACCCTTAGGAAGACTCAGAGTCTAACAAAAATTAATGGAACTATAAACTGATGCAGATAAAAATGTTTTATCCATAAAGCTCGACTTGTTGCAATAACAAATTCAAGGAGATTGACTACGATGAGATTGTCTCACTGTAGCGATGCTTAAAGTCGGTTCGGGTTAAACTAGCAATTAATACATATTTCAATCATGAGATATGATACATGGATGCCAAAAGGATTTCCATGAGATGGAAATACAACCTAGGACTTGCATGTGATACCGTCCAAAGTATTTTGTCAATCCAAAGGATGCTAGTGAATGTTCAAACTTCAGAGTTCCAGTAATGGACAGAAGAGAGCATAATGGAGTTGGAATCTTTGTTTTGATGAAATAGTCAAAGGAGTTTGATTTCATCAAAGGATAGCAAAGATGCTTGTGGTTACAAGAAAGTAAGTAGGAGCATAATAATATTTCTAAAACCTTGTGTGCTTAACACATTGTTGATTGGAAATTATAAATTTCTTGACATGAATTAGTGCTTCATTCAAAAATAGTTTATTCGATGAAAAGCTTGGGCTAGATAGCCTTGATATTAGGCATATTTATCTACGGAGATATAATTGCCTAAATAGCGCTGAGCCAAAATACATATTGACAAGATGCTAAAACAGTTTAGCATTAGAACACCAAGGAGTGGTTCTTGCCGTAGTCACATGGAAAGAGTTTTGCAAGACTCGGTGTCTTAACACACCGATGAGCAAAATACATGATGGAGATTCCACACACATTTGTGTTTGGATTAATCATGTACTCCATGGTATGTAAAACAACCAGATATGTCCAGTACTCCCAACCAGTTGTGGGTATAGGTACCAAAGTGATCAAAATATTGATCATAGGACAGCAGCGAAAAATATCGTTGAGTACTAAAGTAGCACTGATGACATGTTTTCTCGCAAGTGGAGATTATGAAGTGCTCATTGTAGATGGTTACATCGATATAGTCTTCATCAATGCTCCAAGCGATTTTTGATTTAAATTAAGGGTTTTTGTCTGATACACAATATGGTGGCACAGTAAGTTGGAATTGTTCCAAACAGGTTACTATGGCGAATTCTATAACAAAGGCTAAGTATGTTGCTGCTTTAGAAGCGACAAAGAAGATGTTGAATCATAAAGTTCATTCATGAACTTAGTATGGTTCCAAGATGGCTTTGGTTAATGGAACACTATTGTAGATAGTTGCTCCATAGCTCAGTCTGAGGAATCAAGGTTCGACCAGTGATTCACATATATACAAAGCCAAGTCCACACAAAATATGAATTTTGTTAAAGTGTGAAAACGCGAGGATATGGAAAGATACACACGGCCCTAAAGTTGTCAGGTCCATTGGACAAAGACTATACCACAAGCGAAGCATATTTTACACCGGTATGCCATAGGTGTAAAGTGCATTAGCATTGTCTAGATTATTGACTCTAGTGCAAGTGGGAGTCTGTAGGAGATATGCCCTAGAGGCAATAATAAATGTTATTATTTATCTCCATGTTCGTAATTATGTTTATATTCCGTGCTATAACTGCTATGGTTCTCGAGTCTACAATAACCATGAGGCTCGGAGGAATACTCATATGCACGTGTGGAATAATAAATGGTAAAAAGTATTGCTAGTCAAGCCTCTAAGACTGGCTCAAGTATTGCATGATGATCACGTTTTCCTGATCATGGGCATGTCTATGCCAGCAAATTTTGAGGGCACAATGTTAGGAGAACACTTGTGTTGAATCGACCCGATTGATGTTATGCTATGAGATTCTTTCGTCACAAGTTAATGGTTAATAACACAGAGAAACTTAATGTTTGCATAATGTTGACACCAGATTTTGGCATGGTCAAAAACATAATTAAAAAGGCCTCAAATGGAAAAGTGCTCAAGGTGAGAAAGTTCCGTATCGTCGAAAGGAGAAACTTTAATATCTGGGCCATAGCCATCCGATCTCATCTCTAAGGCCGAAGTTGTGTTCGAAGTACTGGGATGTTTTATCCAGAACATTATTCGGCTAATTACGCCCCCAATACGGCCTCATACAAGAAACGTTTCTACACGGATTGTCTTCGTCTTATCGAATCGGTCGATTTTGATATAAAAATCGTCTCAATCCGAGATCGTATGCAAAAGTTACGGCCGTTGCAAGATTGGTGCTACAGCAGAGAGCGGTACTACCGTGCCAATAAGCGGTACTACCGCTCGAGCGGTACTACCGCTCCTACTACCGCGCCTACTACCCCTTGGGAAAGTTCTTCTCTGCATGTTTCTGGACCCTCGAGTCCCTAAGCAGAAGTAGAGCGGTACTCAGAGCGGTACTACCGCTTGCCTATAGCCGCGCAGATTCGGGCAGATCGGAAAGTCCGAGTTTGGCTGCGTTTTTTGACCCTTTGGAAGGAAATCTGGGTCCGTGTCCTGTACGGGAAGTCCAACCCCCTCTTAAATAGAAGAGGTGATGGCCGATTGAAACAACACACAATCGAACAAACACATCTACATCTTTTACCCTACTTTTATCTCTCTCCCTTGTATCTTTCTTCTCGTTCTTCGTTCGTTCTTCTTGTTGCAGGACGGCGAACCTCGAGGCCCTAGGGGCGAGCGAATCAACCTAGGGCAGCCCATCGTCCATCCGTGACTCCTGACGGGTTCCATCCCGGAGAAGCGGTGCGTCGGGTCTACAAAAGCGCCGGCCGGATTGTCTTGCGTATCGCGCTTCCGGCAGGCCTCCCTCGACGTGAGCTGCGGTGCATCACCCCCGGCGTCGAGGGTACGCGTGACGCGTTCGTGTGTCAACACACTTTTTGGCGACTCCGCTGGGGACGAAAGATCAAGAATCATCATCAACCATGTCAAATCTTCCCCAGCCCTCAGAAGTTAGCGCCGATAACATCATTAAGCCCGGTCTTGATGAGCTATCGGAGGAACATCGCCAGGCCTACGAAGCGCTCAAGAAACAGCGTGAAGAGGCTTTTGAGGCGCTCAAGAAGAAGCGCGAGGAGGAGGATTTGGAGGCGTTTCTTTCAAGTTTCAAGAAGGACCGCCAAGGCAACATCACTCCGATTGGAGAAATCAGGTTACCTCCTCCCATTGATGAACAAGATGAAATCACTGTGAGCAAAGTTTTTTCTCCTGAGCAACTGGCTGTGATTGAAAGTCTTGTTAGTAAGGGTAATGTGATGGCGTACAATTCCTTCGTGGCAAATGCTAATGCTCAGAAAAATATGCCGCCGTCATCTAGTGGTAATGTTGGTGTATCCATTAGCCCAGAAAAACCTAATCCAACTTTACCTATTTCATCGGCACCTCCCATGCAACAACATTACAATTTGCCGATGAATTTTTATCCTAGCCAAACCAATCAACTTGTGGCTGCACCTGCATACCCTAATCCTATTATGAGTGTGCCCAATTTGGCGTCTACGCCGAATTTCTTTGTCACATCACCTATGAGTACAAGCATGTTTGGTCTTCCGCCGAATTATGTTTCGACGCCTACTCCACAAGTTGTATCACTAGCTAGTTCCCAAGTTGCTCCTATGTCATTGCCACAAGCATCTTCATCTACCTCGGATCCAATTTTAGCCAAATTAAGGGAGGATTTGCATAAGATGTTTCAAGAAACTTTCGGAAACGAGCCGAAAGTAAAGAGTCGTGTGTATCAAAAGCCTTATCCTGAACACTTCGACACAGTTTTGTACCCTCCAGGTTATAAGGTTCCTGATTTTGTCAAATTTAGTGGAGAGGGCACAAAAAACAACTTGGGAGCATGTGAGTCAGTATCTAGCACAGTTGGGTGAAGCAAGTTCCATAGAAGAATTGAAAGTGCGGTTATTTCCCTTATCTTTAACTGGCACCGCATTTTCATGGTTTGCTGCTTTGCCACCTGGCTCAATTCTCTTATGGTCGCAACTAGAGCAAAAGTTTCATGATCACTTTTATAGTAGCGACAATGAGCTTAAGTTATCGCATCTTACATCGGTTAGGCAAAAGCATGATGAATCGGTCACCGATTATGTCAAAAGATTTAGAGATATAAAAAACCGATGCTATAGCTTAGTGATAACCAAAAGAGACTTGGCGGATCTTGTCCTTAATGGTTTGAAAACTCACATTAAAGAGAGGCTAGAAAGTTATGAGTTTTTAAATATTAACCAAGTCTTGCAGAAAGCTTTGGCTCAAGAAAGCCGAAGTAAAGAGATTCATAGGTGAACAACCGATTGTCCTAGAATGCATATGCTTGATTATAATGATGAATATTCGGACGATGAGGTTGATGTCTGTACCACTGAATTTGTTTGGTCCTCAAAGGCCAAACCCTATGCATGCAATGCTCTTAAGCCGATTCGTAAGAATCGTGATGAGGAGATGAAATTTACTTTTGATATATCCAAATGTGATAGAATATTTGATGCTCTCTTGCAAGAGAAGATGATTAGAATATCACACACCATACCGCCGTTTGAGGAGCTGAAACGGCGTGCTTATTGCAAATATCATAATTCATTTTCTCATGCTACTAATGATTGCAATGTTTTTCGGAGACAGATACAATCGGCCATTAATGACGGACGATTGAGTTTTTCTGAGATGCAAGTTGATAGACAGCCCTTCCCAATAAATACCATGACTTTGGAGGGGAAGAAAATGTTAATTCGGCCTAACATAGCCGAATCAGCAAATAAAGATAATATTGTCATTGGTGAGCCCAGGAAGAACAAAGATGGCGACAAGATCTTGGGGAGGCAAGTCGTGCTTGAGAAGCAATCCGATGGTGGAGAGGTAATCAAGATCACCATAAAAAATCCTGCACTCGGGGGGCAACCGCAAGTACAAGAGGATACTCATGTTGAATTTATCAAGCCCAAGAATTCAGAAGTTGGCAAGTGTAAAAAGAGTGAAGCTAAGCGCAAGCGAATCAAGCCAACTTTTGATATGTTGCTATCCAAATATGCAAGTCAAGCGGCCGGTTCTAGCTCTAATCGGCCATCATATTCAAAGCGTTCAAGATCACCTCCGAAGCAAGAGTCGCGACACTATGCAAGGCCATATGGGTCATGGGCACTGGCACCATGGATGCTACCACCCCCCTATGCGCCATATTACATGGGAGACTTCAATGGAGGATGGGGGCAGCCCCCAATGGCTCCTTATGCTTTTCATATGGGGTGGACAACACCTAGAAGGCCTGCTCGCAAAAAGCTTTATTACCCTACACAAGGCCGTTCAAGCCATGGTGCTAATCGGCCAACAAAAAATTCTCCAAGCGAAGCAGAATCTAGGGATCCCAAGTATATTCAACCTAAGTGGTGTCCTCCCGGTCTGTCCAAGACACAAAAAAGAAGATTACAACGCATGAGGCGCCGCGAGAAGGCGGCACATGAAGTAGAAGAGCAAAAGGACGAATTGTTCAATAAAATTCGGCCCGTGGCGCCCACAAAACAAGTGTGGAGGCCAAAACAAAAATGAAACGCAGATGCCTCTACACTAGCTACAACAGCACCTACGCCACCAAAAAAGGATGATGCAGCCCTTATTACATCGTCCACGACACCTGAAACATCCCCTTTGATTGAGGAAATTTTAAGTCCAGTATACACATTGGGAGATGAACATGAGATGGAGGATTTTGAATCTACGCCGGTTCGGGATGGTGGCAATCGACTTCAAGATGTATACTTATCATCCTAAGCACAAACATGGCCGATATATGATTATCGTCCTAAGAACATAATGGCCGATGGAGTGTTGACATCGTTCTTAGAGCCAATATGATACAAATTATTTTTCGGCGCGCAAGCTTCGAAAAACAGGGGGGCATGTGTTGACACCAGATTTTGGCATGGTCAAAAACATAATTAAAAAGGCCTCAAATGGAAAAGTGCTCAAGGTGAGAAAGTTCCGTATCGTCGAAAGGAGAAACTTTAATATTTGGGCCATAGCCATCCGATCTCATCTCTAAGGCCGAAGTTGTGTTCGAAGTACTGGGATGTTTTATCCAGAACATTATTCGGCTAATTACGCCCCCAATACGGCCTCATACGAGAAAAGTTTCTACACGGATTGTCTTCGTCTCGTCGAATCGGTCGATTTTGATATAAAAATCGTCTCAATCCGAGATGGTATGCAAAAGTTACGGCCGTTGCAAGATTGGTGCTACAGCAGAGAGCGGTACTACCGTGCCAATAAGCGGTACTACCGCTCGAGCGGTACTACCGCTCCTACTACCGCGCCTACTACCACTTGGGAAAGTTCTTCTCTGCACGTTTCTGAACCCTCAAGACCCTAAGCGGAAGTAGAGCGGTACTCAAAGCGGTACTACCGCTTTAAGCGGTACTACCGTGCCCAGAAGCGGTACTACCGCTTGCCTATAGCCACGCAGATTCGGGCAGATCGGAAAGTCCGAGTTTGGCTGCGTTTTTTGACCCTTTGGAAGGAAATCTGGGTCCGTGTCCTGTACGGTAAGTCCAACCCCCTCTTAAATAGAAGAGGTGATGGCCGATTGAAACAACACACAATCGAACAAACACATCTACATCTTTTACCCTACTTTTATCTCTCTCCCTTGTATCTTTCTTCTCGTTCTTCGTTCGTTCTTCTTGTTGCAAGACGGCGAACCTCGAGGCCCTAGGGGCGAGCAAATCGACCTAGGGCAGCCCATCGTCCATTCGTGACTCCTGACGGGTTCCATCCCGGAGAAGCGGTGCGTCGGGTCTACAAAAGCGCCGGCCGGATTGTCTTGCGTATCGCGCTTCCGGCAGGCCTCCCCCGACGTGAGCTGTGGTGTATCACCCCCGGCGTCGAGGGTACGCGTGACGCGTTCGTGTGTCAACACATAATTCCTTAGACCATGAGAGTATCGAGTTTCTTCATGCTTGCTTCATGAACTTTGGGGTTTGTTAAACGTCATCCGTAAAAGGGTGGCTATTACGGCGGCTTACGGGTTCATGGAAAAGTATGACAAGGGACTTGATAGCTCAAGATTGAGATTTGCTCCTCCGATGATGGAGAGATATTTTTAGGGCCCTCTCGGTGTTACGATATCCATCATCGTCTGGCCAGACACAATGTGATTTGATCACAGGGATGCCGGAACGCGGAAACCAGAAAAAAGAACAAAGCTGGTAACGAGGTAACTGGCATAGTGGACAAGTTGTTGATCCACGGGGATGCCAATAAGTCTCACCTCAGGTGTTTGCAACATATCGTGAAGCAACAGGAATAGCACACGGCAACTAGAGGTTCACTCGAATAATTCATTCATGTGGGTATAGGGATCAATATGGATGTCCACGGTTCCGCTATTGATCATTGATCGGAAAGTGTTCCAGTCATGTCTACACTTCACCGAACCTATAGGGTCACATGCTTAAGTGTCAACTATCTGCTGAATACTAGACAGGGAATCTGAGAGACAGTCACCGGAAATGTTTCGGAGACAACGGAAAAGTTTTGGAGAGAAAACCAGAAAAGTTTTGGTGAAACCGAAAAGTTGTTTTGGAGTAAACCATTGAGCCAAAAAAGTTTCGGCACGCGCTTGGAACTTTTTGGAGGGTGTCAGAATTGTTTTGGGACCTTCTGGAATTTTTCCGGAGAAAAAAACCGGAAATGTTTCGGAGCTGCCGGAAATGCTTTGGTTGCTTTTCGCTAATGAAAATCATTGATCCGGAAATGTTTCGGAACGCGTCCAGAATTATTTTAAGGGGTACTGGAAATGTTCTGGACCTACTGAAATATTTTCGGATTTTACAGTCACGGAAAAATGTTTTCATGAATAGTGAAAAGCACTTTATGCGCTGATAATGGGGTTTTTCTAATAGAAGGAAATCACTTTTGGTGAGAGAGAAAGGTGTGTGAAAGGTGGTGGAGCCCCCCAAAGGGGGCAGCACCAATTCGGCCATGGTGTGGGGGGGGGGGGCCCTTGGGGTTTCCTTCCACCTCATGGTGGATATGCTCCACACACCATTATGTGGCATTTGGGTGAAAAAATCTTGAGCACCTTTTGGTCTTTTCACCCCTTGCTCGTCCTATCAATAGAGGTGGAAAGGGCTCTCCAAAATCAGATATCTCTCTCAAATACACATGCCATTCATGATCTGGCTTTCTCCCTCCCTCCCACCGAAATAGTTTCATAGAGCCGAAAGGTTGTCTGGCTTTCGGTGGGAACTAGTTCTGGACGGCGAAACCCTGCCGGATAGCTGACACCGTATTTGTGCAACCCCGTAGAGAGGTCATAGTTTCGATCTTAGTTCGAGAGTGCCTCCCGAAGGGCTGTCCGAGTGACCGTCCGAGATTCTGAGAAGGCCTCCCGAAGGGCTGTCCGAGGTTCTGTCCGAGAGCCTCCCGAAGGGCTGTCCGAGGGACCGCCTGAGGGGCTGTCTAAGGGAGTACATCCTCGTGGTTGGGAGGTTGTAAAATCCTAGCTGTGGGGATCTGCACCAACGATCTTCGCCAACTCTACTTCCGCTGCGCGACGAGTTGGTAACGATCAGATCATAAACCTTGTATGCATCTTCATAGTGGTCCTGGGCTGGTGCGTAGGTCTGGAAATTTTTGTTTTCTGTCCCATTACCCTACATAGCTCCCCTCCAATCCAACCGTTATGCACATATTTCCACTGAGCGGTACTACCGCTCCGGAGAGCGGTACTACCGTTGTCCCGTCCAGGCTGCACTATGAGAGCCCAAGCGGTACTACCGCAATGGACCCCGATAGTACCAGCTAAAATAAAATAGCCGGTACTGCCGTGGCAGTCACTTGTGTAGGAACCCCTTACTAGCCGTGTGTAAACTTGCTCTCCAGCCACGTTTGGGCCGGACGCCGCCAGTACGACGCTGCTGGTAATGCCGTTTAGCCGCGTGTGTCACACACGCGGCTGGCACGTTTAGCAGGGTGTGCCGCGCGCACGCGGCTAGTCTGTTGATAACCAACAGCGTTCCCTGGCTCTACACGCTGGTAGTCTGGCAGACTCTGGCAGCGTTCGGTTTTGCTAAATGCTGTTGGTGTCAGAGCTAACCTGCAGCATTCTGTCCTGTCGAATGCTACTAATCTGTTATACTGTTAGCAGCGTTTGCTTAAGTAATCCTTGCTAGTTTGTTTTGCAGCAGGGCAACTAAAAATACTGTCGCGGCGACATTTTTTGCTAGCAGTATTTGGATATTTCATACGTATAGAAATACTCATGCAACTAAATAATGTATGTTATTGTGTAATACATTTTACATGAATCCAAGTTGCAACATATGCATATACACGTTCAATTCACATAACACATTGATATTGTTGAATTACAAGCATATGCATTTCACATGCCAAATTTGTAAAAGAATTGTGCATTTCACAGCGGCGGGTTGGTCGTGGGGCAGCGGCTCCAAAATGTTGAAGTTGCGGTCGACGAATCGTCTGAAAAGAACAATGTGAGCATGCATAGATAGCAAATTAACATAGCACATGCATGGCAACCTATAGGATGATTACATAGCAAAAGATGGCATCATTTATGAACCAAATTAAGGGCTAATTTTGCTGTCCTGCTAGAGTCATCATGTCTTGATACATGTCTTGATACATGTCACGATACATGTCTCGATACATGCAATAAGTACTAACATTACAGACTTAAGGGCTTAAGTTCTGACTAACACAAAAGTTACGGTACGGCTACCCAGTCTTGTTTAGAACAACGTTTTCAACACGACCACTGTTATTCTACAAAAGACCACGAGTCAACTATGAGTGTCCTTCATTTCATGGACATAGTCGAGCCGTGGAAGTTGCTATGTTGTCGCTTCTGCCGATGCCACCGCTCCTCAAGGGGTTCGTCTGCGTCGTAGTACATCTCCTCTTTGCTGACGACATCGTTGTTGATGATGGTTACAAGGGTGCTCTGGTTTCGTCTAAACTCAGCTCGACTATCATCCGGTGCGAGAGTGGCAAGCCCCCCCCCCCCCCCCCCCAATTGGTGACGTCATCCTTCATTGTGAAGGTCGTATGCTTCCACGTGTAATCAACCATGTGGTTCATGACATAGTAGGCAGACGTCTCACTTTTCTCAGTTTCTTGTTGCATGCAACAGAAGGTTGTGTTGTGGCCGAATCGTATCAATCCCACGCTGTTTTTCTTTCTGGATTGTGGGTTTATCAATGATCCTGCGCTGGCCTCAAACTCTATGAGAGCATCTTCCATAACTGACTTCAATTTGTTGTAGTCTTTCTTGGTCTTTCGATGCGAATCGAAGACATAAGAACTGCAAGTCTTTGGGGATGGAACCAAGAGGATCCAGTGATCGTTGCTGCGCAAAAACAGTCAAACAAACCAGTAACTATCATCAATCTTTGTACGATGCGAGGATATATACTACATCTGAGAAAGCATATGCGCATTGATGCTGGCTAGCGAACACTTACCACATACGGTAAGGCACAAGATGGTTGTCTGCGTGTCTATGTTGAACCATGAATTGCAACATACGTCTTCATCACTTTCATACCTTATCGACTCTGAAGGTTATAGTGGTGCATGTGATAAGGTTCTGCCACTGCGACCGTGCTCACATTGTCAAACTTGAGCTTGTTGGCTAGATGAAGCGCCCATAGCCTGACTATGTTGCCTCCCTCTAACTTCCTGAGGTGGATCATGTTGAATATCATGTCGAAATATAAATAGAACTTGTCCACGGGGAAATCCTCAACAAAGCCGAGACCCTTAGTCACCTTCACCGTGTATACCAGAAGATGTCCATGCGGACTGCGAAAATCGACCTTGGCCACCATCTCTCTATTCAGGATGTCGTCATGAAGAAGCTTCATCTCAGGCACCATGGTCTCGTACATGAAAACCGGTACCATGGGTTCACCAGGGAAATGGACCCCTCAAAACAATGGACCATGAGGCGCGGACCGGTTCGTCTTAGCCTGTTTCTGGCTTCCGCCTATGGCTTGGCAATCCTTCTTTGTAGTCCGCTGCTTCCTCTTCTTTGGTACAGCTTTGGGTGGGACATCAGCCAAACTATCTCGGACTGCCCCATTCAAGGTGTTTGGAGTCACATTGGCTTTGGATGGTTTTTGAGATTGGTCATTTTGAGTGTCGTCGGCTGGCGGTGTGTTAAAAAGACTCTTGGCAACACTATACTAGGGTTAGCTGCAGCATGAGGCATGACACCATCATAGTCATAGTTCAAAAACATACCGATGACATTGCCGTCATGCTCAGCGTACCTAGCGGCCTCATCTCTCTCGACTGCATCTCTCTCGGCTACCTCTCGCTCGGCTGCCTCTCTCTCGGCTACCTCTCGCTCGGCTGCCTCTCTCTCGGCTCCCTCTCTCTCGGCTGCTTCTCACTCGGCTGCTTCTGATCTATGGGCAGGTACGCTGTACTTGGGACCTTCGAGTCTGCCTTCACCCAAAGGAGATGGTCCCAGTGAAGGGCTGTTCATAACAGGTGCCTGCGGCGAGGGTGTTACCATTATTGGGGACTGTGTCTCTAGCAGGATCTGTGTCTTAGGCCACCTGAGTTTCCAACCAAAGGATCATCCGAGTGTATAGCGTATACCCTCATATGCACCTAGAGGTTGTTCAGGAGGCTCCAAATCATTGAAACCTTCAATCACACTACACAGTGACACCCTAGCAAGGTTGGCTGGCATTACTACATTGTGCATCATTTTGCTTTTTGGTGCAACGACGGTACCTGATGCAACTTCCTTGAGTTCGCCGTTCACCATGGCTTGCAGAATGCACGGGGTGTCCATCTACAGAACATGTATTCCTTGTCGATGTTAGAGATTCGAATGACGGAACCATACCAATGGAAGAAGGTACATGCATGTGTTGAGGCAGCGATAATTACCTGAAGGGCGTCGATATCAGCCGGTGACGTCCTCCGGCCAGTATAAGGGACAGATGGGCTGCTATGAAGTGCTGCATTGGGCAGCGGCTCCTTATCCAAGTTCACGTTGGCCGGCACCTAGAACATCTGGGCTGGTGGTTCAGTAGGCATCCCCGATGCTAATTGTTGTCTCATGATCTCAATTAGACTGGGCCACATTTTCTTCACTTTGCCATGCATCGCGACTGCTACTTTGGCATCGAAAGCCTTTTCCATGTCTTCTCTCATCCTAGCCATTTTGGCTTCTACAGAATCCCGGTTAGCTTCCCGTCTCTGCTTTTTAAGCTCAGCATCTTTCGGATAATGTGTGCCGCATCTTTCATGATAGCTGGCGCCGGTCTCCCGACCAGTCGCTGGCTTCGCGAACGGGTCCTTGCGTAAGATCACGTTGCAAGCCTTGTTCAGAGGGTCGTTCCACCTTACTGAGGACTCCACTGAGGATTTAGGTTCTACCACATAATATTGTGCTTGCAACATGTACGCAAGTGGCCGTTCAGAAACGTGATTCTTCATAAAGAAATGCACTTCATAAAGGTAACAAAATACATATGACGCAATGAATTACCATGAGTTCCTTGACCTGTATTACTTTCGGGTCTTTCAAGACTAATTCCTTTCGCACGGGATCATAAGTGTACCGGGATCGGATAAAATTGTTATGGCGCTGATTCTTGAATTGCTTGTACGGATTTGGTTTGCCCACCGCAGCTAACTCTTTGTCTTCCTTGTCCCACACCTTCCTCTTCCCCGGGTAACCATGGCTTTCGAGGTTGTGAGCACCAAGGTTTCTTGACCTCATATTACGTCACCAAGTTGCCATGAACTTGGCCTTAGCTCGTTAATGGTACGCTTGAACTCGTCCCATTCTTCCTCGTCAATCATAGGCCATTTCTTATTTATCTCTTCAAAGTCTAATTTTTCCTTCAAGTGTTGTGCTTTCACCTTGCACTCCAACCACTCAAAAGAGTGGACCACTTCGAGATTGCTGTGAAATTGATGATACTTTTCTTATCTGGGAAGTCGTCGGGAAACAGGTATCTATTGTGCAGCTTCGTTATGAGGAGTTTTCGCCTCTCTTCATTTTCTTTTGACCTCAAATTGGTTTCATTGATGCTCATCGTCTCACGAAGGATGCAACCTAGGTTATTACTGTACCCTTGTGCGGCCTTCTTGGGACTAACAGGTACACCAGTCACCGGGTGCACTCGATTGGCAACAATCTTGTTGGTACCAAGACGGTTTCGACGCCTAGGCTTGCGTAGCTTTGACAGCTCTCCTTCTGTCGTCTCGTCTCCATGGTCGGTCTCTTCATCGCGATCGCTCACGTCTTCGGGATTTGTGTCATGGCCAATCTAGTGCTCATTATGCTCTCATACCGATGGCCAACCGGGTGCTTAGGGTCATAATGTTGACTAGGGTGTTCATATTCGTCCTCCTGTGCATCCGTGTAAATGTTGTTGGTGTCGGGACCCAGATGTCGTTCGGACTGGGACTGGCGTTCAGATGTTCAGTCGCCCGAATGCTTGATCCGCGAAGTAGAGGCCATTTCTAGAAATATCACAAAGCTAGAAATTCAATACAAATACTAAAAATATCTATAAAATCTTTTTAAAAAACTAATTAAAAATCAATCAAAATTTTGGCATGACCTTTGCTAATTTTGGAACAAATTGAGTGCCAGAAATTTGACGAAACATTGACAATCAACATTTCGTCAAAACATTGGCACTCATGGATATGTTCCTGAAAAAGCAAGAAATGACCAACACCATACTTATCAACATAAAAAATGGCCAACATCAGAAATGGCCAACTTCATACTTATCAACACAAAAATGCCCAACATCATACTTATCAAGCACAAAAAATAAGAACACAACAGCACATTATCTAATTATGTAACTAATATCAACATGAGCCAACTAAACTAAGAAACAACTAACCCTAGGCTAGCTAGTTTATATATAGAAGAGAAATAGAGAAAATTATGAGGGAGGAGAGAAGGTAGAGGGGGTGAGATGCATGCTCACCTGCCGGTGCAGAGGAGGAGGGGCGACGACCGTCGAGGAGGACCTCGGGGTAGCGGCGTCCGGCATTGAGAGGGGCGGGGAGGACGAGGACGAGGCAGCAGGGGCGGTGGCTTGGGAGGACGACGAGAGGACGAGGCAGATGGGGTGGGCCACCGGCCGGGAGGACCAGGACGAGGACGAGGCGCCGGGGATTAGCTCCAGCGTCCTGGAGGAAGGGCGACGGCTGGCTACGAGAGCCGCGGCGCACACGTGTGAGAGCGCCGGCAAGGAGAGGGGCGGTGGCGCCGCATTTTTCGCGCTGGGACTGGGGCGGGAGTGGGCGGCGGGAATGGGGGAAATTTTGCAACGAAGCGCGGTTGTTGTCTTATATATGGATAACAATTAGCAGCGTCAAAGCAAGCGAGGCACGCTGCTAGCTGGACATCAAGTTAGCAGCGTTTACATCAGCAAACCGCTGCTAAGTTTATTTTATTGTTTCATTTTTTTAAGCATAATTTGTTTTGTTTTGTGTTATCTTTTTTCCTATACAGGTTTTTAATGTGCAATCAGCTGTCCTTGACCCAACTATTTTAAATTCCAAATATTTCTATAGGTTGCCTCACAAACCGAGTGGATATATCAAGGGGACATTCGAAGTGTCGAAGGGGGATAGTGGCCGGTTTGAGAGAGAGATGGGAGTGTTGTTATTTGTTTGACTTTAAAAGTTTGCATACAAGAAATATAGTCAGTTTAGAGTTATATATCTAATTTTGGCATTTATTTGTGATTGCATAAAATATGTTAGCGGTGTGCAGGCCCAGAAAAACGCTGCCAAGTTTTACCACTAGCAGCGTTTACGGACTGAAATGCTGCTAGTACCTAAATTTTGCAGCGTTTTTCTCATGTAACCGCTGCTAAAATTATTTTTGTGTTCATTTTTTTAAGCACAACTGTTTTGTTTTGTGTTATATTTTTTCCAATACAGGTTTTTAGTGTGCATTCAGTTGTCCTTGACCCAACTATTTTAAATTCCAAATATTTGTACAGGTTGCCTCACAAACCGAGTGGATATATCAAGGGGACATTCTAAGTGTTGAAGGGGGATAGTGGCCGGTTTGAGAGAGAGATGGGAGTGCTGTTATTTGTTTGACTTTAAAAATTTGCATCCATGAAATATAGTCAGTTTAGAGTTATATATCCAATTTTGGCATTTATTTGTGGTTGCATAAAATACGTTAGCGGCGTGCAGGCCCGGAAAAACGCTGCCACGTTTTACCACTAGCAGCGTTTACAGAATGAAACGCTGCTAGTAGCTAAATTTTGTAGCGTTTTTCTAATGTAACCGCTGCTAAAATTATTTTTGTGTTCATTTTTTTTAAGCACAATTGTTTTGTTTTGTGTTATATTTTTTCCTATACAGGTTTTTAGTGTGCATTCAGCTGTCCTTGACCCAACTATTTGAAATTCCAAATATTTGTATAGGTTGCCTCACAAACCGTGTGGATATATCAAGGGGACATTCGAAGTGTCGAAGAGGACAGTGGCCGGTTTGAGAGAGGTATGTGAGTGCTGTTATTTGTGTGACTTTTCAAGTTTGTATATGTGGCGCCCCTGCTCGACCGTGCACTAATCATACATGCAAACGTGCACGATCGAGATCAGAGACTCAGGGGAAGATATCACAACACAACTCTAGACACAAATTTAAACATAAATCTTTATATTACAAACCAGGGTCACGAGGACCCATAATACAACATTCATCAAGCAATATAAGTCTGGGTACAGACGAAGTTAGACAAGTCTGCCTTAAGAAGGCTGAGCAAAACAACGACAACTGATCGAAAAGGCACAGGCCTCCTGCCTGGGGCCTCCGAACTACTCCTGGTCGGCGGGCTCCTCGTAGTAGTAGGTACCTCCGGGGATCTCCTGCTCCTGGGCTCCGTCATCTGATCGCAGCATCCGTGTAGAGGAAAAAGGTAGCAAAGCAACTATGAGTACTCATCCAAAGTACTCGCAAGACTTACATCAGATCTATTCTAAGTATGCATCGGTATCAGAGGAATGGGGCTATATCTTTGGACTGAACTACAGAAATGCCAGAATAGAAGGGGAGAGGCCTAGCCTATCGAAGACTAGCATCTTGCAGCAATCTTGTAGCATCAGAAGAGAATAGAACTCAGTAACATATATTGACAAGTATATATTAGCAACGCCCTGAGATCCTTTCTCGACAACCCTGTGAGAAAGCGACCCTGAGAGTAACATAACAGTTTAACATTATGAAAGTATCCAGTTCAAGTCTTACCTAGGCTCTCCAGAGAGGTCAGCACGCCAGTCTACATCCTAAGCGCGAAGGGATCATGGGCCCATCACCCTAAGCACTCCTGCGCGTTGCGTACGCGGTCGGGACCAAGCCTAGCCTCTGTATACACAGACAGGTGTAACCAGCTCACCCGAGCGCGCGCCGCTCAACCGTGATGTCTGACAGAGCTTTCGGGAGGAACGTACGGCGCCGAGGGCCCATACCATATTCCCGCGTGGTGGTTAGTGTGCATAGGCCAGAGGCCAACTCAGATCCAACATCCAAATCCGTTAATCGTGTTTATAGCTCGCGGGGACGATCAGGGATCATGTCGCCCTGTCTCGGTAATCCGCGGTCAAGGGACCAGGCCCACCTTTCTCCTAGGTGGTCTCCACCTGACCCGTCGAACCGCCACCGTATTACTCGCTGGTACCCTTGGGGCCGACCCGACTTGTGTCATTACCTCGCGGGTACTCTTGGAGCCGACCCGTATTTAACATCGGGAGCTGTCGGGACTCAGGTCCATCTCGTACTGTATGGTACCACCTACCCTTCAGCCCCGTAATAATAATTGAATGTAACAGTGTGAGCATACTCGTGATCACCGCCCAGTGGGGATCACGACCTGATATTCTAACATAGCAACATGGACAAGGGTGTAGGGCCAACAGGCGGAACTTTAACATAACTAAGCTATGCATCATAGGGTAGCTGGTAATGTATCAATAGTAGGCTACAAAAGCAGGCTATGCATCGGAATAGGTACTACCGGAATAACAACAGTAGGAAATTCTAATGCAAGAAGAAGAGGGAAAGAATAGGCGATATCTGGATGGTCTAGGAGGTTTTGCTTGCCTGGAAGCTCTGCTGCAAGGGGCTGGTCGTCTGTCGGCTGGTCGTCTGGAGCGTAGTCGTACTCAGCGGTGTCATCGGCAGTCTCGGGGTCTACCGGAGAGAAAGGAGGGGGGTGAAACAGAATAAATAACGGGGTACTCAAATGCAACATAATGCATGACATGATAAATTAACATGCATGGGTGATCTAATGCATCCCTAAATGATTTAGACGGTGCGGGAAAATTTTTGGGAACCCTTTCCCGGCTCCAGGTGATTATCGACATACTGATTCGGATGGGAAGGTTCCATGTTCATCTAGTTAGGAGTGATGGTCAAGCATTTTGATCACATATTCGGAGTCGTCATATTTTTTGATCATTTTTCATATATAAATTCTTTTCATCTGACTTACGGTTTATTTTCTATGATTTTTCAAAGTTTTACTAATATTCTGGAATTCTTTTAATTCTTTTATTCGAATTAAAACAGTGCAGTTACTTTTTACGCCCAGCCAGAGCTAGCTATAGTCACTGACTGGTGGGGCCAGTGGTGGGCTGAGTCAGCAGTCAACGTTGGCTGCTTTGACTGGTCAACAGGGGTCAACGGGGCCCACCTGTTAATGTCACACGGTATTAACAGAGTTTTAAAACGTGTTTAATTAAACTAATTAAGTGCGGGTCCCACTGGACAGTGACCTAATTAACCGAATCGTTATTTAGGTGGTGGGGCCCGATGTTAGTGTCTGTTAGTAGATTAACTAGAGCCTAATCTAACAGTTAATGACCTGGGCCCACTTGCCATGGACCCAGGAGAGGTTCGAACCGGCGCGCGCTCCTGGAGATCGCCGGTGCATAGCAGAGTGCGGCGGCGTTGCACGGGCGGCCAACTCCGGCAGCGAGGGCCTGCGCGCGAGGGCTCTACGGGTTTGGAGCGACGCGACACGTCGGATGGTGGTGGCAGCTGGCGCAGCGGCGGTCGGAGTCGAGCGCTAGGTCGACCACGGCGGCCACGTAGCTCAGGTCAGTGCGGTAACGGGATTTGGGCGTGGAAACGAGCGAGTTAGGGGGCTAGCGGGGAGCTGCGGGTCCGTGCAAGGCTAACGGACACACCGGAGTGACCAGATGGCCATCGGAACGATGCCGGCGTCGAGCTCAGGCGGCGGTGAGTTTCGGCCCTCGGTGAACAGCGGAGTAAGTGAGTAATCTAAGGGGGAAAGAGAAGGGAAAGATGCTCGTGCTCACAGTGAGCATAGAGGTGAGCTCGAGGAGGCCGGGGCTTGCCGGTGAGGCGCGGATCGAACGACGGCGGCGACAGATGCAGCAGGAGAAAATCGACGATGGCGATTGCTTAGCGGCGTCCCGACTCGAACCGCTCCTCGGGGTCGAAGCAGACGAGGCAGCGGCAGCTCCTGGACACTTTGGTTCGTCGAGGGAGAGCCAGTGGCCGCGAGGACGAGCGGTGCACGGCGACGGCTGCGTCGGGCTCCTCTGGATTGAGCAGAGAGAGCTCGGGGAAAGGAGGGGGAAGTGGCCAGGGGGTGCCGGGGGTGGTTGGAGGCGGCCTTATCCATCCACTCAACCGGGGCAATGCCAACGCGTGCGGCAGCGTCGGCCTCGGCGAGCGCGCGGGCGACAGCGAGGCGGAAGCAGGTGAGGAAGACGATGGTTGTAGCTGTGGGCTGGGCCACGCTGTAGTCTAAGGCCTAGTGAGCAGTGCCTCTCTCCTTTTTTAATTTCTTTTCTGTATTCATTTTTCTTTCTGTTTTACCTTTTCTTTTCTCACAAAATGAGTTTTGTATATTGCATAGGCGGCCACATAAATCACTTTGCAATATTTGGTACTGACACAAAAAGTTTAGGATTTGTTTGAAGTGAGCTGAATTTAATTTAAATGAAAATGGTTTAATTAGGCTGGTTTGCTACTGTTTTTGGTTGATAGTTTCAAAATAAGCAAACAAGTGATATTGTTTTTCTTAACAATAATTATCTATGGATTATTTACTAAATGTTGAACTATTTTGCTGGCAAGTTTGTAGATTTTCAAATTTCACTTAAAGTTTGGATTTTGATTTGAGGTGGAATTTCAAGTGAGATATGAATCAAAGATGATTAAGCATTGCAAATGAAGGTGACTTGGCATAATTAGAGAATGATTACTGTGGCTTAATTGCAGGGGTGTTACAGTATACATGAAATATAGTCAGTTTAGAGTTATAGTCAGCCATGGCAAACAATGTTCCAAGTAGACTCTCGCAGATATTCTTTGTTATATGCATGACGTCTGGAGAATGAGGCGTCGACTGGTTTTTCCAGTACGAAATGTCCCAAAAATGGGACCTTGATACGTCTCCAACGTATCTATAATTTTTGATTGTTCCATGCTATTATAGTATCAATCTCGGATGTTTTTATATATATTTACAGCAATTATATATTATTTTGTGGGACTAACCTATTAACTTAGTACCCAGTGCCAGTTGCTAATTTCTGCCCTGTTTTTATTTTACAGAAAATCAATACCAAACGAAGTCCAAATGCCACGAAACTTTTTGGAGAATTTTTTCTAGAAAAGATAAACACTAGAAGCTTCGGGAGAAGACCAGACGCCAGAGGAGGTGGCCACGAGCCACCAGGGCGCGCATGCCCCCCCAGGCACGCCCTGGTGCCTCGTGGGCCCACCTCAGCTCCGTTTGACCTAATTCCACCACTATAAATTCTAGAAAAATCATAAACCCTTAGAGGAGTCCACGAAATACTTTTTCCGCCGCCGCAAGTTTCTGTTCTCGAGAGATCCCATCTGGAGGCCTTCTCCGGTGCTCCGCTGGAGGGGGAATCAATCACGGAGGGGCTCTACATCAACCTTGCTGCCTCTCCGATGATGCGTTAGTAGTTTACCACAGACCTTCGGGTCCATAGTTAGTAGCTAGATGGCTTCTTCTCTCTTTTTGATCTTCAATACAATGTTCTCCTCGATGTTCTTGGAGTTCTATCCGATGTAATCACTTTTTGCGGTGTGTTTGTTGGGATCCGATGAATTGTGAGTTTATGATCAGATTATCCATGAATATTATTTGAGTCTTCTCTTATCTCTTTTATGCATGATTATTATAGCTTCGTATTTCTTCTCCGATCTATTGATTTGGTTTGGCCGACTAGATTGATTTATCTTGCCATGGGAAGAGGTGCTTTGTAATGGGTTTGATCTTGCTGTGCTCAATCCCAGTGACAGAAAGGGACATGACACGTATGTATCATTGCTATTAAGGGTAAAAAGATGGGGTTTATTCATGCGTGAGTTTACTTTGTCTACATCATGTCATCTTGCTTAAGGCATTACTCCGTTCTTTATGGACTTAATATACTAGATGCATGCTGGATAGCGGTCGATGTATGGAGTAATAGTAGTAGATGCAGGCAGGAGTCAGTCTACTTGTCTCAGACGTGATGCCTATATACATGATCATTGCCTTGGATATCGTCATGATTATTTGCTTTTCTATCAATTGCCCAACAGTAATTTGTCTACCCACCGTATGCTATTTTCTTGAGAGAAGCCTCTAGTGAAAACTATGGCCCCCGGGTCTATCCAAATCATTTACTAAAACCCTAAAAATACTTGTTGTTCACAAGGGATTGACAACAGTAATCTTGCAACTTACCGCCGAGGGATTGACAACCCCTTGTTTGCGTTGGGTGCAAGGATTTATTGTTTTGTGTGCAGGTGTTGTTCACGAGGTGTTGCGTGATTCTCCTACTGGATTGATAACCTTGGTTTCATAACTGAGGGAAATACTTATCTCTACTGTACTGCTTCTCCCTTCCTCTTCAGGCAATTACCAAAGCAGCTCACAAGTATCAGGAAGAATTTCTGGCGCCGTTGCCGGGGAGACATCATCAACATCTATCAATTACCTTCGCATAAATCTTACATCTGCCTACATTTACTTTTATTTGCATTTGCCTCTCGTTTTCATCTCCCCCACTTCTAATTTTTTTTTACAAAAATACAAAAATATTTTCTGTTTGCCTTTTTCGTGTTTTCTTGTTCGCTTGCTTGAAATTGCTATCATGCCTGATTTTGGTATGGAAAAAAGTGAGGATGATAAGACTCCTAAAATTGAAATTCCTACCAATTTAGATACTAAAACATTCGTGATGGGACACGGGAATATTACAGGAAAAAGTGTTATCCAAGAATTCTTTAATTGCATCGGAACTTTGGATTGTGATGACACTCCTATTCTAAAAAGAACCAAAAACTATGCTGACGCTATTTCTGCATTGATTCTTAAACTTGAGAGAAGATTTATTCATACCCATCCTACTTTGCAAAGATTATTTTATGAATTGCCGGTTATAAAAAATCCAAGAGCTAAGAAGATAGCTACCCTTATCCTCATGAATGAATTTGATTATATAGTACGGGAAGCTAGAGAGATTTTTGATTTTTATGGTATGAATCGTGAAAAAACGGTGATAGATGAGATTTTATACAATAGAGATTACTTGTTAAGATATTTATTTCGCAATGACCATACTTTTGATGAAAATACCAAAAAGGAAGTCCCTCCCTTAAACATAATCCAACAAGTTTTCAATGGTATTAATAAACAATGTTCTTGGATTGTAAAGGGGAATCAAGAGGGATTTGAGGATAGCCAACTTAGTAATGCTAAAATTCCCATGGATGATGTGTTTCATATTATCTTTGAAAAGCCTCCTGATGAGAACGCACTCTTAGAAAAGAAGACCAAAGACGACAATACTTGAAACTATGCATTATGCCTAGCTAGGGGCATAAAACAATAGCGCTTGTTGGGAGGCAACCCAATGAATAAAATAAATTTTTTCTGTTATTTTGTGTTTTCATGTTTAAGTTACTGTTATGAGTGTGTTTTTGTGTTTTTAATTAGTGTTTGCGCCAAGTAAAGCCTTCGGGATGATTTGGAAGATAGTATAATTGATGCTGTTTGGAAAACAGAAAGTTTTGTGTCCAGTGCTGGAATTTTGTTTTTGTACTGGAGCGTCAGAAAAATATAAATTTTTTACACAGTATTGGTATATGAATTTCCCACGTTTTCCAAATTTTTCAGAATTTTTGGAGTTACAGAAGTATGGCTTTTAAATAGATTACTACAGACTGTTCTGTTTTTGACAGATTCTGTTTTTGATGTGTTGCTTGCTTGTTTTGATGAAACTATGGATTGTATCGGGGGGTATAATCCATGGAGAAGTTAGAATACAGTATGTATAATGAAAAAATAAAATATGAATGGGTTTGCAACAGTACTTAAAGTAGTGATTTATTTTGTTATACTAACGGATCTCACGAAGGTTTTGTTGAGTTTTGTGTGATTGAAGTTTTCAAGTTTTGGGTGAGATTTCGATGGATGAAGGAATAAGGAGTAGCAAAAGCCTAAGCTTGGGGATGCCCGAGGCACCCCAAGGTAATATTCAAGGAAGACTCAAGCGTCTAAGCTTGGGGATGCCCCGGAAGGCATCCCCTCTTTCTTCTACCAACCATCGGTAATTTTACTTGGAGCTATATTTTTATTCGTCACATGATATGTGTTTTGCTTGGAGTGTCATGTATTATATGAGTCTTTGCTTTGTTTTCTTTTTAGTTTGTCACAATCATCTTTGCTGGACACACCAATTTGAGAGAGCCACACGTTCATCATAATTTGTTAGAATACTCTATGTGCTTCACTTAAATTTTTTTGAGCTAGGCAGTTGCTCTAGTGCTTCACTTAAATCATTTTGAGCACGGCGGTGGCTAAATTTTGAAGAAATGATCTCTCATGCTTCACTTATATTATTTTTAGAGTTGATTAAAATTTTAAAGAAATATTTGCGCTCTCATGCTTCACTCATATCTTTTTGAGAGTTGATAAAAGTAACGGTAATTTGCACAAGATATGAATTTGGTCCCAAAGTGATGAATATTCAAGAGGGATATAATAAAAACTTTCATATAGATCATTGGATATGATAAGTGTGATTCCTTGCAATAGTTTTGCGATATGGAGATGATAATATGTGAGTCATGTTAATGAGTAATTGTGATCTGGTAAGAATATTAGTGTTAAGGTTTGTGATTCCCTATGCATGCACATTAAGTCAATAGTTATGCAAAGAAATTATATCCTACTTATGGTGCATTATTCGGTGTTAGTTATGTTCAATGCATGTTTATGACTGTTTTCATTTTTTAGTTGGTTGCTTCTCAATCTATTTGCTAGCCTTCATCTGTACTAAGCGGAAATACTGCTTGTGCATCCAAACCCCTTAAACCCAAGTTGTGCCAAATGAGTCCACCGTATCTACCTATATGCGGTATTTCCATGCCGTTCCAAGTAAATTTGCGTGTGCCAACTCTAATTTTCAAAATAATTTTTCCGTTTTGTGTGCCCGTACTGCTCATGAAGCGGCAGGGGGTAGCCAATATTTTCCATGCTAGGTGTGTTATTCTCACGATGAGTGTTTATTCACTTGTCATTGCACGATAGAGTGGTTGGTAATAGGGATGCCCAGTCCCACAATGAAATCAAAAATTAGTAACAACAAAGTTCCTTGGAAAAGTGTTGGTATGGAGGGCACCCGTGGATACGGCTAGCCATGGATTGTGAAAGAATGGTGGAAAGGAAATAAACTTTACTTTCTGTTTGGGAACCGCCTATGATGTGTCTAGCATGGAAAATATTGGGAATTCTCGGTCATTTTCGTTGACAGGAAAAGCATGCCTCTCAAAATATTTTATCTCTCTAATTTAAGCCTTTGAGCTCTGGCACATTAGCAAATCTCTGCTTCCCTCTGCGAAGGGCCTATCTATTACTTTTATGCAATTTTTATTTTTATTTGAGTCTCCATCTTCTCTTATAAAGCACCAACTAGAGAGCACTATTGTCATACTTGTGCATTGGATGTAGCTAATTTCGAGTGTGTTTCATGAATGGATCAATGATTGAGCATAATGGGCTAGGGATAACTTTCTTTAGCGTTGATATTTCGAAAGACATGGTTGCTTGTTAGCATGCTTGAGTATTTATATTTTCATGTCAAACTATAGACTATTGCTTTGAATCATTCAAGTCCAATGTCCATGCTATAAAAGAAAAGAATATATGATGAATATAATGGGTAGCATTCCACATCAAAAAATTTGTTTTTATCATTTACCTACTCGAGGACGAGCAGGAATTAAGCTTGGGGATGCTGATACGTCTCCAACGTATATATAATTTTTGATTGTTCCATGCTATTATAGTATCAATCTCGGATGTTTTTATATACATTTACATCAATTATATATCATTTTTTGGGACTAACCTATTAACTTAGTGCCCAGTGCCAGTTGCTGTTTTCTGCCCTGTTTTTGTTTTACAGAAAATCAATACCAAACGAAGTCCAAATGCCACGAAACTTTTTGGAGATTTTTTTCTAGACCATATAAACACTAGAAGCTTCGGGAGAAGACCAGACGCCAGAGGAGGTGGCCACGAGCCACCAGGGCGCGCCTGGGGGGGGCAGGTGCGCCCTGGTGCCTCGTGGGCCCACCTCTGCTCCGTTTGACCTAATTCCACCACTATAAATTCCAGAAAAATCAGAAACCCTTAGAGGAGTCCACGAAATACTTTTTCCGCCGCCGCAAGTTTCTGTTCTCGAGAGATCCCATCTGGACGACTTCTCCGGTGCTCCGACGGAGGGGGAATCGATCATGGAGGGGCTCTACATCAACCTTGCTGCCTCTCCGATGATGCGTGAGTAGTTTACCACAGACCTTCGGGTCCATAGTTAGTAGCTAGATGGCTTCTTCTCTCTTTTTGATCTTCAATACAATGTTCTCCTCGATGTTCTTGGAGTTCTATCCGATGTAATCACTTTTTGTGGTGTGTTTGTTGGGATCCGATGAATTGTGAGTTTATGATCAGATTATCCATGAATATTATTTGAGTCTTCTCTTATCTCTTTTATGCATGATTATTATAGCTTCATATTTCTTCTTCGATCTATTGATTTGGTTTGGCCGACTAGATTGATTTATCTTGCCATGTGTTGCGGATATTTCCCTGACATGGTGACCCGGCAGGTATCTTGACCTGGCCAGGAGAAAGACTCCATGGGCTAGAGACCAGACTGGGTCAGGACGAGAGCAAGGTGACGCCAGGAAGACCCGGCTGAAGGCCGGCTCACAGAAGAAACTAATGGGCCGACTTAAGGAGAGACCCAGGGCCCAGGGCGAGACCCGGCAGGAGGCCGGCTTAAGGAGATACCAAGGGCCCAGGGCGACCCGACAGGTGGCCGGCTTAAGGGGAGCCCAATGGGCCGGCTCGCGGAGAAAGTCCAAGAAGTGGAAAGTTCCTTGACAAGGAAAGCAAGACCCGGACTAAGTATCCAGCTTGTAATAGGAAATAGACCAGTTCTAATCCTACGAGGACTCAACATGTAAGCCGCCCCTTCAACTTATATAAGGAGGGGCAAGGCACCCCAAGAGGGACAAGAAAAGATAGACAGACAAGTCGAGATAGACAGACAAACTAGTAGCTCTCGAGATAGAGGTAGCAAAACAGCACCCTTGTAATCGAGATCATCATCATCAATGGCAATCAAGCAGGATGTAGGCTTTTACCTCCACCGTGAGGGGCCGAACCTGGGTAAACTCGCGTCTCTCGATTCCGACCAACCCCGTTCAAGCTACCACCTAGTTGCGATGGCCTCACCACTAAGTCCTTTTCATGAGGACATCTGCCGTGACAAAACCATGACAGTTGGCGCCCACCGTGGGGCATGGCATACGTTGGTTCATGTTCTTGGAGGGATCTCTCTCAGGGATCGAGAAGCTCGCGATTGGCCGGATTCAGATTTCGATTGGTCCGATCTTCATCAACAATGGTGGCAACCCGCCATATCAACACGTCGCGGCCGACTCGTGCGTCCGCGCCGGCTTACAACGCCGCGTGCGACTCGCGCATCCGCGCCGGCCTTCAACGTCGCGGCCGACTCGTGTGTCCGCGCCCGTGCCGGTTTTCGACGCCACGGCTGGCTCCCGCGTCCGCGCCCACGCCCGCGCCGGCTCTCAATGCCGGGGCCGACTCGCACGTTCAGCCGACAAAAATACCAGGTGCTATTCAACCTATCTGTTTTTCAGTATATATTAATTCATCCGAGAGCAATTACTCTGCCCTGTAATATTTTTACGCAGGACAATTACTCATCACAAAAGTGGCGTTATACCACGGATACGGAGCGCGCACCAGCATCATTCTACACTGGCGTGCGTCCGTGCCCCGCCGTTTTACAACGCCGCGGCCGACTCATGCGTCCGCGCCGGCTTCCAACGCCGCGACCAACTCGCGCATCCGTGCCGGCCTACAACGCCACGGACGACTCGCAGGCCACCACCCCTTCCGACGACTCTCGCGTCCGCGCAGGCTCAAACGCCGCGGCCGACCCGCGCGCCCGTGCCGGCTTACAACGCCGCGGCCGACTCTCGCATCCGCGCTGGCTTCAAACGTCGCGGCTGACTCCCGCGTCCGCGTCAATTTACCGGCCAGCTCTCGCGTCTACATCAACACGCCGGATCCGCGCCCGTCTGCACGAACTGCTCAAACGGACGTCGTGGCCCGGTCTACTCCAAACAACTCTGAAACAAATAAAAGCATATTATCAGCCTCCGCCTGCATTGGATGGCTCAATGGACAGGCGCACAAGTTGCCGCCGCTGCGGTTTGATTAACTTCAACAAACAGCCGGGACAAACCATCGGCCGGATTACTAACACGACGTATACGGGATCATCTATGACCCGCCACGGTTGTCCTCAACCTTCCGCGGATTCACATTGCGTTATCAACGCCAAGGACATACAACAAGCGTCGCAAAGATCATCAACTCGCCACACGTTTCTGGCTTCAATAAATTTCAGCTATCAGCTGTCAACTATATGCCGGTTTATGTTACGGCCAAGTATGAAGAATCTCAAGCCAACTCCTCGAGTCAACTTAAGACTCGGGGGCTACACAGACATGACTCGGCAGATTCGGCCGGTTTCAATAAATAAAAAAACCCCGGGTCGTTACAGGGAAGACAACCCGGTGCCCGGGGGCAGCTGCTTTATTGGCGAGAAAGAAAGGTTGTCAAAGAAGACTAGTTGCCATGATGCGCAGTCTAAACATCGGTATTGTCAGGGGAATTATCCGCGGTCAAGACCCAACCTGCTATAGGACCTGGCCTCAAAGATGACCCGGCCTGCTCAATAATGATCAAAGGAATGCCGGCTTATCTGGACCCCAGATGTTTTGCAGTAGTAGCATTGTCTCCTGTATATCCTATGCTGAGCTTTTCCATGATCATATGGTTACTTGGGGGCTTCCAACTCATCGAGTTTAGCTTACAAAATCCCTTTAACCCGGCGAAATGCCAAACTATACTTGGTTAAACCTACCTGTTAGCAAGATGCTACTCCCTAAAAAGCGACCCGGCGTACGCCTGATGTGTCAATCACAAAGGTGACCCTGAATTCATCCGAGTTAAAACGCTCGATTGGTTGCGTGAGAGTCGGCTTTCAGAGAGATAGGACAAACCAAAAGAGGCCAAAAAGCCTGCTTCCACAGGAAGCGAAACCAAGACTCGAGCCTTGAAAGCCGGTCTTATGTCGTGCCTCGAAAGCCGGCATTTTTATACTCTGTTATCATACACATACATCATCATGCATTGCATCATCATACATTGCATCATCATACAATGCATCATCATACAATGCATATCTATATTCATTTTATATCACAGGAACCGGTCTATTGGCCGGGTTAATCATTTGCAGTTATAAAAGTTTGGAGCCGGTCTTCAAACCGGGTTATATTGTGACTCCACAGGAACAAACAAATCTTTGATAGCCAAATTGGCAGGATCTTCATCATGGTTTATCATAACCAGTATTAAATGATTGAGATATCAATTCTTCCAAAATTCCCGGGTTATAAATCCAGCCGGGTCACATATAATACCTGGTCATTTAATTGACCGGGTTTGGGGTTATTCAACCTGTGCTTTGTAGAAAGACTACAGCACTTATGGATTTTTTCACACATATTTGCCGGGTTGCACTGCAACCACGGCTAAGGATTTCTTTCATCGCAAAGGCATCATCAGTTCACAGGCAAAATATTAAAGTGCTTGATGGCATTGGCGGACTTTATAGTTTCACGTTCAAAAACTATTACAAGCCACGGTTGGGCTATTTTCTATCAAGTTTTTCAAAGCAAATTCAAGCTTGCAGAGTGATTGATGGTTGAGACCCGGTAGCTTGATCTGCCGGATTAACATTGGTTTGTTCTCCTTCTGCGTCAATTGTCGCCGGGTTGTCACTTGCCGGGTCACCAGGATTTATTGGGTGAGTTGATAATACAAAAGTGTCTGCTATGCGGCCAGGTAACCCAGTTCTTGGAGGCTACAGTGGATCTGAGTTTATTCTATAGTGGAAGGAATAGTCCCGAGTCGCCGTAGGCAATACGACCCGAAACTTGGGGGCTACATTATTCAGATCAAGATTACATTCAGTATGAAAGTTCCATGTCGCTGCAAGCATGCACCACGGTACTTGTGGGCTAACGCATTGTCATTTTCAACTACTTTCATTGAAGATCCGGCTCACTATTAACAGTGACCCGGCCCTTGGGGGCTACAGTCATTGACTCTACGGATAGTTCAAGTTCCAGATTGATGAGAACAGCTAAACCGGCCCTTGGGGGCTACATTATTTGCATCTATATATCTACAACATTGAAGATTAAGTTCAAGTCCCAAGTTGATGCAAGCAAGACAACCCGGCACTTGGGGGCTACGCTGGCTGAAGTTTTATGAGCACAAGACAATTACAAAGTCCCAGGTTGCTGAAGGCAAGACAACCCGGCACTTGGGGGCTATAGCGTTCAGTTGTTTAAACAGATCATAAGGTCCAAATTGAAGACCCGGCGCATCACATAGTGATGAGCCGGCCCTTGGGGGCTACACATGTGAAATGCAATACATTCAGTTTATGACTGGCGACTCAGATGAACAACCCGGATTTCTTCAAAGTTGCAACATTTATATTTAAGCAAGTCTTAAACTCTCACTATGTTCTACTCTTAAGACTTGGGGGCTACAAGTGATATCAATATAAGGGAGGAACACCTTCAAGTTTTCAAAAGTTTTGAGCGAACTGGATCGCATATTCTTGGTGGAGAAATTTGAAAAGTTTATCTCCTCTAAGCTGCTCATAGAAAGGCCCGGAAAGCCGGTTCAACATCATATGGATTTCTTATTCCCAAATTTTTTTATCAAGCCAAAGCATTGGAAGCCGACTCAATAGCAGATGGGTGTTTTATTCCCAATATTTTTCCGCAAGGAACCAGCGTGAGCAAGTTACTTGTGAAGCGAGCTTGTCGATGGCAGAGGCCCAAAATTTCTAGGAATCCAATTTCATGACCCGGTGGTATCAACCTCCATGACCCGGCAACCTCGACGCTCGTAACTCGACAAGTTCTATATCTACAAGACGGAAGATGACATCGACATGTTGAAGCTTTTGAAAACCGGTTCAATAACGGATGGGTTATTATTCCCAATATTTTTCTACAAAGGACACACACCAGCAAGTTGATTGAGAAGCCGGCTCGAAATTATGAGAAAGAAACCCGGACTTTCCAGGGAGGATTCCATTGAATAAAGCGCCTAAATAATGCTAAAGTGTGAAAAAATTGCACGACCCGGCAAAGATTGACTCGGGCGGGTGTTTTCACAGAAGGAAATGACAAGGACTGAAGGATGAGCAAATACTAGCTCAGGAAGACCATCGACCTGGCGCACAACCTATCATATTTGTTCTTGTTTTATTTTTCAGGATCAGTTTAACATGGATAAATCTAAATTAAACTGGGGGCTAATGTTGGGGATATTTCCCTGACATGGTGACCCGGCAGGTATCTTGACCCGGCCAGGAGAAAGACTCCATGGGCCAAAGACCAGACCGGGTCAGGACGAGGGCAAGGTGACACCAGGAAGACCCGGCTGAAGGCCGGCTCACAGAAGAAACTAACGGGCCGACTTAAGGAGAGACCCAGGGCCCAGGGCGAGACCCGGCAGGAGGCCGGCTTAAGGAGAGACCAAGGGCCCAGGGCGACCCGGCAGGTGGCCGGCTTAAGGGGAGCCCAATGGGCCGGCTCGCGGAGAAAGTCCAAGAAGAGGAAAGTTCCTTGACAAGGAAAGCAAGACCCGGACTAAGTATCCAGCTTGTAATAGGAAATAGACCAGTTCTAATCCTACGAGGACTCTACATGTAAGCCGCCCTTTCAACTTATATAAGGAGGGGCAAGGCACCCCAAGAGGGACAAGAAAAGATAGACAGACAAGTCGAGATAGATAGACAAACTAGTAGCTCTCGAGATAGAGGTAGCAAAATAGCACCCTTGTAATCGAGATCATCATCATCAATGGCAATCAAGCAGGATGTAGCCTTTTACCTCCACCGTGAGGGGCCGAACCTGGGTAAACTCGCGTCTCTCGATTCCGACCAACCCCGTTCAAGCTACCACCTAGTTGCGATGGCCTCACCACTAAGTCCTTTTCACGAGGACATCTGCCGTGACAAAACCACGACACCATGGGAAGAGGTGCTTTGTAATGGGTTCGATCTTGCGGTGCTCAATCCCAGTGACAGAAAGGGACATGACACGTATGTATCATTGCTATTAAGGGTAAAAAGATGGGGTTTATTCATGCGTGAGTTTATTTTGTCTACATCATGTCATCTTGCTTAAGGCGTTACTTCGTTCTTTATGGACTTAATATACTAGATGCATGCTGGATAGCGGTCGATGTATGGAGTAATAGTAGTAGATGCGGGCAGGAGTCAGTCTACTTGTCTCGGACGTGATGCCTATATACATGATCATTGCCTTGGATATCATCATGATTATTTGCTTTTCTATCAATTGCCCAACAGTAATTTGTCTACCCACCGTATGCTATTTTCTTGAGAGAAGCCTCTAGTGAAAACTATGGCACCCGGGTCTATCCAAATCATTTACTAAAACCCTAAAAATACTTGCTGCAATTTTATCTTAATTATTTTATTTTGTATTTTTCTTTCAATCTATCTATCTATCACATACAATTTAATCTTGCAACTTACCGCCGAGGGATTGACAACCCCTTGTTTGCGTTGGGTGCAAGGATTTGTTGTTTTATGTGCAGGTGTTGTTCACGAGGTGTTGCGTGATTCTCCTACTTGATTGATAACCTTGGTTTCATAACTGAGGGAAATACTTATCTCTACTGTACTGCATCTCCCTTCCTCTTCAGGGAATTACCAACGCAGCTCACAAGTAGCACACCTCCTTTTCCATACTTTTAACAGTGACTCAGGGGCCTTCTGCTTCTTTCCTGGCTTAGGGCACTCATCCCAGTCGTTCGAATGTTGCAAGATTTCAGTTCCCCTCCTCTTCCGTGGCCTCATTCGGTTCTCTGTCGTACCATCGAACATATCACTATGTTTTCGCCACTCGTCATTCTTGTGAAGCCACCTTCGATGCCCCATGAATACCGTTTTACTTGAGGCGCTTACTTTATTCAGTTGGAGAAAAGATGTAGAATCCATACACCTAACACATCCGCAGTGTCCGTGGCACACCTGACCGGAGGTATATCCGTAACCGAGATAGTCGTGGACCGTCATTATCAATGCACCTCTCATACAGAAATAAGTTCCTTTGTCGGCGTCCCATGTCTGGACCCCTTCAAGAGCCCATAATATGTCCAATTCCTCCTTCAATAGCTGGAGATACAATTGAATGTCATTCCCCGCTTGTTTCATCCCTTGAATCAGCATGACCATGTGCATATACTTCTTTTTCATGCATACCCAAGGTGGAAGGTTGTAGAACCATATAAAAACGGGCCAAGTGCTGTGCAGGCTGCTCTGGTTGCCACCAAAGGGATTCATTTCGTCCGCACTCACACCAATCCAGATGTTCTTTGGTTCTGATCCAAAATCTAGGTCATCCCTGTCAAGTGATTTCCATTGTTTACCATCTGCACTGTGTCTAATCACCCCATCATCTTTACTCGCCTTCTCCCTCCATGAGTGCCAAGATATGAGCTTTGCGTCCTTCTTGTTTACGTATAGACGTTGCGCACGGGGAATGATCGGAAAGTACCAAACAACCTTTCGAGGAGCTCTCTTTCCCCGCTTGTATCTAGGTTCGTGGCACTCTGGACACTCTGTGTTGTCCACGTACTCTTTCCTATAAATGATGCAATCATTGACGCACGCGTGGTATCTTACGTGCGGCAAATCAAGAGGGCACAAGACCTTCTTGGCCTCATCGACGATGGTAGACAACGTGTTCCCCTCGGGGAAAAGGTCTTGTAGAAACTCCAATAGGTCATCGAGGCTTGCATCTGAATTTTTGTGTTTCGCCTTGATTTCAAGAAGTTTGAGCGTGACACTCAATTTTGTGTGCTCCTCTTTGCACCCGGTATACAATGGAGTTCTCGAGGCTTCCTCCAATTTTGCCAACTTTTCAGCGTTAGTCGACGTCTTGTTTCGAAGCAGCTCTAGAACATGCGGGTCCTTCAGCATTGAGGCATACATTTCCTGGGTGGCCGCCCCGTCGGCCTCTTCGTCATGACCGGCCGCCTCTTCATCATGTCCGACCGCCTCTTCATCATGTCCATCCTCTTCATCATGTCCGTCCTCGTCATCATGTTCGGGCGCCTGTTGGTGCTCCATCTCTCCTTCATATTCTGTCTCTTCATTTCCGGCTTCTTCATGTATGTCATGAACATTCTGAAGATCCTCCTCTCCGTGACATGTCCACCGTGTGTGATTCTTCATGAAACCGCGCATGAGCAAATGAGCCTCCACTTCGCCAGTATCGGCCATATACAGATGCATATTTTTGCATGTACAACATGGACAATGTAACTCCTTGCGATTCGCCTCATGTGTTCCAAGGCAAATGCCATGAACTTTTTTATACTTCGATCCATTATGTCGACCTACCAAACATGCATCATACAAGGAAGAAGTTAGAACCAACATTAACATGTCAAACAAAATTTTGGCATGACCTTTGCTAATATTTGACAAAAATGAGTTTGCCAGAAATTTGATAAAATATCGAGGAGACAACATTTTTTCAAAACATTGGCCACTCCATATATATCCCTGAAAATTAAACATGCATCCACAAACTCCAACAATTAATTACCATCCATGATCAATTTCAAATATTCAAGGGGGAACTCACAAATAATTAATTAAGAGACCCGCGGCCGGCCGAGATATTAAATAGATCGACGTTGATCCCGATCAAGGGTGAGGCCCCCTGCCTATGTTCAAAGAGAGATATTAATAAAGAGGGAGAAGACCTCAAAAGAAATGAAAGAAAGACTAATTTATTCCATATGAATCGGTGTGTGGATGAGAGAGTAATTAGTTAGTAGGTCATGCATCAATGAAAGAGAGAGGTTAATTACCTAGAGGAATAGGGAGACAAGACCATGAGGCTCACGTGGTAGAGAGAGGGAAGCTAGAAGAAGTGAGTGTGAGAGGGGAAAGTGATGAACACGTGCACATGGGCGGCTGTGCATACACGATCAAACTAGCAGCGTTCGGAAAAATATACACGCGGCTAATGTGATTGAAGTTTCCAGCATTCAGAGAAGGAGAACGCTGCGAACAAAAGTGGACCCCACGAGCCTAAAACAAGTAGCGCCCGGAACAAAAAGGGAACGCTGCCAGTGGGAAGAAAGTTAGCGGCATTCTACTGCGACACACGCAGCAAAGTAGAGGGGCCCACACTTGTGTCAGAGAGTGGGGCCCGCGAGCTGACTGAGCGGCGTACAGGATATGGCGCAGTAGCAGCGTGCACGCGACCTGAACGCCCCCAATTCGGTCTGGCCGGAGGGCTGCCTGGGTCTGGCAAACTAGCAGCGTCCGCTTTGGCTGCACGCCGCAAGTGTGAGATAATCAGCAGCGTTCGATTTTTATTTGGACGCTGCAGGTATCTAGGCTAAGTAGTTGCGGCGTTTGATTTCATATGGATGCTGGTAGTAGTAAAATCCTATAAGGGGTTTCCCTACTAGTGAGTGCCGCCCTAGTATTGTGGGTAAAATAGAGAGGAACGACCCCCCTGCGGTAGTAAGTCCGACACATGGTCTGGTAGTTCCGCTCCAACAGGGGAGCGGTACTACCGGTCCAGAGGACGGTACTACCGGCCCACAAGCAGAGCTACAATATTAGTGCCCGCGGTACAACCGCCATGGACACCGGTAGTACCGGCTAAATTAAAATAGCCGGTACTTCCGAGGTACTGCCGCTCTAGTACCGTGGCCAAAACAGAGAAGAAAGGCTCCTCTATGATAGTTGGTCCGGCACTTGGTCCGGTACTGCCGCTCCACCAGGGGAGCGGTACTACTGGCCAACAGTGTCGTACTACCGGCCTGGGGCAGATAGTGGTAGTACGGCTCCCATGAAGGGAGCGGTACTACCGCTCTCTACCCCGGTACTACCGGGTAGAGAAAATCTGAGGCAACAGATTAGAAAGGAGAATTCCTCCAAAGTGGGATGGTAATGTGGGTGCAAATATGGTTTTGTGTACGTGTTTGATTCCACCCATACCTTCCAACACAGACCCCCTCTTAATAGTACGGTTTTCCTATGACTCAAGAGAAAATAAATCGCCAGAACACCATCTTCGCTCTTTTCCTTTCAGAGGGAACCTAATTGTCTTGTGCCTTTCTTGAATATACCTGAGTAGCTCAAGCACACGATTAGACCGCAAATTACATTGTCATCTACACCAAAATCACTTAGGGAGGGAAATACCCTTTCAGCTCCCTCTCGCCCCGCCTCCTCCCTTATATAGGGGAGGGGAATTGCGAAACGCCGGCTGGTTAATCCTGCCGCGTGGTAGCAAATCCCCTCGACTCCCCCATTACGGCATTAATGACACACGGGAATCGAGGGGTCGTCGTTAACCCTCTTGTGGGAATCGAGGCGCATGTTCACCATTGATGGGACGTGGCCTGAGTGGGCCCTTACCCCACTCCCGCACGTCACGTTGACCGTCAGGTCAAGGCTAACGCGTGGCCAGGTGGGCCCTTGGATAAGACCGGTTTGGCTTGTCAGAGCCAGACATGATGACCTTTGGAGGCGCAGCGAGGGAACTTGGCCCGCCAAGCGGCTGGCTGCGTGGGAGATATTTCCTGTGCGCAGGTCGGCTATCTCCTTCGACATTTTCAAGACCGAGGTGGTTTGCGTCACCTCGGAGGCAGCCCAACGACTAGAGGCCGGCTGAGTGAAGGCACTATTGGAGGGACGCTTCGTTGAACCTGTTTCAAGCCCGGCGGCCGAAGACGACGTGCAGCTCGGGAGACCCGAGGTGCGGCCAATCTTGAAGACCGGTTCAGGGGCTACTGATGGTGTCCCAGCCGAGGGGTCCCTCACCACGTCGGTTCCCGGCCTGGTGGGCCGGGCTGAGGACCCCTAGGTCGGTCCCGTCCTGGGCCACATTGGGCGGCCCATGGCAGATTGTACGAAGACTCAGGAAGACTTGACGTACAAGCCGACGATACCGGAGCCGTGGGGGACTCTACCTCTACCGACGTAGCCGACTAGGATCTGTAACCCTAGGACCCCCAGTATGCTATATAAGCTGGGGGCGGTCTCGTCAATAGGACAACAAACAATCCCTTGGTATGGACTTGTACTCTGTACACACCCCAACGCAATATACGAGAGCAGGAGTAGGGTATTATCTCCTCCGTGAGAGCCCGAACCTAGGTAAAACCTTGCTTCTATTACCATCCAGCCAAGTTGCCTAGCTAGGATACCCTACCAAGGGATCTGTCGGATCTAGCTCCGACACCTTCCATTCAACCTCGTGTGGAGCATACGTTGCTCCACGTGTCGTCATGGCAGACGACGTGGGAGTAACTCCCACGCATAACGAGTCTGTAATTTATTGGTTTCTCGTCCGACACTTTGGCATGTCTTGCTGGCGACGGCGAAGATGATGGCATAAAGTTTCATTTGGGTTCCAGATCAACCTCTGTCTCCCCTAACCACATTGGGCAGAGGAAAAAGAAAAAAAAACATATACCTGAACAAACAGATGAGTTACAACGGTGAGAAGATAAAAAGAGAGCAAAACAAGTATAGACCCAAGATCTTTCCCTTTGTGAACTGAGTGTAGCTCAGATGTTTAGGCTCCTTGTGGTGGAACCAATCCACCAGGGTTCAAGTTCTAGACTTGGCACTAGTGCTCGCATTTTCCTGAATTTATTTCAGGCTTTCCGGCGATGTTTGTTTAGTGGGAGGAGACATTTCCGTCGACTATGAGACACCTGTGGTGACTTCGTCAATCTCAATATGTTGTGCCGGCTCAGTATTTCGGAGGTGGTCATAGGGGTAGGGTGTGCGTGCTTGCGTTCATAGGGTGAATGTATGTGCGTGTATGTGAGCGTCTGCGATCGTACTGTTGTTAAAAAAAAATCTTTCCCTTTGCCCTCTTTCGTTTTTCTTTCAAGGAAGAAAGTTTTTTTTCCTAAAAAAAGTTATAACAATCAGTCAAATCTGTTTCTCAAAAAAAAAAAAAAACACACACACACACACAGTCACACACACAAATCAGAGCAACACAGCACCCAGAGCTAATGTCGCTATGCACATTCTGTTTCGCTAACACAGCTAAAACCTTCAGTTAAAAAAAAAAAAAAAAAAAGCACAGCTAAAGAAGAACTTGATTGGCATCTCTCTTCACCGCCGAGGCTCGTGGGGGGTGCGCCGCCGTCCGCCGCGCTAGCTGGCCGGATCCGGCCTCATCCGCGTCGCGTTCCCCAGCCGCGTCGTTCACCAACTGCGCCTTGGCCAACGTTCGCCAACTGCGCCTTGGCCAACGTTCGCCACGTGCTCCTCCTCCCACCACCAATCCAACCTGACAGGATATGACGGACGAGAGCGTAGGGGGAACACGGGCGACCCCGATTCGGTGTCTTCCCGTGGTGGTGCTTTCGGCATCTCCGAGCCGCCGAACACAAGATCCCACCGCGGCGCTGACTAGGTGAGAGGTTAGACTTGGTGATTTACTGACTGAATCAGTTTAGTAATATTCACCAGATTTATTGGTGACAAGTTCTCTATGCATTGGTGTTGTTAAGTCGGTGGTTGGATCCAGAGGTGCAATATATATTGTAAATTTGTTGCCGATGCGTATCTGAAGAACTTTGCGTCAAGTTTCATACAGATGGTCTAGTTTAACTCATTTTTTTCTTACCTCTTACAGCTGACCTGACCATTGCTCACATCTAGCTGGTCTAGCTTAAATGATTCAGCAGGTATTTGCCGTCTTCATCATGGTGTTCAGCAAGGTGGAAGTGAACCTGAGAAGGCTGCTTCAGGAGGCTCCTCGGCAGCAGAATCAGGCTAAGCTTGCCCATGTAAGGGTAGCTCCTCTAATCTCATTAGATTTGCACCATGCTCCGTTTCTGTTCAACGCTTGAGCAGACTATGTTCTGTAACTTACTTAGCTGGAGAAGGAAGATACATATTACCTGTGAATCTTTTTGCTGTTGTTAAAATGAATGTAATTAAGGAAAATTCAGTGATGGAATTTGCTTTGCTTTGCTTCGTTCTGTTTTTGTTCAGTTTTAACGGATGGTCACTGATGAATATTCTCTCTTTAATCTTTATCATTTTGGTCCGGCATGTGCTGGCACTGACAGCCTCTAATTGCAGTACATATCCACAGCCAGGGAGCTATTGGAGCAGAAATTACAACTGAAGGAGTACCAAGGTACTCGATGGGTTTCTGTGTTCTCAGATGACGTAGTTTTGTATGCCTTTTGGGAATATTAATATGTTGACTGTGGTACAGCCTGCAATCTGTGTTCCAGCTAACATTTGTTGAAGACCCATAATTTTACAAATAATAGATAGAAACTCCTTAATTTCAACACCAGTATAGTTTTCCCCTTACATATTTGAAGTTTTTCTGAGCTTACACTGGCTGACGTGCCCTTTTGATCCATGCTCCCCTTCCCCCCACACACACTCAATGAAGGCATGGCAATATGGACACTCCTTTTCTTTTGGATTTATTAGCAAACTATTCATGAAAATCTGGACACCGTATATGTACAGATACACTTCTTACTTGACAAGAGAAACCTTATACGAGGTTCAGAGTATGTTTCTTATGACCTTCTTCCATTCAGTGCTCTGCATTTTGATGATGAGAATGTCTGGACATAGTAATGTCCGGAGCATAGCAAAGTTAGCTTTTGCTGTTTATGTGTATTTCCCCATGACGAGACCATGTTTATTCATGAGTATTTTCTTGATTCAGGGTTTCAAAAGCTAAGCTCAGTGAGTATTCAGAAAAGATTGAAGCACTAGCTGCCACACTTGCTGCTTCAGTGATATTTTTCTTATCACGTTGATTCATATTTATGCTGTCCCCACTCTCTGTTTGAACTGGTTTCTCAGATCAGTACATGCCACCATTACTCATACAGTCTAGCTTCTAGATACACCTCCATTACTATCTTTTGGATGCAGACAGAAAATGAAAATCCAGTTGATGAGATCAAAGAAGAAAGCTCTTGTGAAAGAGAAAAGGCTGAGAGTCCAATATCCTTGTCAGCAGGATTGCGAAGGAGATCAACGTAAGTAAAATCTTGTCCCTTTTTATTTGTTTCTTTTTCTTACAGTTACAACTAATAAACTAATGGATGCAAATAAGTAGGGCTCAGGTGGAAGCTGGTACAAGCAGTCATGATAGAAAAGAAAGAGATACTGGAGCGCCTATTAAATTGGATGCAAATAAGTAGGGCTCAGGCTAACATTGAGAAGCATAGGTATGCACCCCCTTTTTTGGCAAAGTTTCTTGTGGACCCGAGAATCTGGCTTAATGCCCTCATTATCTTTTATCTGCATGAGCAACAAGTTTACTGATTTGTTCATTGACTGGTCTCGCTGATTTTCCTGTGATGGATAGGTACAATCAACGCTATGTTTGATCATTACCATTTTCTTGTGATGTTTTAAGGCCTAAGCATGTGACGTTCAGGGTTGTACGAGATGAACAAATGGATATACTTGGTGGCTATCTTCTTACTATGTTGGATCTCCTAACTGCACAGGGACCTGCAAGACAGTCTGATAGACGAAATGGTTGACTTAGCACGTCAGCTGAAGGAAAGTAGCCTTGTAGCGAACCAATCCGTACAAGATACAGAGAAGGTAGGTTTTTCTGTTGCCTTGTGGCAATATTTGTTTCTTTTGTGGATGAAGTTCCCCTCATCTCCCTTTCTTGTGGATGTTAACTGAGAAAGCTCACTTGCTGGGTACTGCTGATGCAGATCCTTGATTCCACCGAGGGAGCCATGGAGCATAGCTTGGCGAGCACCGGTCGAGCAACGGCACGAGCCTCTCAAGTCTACTCGCTGGCCTCCAAGACAACCTGCTTCCAGTGGTTACTCATCTTTCTGATGACCTGCATGTTCGTCATGGTGGTTATGCTCATACGGGTCACCTGATGTCGCTCGCTGCGACCACTGAGAACGGTGTCATCAGTAGCCATTAAGATTGTACAATCTTCTAAACGATCCTTTTGAACATAAACACGAACCAGTGTTCCGTAATGAGCATCGCTTCTCACCGTCATTATGCAGTTTGCTGAAGAAAGATGCATCGGCGCTCCGTGCACCCATGTAACTGTCAAGTTTCAGAGAACTCTGAATATTGTGGCTTGATAATAGCCTAGCTAGCTAAGTGACTAGATTTACTTTGCATTGATATATTACTCAGAGTATTGAAAACATTTTTCGTCCTTGTTTTCGTTTTTGCTCTTTGGTCATAAATTAGATGCCATCTTGACTTCTTTTACATAAATCACTTATGCATTACTAATCCTATTGTTAAACTATCATCCAAACCGACTGAATAAAGCATGTGCGACCATCTCCAAATGGTTGTAGCCAGAGTCCAGAAACTCATGTACTTCCACATGCTAAAGTAAGGACCACATAAATCTAGTGGGTCGCCTGATGGATAATTTTTTTTTGGAAACTCAACATTATTAAAAATGATATCATATTAGTCCAATACACGGATTTGAGCCTTTAGTTTTCTTTTCACTCCCCAAACCAATTCCCAAACATATTAGAACTGCTAGTTGGCGGAATCAGGTTATAAGCCACATGGACAGCTCTCCATAACAAGCGTGCAAAAGACATGACTGGAACAAGTGTTGGATAGTTTCTTCATTGTCACAAAACAATATTTTGTGCTACCATTCCCGTTACGCGTCACTAAATTATCCTTTGTTAAAACCACTCCTCTACACACGTCCAAAAGAATATCTTAACCCTTAGCAGGAGTTTCAACTTCGAAATGAATTTTCTCTGGAAAACATGATTGTCATTTACCATGTCTGCATATATGGATTTAAACAAAAACATCCCGGAAGTACGAAGTTGCCGCCGGAAAGCATCTGGCTCCTGAGACAAATTAACATTTACCAACGACTGGACCATGTGTAACCAATTAGTTTGCTTATCACCTGATAGAATCCGGCGAAAGGTATCATGTTTCTATTGCACAATGTTGTATAGAGAAGGGAACTGCTAGCTAACCTAGTGCTCGTACCATGACCAACTAGGTATGAGCCCCTACTAAAGAAGTCTTCCTTCAGTTTTAATAGACCCTTCCAGAATGGTGAATTTGTCGGTTTTACTGTCACTTGAGACAGAGTTTCTGAATGCAGGTATTTGTTGCAGCAACTCCTGCCAGACTCCATTTTCATTTAAAAGCTTGAACAACCATTTGTTGAGCAAACATTTTATTTTGGATTCCAGATCCACTCCAAGATCACCCTGGCCCTTCGGCCTGCAAATAATGCCTCACTTGGTAAATCGATATTTCCTCTTATTTTCATCACGTAGCCAGCGAAAACGAGATCTGTAATAGTCGAATCTTTTCACCCTTAGGTATTTCAAAGAAGGACAAAACATCGATAGACTAGTGAGCACTTGATTGATAAGAACAAGTCGTCCCCCATATGACAACAACTTGCCCTTCCAACTATTGATCTTTTTTCTCGTACTGGTCTTCTATCCTTTTCCATTTCTTATTCAAGAGTTTCCGGAAATGAATAGGGGTACCAAGGTAACGGAATGAGAAAAAGCATGCCTTGCGCCCAAATAACTCCTTATATTGGCCCTCAACCTCCTTACCCTGACCGAAGCAGAATATCTCACTTTTATGATTTTTCTAGATCATAAAGTTGCTCAAAATGCATAAACCGAGTCTCATATTCCCTGCTTTCTTCATGTCGTGTTCCATGAATATGAAAGTGTCATCCACACAATGAAGAATGGATATACCACCATCTACGATATGCGTAAGTCTACTCATCTTCCTTTGCCCATGCAATGAGGATAGCTAACATGTAGCGACAAGGTTGAAAAGGATCGGAGACATTGGATCGCACTGCCTCAGACCCTTCCTAGTCTGAGAGTAATGACCAATATCATCATTGACTTTAATCGCCACGCTACCGCCTTTGAGGAATCTAGCAATCAAGTTGCACCACTGTGGTGCGGAGCCTTTCATGCCAAGAGTCTATCGAATCCATATATGGAACATCATCATTGCCACAAGCCTACACTCGGTTAAGAAACAAATGCTTGATTAAGGAACAACTGTGAATATTATGTAGCTACAATGATCGGTGCAACTAATCATCATTCACTTTTATGACTATAAAACACACTATTCATTGCTGTGACTCGCCAGAGCAGTAAGTACTAAATTTATTTCTCAAAACATAACAGTAGTTCTGCCTCCGATATAACATGCTGCCGAGGGAACAGGAAAGCATAGCTCTTCTCCTAAATTAGAATCCATAACCTGCACACAAAATTAAAACAAGTTAGTAAGACAATATTGATCTTGAGTAAGAAATAGCAGACGATGATGAGCAGATTGTCTCTGTATACCTGAACCGGACATCAGGTTCACAAAAGGTGCCCACTTAGGCACCCTGATGTCGACGACAACAGCATCAGAGGTGATGAAAGTTTTCGCCACGGATGCAGCATGCTCCAAGCAACACCTGACCACCTGTTCGCGCAAAATACAGTTAATTGATGTCTGGACTTGATGCTTATGCACAGAAAGGAGGGGAAAGAAAATAGCTGGCTGCGAATAAGGAGGGACATAGAATCCATCTAAGAAAGGTCTCATCAAACTGGTCACCCCTCCAAAGTTTCTGGGTTCAATGCTTAATGTCTCAGCATAGTTACAAATACAATTAGATGTCGATTAGGAAAAACACCCAATCGCCATTTCCTGACAAAACATAATGGACTCTAGGATTTTTCAAGTACATTATCTTACTTGAAAAAATGTACCATAGCATCCTCATATGAGAGTATTGGTTATATGAGGTGGTCCAAGAGAACATTGCTTCACATACCTTGGTTGGATCAATAATACCAGCAGCCATCAAATCCTCGTACTTTCCTGTAGCGGCATTGTAACCATACCTGGAGTTGTCAATGGCAAGGACCTGAATGCATGCAAATTCCAAATTAGTTGTGCATAAGTTTGTTAATAGAAAAAGCATATTTGAGAACAAATTTGAGTTCCGAACCTTCTCAATAACTACGCTGCCATTAACGCCGGCATTTTTTGCAATCAGTTTGAGTGGATAACTCAAGGACTTCCTTACAATTTCAGCCCCAACCTTGAAAATACGAAGAGGCGATTAGTTCATTGCGATTGATGAAAACAACACCTTGAACTAAAGACAGGATTCTAATACTGAAACTTTGTGAGAGAGAATCTCATCACTTATTTCATACCTTCTGTTCATCATTCTCAAGGGTTTGTTTAATGGCATCCACTTTTGATGCAAGCCTTACGAGGGTACAACCACCACCGACAACAATACCTTCCTCAACAGCCGCCTGTTCACAAAGAAAGTAGTTGATTAACAAAGAAATGAGTACATATAGATTATGTTGTAATAGAAGTAAAATCAGCACAGTTCTACAGTCAGAGGCTGGGGGTAATTCTCCTTTTCGAAAAAAACACAGTTCTACAGTGCACTAGAAGGCCCTCTGAATTCACACAGGTACACAAATCCCAAATATCAATTGGAATTGGACCGGGAGAAAGCATTACCTTTGTTGCATTCAGCGCGTCTTCGACCCTCAGTTTCTTTTCCTTTAGTTCGGTTTCAGTCTGTGCTCCTACCTACAAACCAAGATGTATTATGTTATAGCTATTATATTCTGCTAATACAACCTAAAAAGTGCACTACTGGGTGTATTTCTGGAATTGTTGCCTAGTACATCAATAGATATCTCAGCGTGGAACATCGGCTGTACCTGAATGACAGCAACACCACCATATAATTTGGCCATCCTCTCTTTTAGCTTTTCTTTTTCATATTCATGTTCAGTAGCCTGAAAAAAAAGTTTTGGAACGAAATTTTAGTCAGGGTATTTTCATCCACACTTAAGTGAGACACGCACTTGCGCAGGACAAGCTAATTGAACTATATATACTGGGAAAATGGAGCATCCAAAAGAGACTCGATGAACAGAGAAGAGCCATGAGAAAAACAAGAACATATATATGATTCGACAAATATATAGGATATGGAAACGAAGAATATTAAGTTCACAATATACAGACCTCAATCTGGTTCTTGATTTGTGTCACCCTTTTGATTACTTCCTCTTGTGTAGTACCATCTCCAATTATTGTTGTTGAATCCTTTGTAATTACAACCTTGGCAGCAGTTCCTAGGACAGTTTTGTCTGCTTTATGCAGAGGCACTCCAAATTCGTCTCTGATGACAGTGCCTACATGAAGAATGACTGTTATAACTGAACAAATATCACAACGGGACGCATCGTATCACACCAAACATCAAGCCCACCTCCTGTCAGAGTGGCGATGTCATCGAGGTATTGACTCCTGCGCTCCCCAAAACCAGGGGCTCTTATAGCAGCAATCTGTTGTGAGCCTCTAAGCCTGTTGAGCACGAGGGCTGCAAGAGCTTCCTGCTCAATGTCCTCTGCAATTATTAGAACTGGATATCCACTAGCGTCCTCTAGAATAGCGATAAGATCTTTGGCGCTGTTAATTTTCTTGTCCACGAGAAGGAGCTGAGCAATATTATAAATATATCAGCTTAAGAGCACATAACTCATGGAGATTGTGCTAACTGAAATAAGTAGACGAACTGCCAAGACAATGTGCGACAGACCTTGCAATTGTTATACTCCACTGTCATTTTTTCACCGTCAGTTACAAAGTAGGGAGAAATATAGCCGCGGTCTAATCGCATCCCTTCGACCACATAGAGGCTGTTTTCAGAACTCTTTCCTTCTTCGAGCGTGACTACCCCATGTCGCCCAACCTTGCTGACAGCATCAGCTATCATGTTGCCAATTGCATAATCATTTCCGCCACTTACAGCAGCAACATCGACAAGTTCGCTATCTTTGACCTGCAGTATTTAATGCAACTTGGCAAATTTGAATTTCAAATAGACGGTACTCCCTTTGAAAATTAATATATGAGACTCAAACGAGGATTAGGACTCCTGAAAAATGAAAACAATGGGCTAATATGTCATGAATGGTAGTTAGGGCCTAGGGGCGAGTCATCTGCTCCGTTGATAATTAGCATAGGGAGCAGAAGTTACTATAATCTGATGCATTTTCTTGTTGCATTACAAGATCGGTCGAGTATTTATCATAGAATGATAGAGGAAATGTGATATAGAATTCAGAATGAATGTATTTCCAGAACTGAACAATAGATTAGCAAATCTAAACCTCCTTGGACATCTTTTGGAGCTCATAGACTAGTGCTTTGGCTGTTTTCTCGATACCACGGGCAATCTGTACTGGATTAGCACCAGCACCTACAATCTGGAGAAAGTAAACAAATCTAACATTATTTACCGAATTGAATATATAAAATAATTATGCTATAAAAGACAAGACACAAGATTTTTATATTGGTGTACCTTAACACCCTCGGTGATCATCCCTTGAGCAAGGATGACCGATGTGGTTGTACCATCACCAGCCAAGTCATTTGTCTTAGCAGCAGCTTGCCTAACCAATTTAGCTCCAATATTTTCGACAGGGTCTTCGAGCTCAACCTGGTCGATAGCCAACAATGACAAAAGTTCATAGCACGGATTCAACTTACATTAGGATTGCATGGTAAGAATAAACCGTAATGACACGTACCTCTTTTGCTACCGTAACACCGTCATTAACGATTCTAGGTGGCCCGTACTTGCTCTCAAGGACAACATTCCGTCCTTTTGGACCAAGAGTAACTCCAACCAGGTTTGCGAGCTTATTCACTCCATTCTGATAGGGAAATATGCAATCAGAAATTGGCATCTAAAACCAAAAAGACGGAACGACATAGACGATATATAGTAGCATTATTTAACTGAGGGTGATTAGATTGTACAACTCACTTGCAGCTTCCTCATAGCCGACCCATCCTTGTTGAAATACAGTTCCTTTGCGGAGTTTACTCTGAAATTGCACCTTCTCCTAGGCCTAATTTCCTGGGCAAGTGAAACAAATGTGGGCGAAACCAGGGAAAGCGTCTTCTTGGTGGAGAATCCGGTAGGAGCGGCGGCATTGAGGCCGCACGTGGAGATGCCACAAAATGGTGAAGCCATAATCTCTATCACTGTCACAATAGTTTAAATAATTTATGTCAGAATGGTGAACATCACAATGGCAGGGAGAGGGAAGGAGGGAGTGGTCGGATCGATCGATACCTGGTTACCCCGATCTCGTCTTGTGCTCCACCTTCCTTGTGTAGGGTTTAGTGGAGGTTTCTTCGGTTTGTCGTTTAACTCATCATCCTTCTCCTCTCTTAAATAGACAACGGAGCAAAGGAGGCAAAGGTTGAGAGAGAAATAGGTAAAGGCTGAATGCAGTTGGGCCCTCTGGAGCATGTGGAGTCTTCATTAGGAGTGCACCTACAACGGGATGATATCTCAGTCTTCTTTCGTTTTAGTGATGATGCCACGTATAGGATAATTACTAACTTAGAGAGAGAGAGAGAGAGAGAGAGAGAGAGAGAGAGAGAGAGAGAGAGAGAGAGAGAGAGAGTCTGTTTACCATGCCGACAAAATTACTTGTGGCAAATTATTTGCTAGAACTCGCTAGCTTCCTCTCCCTTTGCTAGAACTCGCTAGCTTCCTCTCCCTTTGCTTGCTAGACGGGCAAAGTTACTTGTGGCAAGTTCCTTTTCGAGTGAGTGTCTCTTCACCGTGCCGACAACATTGTGGCCCCTGCTGTAAATACGGCAAGCGTCTACACGTCGAAGGATTAGGGTTGGTTTGGCGAAATCCAGTCTGGATGTGTATATGCTACTGCATGATCCAGTAGCATATGCATGCATGTGTGTCCCAAATCCTTCAACCTGTAGACGCTTGCCGTATTTACAGCAGGATGAGTATGCGTATACATGCATGAGAGATACTTGTGCACGTGGAGATCATTTCGTATTTCTAAGAGGACCAGAAGGTGCAGCTCGATTTGTTTGCTGAGGAAATATTTGTACGACCACCGGACAGAATGGTCTGAAGATATGAATGATTCGACTGTTGGAGATCTCGGTTCATGTCACTCATTTGTATAACTATTGTTTTTTCACTAATGACTATATATATCCCATATATGTCATGGTATGGGATTCTTTGGACTACAAGATCAAACCAAGTAGTAGAATAGGGTCTCATAAATAATGTTCAACAAATTGGGATTCATTTAGCAACCAGGTTTAATCTTCCATTTGACCATTTCCATAATTCTTCTAGTTTCTCTAATAGGTGCAAGTACTATGGCTCGGCAACAAGAGAACTCAGAAAAAGTACAAAGTATAAGAAAAAAATAACTTTGAAAAAGTAAAAATTATAAGAATTAAAATAAAAAACAATAAACTAAAGAACCACATGTTTTTTTTTACATTGATTAAAGTATATATTTTTGGGAACTGCCAGTCAAAAAGGAGATCACTTTTTCCTAGTGGTATGTGAAAGGCATCTATTGCTGCAAATCAATCCTTCCTTTTTGTTTTTCTTAGTATTTATACTTAGGTACTAAAGTTTTGAATTATTTTTAATTCATTTTGTCTAATGCAGATAAGACAATAATTTGTACATATTTTTTCTTTATATATTTTAGACTATTTTAATAATATATAATATATTTTTAAATATGTATAGAAAGTTTTCTCATTTAAATTATCTATATATCAAGTATACTCCAACGAAATGTTAATTTGACCTAAATTTTCGATCAACGGCTGACTTTCTTTGCCAGCTTACCCGGCACCCTGTCTCTTCGTGAGGAAAGCTTGCTTGCATGCCTTACTTGAAAACAAACAGCTTAAGTTGTACCTGAAGCAGAAGATTTGATGAGCCGATGCTTGCTCTTTAACTGCTCGATCTTACCAGTTCTTCTTAACCTCTGCTCACTGCTGTCAATGCTGTGAGTGCCGCCCCCTGTCCCTAAACTTGCGGATTATAGAGCCTGATTCAAGCATTTGAAAGTCTGAAGTGAACCTGGATTGTCAAACGGGACACCCAAGCTTCTTTACCGAAGAACGGAATAATCTGTTGCACGTAGGAAAACTAGGTACATCTTTTTCTACGTATGTGTGTGCTAGACAGAAAGGTTAACTCGGAACTTAAAGTATACCAAAGAAACAATTAAGTCTTTTCTAGGGTGGTTGCACCGACAGCCTAGCCACGGAACATGTAAAACAGTTCCGGCAGAATGGGATCATCGTAATCATATGTAGCTACTATTGTACTACTACGTACATAGACCTCAATGCCAAACCATAGCTTTTGCTTTTCGTTATTTCAAACCCAAAAAAGGTACATATACAGTGCCTGCCATTTGGTGCTTTCCTTCTGAAACGAGCAACGCCGCTGCTACTACTACTGCTACTACTCTATTCTATACCCCTATTTTTTTATTAATAAAGGGAGGTGCGTTTCTCTGAATTTTTTGTCCGTTCATTGTATAGAATTATTTTCTCCCGTATCTATCTAAGGTGGTACTAAAAATTTTGTCCGTCTCGCATAAATAATTTTTTGGGCTGGGCCTCCAAACCGTGCAGTCAAGGCCTGATCCGCATTTTTTTCTTCGATTGGGCCACAGGGAGTCAGTCCCCTACGTGGGCCAAGGGGCCTGCTCCGCATCTTTTTTTTTTACTTCGATTGAGTCGCATGAAAAAATAGATGACAAAAATAAATTAGTGTTTTCTTTGTAACCTACGCTCTGAGTAGGCCGACTGCAATTATATAACGCATGCTGCGTTGGGCCTTTGCTGGGCCTGAAAAAGAACCACCAGCTCAATAAGTCGTCTCTTCCTCTTATTATTAAATAGTATCACCTCGCCCCCTTAGAACCAAAACCATCAATTTATATACGTCTTGGAGTTATCTGTTATCGGTCAACTCGATAAGTTGGATTCCCTTGGGAATCAATAAGCGGAGGACGAGAATGATGACGTGAGAAGAAGAGAATGAGTCCCGCTAAAGGAGGAAAGCATTTGTGCTAGTCTATTATGATGGGAGTTCTCTAGCAAATTAGCTAATCAAGACGTACGGTAATTTATTTGAGTGAGAATTATTTGGGAATGGTAGGCCTCAGGATAACCACACACCGCCATTGTCCATTTGTAGCCGTAGGCCCGACCTTTCCGATGCAACTCGCTGAATACTTTCCGGCGAGTCTCCGCCGCCAGCTAGTCAAGCTGACTTCCCTGCAAGCAGGCTGGTCGATTTCTTCAGCGAATTGGTAGTTGGTACCTGAAAACTGGCTAGCTAGCTAGCCAGCTCGATTAGCCCGGCTGGACCCTGGACGCATGCATGCACTGCCAATTGATACAGGAGCTCGTAGTTCTGTGGAGGTCGGCGGCAATGGAACAAAAAAGCAGGCAAAACCTTTATATAGTAATTAAAATGAAATTGCACTGGCGGCTTTGACCCGGACGTTCTCTGTAAAACTTCATTGCACACATTTCATGAAAATCCCAAATGTGATCCGCAAACATTGGAAATTATTAGGCAAACCTAATGGTAGCTTCAAGTTATATAGGTCCTCACTATCCCACACGCTATAACTGTTAGAAATAGTGGGCCTGACCCATGTACACTTTCCGAAATCTCAAACAAGGGCCAATGAATAAATGACAAGTGGTGGTTCTAAAGTTTAGTCCAACCGAGAAGTTGAGATGGTATGAGATCTCTTTATATGGTGGGTTCTCTCCACCACACTAAGTGATGTATTGAGGAGAGAAAGAGAAGACCACACGCGTGTGCTAGTCTCGCCTGGCCGGGGCGGCGCGGGCGTGCGACATGCGCGTGAATGATCCGCCGAAATCCGGTCCATGGGCGCGGCTTCCTTTTGCCGTTTTATTTTTTGGTGTCATGGTAGACAAGTTAATTGTTTCTTGTCTGGTAAGTTTACGGCTTGGAAAACAGTCAGTTTGAGATTGTGATCGCGACACGATAACGCATCTGGTTCTCCTATATATACGACGTACCGATCACGGCCAAAAACACACCGAAATCGAGCTAGGGTTTTGCCTCATCTCTCTACTTGCACCGTCGTTGTAGTCTAGTCCATCCCGAGCGCCGGCGTGCACCGGCGAAAGGGAGAGCAAGTCTCCAAAATCTCTCACCGTTGTGATCCTGCACCGGGAGAGGGCGGATAAGGTTTTCGGAAGCGCTTTGCGCACCTGCTCATCATCTGTCACCACGGGTCGTCTTCCTACCAAGTCAGGCGGCACTACTCACTGTCATCTCCAACGCCGTCTGCATCAAGTCGTCACCAACATGATACCAGCAGCAACAGAGGCATCTACAAAAGATCAGCACGTGCGCCGTGATCTGATCCAATCTCTTATTATGATTTTTGTTGCATGTTCGATGATGATGTTCATGTTGTTTAATTCGTCTAGTTTGTTTGACATATACATGCTAGTTGTTGTTTTAATCATGATTATTTACTGGAATTACTCATTAATTTGCCAAATATTCCAACAATCCAAAAACCTTATTTTAGGCAATTTCTTGAGTTAACTATGGCTGGTTTTGCCGATGCACTGAGGCCGGATAAGTGTATCGATGTGCACTTCAAGAGGTGGCAAGTGAAGTCCACACTCTAGCTTACTGCTCTGAAAGTTTTCCATGTTAGTACTGGCATCCCAGAGGGAGCTACTGATGAAGATCAGAGAAAGTTTCAGGAAGCCAATACTATCATTGTGGAATGCCTTCTGAGTGTTTTTGCTGACCGCCTGTGTCATGTGTATATGCACATAAAAGATGGGAAGACACTGTGGGAATGCACTGAATGCTAAATTCGGTGCAACAGATGCGTGCAGTGAACTGTACATCATAGAGAGCTTCCACGACTACAAGATGGTGAATAACCGTTCTATAGTTGAACAAGCTCATGAGACGATACAGTGCATTGTAAAGGAACTGGAACTCCTTAAGTGTGTTTTACCCGATAAGTTTGCGGTGGGTGCATGATTTCCAAGCTCCCCCCTGCATGGAGAAATTTCGTCACAACTCTAAAACATAAGAGACAGGAGATATCAGTTGAAAATCTGATAGCCTCTTTTGATGTTGAGGAGAAAACTCACGCTAAAGACACTACTGAGAAAGAAGGTGAGGTCTAGCCTAGCGCCAATATGGTGCAGAAGTTCTTCCCACAGAACTAGAACAAAGGAAACTACAAGCATGCTGTCAATAAGCCTGTTAAGACGACTACTTTCAAGAAGAAGAAGTTCAACAAGGATGAGCTATAATGCTATGCCTGTGGAAAGCCCGGACACTTTTCCAAGTAATGCCCAGATCGTGCTGACCACAGAGGGAAATTGGGTTCCAAGACTTTCAACATCAATACTGATGGGTATGATAATTTACCTATTGTGCTTTCAGTATTTCAATCATCATCTTGCTGGATTGATACAGGTGCTAACGTTCACGTGTGTGCTGATGTCTCTTTGTTCACTTTTTATCAGGTCGCACATGATTCTTCTATCGTAATGGGGAATGGGTCGCATGCTTCTGTTTATGGCATTGGCACGGTGGATCTGAAGTTCACTTCGGAAAAGATCATGCAGCTAAGGAACATGCAACATGTCCCTACTATGTACAAGAATCTTGTTAGCGGTTTCCTTCTATGCAGAGATGAGTTTAAAGTAGTCTCGAATAAAGTAGTTATGTGGAAGCATGGACAATTTATAGGCTAAGACTATGAGTGCGGAGGCTTTTTCCGCTTTTCTCTTTCAGATTTTTGTAATAAGTCAGTAAACCATATTTGTGCTCATATTAATGATGATGCGAGTGTTTGGCATTCTTGTTTATGTCACGTTAATTTTGGTTGAATGTCTCAGCTTTCCAGTATGAGTTTAATTCCTAATTTTACTATTGCCAAAGGTTCTAAGTGTCATAGTTGTGTGCAATCAAAGCAACTTCGGAAGCCTCATACGACAGCCGAGGAGAGAAATTTGGCACCTCTGATACTCATACACTCTGATCTATGTGAAATGAATGGTGTGTTGACAAAAGATGAAAAGAGATATTTCATGACATTTATTGATGATGCGACTAGATTTTGCTATGTTTATTTTTTGCGAAACTAGTCAATATGCTCGTGCGTTTCAACGGGTTAATTTTTATTGGTGACGGGGATACCCATAATAGGTAGGCCCACCAAAGGTCAGCCTACCACAAAACATAGGGCCCATGGCCCAGGAGCAGAAAGCCCAAAGACCACGATCTACTCAGACCATGTTTATGATGAACACTCGGACGAGTCGACAAGATGTCCACTCGGACATATATGCTCGGATGGATCGGTATAACATATACTCGGCCATTTCGATCCTACATATACTCGGACGGCACGGACTACTCGGACAACATGGGTACTCGGTCGGAAGGAGCTCAACGGTCAAGAAGCCAGCTGGAGCGTTAAGACACTTAATGTTACGTCCGTTACCAGCATTTATTGCAGCCGTTTCTATATGTAATGAACAACATCAATACCTCCTATTCATTCTCCCTGTAACTGTAGAAGCCAGGAGGTTGGGCCAATCCTGAGCTCGTAGACAGGGGTTGGCATCCTATTGTAATCACTCAGACGCAGAGAAAGACAGGCTCCAGTAGCTCGAGACGTAGGGCTTTTACCTCCACAACGAGGGGCCTGAACTCGTAAACATCTGTGTCACACTTGCGCCTAGCTAGATCCAGCCTCGTTCCTACCCCCTCTCTTTACTGTTAGATACATCCCCACGACAGTTGGCGCCCACTGTGGGGCAGCGTATCTTGCAGATTATGGCGCAGGTGGATTTTCCCCGTTTTCCGGCGTCGAGATGGTTCCAGGCAGCGAAATCCGTTTCGGGTCTCTCTGCTTCGTCGCCGACGATTCAGCGTGGCTCCAGGAAGCCCCGCTGGATGTTCATGCGTTACCCCTTGTGCGGCGCGGCACATTTCCGAGCAGGCATGCATGGAGTACTTCTTCGTCAGCCGTCGACCCCGTACCAGGCAGCGGCTCACCTATCGGCCCGACGTCGCCGCAAGCGCTCAGGCAAATCGCGGCTGCATCGATGGACTCGGCATGTCATCTCCCGTCGGATCGCTGCCGAGCAGGTAGCTATGCTACAGCCTGAAGAATATTTTCATGATTTGTTTGCTTCCATTCATGAGGAAGAGGAAGAGAGTTGCGGAAGCCTGTCGCCAGCGGCAGAAGTCATTTCACCGGCAGCTGAAGTCCTCATGGCTGGACCACCCGGTTTTTAGTCACCTCCCGTGGTCAGAGATGACACTGGTCGGAACAACCGGAACCCGGAAGATGGAGCAACTGCTGATCGCGACGACCATGATGCCCGAGCAGATGGTGTCACTGCTCCCATGAGAGAGCAAATCACTGAGCTCAATCGATTGGCCGAGCAAACACTGCAGACCCCAATTGCGACGGACACTCCTGAAGGTGTGGCTTTGGAAGCTGCCCAGCTAGCTTCACTGGCCGAGCGGACTCGTCTAGAACAGAAGGAGAAAGCTCTCAAAGAGCGAGCCCGTGACATTCCCGGTTCTAGTCGGAATAGGAGGCAGTTGTTTTCGAACAACGGTCCTCGAAACTTCCAGATCCTACGCAGTCCGATGCAAAACTTAGCAGCGGCTACTTGGATCGCTGACACGCTTCAGCCTTTCGGGTCAGCAGCGGATGTGCTTTGGCACATTCAAGCTCTTCTAAAGGCAGCGATGGCTCAAAACTCCGCCACCACATAGTCACATGATCAGATCCACAGCAGATCCATGACGGTGTCCTGGATTAGAGGGTGCACACCACGTCGGCCCGCCATTCATGGGCCGGGCCGAGGACCCACCGACAATTGAAGAATGGGCCACGCAAGCCATGGCCCTCGGCATACTCAAGGTGGAATCTTCCGAAGACTTGGCATACAGTTCAAGGCATATTTGAATGATCGGCATGTTATCTCTAGTCGTAGCCGACATACCTGTAGCCCTAGATACCCCCGGTACCTATATAAGCCGAGGGGTTTAGTCCATAGAGGCAAGGTTTTTAGAGGTTAGAACTCATTCATACGATCTCGAGGTAGATCATCCTGTACTTTGTACCCCATCCACAATCAATACAAAACAAGCAGGACGTAGGGTTTTACCTCTTAGAGAGGGCCCGAACCTGGGTAAAATTGGGTCCCTGTTACTTCCTGTTACCATCGTGTCGAGGTCACCAGCTCGGGACCCCCTACCCAAGATCCACCGGTTTTAGTACCGACATTGGTGGCCCATGCCGGTCCCGTTGTGTGGTCACGAAGGAATGATGGAGGCATCGGTCAACGATCAGATCCATGCCGGCGTATTCCCCATGCCGGAAACACAAACCCTTGGCTCAACCGAGGCTCGGGACTGCTTTGGAACTCCTACCCGTCGTCAGGACTTGAGCCCCGATGATTCAGATCTGGTGATCGAACCCCTCACAGCATCTTCGGATGCAGCCGAGGATCTTCACGCGGTCACCACCCAAAAACCGGCCTCCTACCCATCAGTGGACCACACTCATGACCGTTTGGACTAGGCCTAGATCTCGGATCCAAATCTTCAACAAGGCAACTCGATTAACGTCGCCGCTCAATCCGTCATGTGGGCTCCTTTAAGTCACCCTTAGGAAGATTTCCTCGGGAGGCCGATGTCAGATCGGGCCGGAATCAAATTTGCTCTCCCACCCACCCCCCACGTCGTTTATTGCCCCGATAGCTTGGGACCAACGGCTTTCATAACTCCCTATGGGCCATTTTGTTTTAATACAATGCCCTTTGGCCTAAAAACCGCTGGCGCAACATACCAGCGCATGGTTCAGACATGCCTGGAGCCATAGATAGGCAAAACAGTCGAAGCATATGTCGATGACATGGTCATCAAACCAGACAGGCCAACAAGCTAATTGATGATCTTCGGGAAACATTTAAGAACCTTCGAGCATACAACATCAAGTTAAACCCGGAGAAGTGCTTCTTCGGCGTATCGTCCGGCAAACTGCTCGGCTTCATCGTATCCCATAGAGGAATAGAGGCAAATCCCGATAAGATAAAAGCACTGGCACGCCTAGAAGTGCCAACAGAGCTCAAGCATGTCCAGAGACTAGCAGGATGTGTTGCTTCTCTTAGTCTCTTTATTTCACGACTAGGGGAAAAGGCCCTGCCGCTATACAGATTGCTAAAACAAACAAAGGATTTCAAGTGGACTAGCGAGGCAAACGCCGCCTTGGAGGAAATCAAAACACTCCTCGCCACTAATCCAATCTTAGCCGCCCCCGGCGCAGGTGAGCCAATGCTGCCTTATATCTCGGCAACAAATCAAGTCGTCAGCGCAGTCCTCGTCATCGAACGCGAGATGGATGGACATAAATTTAAGGTACAACGGCCGGTCTATTATGTTTCTGAAGTGCTTACCCCATGTAAAACTAGGTACCCGCACTACCAGAAGATAGCCTATGCAGTCTTCATGGCTTCTCGGAAATTGCGGCACTACTTTCAAGAGTGCACAATTACCGTAGCTTCGGAAGTACCACTCAATGACATTATCAACAACCGTGATGCCACCGGCAGAATTGCAAAGTGGGCCATCGAGCTTTTGCCTTTCGAAATCGCATATCGACCATGCCGAGCTATTAAATCTCAGGTGTTGGCCAACTTCGTGGCCGAGTGGACAGAAGCCGAGCTCCCTCGAGAGCATAGTACATACTCTCATTAGATCATGTACTTTGACGGCTCAAAAATGCTCGCCGGTTTAGGAGCAGGGGTGGTTCTCACCTTGCCAACCGGAGACAATATCAGGTATGTACTTCAAATTATGTACACCAACTTTAACAACACAGCAGAATATGAAGCGCTGCTACACGGTCTTCGGATGGCCGTTTCCATGGGAATCCGGCGTCTTGAGGTCTGAGGAGATTCGAACCTCGCCATCTTTCAAGTTAATGGAGATTTTGACGCCAAGGACCCGAAAATGACGGCTTATCGTAACGCCGTCATAACAATTTGGGCCTGATTCGAGGGGCTGGAGTTTCATCACATCCCTAGAGACAACAATCAAGCTGCCGATGTCCTTGCCAGGATGGGCGCTAAGCGTGACCCCATGCCAAAAAACACTTTTCTCGAACGATTGTTTAAACCATCGGTTACATGGCAGGAAGGCACGCAGATAGCCAAGCAATTGACCTCTGAAGTTATCACCCCTCCTACCATCAAACCAGACGAGGGGATAATTGGGGGCTCGGCAATAGAAGAAACCTCCTCAGTACACGAGATCATGGCAGTAATCGCGCCATGGACAGAGCCCATCCTAGCATACTTTCTACGCAAGGAGCTACCTGAGGACCAGACAGACGCACGGCGAATCGTTCGACGATCCAAAGCGTACAAAGTCCATGAAGGAGAATTGTACAAGCGCAGTGTCACTGGTGTGCTCCAGCGATGCATATCCGAGGAGGAAGGAAAATTGCTCCTCTCGGAAATTCACTCCAGTATGTGCGGCCATCACGCAGCACCTCGGACCTTGGTCAGCAAGGTTTTTTGAGCCAGATTTTATTGGCCTACTGCAAGGGCCGATGCGAGGGACCTGGTACAGCAATGCCTAGCTAGGATGCCAGGTCTTTGCCAATCAAAGCCATATGCCGGCTACAGCCCTACGAACCATCCCGATCACATGGTCGTTCGCAGTCTGGGGGCTTGACATGGTCGGACCACTCCGAGGAGGGACAGATAAAAAGAAGTACCTCCTAGTCATGGTGGATAAATTGACAAAATGCATCAAGGCGAATCCGGTGACCTCGGCAAAAGCGTGGCCAGTGATTGATTTCATCTCTGGTATTGTACACCGTTATGGTGTACCACACAGCATAATTACGGACAATGGGTCCAATTTTACAGCCAAGGAGGTTAAAGATTGGTGCACTAAGATGGGTATCAAGCTCGATTTTGCCTCAGTATATCACCCACAGTCCAATGGCCAAGTGGAACGATCTAATGGTTTGATATTGAGCGGCATCAAGCCGCGCCTGGTTCGATCCCTAGAGAAGGCCGACTGCAAATGGGTTGAGGAGCTCAACTCCGTACTGTGGTGATGGAAATATGCCCTAGAGGCAATAATAAAGTTTATATTATTTTATATTTCCTTGTTCATGATAAAGGTTTATTATTCATGCTAGAATTGTATTGACCGGAAACTTAAATACATGTGTGAATACATAAACAAATACCGTGTCCCTAGTGAGCCTCTACTAGACTAGCTCGTTGATCAAAGATGGTTAAGGTTTCCTAACCATAGACATGAGTTGTCATTTGATAACGGGATCACATCATTAGGAGAATGATGTGATGGACAAGACCCATCTGTTAGCTTAGCATATGATCGTTCTGTTTATTGCTACTGCTTTCTTGAAAGTCAAATACATGTTCCTCCGACCATGAGATCATGCAACTCCCGGATACCGGAGGAATACCTTGTGTGCTATCAAACATCACAACGTAACTGGGTGATCATAAAGATGCTCTACAGGTATCTCCGAAGGTGTCTGTTGAGTTGGCATGGATCGAGACTGGGATTTGTCACTCCGTGTTTCGGAGTGGTATCTCTGGGCCCTCTCGGTAATGCACATCATAAGAAGCTTGCAAGCAAAGTGACTAAGGAGTTAGTTACGGGATGATGTATTACGGAACGAGTAAAAGAGACTTGCCAGTAACGAGATTGAACTAGGTATGGAGATACCGACGATCGAATCTCGGGCAAGTAACATACTGACGGACAAAAGGAATTACGTATGTTGTCATTGCGGTTCGACCGATAAGATCTTCGTGGAATATGTAGGAACCAATATGAGCATCCAGGTTCCGCTATTGGTTATTGACCGGAGAGGCGTCTCAGTCATGTCTACATCATTCCCGAACCTGTAGGGTCCGCACGCTTAACGTTCGTTGACGATATAGTGTTATATGAGTTACGTGAATTGGTAACCGAATGTTGTTCGGAGTCCCGGATGAGATCCCGGACGTCACGAGGAGTCTCGGAATGGTCGAGAGGTAAATATTTATATATGGGAAGTCATATTTTGGGTTCCGAAAAAAGGTGCAGTTTTTTCGGTATTGTACCGGAAAGTTTCCAGAAGGTTCCGGAGGATTCCGGAGGGGTCCGGAAGTCCACAAGTGGGTCCACCACGTCCCAAGGTCTGGCATGGGCTAAGGGGAGGCTCCCTGGCCTTATTGGGCCAGGCGCACCAAGTCCTCAAAAGCCCACGCAGCTAGGGAAGGAAAAAAGGAGAGTCCTAGTAGGAATAGGATTGGACTTTGGAGTCCAAGTCCACGTGTGTACTATTCACATGGTACTGTTCACGTGGTACTATTCACATGGTACTGTTCGTGTGGCACTATTCCTTCTACTCCAAGCCCCTACACATATATAAATAGAGGAGAGGGGGCGCCCCAAACAAGCCACAACATTGTCTTAGCCGTGTGCGGCGCCCCCCTCCACAGTTCCGTCCCTCGATCATATTTTCATAGTGCTTGGGTGAAGCCCTGCAGAGATAGCATCACCATCACCGTCACCACGCCGTCGTGCTGCCGGAACTCATCCACTACCTCGCCGTCTTTCTGGATCAAGAAGTCGAGGACGTCACCGAGCTGAACGTGTGCTGAATGCGGAGGTGTCGTACGTTCGGTACTCGGTCGGTTGGATCATGAAGTTGTTCGACGACATCAACCGCGTTGTTCTAACGCTTCCGCTTACGGTCTACGAGGGTACGTAGACACACTCCTCCTCTCGTAGCTATGCATCTCCATGGATAGATCTTGCGTGTGCGTAGAAAAAATTTTGTTTTCCATGCAACGTTCCCCAACAGTGGCATCATGATCCAGGTCTATGCGTAGATGATATGCACGAGTAGAACACAAAGAGTTGTGGGCGGTGATCGTCATACTGCTTACCACCAACGTCTTATTTTGATTCGGCGGTATTGTAAGATGAAGCGGCCCGGACCAACCTTACATGTCCACGTACATGAGACCGGTTCCACCGACAGACATGCAACTTGTTTTGCATAAAGGTGGCTGGCGGGTGTCTGTTTCTCCTACTTTAGTTGAATCGAATTTGACTGCGGCCGGTCCTTGTTGAAGGTTAAAACAGCAAACTTGATAAATCACCGTTGTGGTTTTGTGCCGTAGGTAAGAACGGTTCTTGCTAGAAGCCCGTAGCAGCCACGTAAAACTTGCAACAACAAAGTAGAGGACGTCTAACTTGTTTTTGCAGGGTATGCTGTGATGTGATATGGTCAAGACATGATGTGATATACGTTATTGTATGAGATGATCATGTTTTGTAATTTATCGGCAACCGGCAGGAGCCTTATGGTTGTCTCTTTATTGTATGAAATGCAAGCGCCATGTAATTGCTTTACTTTATCGATATGCGTTAGCAATAGTTGTAGAAGCAATAGTTGGCGAGACGACCACGACGCAACGATGGACATCAAGGTGTCGAGCCGGTGACGATGGAGATCATGACGATGCTTTGGAGATGGAGATCAAAAGGACAAGATGATGATGGCCATATCATGTCACATATTTTGATTGCATGTGATGTTTATCCTTTATGCATCTTATTTTGCTTAGAACGACGGTAGCATTATAAGATGATCCCTTCACTAAATTTCAAGATAAAAGTGTTCTCCCCGAGTATGCACCGTTGCTAAAGTTCATCGTTTCGAAGCACCTCGTGATGATCGGGTGTGATAGATTCTACGTTCACATACAACGGGTGTAAGCCAGTTTTACACAAGCAGAATACTTGGGTTAAACTTGACGAGCCTAGCATGTACAGACATGGTCTCGGAACACTGGAGACCGAAAGGTCGAACATGAGTCATATAGTAGATATGATCAACATGGAGATGTTCACCATTGATGACTATCCCATCTCACGTGATGATCGGACATGGGCTAGTTGATTTGGATCATGTATCACTTAGTTAACTTGAGGGATGTTAATTTAAGTGGGAGTTCATTAGTAATTTGATTAATTGAACTTAATTTATCATGAACTTAGTCCTGATAGTCTTTGCAAATTATGTTGTAGATCAATAGCTCGCGTTGTAGCTCCCCTGTTTTTGATACGTTCCTAGAGAAAGCTTAGTTAAAAGATTATGGTAGCAATTACACGGATTGGGTCCGTAACTTGAGGATTATCCTCATTGCTGTACAGAAGGATTATGTCGTTGATGCACCGCTAGGTGATGGACCTGCTGCAAGAGCTGCTGCAGACGTTGTGAACGCCTGGCAGGCTCGATCTGATGACTACTCGATAGTTCAGTGTGCCATGCTCTACGGCTTAGAACCGGGACTACAAAAGCGTTTTGAACGCCATGGAGCATATGAGATGTTCCAGGAGCTAAAATTGATATTTCAAGCTAATGCCCGGGTTGAGAGATATGAAGTCTCCAACAAGTTCTTTAGCTGTAAGATGGAGCAGAACAGTTCTGTCAGTGAACACATACTCAGAATGTCTGGGTACCACAACCACTTGACTCAGCTAGGAATTGATCTTCCGGTTGAGAGTGTTATTGACAGAGTTCTTCAGTCACTTCCACCAAGCTATAAAGGCTTCGTGATGAACTATAATATGCAAGGGATGGAGAAGACAATTCCTGAGCTCTTCGCGATGCTGAAATCAGCGGAGGTAGAAATCAAGAAGGAGCATCAAGTGTTGATGGTTAACAAAACCACTAGTTTCAAGAAAAAGGGCAAGGGAAAGAAGGGGAACTTCAAGAAGAACGGCAAGCAAGTTGCCGCTCCCACGAAGAAACCCAAAGCTGGACCCAGGCCTGAAACAGAGTGCTTCTACTGCAAAGGGACTGGTCACTGGAAGCGGAACTGCCCCAAGTATTTGGCTGATAAGAAGGATGGCAAAGTGAGCAAAGGTATATTTGATATACATGTTATTGATGTGTTCCTCACTAATGCTCGCAGTAGCGCCTGGGTATTTGATACTGGTTCGGTTGCTCTTATTTGTAACTCAAAACAGGAGCTACGGAATAAGCGAAGATTGGCTAAGGACGAGGTGACGATGCGCGTCGGGAATGGTTGCAAGGTTGATGTGATCGCCGTCGGCACGCTACCTCTACATCTACCTTCGGGATTAGTTTTAGACCTCAATAATTGTTATTTGGTGCCAGCGTTGAGCATGAACATTATATCTAGATCTTGTTTAATGCGAGACGGTTATTCATTTAAGTCAGAGAATAATGGTTGTTTTATTTATATGAGTAACATCTTTTATGGTCACGCACCTTTTGTGAATGGTCTATTCTTGTTGAATCTCGATCGTAGTGATACACATATTCATAATATTGATGCCAAAAGATGCAAAGTTGATAATGATAGTGCAACATACTTGTGGCACTGCCGTTTAGGTCATATTGGTGTAAAGCGCATGAAGAAACTCCATGCGGATGGACTTTTGGAATCTCTTGATTATGAATCATTTGATACTTGCGAACCATGCCTCATGGGCAAGATGACTAAACCTCCGTTCTCCGAAACAATGGAGCGAGCTACCGATGTATGCGGTCCGATGAATGTTGAAGCACGCGGCGGGTATCGTTATTTTCTAACCTTCACATATGATTTGAGTAGATATGGGTATATCTACTTGATGAAACACAAGTCTGAAACATTTGAAAAGTTCAAAGAATTTCAGAGTGAAGTAGAGAATCATCGTAACAAGAAAATAAAGTTTCTACGATCTGATCGCGGAGGCGAATATTTGAGTTACGAGTTTGGCCTTCATTTAAGAAAATGTGGAATTGTTTCACAACTCACGCCACCTAGAACACCACAGCGTAATGGTGTGTCCGAACGTCGTAACCGTACTTTATTGGATATGGTGCATTCTATGATGTCTCTTACCGATTTGCCACTATCGTTTTGGGGTTATGCATTAGAGACAGCTGCATTCACGTTAAATAGGGCACCGTCTAAATCCGTTGAGACGACACCGTATGAACTATGGTTTGGCAAGAAACCTAAGCTGTCGTTTCTTAAAGTTTGGGGATGCGATGCTTATGTGAAAAAGCTTCAACCTGATAAGCTCGAACCCAAAGCGGAAAAGTGCGTCTTCATAGGATACCCTAAAGAAACAATTGGGTACACCTTCTACCACAAATCCGAAGGCAAGGTCTTTGTTGCCAAGAATGGGTCCTTTCTAGAGAAGGAGTTTCTCTCGAAAGAAGTGAGTGGGAGGAAAGTAGAACTTGATGAGGTAATTGTACCTTCTCTCGAATTGGAAAGTAGCTCATCAGAGAAAACCGTTCCTGTGATGCCTACACCAATAAGAGAGGAAGATAATGATAAAGATCATGAAACTTCAGATCAAGTTACTACTGAACTTCGTAGGTCGACCAGAGTACGTTCCGCACCAGAGTGGTACGGTAATCCTGTTCTGGAAGTTATGTTGTTAGACAACGGCGAACCTACGAACTATGAAGAATGTAACACCCCAAAAATTTAACCATGTTTTGTTAATTAAGATTTTGCCAGGAAATTAAGATTTTTCTTTTTGGATTTTCCTACGACTTCAAAGCCACTTCTTTTGTCTGAATTTCAAAAATTTCTTCTGTCCTATCTGAAAACTTTTGAATATTGTTGTATGGCTTGTGTGTTTTATTTAATCATTTTATTTCACTCATTAAAACCAGTGGAATAATTTTTTTAAAAAATAAAATTTGTCAAGATTTAATTCATTTAATAGCATTTTACCCAGTTTAAGAGCCTCAATTGCACTGCAACTATTTTATAACTCCATTTATAAATTCCACAAAAATTTGTAGAAGTCATGTGATGTCCCTGGATCACATTTGTGCAAAAACCCAACTTGGTGTTTTGGAAAATTTGAGCAAACCATCCTCATCTCCATTCTGGTCCAGTTTGGTAGTTTGTACTGCAACCCCATTTTATCTTGCCCTATTTGCCCTTGGGATTTTTCCTGCTTTTAGCCCACCCTATCAAACCCTTAAGTCCAGGAGATTGGACCCATTGGAATACTTTTGACACATGCAATAATAGCCTACATTTTCTGTCCAGAACTGTAGTTTTGCAAAACTTGCACTAAATAGTTTCTGTTTTTCTCAAACTAACCTTACCATCCTCTTGTGGATCCAAAGAGACCCCAACCTGGAGATGTTGGTGGCCAGCAAGATGCTCTAGGTAGCTATGGCATTTTATCGAACACCTTGTGTGTCTGGCCAATTTTGACATGGTTCTGTGATTACTTTGTGCACTTGATCCCTTGACCCAACAACCATGTCCATTAGGCTTATTGCTTGCACCCAAACCGTCCTGTTAATTTGCAGCATCACCCAAGCCGTATAGCTAGCGCTGGCATGTTGTCGAACGCCTGGCGTGCGTGCACTGGGCCCGGCCAGAGCGCACGTTTTGCTCGTGCTGCTCCCGAGCCGCCGCGACCAGCTGCCGCCTCCCCCGCTCGTTCCATTCATCTCCCCTGTCTCCTGGTTCTGCCGCGACGCGCCAAGACCCTGCCAGCCTTCCCCTCTGTAGCTCGTCGCCGTCCCCGCAAGCAGCCACTGCCGCCGCCTGAGCTTGACATGGACGGCACCGCCCAAGCCACAACCGCTCGCCAGCTGCCCTCTGGAACAGGCCGAGCTCATCCGCGAGCTCGTCCGCTAGCGCCCGTCGCTGCCACGTCGCCCTGCAGCAACAGAACGTCGGTTCGCCGGCGATCTTATCTGCAGCCGCGGGAACCGGCCTCCCCGGGCTATAAATAGGACCCCGTAGCCGCAGCGTATCTGCATGAGCCTCCTGGAAGCCGTAGCAAGCCGCCCCTAGCTCCAATTCAACCGGAGGCCGTCGTCCTCCCCAACTCCGGTAGCTTCGGCCGCCTCCATGTTTCGGTCAAATTCGTCGTGACCAGGGTCCCTTAGCCCATCTATCGCCGCCATTAGCTTCACCTAGCCTCCACGAAGCCTCCCCACCTCTCAGCCTCGACTGGGAGCCACCATAGGCCACTGCCCCAAATTACTCCCGAACCTCCGTCCGCCTCGGAGCTCGCCGCCGACGAACCTACACTCCCCTCCGGCCATGTCGACCACTGGGAGGACCGCCCTGAAGCAGCGGATCCATCCCCGCCATCGGAGCCCCGTGAGAAGCCGCCGTTCGCCGGCGGCGATCGCCGGAGACGCGTCCGTCTCTGTCCCAGGAAGAGGGAGGGAGAGAAGACTAGTCAAACCTGACCAGTGGGCCAGGCGGGCCCACTGTCAGTGACTAGCCAGTCTCGCATGCGCTGGATAAGTGAAGGCGTATTTTGCTAGGTGCGTTTCTCTTTTGCGAAAGCGTAAAGTACAGGAGTACGTTTCCCCCTGCTCGAAAGCGTTTTCTGTTTCGAACCATTTTCTTTTTCTAATTTATATTAAAAATAGATTTGACCCTAACTTTGACTGGCTATAACTTTTAAAATAAAACTCCGATTGATTTGATTCTTTTTCCTACCTCTCTCAAATTTCATCTAGTTTATTTTCATATTTATTTGAAAATTTTCCGAGACAACTTTTTGTACTGTTTTTAATTTATGTGTTAATTTGAATATTTCACAAAATAGGAATTAAAGAGAGGAGAAAACTTTCGAAAGTTTTAAGATGCACTCTACCTCTCCACAACTTGAAGGCAAGCATTCTGAACCCTGGTATAATATTTGCTGTGGGTTATATGATGTGACTACATCACCAGATAAATTTGAAGCATGCATTATCCTATGTGATGTTGTGATCATGCTCGTGAGTGCATGATGGAAATTCCTTGCTGTTGGAATTATAATACTTCTGGCGGTATTCATCCTCTTATACCTCTCATGCCTACCGGAAGGGATCCGGAGGAGTTACTGTCTCGAGTAGACACGAGTTTGGTGCTGACATCTCGTTGGAGCGAGAATGGTCAGTGAGGCATGAAGGGGTATGGTGAGTGGTGATTTCGGTCTGATGTTGTGAAATTATGCTAATCATGCAGGAAACATTTTAACCTCCTGAGTCGACCGTAGATCGAGTCTTGTGCCAGTAACCCCCCATACTTGAATCGTGCTACCACTTGTCCCTGCCTCGGGTCGGGTACGGTTGAGTAAGTCGTCAACCCCTTTCCTTGCACACACCGTACAGAGAGGCCATAGTGAAAGATACCACTGATCACTGGTAGGCATGTCACTTGGTCCGGGGACATGGGTGTTTTCGGTTTGAGCCGAAGGGGGTAGCTCCCATGCTAATCGAGGTTGGAGCCTTCCCACTTAGAGTTTCGCTTAACGAGTGTCGTGGGTGATTCCAGGCACCGGTAAGTTAAGCTGGTGTGTGCAGGTCAGGCGTGTTTTCAACTCAAAGACCGTAAACGGAATTAGTCCCGGTGGACTAAAGGAATCCGTTACTTGTGGGTAAAGAGTACACCCTCTGCAGAGTTTATATCGATTCGAATAGCCGTGTCCGCGGTTACGGACTACAGTCTGGGATGGGTCAAGTGTCGGTCTTCGGAGGAAAACTTCTAAACCAGAATATTGATCATGACATGTGACAAATGATGATTATGACTATTATTATTGTGGACTAACCATTTTTATTATTTGTATATTTGAGTATCCTTGGGATGGTTCTACCTCCTGGATACTCGTTGTGATTATTCTTATATAAGCCCTTTATGTGGTGTCGCTCAGACGCCCGACTGTGGCATGCTTGTTATTTAATTTCCTTATAAGCCCTTTATGTGGTGTCACTCAGACGCCCGACTGTGGCATGCTTGTTATTTAATTTCCTTATAAGCCCTTTATGTGGTGTCGCTCAGACGCCCGACTGTGGCATGCTTGTTATTTATTTTCCTTATAAGCCCTTTATGTGGTGTCGCTCAGACGCCCGACTGTGGCATGCTTGTTATTTATTTCCTTATAAGCCCTTTATGTGGCGTCGCTCAGACGCCCGACTGAGGCATGCCTTATATTATTATCCTTTCGAGGCATCGCTTCAGACACCCGATCGGTTTATTTTATTCTCTGATTGCTTATTCATGTTTAATGTGAATAACCTGCTTGCATGCGTCATGGATTTTATTTCGTGACTAACTAAGTGATCATGGAATATTTCAGTGCATGATTATCATCTGTTATATTATACTTGTGTTCTTAATGTTTGCGAGTACATTCAAAGTACTCACTGGCTTGTCCCTGGCTATTGTCTTGGCCAGATTTCTTGTTTGGAGAGGAGCGCCACGAAGACAGCCCGGAATCTAGACAACGATGATAACAGCCTCGTGAAGATAGGAATTAACCAGGTCAGCTATTCCTGTGGGAAATGGAGTCCCATAGACGCTGATGATCCGCAAACCGCTTCCGCCATCAACCACTAGAAACCTTTTGTTGTACTCATAGACCAGAATGGTCTTGTACTACATATTTTGTATTTTGCTTGGAATTTCTGTATCAAGATTGTGTCTCATCAGCTAACAGTAATCCTGGGGCTGATGAGCACAAGGGCCATTTACTGGGAACTATTATCCTGGAAATCCAGTCCTGACAAAGAAGCTATGATAAGCCCGGATTCCGACAAATGGCTTGAGGCCATGAAATCTGAGATAGGATCCATGTATGAGAACAAAGTGTGGACTTTGGTGGACTTGCCCGATGATCGGCAAGCCATTGAGAATAAATGGATTTTTAAGAGGAAGACGGATGCTGATGGTAATATCACTGTCTACAAAGCTCGACTTGTCGCGAAAGGTTTTCGACAAGTTCAAGGGGTTGACTACGATGAGACTTTCTCACCCGTAGCGATGCTTAAGTCTATCCGAATCATGTTAGCAATTGCCGCATTTTATGATTATGAAATCTGGCAAATGGATGTCAAAACTGCATTCCTTAATGGTTTTCTCAAAGAAGAGTTGTATGTGATGCAACCAGAAGGTTTTGTCGATCCTAAGGGTGATTACAAAGTGTGCAAGCTCCAGCGATCCATCTATGGACTGGTGCAAGCATCTCGGAGTTGGAATATACGCTTTGATGAGGTGATCAAAGCATATGGTTTTGTACAGACTTACGGTGAAGCTATATTTACAAGAAAGTGAGTGGGAGCTCTGTAGCATTTCTAATATTATATGTGGATGACATATTGTTGATTGGAAATGATATAGAATTTCTGGATGGCATAAAAGGATACTTGAATGAAAGACCTCGGTGAAGCTGCTTATATATTGGGCATCAAGATCTATAGAGATAGATCAAGACGCTTGATAAGACTTTCAATGAGTACATACCTTGACAAGATTTTAAAGGAGTTCAAAATGGATCAGCCAAAGAAGGAGTTCTTGCCTGTATTGTAAGGTGTAAAGTTGAGTAAGACTCAAAGCTCGACCACGGCAGAAGATAGAGAGAGAATGAAAGTCATTCCCTATGCCTCAGCCATAGGTTCTATAATGTATGCCATGCTATGTACCACACCTAATGTGTGCCTTGCCACGTGTCTGGCAAAGGGGGTACAAGAGTGATCCAGGAGTGGATCACTGGACAGCGGTCAAAATTATCCTTAGTAACTAAAGGACTAAGGAAATGTTTCTCGATTATGGAGGTGATAAAGAGTTCGTCGTAAAGGGTTACGTCGATGCAAGCTTTGACACCAATCTGGATATCTCTGAGTAGCAAACCGGATACGTATAATGGAGCAGTCATTTGGAATAGCTCCAAGTAAAGCGTGATAGCAGCATCTACAGTATGACATAAGGATTTGCAAAGTACACATGGGTCTGAATATTGCAGACCCATTGACTAAAATTCTCTCTCACAAGCAAAACATGATCGCACCTTAGAACTCTTTGGGTGTTAATCACATGGCGATGTGAACTAGATTATTGACTCTAGTAAACTCTTGGGTGTTAATCACATGGCGATGTGAACTAGATTATTGACTCTAGTGCAAGTGGGAGACTGATGGAAATATGCCCTAGAGGCAATAATAAAGTTTTTATTATTTTATATTTCCTTGTTCATGATAAAGGTTTATTATTCATGCTAGAATTGTATTGACCGCAACTTAAATACATGTGTGAATACATAAACAAATACTGTGTCCCTAGTGAGCCTCTACTAGACTAGCTCGTTGATCAAAGATGGTTAAGGTTTCCAATCCATAGACATGAGTTGTCATTTGATAACGGGATCACATCATTAGGAGAATGATGTGATGCACAAGACCCATCTGTTAGCTTAGCATATGATCGTTCTGTTTATTGCTACTGCTTTCTTGAATGTCAAATACATGTTCCTCCGACCATGAGATCATGCAACTCCCGGATACCGGAGGAATACCTTGTGTGCTATCAAACATCACAACGTAACTGGGTGATCATAAAGATGCTCTACAGGTATCTCCGAAGGTGTCTGTTGAGTTGGCATGGATCGAGACTGGGATTTGTCACTCCGTGTTTCGGAGAGGTATCTCTGGGCCCTCTCGGTAATGCACATCATAAGAAGCTTGCAAGCAAAGTGACTAAGGAGTTAGTTACGGGATGATGTATTACGGAACGAGTAAAAGAGACTTGCCGGTAACGAGATTGAACTAGGTATGGAGATACCGACGATCGAATCTCGGGCAAGTAACATACCGACGGACAAAAGGAATTACGTATGTTGTCATTGCGGTTCGACCGATAAGATCTTCATGGAATATGTAGGAACCAATATGAGCATCCAGGTTCCGCTATTGGTTATTGACCGGAGAGGCATCTCAGTCATGTCTACATCATACCCAAACCCGTAGGGTCCGCACGCTTAACGTTCGTTAACGATATAGTGTTATATGAGTTATGTGAATTGGTAACCGAATGTTGTTCGGAGTCCCGGACGTCACGAGGAGTCTCGGAATGGTCGAGAGGTAAAGATTTATATATGGGAAGTCATATTTTGGCTTCCGGAAAAAGGTGCAGTTTTTTCGGTATTGTACCGGGAAGCTTCCAGAAGGTTCCGGAGGATTCCGGAGGGGTCCGGAAGTCCACAAGTGGGTCGACCACGTCCCAAGGGCTGGCATGGGCTAAGGGGAGGCGCCCTGGCCTTATTGGGCCAGGCGCACCAAGTCCTCAAAAGCCCACGCAGCTAGGGAAGGAAAAAAAGGAGAGTCCTAGTAGGAATAGGATTGGACTTTGGAGTCCAAGTCCACGTATGTACTATTCACGTGGTACTGTTCACATGGCACTATTCCTTCTACTCCAAGCCCCTACACATATATAAATAGAGGAGAGGGGGCGCCCCAAACAAGCCACAACATTGTCTTAGCCGTGTGCGGCGCCCCCCTCCACAGTTCCGTCCCTCGGTCATATTTTCGCAGTGCTTGGGCGAAGCCCTGCGGAGATAGCATCACCATCACCGTCACCACGCCGTCATGCTGCCGGAACTCATCCACTACCTCGCCGTCTTGCTGGATCAAGAAGTCGAGGACGTCACCGAGCTGAACGTGTGCTGAACGCGGAGGTGCCGTACGTTCGGTACTCGGTCGGTTGGATCGTGAAGTTGTTCGACGACATCAACCGTGTTGTTCTAACGCTTCCGCTTACGGTCTACAAGGGTACATAGACACACTCCCCCTCTCGTAGCTATGCATCTTCATGGATAGATCTTGCGTGTGCGTAGAATTTTTTTTGTTTTCCATGCAACGTTCCCCAACATGTGGGGCTTACGCACCACACCTAATCGATCCACTGGCTACACTCCATTTTTTATGGTTTACGGGGCCGAGGCCATAATTCCCAGCGATCTCATCCATGATGCACCTCGAGTACGCATGTATGAAGAATAAGAGGCCGAGCTAGATCGGCAGGACGACCTCGACGCCCTCGACGAGGAATGTGATGTTGCCCGAGCATGATCAACATTTTATCAATAGCAGGCGCGGCGCTATCAGAGTCGAGAAGTCCGAGCAAAGGCGTATAACGTCGGAGACTTGGTCTTGCGACACCACCCAGATAAACCCGATCAGCATAAACTATCAACGAAATGGGATGGACCATTCATCATCGACAAGGTGCTCACTGGAGGGGTGTATCGCATTTGGGATGCCAAGGACAATCGCCTGGAGCCGCACCCATGGAACGCTGCTGGGCTTCGCCGTTTTCACGGTTGAACGTATCTTCGCCTTTTCTATTCTTCTAGTATTTAAAGACTTAGCTAAACAGTACATTTCTTTTTTAGGGCTAGGATCGATTTATCGCACTAATACCATTACTGTTTTCTTTTTATTCTCATTTTTTAATGACGCACTACGCATTATATGGCTCATGGCCACACTCTGCATAGTGCTTAACCTCGGTAATTTTTACGTAAAGTATCTCAGACCTATAAAAGAGCCGAGCAAACCATACCGTGGGCTCCTTGAGACACCTCGGCGTGGTTACCTCGGGACTCCGGGAGAGCCCCAACATACACTCAACACTTATATTCAATATACGAGCGCTGCCTTCCCACAAATCGTTATAAAGCCACAATATGCATCAATTTGACTTGAGATTTTTTGCCAAGCTGGGTTGCCTGGCTCCTGTGCTTATCCCTTACGTTTCCGATGAGTTCGACTAAGGGGTAAAGGGAGCACTTCTGTGATTGCTACTTCCGGGTCAACCTGGCAAGTACCTCAGACAGGTGAAGCCGAAAGCTATCGGTCACAAGAACATAATTGGTCGGCAACGGAGGAAGTGAAAATCAAGCCCTCTTTAAGGGACACTATACATAGAACCTAGAGCCTACCTATTGCGCCGAGGATATTCCCGAGTCAAGGCCATCGAGCAAGTATATGGGGACATCGGCTAGTTCGTCGTGATCAACATGACACCCCTGGAAAAGGTACTGCTAGAGGAACTATTTTTCACCGAAGATGTGACTTGCGTTAAACATCAATATAACATAACTCTCTGCAAGGCTTTCGTTTTGACCCTATGGCTGGATTGCCTCGTTCCCTACAAACGTTGCCCGAGGACTCAGGCCGACGTTGGGAACACTCCTCGTCCTTTGGCCGAGGAGGTAGAAACCGATGGCTGGTTAACGGAGTATAAAATCTGCGGATATGAGTTTTTCAATGACAAAAGTACATAGATACATAAAGTCATTATTCAGCATAAATTGTTTACAACATCTATTCAAGACCATCTATAAGGGTATCGAGGAGACAGTCTTGCTCGGATAGCCGAGCAGCAGGCATGACGTTCTCATAGTTCTCGTTGGCCTTGATTTCTTTTCCATCAAGCCCCTTGGGGCCGACCTTGGCAAGCTGTTCGGTCTTCAACTGATGATAGTGTGTCTTGGCCATCGCCCATGCTTCTCGAGCACCTTCTTGGCAGGCCGACACCTTTCACGTCTGAATCCGATGTCTGGCTCCCTTGAGGTGTTTAGCCAGCTCGGTCATGTCCCTTGGCATGGGGTCATTGGGCCATAAAGCTCGGAAAATCTTCTCCATGAATTTTTGCAAAAGATCGTGCAGCTCGCTGAGCCCAATTACGATATCTTTTAAAGATGGATGGCCGGATTCACCAGGCTGGTCAGGTAAAACAGCTGAACAAATAATATAATCAATTTTTTTACTAAATAAAACCAGGCCAAAATCGACCATAGGTAAGTTACTTACCCGCAAGGAATTCGCAGGCCTCCTGAATTTCTTTTCGGAAGTAGCCAGCTGGGATTTCAAATTTTCAATTTCTTGCGCTTGTTGGTCCCTGTCAGCCTTGAGCTGATTAAATTCGTCGATTTTCCGAGCATGTGTCCAATGAGCTGCCTCCTCTTGCGCTTCGGCGTAACGAGCAGCTTCTCGAGCTTGCTCAAGGTCCTTTTCAAGTTGACCTATCGTCTCCGTTGCTAGTAAAAAGTATACAACTTAGACAATTAATCATTGTATTGTTAGCATGGCCAAAAGTATTAAACTTACCATGTGCCTCGCGGGTGAATTTCTTGATATCGGACACTTCTTTCTGTGACTCGACTAGTTCGGCTTTCGCTAGCTCCAGCTTCTTTAAGAGATCTTTATTCTCTTGCCGAGAAACCTGTGTTAAATGAAACTTTGTGTCAAACAAATGTCGATCCTTAATTCGGTCACCCGTGCCCAAATCAAGGCTCGGGGGCTACTGGGATTTGCGCTCCCAATAACAGCATTAGCTACGTCACGAGAGGATATATTGACCCCCCGGATGGGTTTTTTCCTTCCCAGCCAGTGGCTTGGGGGCTACTGCATCATAAGTTCTTCTTACTAATAAGCTCCTCGGCCATATAAATCTGGCGTTTGCTCAATACGGTTGAAAGTCATCAAACTCATTTATCGGTGAACATGGACTTAGGGTACGTGTACACCTTGAGGGCTACTGGGTTGGATCAGAGCTCTATCAGCTTAAAAACGTAATTACCTGCAAGCCCGACGCTAACACGTCGGCGGCCTCTTCGAGCCCCATCCGAGCAGCCCCGAGGTGAGCATCCACTGTTCGGAGCGCGTTAAACTCCTCTTCGGTAAAAACTGGATTCACCAGTGATAACCTCCTCACCCGATGACGCATTAGGCTTTCAACCTCGGAGGCGGTCGCAGAATGCGCTGCCGAGGATTCCTGTTGAGGAATGTCACGATTCTCATCGGGAGGTGGTGGCTGCTCCAAAGCCACCTCGAGGACGGGGACGTGCATTCCTGACACCTTGGGAACGGGCACGGTAGTTGGAGGGGGGAACCTGCAGGATAAAGAGTAAAACGTCATACCGCTAATGAAAGGATCTGTGAGAGATCACAATGAAAATAATACTTACACGGCAGAATTGGGCGCTGCACCCTCAACGGCTCGCTTGACGGCCAGCTCAGGTTTTCGCTTGTTCCCTGGAGGAATTGGACTAATCCTTTGACGCTTCGATCGACGGCCTTTTTTATTGAAGGAGTGTAAGTGCTCGAAGTTGGATTAGCATCGGCGAGGGACCGTTTTCGGGAAGGAGCACGGGGGCACTAGCCACACCTGATGAAGGTATAATGCATGGTTGATCGATGAGGACAGCCACCTCGGCACCGTCGACGCTCTCCTGATAAAAGACCCCATCCTTGAAGATGAGGGCTATCTCCGAGTCCTCGGCATAGCCTGGGTCATTATCTCGGACATGGACTTCTGGTTGCGGAGCAGGGGAATTTACTTTCTTGACCCAGTGCTTCCAACCCTGCTCGGATATGTTAAATAACTGATCAGGATAATAAAAACCTTGTTTAATTAAAATTGATATACGGGGTATAATAGCCTACCGCCTCGACTGGCTTGTAATAAGAAAAGCCATCAAACATCGACTGCTTGAGGAAATCCTCTTTTTCCCTTTGTAGATGGCCTCCAGCGCAGCCGCCAAAGATCGGCAATCCTGGTAACCCTCCCTGATGGCTCGGGTCGTGTCGTCGGTTCTGTTGTACTTCCACAACGGATGTATGAGTTGTTGAAGAGGCTGGACTCCTCGGGCCATAGCCACGGCCATCACGCTAGAGATGGTATGCTTGTGGCGGCCAAGACAGGAAACTTGAGCGGCCAGCCGGGACACCTCGGCGTTATCTTCCTCGGATGGACTCCTCGGCCGCCAGTTGTATCGCTTTTTCGGCAGAGTGTGGGAAAAAGGGGGAAGCACCTATCGAATAGGATCCTCTAGTGGTATGTCGGCGATGTAAAACCACTCGGTCGTCCATGTTTCGCTCCCCTCTTTTGGGGTGCCTGGGAGGTAATCCGTCCCAGCAATCCTGCATACCTCGGCACCACCAACTTCGAATATTGCGCCATCTCGGGAGCGATGAATTAAACAAAAATACCTCCGCCACAGCTCAAAGTGGGCCTCGCAGCCAAGGAAGGCCTCGCAAAGAGCGACGAAGCCCGATATGTGGAGGATGGCACTGGGCGTAAGGTGATGGAGTTGGATCCCGTAGAACTCTAGAAGACCCCTGAGGAAAGTATGTATGGGAAAACCGAGTCCTCGGAGGAGAAAAGGTGTAAAGCAGATTCGCTCTGCCCCATTGGGTGTGGGATACTTGTCGTTAAGAACCCCTTTATCTATAGCCACTAGCCCGAGATGGACCGTAGCGAAATCTGGATCAGGCAGAAACCCTTGTGTCATGAGTCGATTCAGTTGCCCTTGGGTAACCGAGCAACTCTTCCAGTCTCCCTCGAGGGGACCGTTTGGGCGCTTTGACGATCCAAGAGCGTGCGCCATTGTTGGAGCTCTAGAAGCACAGATGGAAGGGAGAGTTGCATTGGTGCAGGGAGAGTACAGGCGGGGTGAAAGCAAGGTTACCTCCGCCTGGGATTTATATCCTCCACATATCGGGCTTGAGTCCCCGATAATCAATCCGCATATTTCCCAGGCATCATGCCCTGTTTGGGCACACAAATCAAGGAAAAGAAGTTAATAACACCATTAAAAGTGGATCCCCGGGCCCACAACAACTCCTTTTTGGCGAGTATGTCAAAGTGTGGGACCATAAAACTGCCAGGTGTCGTCGAATGTCCTCGGAGAGTAAAACTTCGCTTATAAGGAATCGACCTCAGCTTAAAAGGGCTTCGGATTTGGAGTCCTCGAAAGGAGTCTTCGGAATAGATGAAACTACATTGCTCAGATCAATGCATGGAAAACCAATGGTGAAACATAAAGGGACCTCGGGTCCAGACAAAGTCCTCGGATTTAGAAGCCGGCGTGGGAGATGGAACTCGCCTATAAAGCCGAAGACTAGAAAGATGAAGCTATTCCGAGGAGGGAGCCAATGTCCTTGGCTTGAAGACAAGTTCAGGGGCTACTGGCGGTGTCCTGGATTAGGGCGTGCACACCACGTCAGCCCGCCATTCATGGGCCGGGCCGAGGACCTACCAATGACTGAAGATGGGCCACACAAGCCATGGCCCTCAGCATACTCAAGGTGGAATCTTCTGAAGACTTGGCGTACACTTCAAGGCATATTTGAATGATCAGCATGTTAGTCATAGCCGACATACATGTAACCCTAGATAGCCCGGTACCTATATAGGCCGAAGGGTTTAGTCCATAGAGGCAAGGTTTTTAGAGGTTAGAACTCATTCATACGATCTCGAGGTAGATCATCCTATACTTTGTACCCCATCCACAATCAATACAAAACAAGCAGGACATAGGGTTTTACCTCTTAGAGAGGGCCCGAACCTGGGTAAAACTGTGTCCCTGTTACTTCCTATTACCATCGTGCCGAGATCACCAGCTCGGGACCCCCTACCCGAGATCCGTCAGTTTTAGCACCGACAATCCGTCCGAGCAGAAACAACTCAGTCGGCTCATAGTCCTCACGGACCAGGCAGAGAAAGAGCACCTCCCCCTCCGGGTGGAATGGTTCCTCCTTGACGGCCAGGGACAACTTGGCGGCGTTATGATCAACACCGCGATCGAGTAAGCCCTCTGAGATATCCACAGTACTCACCTCGTCAGCAAGATGACAGGTATCGGCGTGATGATCTTCACCGCAACTGAGCAAGTCCCCCGAGATATCCGCTGTATTCACCCCCGCACCAACGAGATGATTTTTATCCTCGTGGGCCTGGCGAAGCGCGGTGGGATTATAACAATCCTCCGTTCGACGTGCGATCTACCCTGGTTCAGAACCGCGTAGACAGAGGTCGAGCGGAGAGAGATGACTTTGGAAGAGATTTCCCGAGTGGTTCCAGTTCGTCAGGCCCCATGTGTTTTAGTCGGTACATCAGATCGGCTATGATTCCCCCAAACTTCAGATTTGCCACCGGTATCAGTAAGTTTAGTGGAGATTCCAAGCCATAAACTTGGTTGGATGACTCCCGAGTGGCAGTGCAAATTGGAGGAGGCAATGATGACGTGGCCATGAAGCATCTCCCCCTTATGCTAGAAGGATCTGCTCAGGCTTGGCTCCACCAGTTGCCCCCGAGTAGCATCTACAGCTGGGACGATCTATGCCGAGTGTTCGTGAAGAACATCAAAGGCACTTACAAGCGGCTAGGCGGTTTGGCCGAGTTGCAACACTGTGTTCAGAAGCAGAATGAAACTCTTAGGGGGTATATTCAGAGGTGGACCACTTTGCATAATTCTGTGGAAAATGTTACCGAGCACCAAGCAATATGCGCTTTCAAGCAAGGAGTCAGGTACAGAGAGTTGACTCTTAAGTTTGGTCGGTCGGATGTTTATTCGCTAGGCCGAATGATGGAGATAGCCAACCGCTATGCCAATGGCGAAGAGGATGATCGGCTGAGAAGTGGCAAAGGCAGAACTGCAGACCACAATCAGTCGGGTCAGAATCGCAACAATAACAATGGTAATAAAAACAAGCACAAAGCTGATGGAGTAGACAGCACCGAGCTCGTGGCTTTGGCTACTCAGCTCAAGAACAAAGGACAGAAGAAGGAGTGGGTTCCTCGCAAGAAGCCAAATGTGGAAGAAGATATTCTGGACCAACCTTGTCAAGTGCACACGAAGAAAGATGAGAACGGCAATTTGATCTTGCCGAAGCACACCACTCGGCAGTTTAGGTTGTTGAAGAAGAAGTCATTACCGACAACGGGACCAACTTCGACTCGGACGAGTTCAGGAAATTCTGTGGGTCGCAAGGCACTCAGGTGGATTATGCCTCCGTAGCACATCCACAAGCGAATGGTCAAGTTGAACGGGCTAATGGCATGATATTCCAAAGTTTGAAACCACGTCTTATGCGTGACTTGGAACACGCAGCAGGCACTTGGGTGACTGAATCGCCATCTGTCTTATGGGGACTCAGGACATCCACTAACCGGCCAACTAACTTCACTCCTTTCTTCGTGGTTTACGGAGCCGAAGCTGTCCTGCTGAGTGATCTTCTTCACAATTCCCCCCGAGTGGAATTTTACTCAGAAGTGAAAGTTGAAATCGCGCATCAGGATGGACTCGATCTCCTTGAAGAGGAACGCGAGTTAGCCTTGACCCGGTCAGTCGCGTACCAGCAAAATCTTCGTCGTTACCACAGCAGGCATGTGCGTGGACGCATGTTCAATGAAGGCGATCTAGTCCTCCGACTAGATCAGCAGAAGCCACACAAGTTAGCCCCTCCATTGGAAGGTCCCTTCATCATTTCCAAGGTGCTCAACAACGGTGCCTACCGACTATACAACATCCACAAGAACATTGAAGAACCCTGTGCGTGGAATGCTGATTTCCTTCGGCGATTCTTCACCTAGACTCTTTTTCTTTTTTGATTTGTAATTTGGCAATACAAGTACCAAGTACATCTCGATGAATATAATGCCCTGCTCTTATTATCCTTAATAACAAATCATGTTGATACATAAACGAGGGCTACATTCGGGGACTACGTTCCGCTCGGACAACACGCCACACTCGGGGGCTGCACTCCGCTCGGATGCCATGCCGCACTCGGGGGCTGCGCTCCGCTAGAAAGCAACGCTACACTCGGGGGCTGCGCTCCGCTCGGACGCCATGCTATGCTCGGGGGCTGGGCTCCACTCGGCAGCAAAGCTACACTCGGGGACTCGAGTATACTGCTACGCCACGAATGAACCTCACATCCTACCTACAACGACTGAAGATTTATCCAAGTCGTGACACAATACTAAGAAACTTACTATTCACCCCCAGCGGGTGACGCGTTATTCTTATCCTGCAAACGTCAAAGTTTTGTCGAGTAAATCGTCCTCGATGTCGCACAAACTTAGCCGCATCCCGCCTGCCTAAGTAACTACAGACAATGTATAGACGACGATTTCTACTCGGACATAAACACTATGGATAATATAGACAAATAAAATCAAACTGTTCCAAAAAAAAGCAAGTGTTAATAGATATATTTTTTTTTGACGGTGCTACGGCGGGCTTACGCCGGCCTGAACCATTTTCATTATCGTAGATGAGACTGAGATACAACACAACGGCTACAGAAGTAGCACCTAACACACGCCGGAAGGTACAAGGAACAACAGAATAGAGAAGAACCAGAAATGAGCTTTGGCAAGCAGCCAACACCAAGAGCTTAGCACTCATCACCACTAGGCAGACCGAGAAGAGCGGGAACTAGTATTTTTGGATCAGTAGAAAGGAGATACGTCACCGAGAAGACGTAGAGAAGAAGTCGCCTGCTGCCCTGCGATCACTCTGCACCTTGAAGAACTAGGAGAGTCGCAGCCACCGTCGAAGGGCTTCCCACTGCCTAGCCACGACGAGACGGAGAGAGTCGCAGATCGTGCCGAAGGGCAATGTTCCACCGAGACAGCCCTGCACCTCCTCTGGGCCACACCACGGCCACCATCACAAATAGAGAGAACCAGAACAATATGCAAGGCAACCAAACTCAGGCGTCGTCGAAGGGCACCGAACTCCGAGACCTCACCGCTGCCACGAGCCCCCAGGAGATAGGTCAACCATCAGCACCAGAATGACCAAGGAATTGTCGCTGCCACCATGTGTACAAATACAATATACAGTTAAGTACAGAAGCTCTATGTAAACTAGATGACACCCCGCGCGTTGCAGCGGGAACTCAATCCAAGAAAATTAGAAGGAAAGGAATACATATTTATAAGATAGATTATGATAGCTTGTTGTAACACCCTGGATTTTTGCCCTTTTTCTTTTATTTGGTTTTATTAGGATTTATTATTTGCATTTGGGTTTTCCAGTCATTTCTTTTGGACTTACCACTTGGATTTATTTTTGATTTTCTTCCAAGTGGGTTCCTTCATCCATAAACCCTCCCTGGACCTCATCCCTCTCATAATAATGCCATTGGGTATTTTTATTTAATGGCATTATACCCTTTTTCTCTCTGAAAATGCCTATTTTCTCACGAAGCTCTTAAGCAACCCCTATTTTTATTGCACAGAAAATTCCAAGAAAATTCCCAAATATTCTTTGGGTCATGCCTCACCTTCCTATGCAAAAATATCCCATGGTCATTTGGAAATTTTCAGCCCAGGAAAATATTTTTGTTTCTGGACAGAAAAGTCACTTGGTGAAGCAACTATATTATTCCTTGATCTTTTTAATCTGAAATTTTTACCACTTAATGACCTTCCTAAGTAATGCTTAAACGCCTAAAACTAGCCCCAGAATCTTAGCCGTTTGTCCTCAGCATTTGGAGCAAGTTTCTGTCCAGAAACTTTGCAGCTCCCTCTTGTCACCTCCAGTGAGCCATTTGGCAAGCCCAGCGCATTTCTAGGCAAAGCTTTGAGAGGACAACACCGTAGACATGGTGTGGCAGCGCCGAAAGCCACCCCCGTGCCAATGCACGCGGTGACCGCGCGTGCGCAACGTGTTCGACGGGTCTCTCCCCGCGCTCTGCACGTCGGGTCCTCTCGGCCGCCGTCCATCCAACCTCCTCGCGCCACCGCAGCCTGTCCAATCCACTCAGTGCACACCCATTCATCCCCCCAGCCCCTCTCTGACCTCCTCCGTCGCCGGTAGCCCGCACGCCGGAAGCTGCCACGGCGCTAGCGGTCGGCACAGTGGCTTGCACGCGCGCTCTGTTCCTCCTTAGTGCGCCTGCGCCCGCGTGCGCGTGCAAGCACTATGCTTGGCTTCTCCCGCGTCGTCCCCTAGCTCGCCTGAGCTCCAGCCGCCCCCAGGTTGCCCTCCCGCACAGCTCCGGCGACGCCCGAAACCTACCTCGCCTCTCCCTATAAATAGACCTTCCCCCTGCTCGTTCTAGCCATCCCAACCCACCTCACCTCTCTCAAATCGACCTCCTACAGCTGCTGGCAACGCCGGGAAGGCCTCTGGCCTCCGAACATCGCCGGTGACCGCCGTGGATCCCCCTGCTCCTAGCACTCATCCTAGCCCACCTCAGCTCGAACCACTGCCACCACTGAGACCAAATCAACCTCCTGAGCACGACGGTACCAAGGGCTCACCGGATTGTCGCCGGAATCGTCAACTCCGATCAGCTCCGCCGCCGCCGACTCTGGAGAGGATCGCCGCGACGCCGTACGACCGCCCCTGTCTGTGTTTCGGGTACGTACATGACCGTCTCGACGAGCTGAACCCATTCCCCTCCTCTCCGGTGATCGCCGACGTCTCCTCGCCGGAGAAACGCCGACGACAGCGACGCCGCCCTCTGTTTCTCTCTCTCTCTGTTTAACCCTGACACCACGGCCACACCTGTCATTCTCCCTCCCTCACCCGAACCGGTATGTAAGTGGAGACGTATTCTTCGAATACGCCTTCGCGGTGGCCTGTTCTGGTTTTTCTTTTAAATAGAAATTTTGACCAGAAACTATCCAACTTTGACCAGCTATAACTTTTAATCTATAAGTCCAAATGATTTGATTCTTTTTGCTGCTGGTTTATAAAATTCCAAAGTTTCTGTATGCCAAGTTTCAGAATTTTTCTTGCTGTTGAGAATTTCTGGTGCAATAAACAGTGTTATGTGACATTTTCTTTTTGCATTTAATATTTTTTTCAGAAGCTTCTAATTGTGTTGAAGAAGGCCAGGAGTACTGTGACACTCCTCTGAACCAAGGCAAGCCACAACATTCATATGCAAGGATGGCATTGCAATGACTTGGTTTAATTGAAATAAATTCATCCTTTAATCACTATTTAAAATAATTTGCTATATAAATCTTGTTGCATAAACTTTGTTCTGCTGATAATTTGTGCAGTAGGTTACATGCTTTCTTGCTAGTATGCAGTAGGTATCCTGGCATATACTCATATGACAACATGATGCATTTGTTATTCATGACCGTGACCCATGCACCCATTCATTCACTATGGATCGAATCATTTTCTTTTCAAGTTAGACTTGGTAATAATCCAACTTGAACCTGCTGTTGATCGAGTCAAGGTGCCACCGAATCGAGCTCACCAGTGCAACCACACTTGCCTGGATGGGTCGGCCCTAATGTGGTCTATTGTCATGCCTCTCGCCGGTGCCTCCTACGAGGGAAGGTTGTGCTCTGGCGCTACCCTGGCCCGGTAGGCAGTCATAACCTTGAGGACCCAAGTTTTGATGGTACCGAGGTCCCCGTTTGGGACAGTTTTTATGTTTGGCCACGACGGTGGCAGCCACAGAGGTGGCAGATGTCACATGTTGACATCAGGGTCACCCAGGATATAGCCCAAAGGGGAGTTTGTCGGAGTGGCCAGGAGAGTGTCATGCAATAGATTGGTTTTGTCGGAATGTCGTTGGTCCACCCGAATGGGAGCACGAGGCCATGAATTCCGTAGTGTGGGTACAGTGTACTAACCTCTGCAGAGTGTATAATCTATCGATAGCCGCGTCCTCGGATATGGACACAGTTCGTAGTAGGTCACACCGTGGGTCAACAGAAATAATTAACTTGCACACTAAGATTCGCAAGATGGCACATGCAGAAATGGTGATCGAGGATCACTATGAAAGGTATGCATGTGATCCAGTAAGGATCACGTTGGTAAGCTATGAACGGTGGTTATGCGGTAACCCCGAGATGGTAAGTTGGTCCCGAAGACCATGGCAATGTTTCACGCACATCTCATGTTGAGTAGCATCATGCTCATGCATTAAATCTGTTAAATGCCTTGTTATTGTTTTTCGTACTTGTTTTGTTTGCTGTGAGCTTGCGAGTACATTCAAAGTACTCACCTGACTTATCATGCCAGATGCAGGAGAAGCCGTGCAAGGAGTTGACGTTGAGCAGTTTGTCGCGATCTAGGCCGCGTCCTAGCAGTGTCCCTGTGGAATGGAGTTCCGCTACCCCGTCATTCCGCTGCCGCGTAGTAGTTCCCTTATCATCGAGGCCCCTGCCATGTCTACTAAATAATGTACATAAGTGCAGCCGCACCGTGTGTGCCGCTTGGCCTCGCTCATCATGTAAACCTATGTTTCCGCTAAGAGATCAATAAAGCGGTTGTTTTCTGTACCAAGTTGTTGTGTATTGCCAGAAGACTTGATCTCTGGGCTGGCAATGCAAGGTAAACCGGTTGCTCTGAGCCGGGGTGCCACAACGCTTGGTATCAGAGCCGCGCTGACTGTAGGACGCCCTAGACAGCCGACGCGTTAGAAAACGGTAGTTTTAGCCCCTGTAGTGATTTGAGGTTGATTGTGCACTTGGGTGTTGCATCGCATGCATATAGTTTGCATTTTATGCTAACCAGCTAATGTTGTGAGTGTAGATGGCACCAGTCCCTTATCCATACCAGCCTGAGCCGGCACCTTCCACCTTTCCGCATCTGCTGACCAACGTGTGGCGCCGACTCTACCCCGATGGCGATGACCCCATATACCAGGTGTACCGAGTGCAGCTCGCCGTTGGCGTTTACGAGTATCACGCGGAGGTCATCCTGCACAACAGTACCGTGGTGGGCACGTACACTCGCTCCACCAAGAGCGGGACGGCTTCTACACCCGATCAGGCGGTCCAGTTTGCAGCATTCGAGGCTCTCACTGACTTGCGCTATAACGAGGATCAGATGCAGACTCACCCAGGTTTCTACTTCTATCCGTCCCTGTACGAGTCAGGACAGATCCGCTTCCCTTACATTAATCCGGAGTGCGACCGGTCAGCCAGTCACCTGTCTCGCTACATAACAGCGGGATACTTTCTGATCACCAGTCTAGCCCAGGAGCTGACCCGCGTTCGAGGTGAGCTAGATGCCGCTCGATCTGCATTCGCTCCACCTCTGCTTATCCACACATCACTTGTTCCCCCAACTACCTTACCCCCATCCACACCAGTGATCCCCACACCCTCCCAGAGTAGCTCAGGTACTTCGGTAGTGACTCCCCACGAGTCCCCAGCCCAGTGGGCTATGCTTCTTGCTACCCCAGCCGCTCCGATGCTGCGGAGTCACCCTGCTCCAGACCCTGAGGGAGAGCTTTCCTGTCAGCGTCGTCGTGTTTCCTTTGCTCCGGATCTATCCGTTATCAGTTCCGGTTCGGAGTCTGACACCGAGGAGACACCAGCAGGACCGTCAGTGTGCCAGTGCGATCCCGGTCGTCGCGTGTAGACGAGGATGATGTGGTGTTTGGCTGTATCCATGTAGTGGTACTATCCATGTTGTTACCCTGCTATGTATGCTGGATGGTGTATTGTATAATTATGTTGCTTTCTGTTATTCGCTTTGGCTTTTCTCGATTTCTTTTTTTTCGGATTGTTGCTTCACCTCCCTATTTTGCTTGTTTTCCCCTAATGGATGTTGCTCATCTTGATGCTTCGTATTGGGAAACATATATAGGATGACAAGGTGTGGCAGTAACTGTCATGGTGGCGACGACACTCCAGTTCGTCGATCCGCCAGGCAAGCAGGACATTCTCCGGAACCCTATTAGCCACCACCTACTCCACCTCAAGCACCCACAACAGAACAGATTATGCGGATGTTTGAAGAGAAGAGGAACCAAGATCTGATGGAATTCTTGAGGAGCATGCAGACTGTGGTTGGGCAGAATAATCACAATGGTAATCACTCCAAGCTGTCAGATTTTCAGAGGACCAAACCGCCGAGTTTCAGTCAAGCAGTAGACCCAATGGAAGCCGATGATTGGTTGAGGACTATTGAGAAGAAGCTGGAAATTGCTCGCACAGAAGATGCTGACAAGGTGCCCTTCGCCACTCATTATCTTGAAGGACCAGCTGCTATATGGTGGGACAATGCCAAAGAGATGTGGCCCGTTGAAGACGAGATTACTTGGGAAAAATTCAAAGACAAATTCCGCAAGTACCATATTCCTGCCGGCATCATGAAGGTCAAGCAGCGAGAATTTCTCACTCTTACCCAAGGAACCTCGACTGTAAGTGAATATTTAAACAAGTTCAATCATTTGGCCCGTTACTCCACTCATGATGTGGCCACTGAAGAACGGAAGATAGATCGGTTCCTCGGAGGGCTCAATCTTACCCTCCGATGTGCACTCAGCATGCTGGATTTTCCCGACTTCCAAACCTTGGTGAACAAGGCACTCATTGCCGAAAGGGAACACAAACTGGTTAATGATCATAAGATTGCCTTTGAAGACCGCAAACGCAAGTTTGAACCCAAGAAGGAAGGGCCAGTTTTTCAGAAGGTTCGTACTTGGCAGCAACCTCAGTTCGAGTTCAAGCCGACCTGGCAGCAGGGGAACATCAAGAATGAAAGTCAGATCAAGACTGTGGTCGCCAAGCCAAATAAGGAAGACTGTCAGCGTAACAATGCCTGTTTCACCTGCGGACAGACTGGGCATTACGCTAGGCAATGTCCCAAGAACGGCAAGGCACAAGCCAACCTGAAACCTCAAGTCAATTACGTGGGGCAATTCCCCAAACGGAGATACATTCAAGGGCAAGTTCATCATATCTCCGCTGAAGAAGCCGCCGAAGTCCCCGAGGTGGTCATTGGTATGTTTCCTGTTAATGACATACCTGCAGCAATTTTATTCGATTCCGGGGCTTCCCATTCTTTTATTTCGCGGAGTTTTATTGCCCGACATCGCATTCCCTATACTCTTTTGGACAAAGCTATGGTGGTACAGTCCCCCGGATACATGCTCAAGACAAATATTGTATGCCGAGGATTGAAAATATCAATCTATGGAGTCATCTTCCCCGCATCACTGGTATCCATTGAGTCTCCCACCTTGGATATTATTTTGGGGATGGATTGGTTGACAAGACACCAGGTCTGTATCAACTGCGCAACAAGAGAAGTCACACTCATAAATCCCTCAGGCCAGTCCGCTCGATTCTATGCCGATCGAGCCATACCAAAGAAAGGGATGGTTTATGCTGCCATTGCATCAGAAATGAATCTAGTCCCAGTGGTCTGTGAGTTCCCAGATGTGTTTCCAGATGAATTGCCAGGCATGCCACCTGACCGGGAGCTGGAATTTTCTATTGAGCTTGTACCCGGAACAGCACCAATTTACAAGAAATATTATTGAATGCCTTCATCTGAACTAGTGGAGTTGAAGAAGCAATTGGATGAGATGCTCCAAAAAGGATATATTCGTCGCAGCTCATCTCCTTGGGGTGCACCTGCAATATTCGGGGGCAAGAAAGACGGCAGTCTTCGGATGTGTGTTGACTATCGTGCTCTAAACGATGTCACCATCAAGAATAAATACCCGCTGCCCAGGATTGATGATTTGTTCGATCAACTCAGCGGAGCTCAAGTGTTCTCCAAGATCGACTTGCGCACCGGGTATCACCAGCTAAAAATCAGAAAAGAAGATATCCCTAAGACACCATTCACCACAAGATACGGGATGTACGAGTATACGGTCATGTCATTTGGACTGACCAACGCTCCTGCATTCTTCATGCACATGATGAACAAGGTATTCATGGACTTCTTGGATAAGTTTGTAGTGGTGTTCATTGATGACATCCTCATATATTCCAAAAGTGAAGAGGAGCACAAACAACATCTCTGAGCAGTGTTGGAACGATTACGCGCTCATCAACTCTACGCCAAGTTCAGCAAATACGAATTTTGGCTAAAAGAAGTGGGATTCCTTGGGCATACCCTTTCCGCTCAAGGAGTGGCCGTGGACCAAAGCAAAGTCACCGAAATTCTGAAGTGGAAGACACATGTTTCAGTAACAGAAATCAGAAGTTTCTTGGGTCTAGCAGGCTATTGCCGTCGTTTCATTGAGGGCTTCTCAAAGATTGCCAAGCCAATGACTGAACTGCTTAAGAAGAATCAGAAGTTTATATGGACCGAAGCATGTGAGAACAGTTTCAATGAGCTCAAGACCCGTTTGACTACCGCTCCAGTGCTGACTCTACCAGACATCTACCGGAGCTTCGACATCTATTGCGACGCATCCAGGCGTGACATTGGGTGTGTACTTATGCAAGATGGAAAGGTCGTGGCCTATGCATCAAGACAGCTCCGACCCCATGAGGAGAATTACCCTACACATGACTTAGAGATGGCAGCAGTGGTCCACGCCTTAAAGATTTGGAGGCATTACATCATCGGAAAGCGATGTCAAATCTACACCGACCACAAGAGTCTCAAGTATATATTCACACAGCCGGACTTGAACCTCCGACAAAGGAGATGGCTTGAGTTGGTCAAAGACTATGACCTGGGTATCAACTACCACCCAGGGAAAGCGAATGTGGTCGCCGATGCCCTCAGTCGCAAACCGGCTACCGCAAACTCATTACTCGAGCATCTGCACCCAGCACTCCAAGAAGAAATAGCTCAGCTCAATATGATCTTATGTGATGCAATCTGCGCGGTTACCTTGGAAGTAACCCCTACCCTAGAAGACGAAATTCGAAAGGCTCAACCTGGTGACCCGATGTTACTAAAGATAATGACTCAAGTACGAGAAGGGAAGACGCCAGATTTCAACATTGATGACAAAGGTACACTCCGATTTCGAGAACTAGTATGTGTGCCGGACCTCGGAGAATTAAAACAACAAATTCTGAAGGAAGCCCACGAGTCCGCATATTCTATTCATCCCGGAGGCACTAAAATGTACCAAGCCTTGAAGCAAACGTTCTGGTGGGAAGGTATGAAGAAAGACATCGCCTATTACATCGCTTGTTGTGATATATGCAACAAGGTGAAGGCTGAACACCAGAAACCAGCCGGTCTGCTTCAACCCTTACCCATTCCACAATGGAAGTGGGATGATATCTGCATGGACTTCATCGTGGGATTACCCAGAACCCCACGAGGAAACAATGCCATATGGGTCGTGGTCGACATGCTTACCAAGGTGGCCCACTTTATTCCAATCAGGACCACCTACCGTGCAGATCAACTTGCTCAACTCTATGTATCCAGGATTGTCAGTCTGCATGAGGTACCTAGGACTATCACTTCAGACCGAGGTTCTTTGTTTACCTCGGCATTCTGGCTACGTCTACACCAAGCCTTGGGAACCGCCTTGAAGCACAGCACCGCTTATCACCCGCAGACAGATGGACAGACGGAGCGAGTAAATCAAATCTTGGAAGATATGCTCCGGGCATGCGCTCTTGCACAAGGACCCAAATGGGAAGACAGTCTACCGTACGCTGAGTTCTCCTACAACAACGGCTATCAGACTAGTCTCAAAATGTCACCTTTTGAGGCTCTATATGGGCGTAAGTGCCGTACCCCGCTGAACTGGTCTCAGACAGGAGACAGCCGAATCTTCGGGACTGATCTGATGATGGAAGCAGAAAAGCAAGTCAAAGAAATTCGAGACAGACTACAAGTGGCAAAATCTCGTCAGAATAGTTACTATGACTCAAAGCATAGGCAGATCAGCTTCGAGCCAGGTGAATATGCATATCTCCGAGTTACCCCTATGAAAGGAGTCAAGAGGTTTCATACTCGGGGAAAACTTGCACCAAGATATATCGGTCCATTTCCAGTTATGACCAGAGCGGGCCAAGTGGCCTATCAGTTGGAATTGCCTCCCGAACTATCCGAGGTTCACGATGTATTCCACGTATCTCAGCTACGGAGATGCATCGCACCAGCCGCAAAGCAGGCGGATATGGCAGAACTAGAGCTGGCCAAGGATTTAACATATGAGGAGAAACCTTTGAGAATCTTGGAAGAAATGGACAGAGTCACCCGCAGCAAAACTATAAAGTTTTACAAGGTCCAATGGGAGCACCACACTGAGGACGAAGCCACCTTGGAAAGATCGGATTTCTTAAGGACTGCATACCCATATTTGTTTCCTAGGAAACCAAATCTCGAGGACGAGATTGATCCTAAGGGGGGGAGGTTTGTAACACCCTGGATTTTTGCCCTTTTTCTTTTATTTGGATTTATTATTTGCATTTGGGTTTTCCAGTCATTTCTTTTGGACTTACCACTTGGATTTATTTTTGATTTTCTTCCAAGTGGGTTCCTTCATCCATAAACCCTTCCTGGACCTCATCCCTCTCATAATAATGCCATTGGGTATTTTTATTTAATGGCATTATACCCTTTTTCTCTCTGAAAATGCCTATTTTCTCACTAAGCTCTTAAGCAACCCCTATTTTTATTGCCCAGAAAATTCCAAGAAAATTCCCAAATATTCTTTGGGTTATGCCTCACCTTCCTATGCAAAAATATCCCATGGTCATTTGGAAAATTTCAGCCCAGGAAAATATTTTTGCTTCTGGATAGAAAAGTCACTTTGTGAAGCAATTATATTATTCCTTGATCTTTTTAATCTGAAATTTTTACCACTTAATGACCTTCCTAAGTAATGCTTAAACGCCTAAAACCAGCCCCAGAATCTTAGCCGTTTGTCCTCAGCATTTGGAGCAAGTTTCTGTCCAGAAACTTTGCAGCTCCCTCTTGTCACCTCCAGTGAGCCATTTGGCAAGCCCAGCGCATTTCTAGGCAAAGCTTTGAGAGGACAACACCGTAGACATGGTGTGGCAGCGCCGAAAGCCACCCCCGTGCCAGTGCACGCGGTGACCGCGCGTGCGCAAGGTGTTCGACGGGTCTCTCGCCGCGCTCTGCACGTCGGGTCCTCTCGGCCGCCGTCCATCCAACCTCCTCGCGCCACCGCAGCCTGTCCAATCCACTCAGCGCACACCCATTCATCCCCCAGCCCCTCTCTGACCTCCTCCGTCGCCGGTAGCCCGCACGCCAGAAGCCGCCACGACGCTAGCGGTCGGCACAGTGGCTTGCACGCGCGCTCTGTTCCTCCTTAGTGCGCCTGCGCCCGCGTGCGCGTGCAAGCACTATGCTTGGCTTCTCCCGCATCGTCCCCTAGCTCGCCTGAGCTCCAGCCGCCCCCAGGTCGCCCTCCCGCACAGCTCCGGCGACGCCCGAAACCTACCTCGCCTCTCCCTATAAATAGAGCTTCCCCCTGCTCGTTCTAGCCATCCCAACCCACCTCACCTCTCTCAAATCGACCTCCTACAGCTGCTGGCAACGCCGGGAAGGCCTCTGGCCTTCGAACATCGCCGGTGACTGCCGTGGATCCCCCTGCTCCTAGCACTCATCCTAGCCCACCTCAGCTCAAACCACTGCCACCACTGAGACCAAATCAACCTCCTGAGCACGACGGTACCAAGGGCTCACCGGATTGTCGCCGGAATCGTCAACTCCGATCAGCTCCGCCGCCGCCGACTCTGGAGAGGATCGCCGCGACGCCGTACGACCACCTCTGTCTGTGTTTCGGGTACATACATGACCGTCTCGACGAGCTGAACCCATTCCCCTCCTCTCCGGTGATCGCCGACGTCTCCTCGCCGGAGAAACGCCGACGACAGCGCCGCCGCCCTCTGTTTCTCTCTCTCTCTGTTTAACCCTGACACCACGGCCCCACCTGTCATTCTCTCTCCCTCACCCGAACCGGTACGTAAGTGGAGACGTATTCTTCGAATACGCCTTCGACGTGGCCTGTTCTGGTTTTTCTTTTAAATAGAAATTCTGACCAGAAACTATCCAACTTTGACCAGCTATAACTTTTAATCTATAAGTCCAAATGATTTGATTCTTTTTGCCGCTGGTTTATAAAATTCCAAAGTTTCTGTATGCCAAGTTTCAGAATTTTTCTTGCTGTTGAGAATTTCTGGTGCAATAAACAGTGTTATGTGACATTTTCTTTTTGCATTTAATATTTTTTTCAGAAGCTTCTAATTGTGTTGAAGAAGGCCAGGAGTACTGTAACACTCCTCTGAACCAAGGCAAGCCACAACATTCATATGCAAGGATGGCATTGCAATGACTTGGTTTAATTGAAATAAATTCATCCTTTAATCACTATTTAAAATAATTTGCTATATAAATCTTGTTGCATAAACTTTGTTCTGCTGATAATTTTTGCAGTAGGTTACATGCTTTCTTGCTAGTATGCAGTAGGTATCATGGCATATACTCATATGACAACATGATGCATTTGTTATTCATGACCGTGACCCGTGCACCCATTCATTCACTATCGCTCGAATCATTTTCTTTTCAAGTTAAACTTGATAATAATCCAACTTGAACATGCTGTTGATCGAGTCATGGTGCCACCGAATCGAGCTCACCAGTGCAACCACACTTGCCTGGATGGGGAGGCCCTAATGCGGTCTATTGTCATGCCTCTCGCCGGTGCCTCCTACGAGGGAAGGTTGTGCTCTGGCACTACCCTGGCCCGGTAGGCAGTCATAACCTTGAGGACCCAAGTTTTGATGGTACCGAGGTCCCCGTTTGGGATAGTTTTGATGTTTGGCCACGACGGTGGCAGCCACAGAGGTGGCAGATGTCACATGTTGACATCAGGGTCACCCAGGACATAGCCCAAAGGGGAGTTTGTCGGAGTGGCCGGGAGAGTGTCATGCAATAGATTGGTTTTGTCGGAATGTCGTTGGTCCACCCGAATGGGAGCACGAGGCCATAAATTCCGTAGTGTGGGTACAGTGTACTAACCTCTGCAGAGTGTATAATCTATCGATAGCCGCGTCCTCGGATATGGACATAGTTCGTAGTAGGTCACACCGTGGGTCAACAGAAATAATTAACTTGCACACTAAGATTCGCAAGATGGCACATGCAGAGATGGTGATCGAGGATCACTATGAAAGGTATGAATGTGATTCAGTAAGGATCACGTTGGTAAGCTATGAACGGTGGTTATGCGGTAACCCCGAGATGGTAAGTTGGTCCCGAAGACCATGGCAATGTTTCACGCACATCTCATGTTGAGTAGCATCATGCTCATGCATTACATCTGTTAAATGCCTTGTTATTGTTTCCGTACTTGTTTTGTTTGCTGTGAGCTTGCGAGTACATTCAAAGTACTCACCTGGCTTATCATGCCAGATGCAGGAGAAGCCGTGCAAGGAGTTGACATTGAGCAGTTTGTCGCGATCTAGGCCGCGTCCCAGCAGTGTCCCTGTGGAATGGAGTTCCGCTACCCCGTCATTCCGCTGCCGCGTAGTAGTTCCCTTATCATCGAGGCCCCTGCCATGTCTACTAAATAATGTACATAAGTGCAGCCGCACCGTGTGTGCCGCTTGGCCTCGCTCATCATGTAAACCTATGTTTCCGCTAAGAGATCAATAAAGCGGTTGTTTTCTGTACCAAGTTGTTTTGTATTGCCAGAAGACTTGATCTCTGGGCTGGCAATGCAAGGTAAACCGGTTGCTCTGAGCCGGGGTGCCACACTTGTTAAGTGGGAAACACGCACCTACATAAGGCTTCTCGGCAAGTTATTACTTGAATGTGTGTTAGTTTGGTCCCTACGTTGTCATCTGGTTTTGTAGTTCCGCACAATTTTGAGTGACATTCTGCAGTTCTTGCCATGGCATAGATACATGTGTATCTTCTCGTTTACCTTACCACTCAATGTTGGAAGACCAATCAACAACATGATTTTTCTAGAAATGACTATGATAATTAGTTATGGATTGAACATGGCATTCACAAAAGATGATAGCACAGGAAATTAGTAAGCTGGCATTCGTGATAAAGGGGGTGTAGAATGCAACTATAATCCAATGACAGAACATAATAGGGTTGAAATAGTGATGTTTGCAAGTACCACTTGGCTTAGAAAAATTGCTATCATATTGTTTTGTGCATACTTATGTTCAAAAGCTAGAAAACAAAATGATCTTAGAACTCAAGCATGAATACTGAAAGAGGCTCACTTGGCATAAATTTCATAAAGCGCTGCTTTGAAGGCTTCATATTCTACTAACTTCCTATGTATAAAACAGCTTGCCAATGGACATCTCTAACATTTTATGAATAGTAACATGTATGGTTATAGAAATCTGCTATCAAAATAAATTGTAGCTTTTGTCCATGATCAACAATAGTCTTTAAATTAGAGATCCAAAAGTAATGGCTGAAAAACACCATATGTAGGAACAACATCATGGAAATGAGATTAGCCTTGACTATATCATAGTTTACATTGGTTCACCTCATTTGCAGCTTGTTTGGATTTTTCATCACATAGACCTCATCGACATGACAAAACAATGATCTGTAGAAACAACATGAGAGGGAGCGACTTAATTTTAGCAGACTAAATGTAGGCCCCAGATTTGGCATTGCTTCTTAAATGAAAACAAATAATAATAAGGAAGGTAAAAGAATAATCAATGCCCAAAATAAATCGACATGAACTCAGCCGCACGAATCATTCAACCAAATCTATATCCAATCAGGAGACAATTTTGGTGTGTGACAGACGCCTACCTACGACGCATATGAGAACTAAATGTTGTGTAAGGGGCGGCGACCTGCTCACTCACCAGTGCAACAGAGAGAAGAGAAGAGTTGCAGAGGCCTAGAGGAAATAAATGGGGAAGCCAAGCAGCAGTGTAAGGATCTCGACTCGCAATAGCTTGCACCAATGTTTGATTGTGACAGAAGAAGTTTGGTTCGTGAACTTCCATTGTAGGGCCAACCCAAGCCACCAATCTCGTTGTTGAGCTTGAGCCTGTAATGGTGAATCTGCAACAAAACAAAAAATGCATGACGATCTCCTTTCCAATGCACTCCAATATCTGTCTTGGATTTCTGACCAGGAATGACGTGAAAATTTTGGACATGTATCAACTCTATTCCAGTCAAGATGAAGAGTGTTTTGACTATCACTTGTTAGCAGTCAATGTAGTAATTGCTTACTTGCTTACTGGACAATACTACAATCTTAAGTAGGAGGAAACTGGAGCGTGTACCATGATCGGCGTGGTGGACGCCTATTCGTCCACCTCCTCGGCCAGCGCCCCGCCATAGTGGAAGGGGTAGAGATGTCATCTGTGGCGCTTGGTGAGATGATGTCCGATCGAGTTGCCGACCCTAGGGAAGAAGAAGATGCAGCCGCACCCGTAGGCCAGGGCAGAAGCAGAGCTCATACCGGTAAGGCGCACACGTTGTCCACCATGACGTGCCGTGGCAGGAACACTGTGCAGTCATATTCTGTATTTTCTATTGCCACTTGGCGACTGCACGAGTGTGGCCGTAGTTCCGGGCGAACATAAGCATGTTGGCAATGGCGGGACTGTGGTCGTAGTTCAGAGGGGCCGCAGTGGATGCACTCCACACAGTCCACGTTGCCGGCTCTGTGGCATCGATGCCAACGTAATGATGTGCGTGGAGGGGGAGGTGAAACGTAGGGAGGCGAATCGAGAGGAGGTGGAGCTACGAATTGAAGAGTTTGTTGATCAGATCATTAATAGGTAAGACGAAAGTTCAGAAGATGGCTAGAGCAAGTACAATAATGGGCTCATAGCCCGCTTACATGGCATTTTTGCCTATGTGAAGAAGAGAGACATGAAAAAATGAGGAGAGTGGGCTCTCATGTAAGAGCTTAGCTATATGTTAGCTTCTAGGCAAATACAATAAATGCAAAGAAAGAGAAAGAGAGATGCTTAGAAAAAGTAGTAATCTTATAGCCAACTTTATAGCCCGCCTTACTATATGAGCGAGTGTAGTAGATGACTATAGATGACATGGCAGCTCCATATAGCCATCAGCTGGCTATACTATTAACCATGCTCAATCTGAGTCCTTCAGTTACGGAAAAAATCAGTGTACGCAGAGCCATATTCCCTTAAAACCGGGGCAGTTATTGCATGTGCCCCCTTTCTCTCGGTTCCTCTCCCTAGCACGATCCGCATGCACATGAATAGCCCAATCAAAGCGCATGCATTGTTATTTCTGTTGGCTCCAATCACAGCTAGATTTATTTCTGGCAATAGCCCAAACTGGATCGAAGTCTAGCGATAGACATAATTTTCTTGCTAATTATTTGTTGCATGCGGGCTAGGGTGGAAGCATGCATGTCTCATGAATGGGTGCCTGGATGAGGAACTGCTGACGTGTACCATTGATGATGTGGACAGTGTGCATGTTAAGAAAATGGCTAGTAGTGGGGATCAACTTCTTAAGAATGTAAGATATACAGTCTAACACCCTCCCTCAATCTTAACTGTGGCCTGAAGTACAAAGCAAGTTAAGATTGCGTCTACAACCTTCGAACTGAGGCTGTGGAAGTGGCTTCGTGAAGATGTCAGCAAGTTGATCTTTGGAGGAGATAAACTTGATATGAAGAAGCTTCTGTGCAACACGTTCCCTCACAAAATGATAGTCAACTTCGATGTGCTTGGTTCGAGCATGGAAAACTGGATTGGATGACAGATATGTCGCACCAATATTGTCACACCAAAGGACCGGTGGTTGATCTTGAGAGACTCCCAACTCTCTCAATAGAGACTGTACCCAGATAAGCTCAGCTGTGGCATTAGCAACTGCCTTATACTCTGCTTCAGTGCTACTCCGAGAAACTGTGGCCTGCTTGCGCGCACTCCAGGCGATCAAGTTAGGACCAAAGAAGACAGCATAGCCCCCCGTTGATCGCCTGTCATCAAGGCTACCAGCCCAATCCGCATCAGAAAATGCCGAGAGAGCACTCGACGAGGCAGAACGGAGATGCAAGCCACATGAGACAGTATGTGAGAGATAACGCAGGATACGCTTCACAGCTGACCAATGTGAAGTCCGAGGAGCATGAAGATACTGGCACACACGATTGACCGCATAGGAGATGTCTGGTCGTGTGATAGTCAAGTACTGCAAGCCACCAACGACGTTGCGATACTCAGTAGCATCATCCGAAGGAAGCAAAGCACCATCCAGGGCCGATAACCGATCAGTCGCAGACATAGGAGTGGTGGCATGCTTGCATTGCAACATACCAGCACGTCGCAGCAAGTCCAGGGAATACTTATGCTGAGTGAGAGTCAGGCCAGTAGACGACCGTGAGACCTCCAGGCCAAGGAAGTAATGCAGAGCACCCAGATCCTTGACAGCAAAGTGACCACTCAGAGCAGACAACAGACGATCAGCGGCAGTCACTGAGGAGCTGATAAGAATAATGTCATCAACATAAACCAGCAGATACATAATAACCTCAGGACGGTGGAACAGGAACAGAGATGTGTCAGCAGTGGACGAAACAAATCCATGACGTCGAAGGACCGAACCAAGTCGTGCATGCCATGCACGAGGAGCCTGCTTAAGTCCATAGAGCGCCTTAACAAGACGACACAAATGATGTGGACGAGCAGGATCAACAAAACCTGGAGGTTGCCGCATGTAAACCTCTTCCTCCAAGACCCCATGAAGAAAAGCATTCTGAACATCAAGCAGACGCAGAGACCACCCTTTGGAAACAGCCAAGGACAGAAGCAGACGAATAGTGGTAGGTTTGACAACCGGACTGAATGTATCCTCATAATCAAGACCATACCTTTGCTTAAAACCTTTGGCCACAAGCCGTGCCTTGTATCGCTCAATAGAACCATCAGCACGCTTCTTGACCTTCAACACCCACTTGGAGTCAATAATATTGACACCGGACACAGGAGGAACCAGGCGCCAAGTATCGTTCCGCTGAAGAGCCTGAAACTCCTCCTCCATGGCAGTACGCCAGTGAGGAATCCGAAGAGCCGCCTGGAAGTGGCGAGGCTCAGAAGTGGGGTCAGCATCTGCCTGTGCCACACACGCCGCGATCCACGCAACCGTGCCGTCAGTGCGCTCCTTCGGCCGAAAAATACCACTCTGACTCCGCGTACGAGGACGCAGAACAGCGGTAGGTGGCGGAGGTGGTGCCGGCGACGAAGTCGATGAAGATGGTGATGGCGACGCAGACTGCTCTCCAGGAGCAGAGGCCATAGGCGTCGGTGACGACGACACGTCCCGCAGCGCGGGAGACAGCGCATGCGTCAGGGGAGAGGCGACCGATGCTGTCGGGCCAGGCGATCGGCCTGGCGAGGACGGCCCAAGCGAGGCCGAAGAGACGCCTGGCGAGGCCTGCCCAGGCGGGGCCCAGGAGGCGCCTGGCTAGGGCGGCCCTAGCGGGGCCGAAAAAGCAGAGGCCAGCTCGGCCGGCTCGGCCTGCTCCGTCGTCGGGCCAGGTGGCGCAGAAGCGGCACGATCGGGAGTGCATGCCCCATGCACCCGATCGACGTCCTGGGCACACTCATCACCGGACGCCCGAGGGACCACCGGTGGCTGTTCATCTAGAAGCTCGAGGCGCGCTCCTCGCCCAGTACCTGCACCATGGTTAGGTAGCAACAAGGGGGTATATGCAGCATCTACAAATTGATCAGGCAAAGGTAAAGCAGGTTTCTCAGGTGCAGTGGGAGCGGTGGGAGTGACCGGAAGTGCGGAAAAGGGAAAAACATTCTCATCAAACACCACGTCACGAGAAATGTAGACGCGGTTAGAGGGAACATGAAGACACTTGTACCCGTTGTGAAGAGAACTATAACCAAGAAACACGCACTGTTTAGACCGAAACTCCAACTTGCGTTTGTTATATGGACAAAGATGTGGCCAACACGCACACCCAAAAACCTTGAGAAACGTATAATCAGGAACTTCATTCAGCGAGAGTTCAAGTGGTGTTTTCATCTGAAGGAGTCGTGTAGGAAGCCTGTTAATGAGGAAACAGGCGGTGGAAAAAGCATCACTCCAAAACCGGAAAGGAACGGAGGCATGAGCAAGCAAGGTGAGACCAGTCTCAACTATATGACGATGCTTACGATCAGCTACACCGTTTTGCTGATGTGTATGAGGACAAGACACACGATGCGTAATTCCAAGCTTATTAAAGAATGCATTGAGGTTGTGGTACTCACCCCCCCCCCCAATCGGATTGCACATGAATTATTTTGTGACCGAGCAGACGCTCAACCTGCGCTTGGAATTGCAAGAAAACATTAAACACATCAGACTTGCGCTTAAGAAGATAGAGCCAAGTGAAACGACTGTAAGCATCAATAAAACTGACATAGTAATTATGACCACTAACAGAGGTTTGGGCATGGCCCCATACATCTGAAAACACAAGCTCAAGCGGTTTGTTGACTACACGACTCGACTCAGAAAAAGGAAGCTGATGACTCTTGCCTTGCTGACAGGCATCACAAACTGCAGCAGCATTTTTATTGGACACAACTGGAAGCTCATAACGATGAAGAACATGGCTGACAATGGGGGTGGCAGGATGACCAAGGCGCGCATGCCAATGCGACGAAGACACACGAACACCGCTGAAAGCACAAGGAGCTGGTGGCACATCAAGTGCATAAAGACCATGGCGCAGTCGACCTCTAAGAAGTACGTCCCTCGTGTCCCGGTCCTTAACAAAAAAATGAAACGGGTGAAACTCAGCAAGAACATCATTATCACGAGTAAGTTTAGGAACAGACAACAGACTACGTGAAACAGAGGGAACTCGAAGGACATTAAGGAGACATAATTGTTTGGATCGACGAGTAAGAAGGGATGCCTGACCAATATGTGAGATGTGCATACCTTCCCCATTAGCAGTGCGAACCTGATCATGTCCACGGTACGGCTCCTGTGTAGAAAGCTTGCCCATATCACTCGTCAGGTGATTGGTAGCTCCCGTATCCATGTACCACGATGCATCAACGGGATAGGAGGGAGTGTACCCAGGGCAGCCTGTTTCTCATTGCCCTTGCCATTGTTGCCAATCCCCAAAAAATCCTGCTTGAAGCGGCGATGACAACGGGAAGCAAGGTGACCATCAAGACCACACAGCTGACAGGGAACCTGAGCACCACAAGAAGGGCAGCAGGCACGTACTCGGCCACCCGCGGAGGTAGTGGAGTTCCGCGAGTTCGGCGTAGGCGGCGGCGGTTTGCCACCAGTTGGTGGCTTGTAGGGTTTACCCTTGCCACGCGTTGCAGCGTTGGCGGAAGGGAAACTCGGCGTAGAGCGACGAGCGTTGATACGCTGTTCCGTGGCGAGAAGACGCGCGTACAGCTCGCGCGGCTGAATGGGAGTATCACGGCCATAGACATTCTCCACCAAATTATCATAGTCGTCATTCAGCCCGTTGAGCACATAGGAGGTGAACTCCTCTGGGAGAAGGGCCTTGCCAATGGAAGCAAGGGTGTCTGCCATGCCCGTCACCTTGTTGAAGTAGTCGGTAACGGTGAGGTCATTGAGCTTCACCTCCCCAAGCGCAGTGCGAATAGCATGAGCACGCGCCTGGGACTGCGAAGCGAAACTGGTATGAAGAGCCGTCCACGCGTCCCGAGACGTAGCGGCGAAGATGACCAGCGACGAGACTCCCTCTGTGAGAGAGGACTGGATAGCAGAGAGGATGGCTTGATCCTGAGCCACCCACACATGATGCGCCGGATGATGTGGTGGAGGGCACGGCAGTGTGCCATCAACATAACCCTCCAAGTAGCGGCTGCGAAGAAGGGGCAGCACCTGCGCACGCCATGACAGGTAATTATCCGTCGTGAGTTTCACCGGGATGAGGTGCGCGAAGTAGAACGGGGTTGTAGTAGCAACAGGATTCGGCAGAGGCGGCACAGCGGCGTAGGGCGGTGCGTAGGAGCCCTGGGGCGGAGCACCACCAGGTGTTGGCGAGGCGCTGACCAGATCCGTCGAAGGGGCCAGGGCCTGCTGAGAATACGGCGCCGGGGACCCCCCGTAGGACGCACCATAGGGCGGCTGGTACGGCTGATACGCGCCGTGGGGCGCCGCGGACACAGCAGCATATGGTGCTGCGGACGCGCCGTATGGCGCCGTAGGAGCGCCGTAGGGCGCCGCAGGAGCGCCGTAGTGCGACGGCACGGGGGCGCCGTAGGGCGCCGTGGGCGCCGAGGCATACGTCGCCGCGGGCGCGCCGAAGGTCGACGGAGGGGCCATCCAAGGGGCGGTTGGGTAGGCGCCATAGGACGACGGCGGCGCGACGGCTTCGTACGGAGCAGGAGCAGAACCACCGTAGGGTGGGGGCGCAGCCGCACCAGACAAAGGAGGCGCAGAGGTGATTGGCGGCGGCGGCTGATCCGTGGAGGTCCCCGCCATGGACGAGAGGCCGGAGTGAGCAGAGGCCGGCGGGCGGGAAGACAAGAACGGCGACGCAGTGGAGGCGGCAGCGGCCGATGCGGCGGCGGCGGCGGCAGCGGAAGACATAGGACCGATCTAAGCTGATACCATATTAGACTTAGGGTTTTGGAAAACTGCACGACACCCTAATACGGGTGTGGCTCTTTATATATATAAGGGGTACACCATGTGTACAAATACAATATACAGTTACGTACAGAAGCTCTATGTAAATATATAATCTAACACTTAGACTTCAATCGATTGCCTACAATCAATCGAAGTCTCGGGGACTACACCCAGTGGGTGCACTGATCGTGCCCCCACTGGAAGAAAAACACAGTAAAGTTCTACTCGGATGTCAAAGTAAAATCCGAAGCTAATGGTTCAACACTTACTATAGCACTTACTCGAATACGAGACTTCAACTCTTCACTCGAGCCGAGTACAGTCTTCAAAGCACTGTGCATCTGCTCGGCCAAGATCATAGTCTCCTTGTGCTCGCCAACCTCGTCTTCTGGGGTCCTTTCCAAAGTATATATCACAGGAGGAAAACGAGGAGCCGGTGGAGGTTGAGGCACAAGTGACGCCTGAATGTTCGAACCGGTCGGATCAGTTCCTGCCAAAGGCTGGGCGTCCTTGGTCGGCTGCTCCTCTGGTACACTTGGCTCGGCATCAGGCGCACTCGACTGGCCACGGAGATCAGTTTCCATCGGCACGGACTCCCCACGCTCGTCGTCGTCTTCTATGTGAACGACTTCTTTACCCCCAGCTGTCAATCCACAGCCTCAGTTCGTCATCCATGGGTCAATGTAACCACTCGGATGAATAATAATAAACTATGTTACCTTTGGAAGTAGCAGCATCGGCCTCAGGCTTTTCCTTGTCCTTAGTCGCGGTCAGTTCGGACTCGTGGCTGTTCGTCGAGGCGGCTGCCCCTGCAACGACAAGAAACATATGGCAAATGAAAACATCCGAGTACCTTGGGCAAACATTTGCTGTATACTTACTTCGATAAGACCGGCACCGCGGTTCTGATCGACGGCAGAGTGAAAGCCTTCTTCGGCTTACTGGTAACTTGTTTCAGAGGGGGTTTTGAGATCTTGGGACCTGGAAGCACCAGTTCAAACGAGTCGTCTCGAGCATGCTTCTTGCTCCGAGTGATGACGACTTTTCCACTCGGATCATGCTTCTGCTTGGAACGCCCTTCTCGAACAACTGGACGACTGGGCGAAGACTCCGCTTCTTCGTCACCAGACTCGTTCCTCTCATCGTCGTTGTCGTCTCCATCGGATTCTGAATCACTTTGACCTCGACGCCCGACGGTGTTGTCAGATCCTTCATCGGCTGGCGCCCGATCAACAGTCGGAACAAGAGAGACCAGATCTGGGAGCTTCTGTAAAAGAAGACAAAAATGAATACAGAACGAACAATTTTAGTCGGACACAATAACCAAAAATCTGAAAATCCGTCGGAGACAGAGATCTAACCTCTGGAGGCATGTGCTGAGCGTCATACGGCCTGACAACACCGCTGGCTCGGGCATCATCGCACTCCATCGTGAGCCGTTTTAGCCGAGCTGCGATTTCTTCTTCAGTAATGGTCTTCCTACTCACTCAGTCACTGGGATGGAGTCGGTCACTCGGCGGTACGTGTACATAGGCCTCTCCCTCTCCTTAAGAGGCTGGATTCGATGGCTTATGAACGCGGCCAGCAGATCTATTCCCTCCAAGCCAGCCCTTTTCCGTCCGACCAGAGCCGTGACTAAAATGTCCACATCTGTTTTCTCGGACGACAGAACTCTAAGGCTGTTCTTGGGAGGACGTATGGCCTGCTCCGGGGTGTAAGGTGGGAGTCCGACTGAAGATCCAGAGGAAGAAATGTCCTTGCAGTAAAACCAGCTGCTCTGCCAGAATTTGACGGTCTCTGGAAACTTGATTGTGGGAAAGGTTCCGGAAGTTTTAGTCTGGACGCCTAACCCACCACATAACTGGACCACATTCGTTTTCGAACTGCTATCAGGATTTTTCTTAACGTTCTGAGGTCGGACGGAAAAGATATGTTTGAAGAGCCCCCAGTGGGGCTGACAACCCAAGAAATTCTCACACAACGAGACGAATGCAGACAAGTAAACAACAGCATTAGGCGGAAGATGTTGGAGCTGTACTCCGAAGTAACTCAGGAACCCCAAAAGAAAGGATGGGGAGGCATTGAGAAACCCCTATCTATGTGGGAAATCAGCAATACCCGTTCCTCGGGGGTCAGCGCAGGCTCGAGCTCGTCGAGGCCGGGCAGTCTCCATCCCTCCGCCAGAATGAGGCCTTCCGCGGCGAGGCCGCGCAAATCTTGCTCGGTCACCCGCGAGGGCAACCAATCCCGCTGGATCCAACCAGCCGGCGGCGCGAAGGAGGCAGTCGAACCTTTTCCGGCCCGCTTCTTCTCCATCTCGAGTGTGTTGTCTTTGATCATGGGTGGCGATGGTCGCGAGAGCTCAGGGAAGCAGAAGAGGAGGTGGCGGCGATTTCGAGAGAGGAGGCTGAATGAGAAAACGTAAAAATCCCCAGTTTACCTTATCTGCAATTTATAACCCTAGGTTATTCTCTCTGAAACAGGGCCTGGCGTCGATCCTCGATCCAACGGTGCACACGAGCCACGCATCATTGAAACGGCGTGACTCGTAGTGATACTGGTGCGGGATTCGAGGCGTCAGCGGCTTTAACCGCTACAGTGAGATTGCACTCGCGCGCGAAATTGCAGCCGAAAAGTTCGAAACGCAAAATCCTGTCGATTCCGCTTCAAACGGTCTCCGCAGAGAATTATAGCCGATCACAAACATTCCAGACAGGATGCGATGTACTCGGTCGATTTCTTCGAAGGATGCATCAATCGGAAAGAGTCGCAATAGGGTGAATTTAACGCTCCCCCCCCCCCCCCCCCTCCCCGACCTGTTTGGACCTTCTTCTAGGATCCAAAGCGTGAAATTCATAAGTTTGAATCTCGAGCTAACTCGAATTGGCGTTCCCCCGGGACAACAATTGCATCTCTCCGCGAGAATCAGACCATGCGCCAATCTTGTTACTCGGATTTAATGGTACATCCTTAATTGGATCACTAGTCTGCCTCTCCCGAGAGACGAACAAGTACCACCAAACTTCTCCTAGCGACGAATTCTATTCTCGAACAGTCGGGAAGCCAAGCTCAGAATTCATCAAGTTGGGAGCTGGTTTGTCAGAATCCTGTCCACGGAATCCGAGCGTTCTCGCAAACACTCGGACCAAAACATGACTCAGCCAAACTCGAACCACAAGTCCCTGACGAATTCGGGGGCTAATGATGGGGATACCCATAATAGGTAGGCCCACCAAAGGTCAGCCTACCACAAAACATTGGGCCCATGGCCCAGGAGCAGAAGGCCCAAAGACCACGATCTACTCAGACCATGTTTATGATGAACACTCGGACGAGTCGACAAGATGTCCACTCGGACATATATGCTCGGATGGATCGGTATAACATATACTCGGCCATATCGATCCTACATATACTCGGGCGGCACGGACTACTCGGACAACATGGGTACTCGGTCGGAAGGAGCTCAACGGTCAAGAAGCCAGCTGGAGCGTTAAGACACTTAATGTTACGTCTGTTACCAGCATTTATTGCAGCCGTTTCTATATGTAATGAACAACATCAATACCTCCTATTCATTCTCCCTGTAACTGTAGAAGCCAGGAGGTTAGCGCACTCTATATAAGCCAATCCTGAGCTTGTAAACAGGGGTTGGCATCCTATTGTAATCACTCAGACGCAGAGAAAGAAAGGCTCCAGTAGCTCGTGACTTAGGGCTTTTACCTCCACAGAGAGGGGCCTGAACTCGTAAACATTTGTGTCACACTTGCGCCTAGCTAGATCCAGCCTCGTTCCTACCCCCTCTCTCTGCTGTCAGATTCATCCCCACGACAATTGGTTTTGTTTTCAGCTCATGGAGAATTTTGTCTAAGTCCATTCTATATTTGGGCCATTTAGGATTGTCGTTGTCGTTGTCTGGACCATGAAGAAGCATAGAGGTCAATAAGCAGACTAATGTCCTCCGGCGAAGCAAACGTCCATTGCCATGATAGGGCCAATTATGGCGTGACTTGTGAGGATGACCGATGATGTAATGGAGGAAAAAAATTAGGATCTGCATGCACATCAAGTGGGTTTGTCGATTTATTTTTCACCATTAAATCAGTCTTTTTGTTTTTCTTAAAAAATGCAAAGACCAGATTAACAACCAGCAGAAATAAACATTGGATGCAACCATATTTAATTTTTAATCTTTATAAATTCAACTGTGTGGTAGTGGATGAAACCAGACATTTAGGTATACCAACTATCACAATGTGTTCTCTAAACATTCCAAATGGCATGAAACAACTAACTGAACAACTGATGTCACATTACAAGCTATACCCAACCGTAGTCCAAATGACCTGAAATTATCCCAATTATTGCCACGTCAAGAACAACCGATCATGTGATTTTTTATCCTCTTAGGAGCTTGCCCTTACTTTTAGAAAAATAAATATGGATTTATCTATCTCTGTTCAGTTCAGTAGAATGATCTGAGTTTCCGCCACAGTATGAGCAATCTGGATGCAATGTGACAATAGTGTAGCAAAACTGGCAGAGCAAACAACAGAATGACATGAGGGGCATCATAATAGGACATTCATATTGAAAGCGATGACATATTAAGAATGACAAGGAAGAGCTTCCGAATTAAGTAGAAGATTGCTTCATCCCTTCTTGAATGTTTTTTCAGAGAACCTGATAAACTAACAGGGCACTACTTAAGCCACCTAACATCCAAAATTATAGAACCAAAAAGATGCACTATGCTCATTTCCTGATGATTTAAAATAGAACAGTTGTTCTTACAACAACATAAGTAGGCTGACCGTAAGTACTTGGTGCAAACTATCCTCAGAAGCCATTCGTACACCACATTTTCCCAAACCACGATGTTGGGACAGGACTAAGAATATCACTCAACTCAAGCAACTGCTACTCAAAGCAGCCAGTTAATATCATTTCAGCTAGCTGATAATGACAAACTATATTGTATGAATATGATGTTAGTACACCTCAGCCATCATTAAATAAGCCACGAGCATCATAATAGCAACTTCACGATTAGTATAGTGTGAAAAGAATGCCAAATTAGAGGAACAAATCATAAGTGCTTTTTTGTTTTGACTTGGATCCATCGACGAGAATTCAAGAGGTCGTGGAAACCGCTTTGCTGCAGACCAGATCGAAGGGAGCACCAGAGCTGGTCACTGAGTCTTCAGGGAGAGTAAACGTCAGCTGCTCCACATGGTTGGAGAAATAATCTTCAAACCTAAGTTACACCATTAATAAAAACAGTGGTGAGCAACATGAAACCTAAGATTCAGAGAGATCTATGAAGCCATAGTCAAAGGAAAATATTTTGGTTGCAAATACAAATTAAGAACATCCAAATGTCCATCTAAATTTTAGGAAGATGACAATTGTCGGCACCGGATCAGCCGGGCGGAGGCACACGAGAACGTGGTCGTACTGGCTGGCGAGACACGGGCTGGCACGATACATACTCATCTTTCCGTCGCGTCGGTGGTTCAGCACCGTGTCAACGACCGCAGCTCCTCCTCTTTCTCCCCATTCTCTAGGCTAATATAATCAATCAGAATGTACAAAACATGAGCAGTACATAAATGAAGACTTTCACATAAAATTAGTGCAAGATGAAATACCAGAGGAACAAAAAGCTGAATTAGTGAATTACCTCCTGTCTGTTGGGTCGATTGATCGAACAGTTTGCGTGCAGGTGGTTGCCGATCTCGAGAAGGCAATAGACGTCGCAGTTGGAGGCTGCAATGGCATGGGGGAGGGCCCCAGGTGGTGCGGGGTTGGGTCTGATCAGGGAGGAGCGCCGCTGAAGGTCTGGTGGGAGGTGAGGTCGCCTCGCCTCCGCGGCCTCCGCTTCCCAACGGCCTCTTCACAGAGGAGGCGCACGTCATCGGCCATGACCACGCTGAATGGAGGAGGGTTGGAGGTGGTGGCCGCAGTAGCGCCGCCGGAGGTAGGGTGGGAGGTGGGGGCGCTTCAGGAGGAGAGCTTCGTGAGGAGGACGAAAGGGAAGGAGTGCTTTCCCATAGTTCCGGACGAAGAGAAAAAAGAGAAGCGACGAAAAAAAAATCAAACCGTTTTTTTCCACTTACCGGTGGTAAAGGGGGTAAATCTTGACAACTTCAGGGGCAAATCTTAAACGGACGGACAAAAACACTAATCCCTTTATTAGTATGTATAGATATATAGCACAAATGCCCGTGCGTTGCAACAGGACAAAATTTTGAGGTGTATTTCAATTTTAAGCAAATATGCACTCCAAAGTCCAGTCAATTGCACCATTCAAATAAAAGTATATATTTGGATTCCAATTGTTCCATTTTATTAATTGTAGCAAACATGTCCGTGCGTTGCAACGGGAAAGAAGAAAATAAATCTCGTAACGTAGCAATTATAGCATCAGTTGGCATAAGCCATGATTGGCCGGTTCGAGAAAAACGCCCAACAACATCCGGACAGTGTCATCCCGCGCCAGGGAGGCACACACCAAAGTCTAGAAAAAATACATATGAGCCGCATATATTTTTTAAGAGAAAGAGTACAAATTATCTATTACAGTCCCGTAGACTAAATGAAGAAGATAAAAAATATTACAAATTATCTATCTTTGTGTGGCTGGTCAGATTGGGCGTTTTCGTCCGGTTTTCCATATCTTGACCGGCGTACTTTCTTTTTATTTATTTTTAATGAATCGAGATCATGCACCAGTACACACCTGCATTGCCACTTGCCCTATCATCGTACGCCAAATCTCTACTCCTAAAGGGAGAGTGTGCGGTCGTGATGGTCGGTTTGGTTGTCTCTTCGTTCGTTCGTTCGCCTCGTTCCGTCCCACGTCTCTCTCTTCACGCACGAAAAAAGGAAATGTCCCTCACCTTCCGTTCCTGATTTTTCTCTCTACCAAATCAATGATAGAGCCCCCGCTAGAGAAAACAAACGCCCCACCCCTTTTTTGAATCCCGAGCGAGGGTATCCTGCTCGCGTGCAGGCCGCCGCCACCATCCTTCCGCTAGAAAAGCCCCGGCCTGGTATTCTCACTGTCTCACCCCACCGCGGCTCCAGTTTTCTTCACACCCAGACGTCGGCGACCGGAGTCGCTTTCCTCGTCCGGCCGGTGGATCGGCTCCACCCTCCCCCGAATCCCCACTCCCTTCGCCGCCTTTCTGCACACCGCCCCGACGCCACTCCCACCCGTCCCCAAATCTGCCTCGACTCCACTCTCCGAGGAGCCCCTGATGGGTCGCTGTCGGACACTTTTTGTTTGCTTCGAATTCAATCGTGTGTTGACCTGTGTGTGCCTCTTTCTCCATGGGTTTTGAGTTTCAGGCGAGGATTGTGCTCGGGGAGGATCCAGACGACGTCATCACGGTGCACCCGACCGGCTACGAGCTCCTGTGCGCCACGGCCAAGGGGTGCACGTGCATGACTCTGCTTCTCTCTTTCTGCCTACTTGTTTGTGCCTTTGCTCCATAGTTTGGATGGTGTTGAATCGAGCCTCGCCTCTTCCCCTTGCTCTCCTTCACAAGCGGAATAAGGACGCCCTGAACTGTGCCACGCCGGAACAAACCTTGAACATGCAGCCTAGCTTGCCGTACGTGGCTGCATACAGGAGAGGGTATGGGTGTAAGAAGGTACGACACTACTCCAAGAGGGGAGGCAAGGCAGGTCGAGCCACCGGCATCCTAAACTCGCGGAACAGCCGAATCGCGGGACGATTAAACACTTTGGGGCTTTTTTCTCTATAGAAGATCCGGCACTGGCAGTGGCGGAGTGTTGCGGGTGGAAGCTGAAGCGGACTTGGGCATGGTCTAATTAGTTCAGGTGTGTATCACGTGCTAGCTGCAGCAGGCCTGGAACCGCTTCCTCCACATTAGGTGCACACAAACTGAAATCATTAACATGTAGAGTGCCAAGCATGTGGTGAAATTTCGATTGATTTAAAAAATGCTAACTCTTTTGTATTCGTGTAGAGCGCAGAGTGTGTTCAGTGGTGAGCATCAGGTAATTAAGCCTAACACCTTCAGAGTACTATTGAGTGGTAATGTACTCTTACTTATTACACATTCACGACTGAAGTTTTGATTTCCTATCATCTAAAGGGATGAGAAAGACACGCTTTCTCAAGCAAGGCGCAGAGTGTGTTCAGTGGTGAGCATCAGGTAATTAAGCCTAACACATTCAGAGTACTATTGAGTGGTAATGTACTCTTACTTATTACACATTCACGACTGAAATTTTGATTTCCTATCATCTAAAGGGATGAGAAAGACACGCTTTCTCAAGCAAGTGTCGGCGCTATTTAGGAGGAAGTAGAGATATGAAGTAGTTCTCTTCATTTATAAGGTGAACCTTAAGGAGGGATATGGAGAAGGCCCTTCATCATTAAACGATGCATTGTCGCTTTCTGGTAGTGGCTATAGGTATTGCTCTTGGGATTACAATATACCTGCGTCAAGGTAGTGTGTAGAGTCATTGAGGTTAGTGTTGTCCAGACTCAAATTATAAGAGAAGATTGAGTTATTGAGGTCAGGTGTTGTCCAGGCTCAAATTATTAAAGAAGATTGAAAAAGCAACTGCAAATGTTTCCCAGGCTCTAAATGCATGAAACTGAAGCCTATCAGGTTGGAGAATGTCTGGAACCAAAAGAACAACTGTTAGTGGTTTAGCAATTGTTCGTATAACTTTTCAAAAAACTGTTGAGATTGTAATACTACAGCTACAACTCCAGAGTTAATTTGCTGAGATTATAGTACTTTAGATATAACTTCAGAGTTATAAAGGGAGCGCATATTTGTTCTGTGATATAGTGGACAAAACAACTTCTGGTAAAAATGCCATAACTTTGGCTACTCGAAGAATGCGAAGTGAATTTTTTGAATCTAACAACTTTTTCTTCTGCAATTTATCTCTCTTGTTATCTTCATCCCAATTGGTTGATATATATACTTATAGGGAGGTTACATGCCTCACTGAGCCGGTGCAAAACCACCGCCAAAGGCGGTGAAACAGAGAAAATTCAGCAAACATCTGTTCATGGAACCGTTTGTCCGCTACAAATTTTTTCTTAGTTATTCAACATTTTCAACCTACTAGAGCATATGCTATTTTTTAATGTACATTGTTAGTTTTGAAACAGAGGGGACACGATATATGGCCATACCGTAATTGATGTAAGTTTTCGGAAGCTGTGGACATGTCGTTCATTTAGATCTAGGGCATTAGTGGTACACATGTTGCATTTAGCTAGATCAAATTTTACTTCGCCCTGGGATAGAAATCTGGAATCTTTATAGTCATGTGATGAGAGTAGCTTATGCGTGAATCAATATACACATGTAAACTATTTGCTTTGTGAAATTAAAATAAGGAAAGAAATAAGAAATTGAATACTAATCATTTAAAAAACGGATGCCATGTATAGGGAAATGAAGGGACAATGAGTACTAGCTCGCCATTGTGCGATCTAGGTTGTTGGTCGGGCCAGCTGACGAGATGCACCAAATGAAGAACAGAGAGACATCAACGATAGAGCGTCTAGCTTCCCCCTCATCAAAAATCTTACCGCAGAGCTGCTTGAGGGAGCATGTTGCCATGGGGTTTTGCTCAGAGTGGCTAAAGCAGAACTGGTTGTGGGTAGAATTAGTGTGTGAGACGTTCAGTGAAGGGAATTGAATTAAGTAAAGTGGCCATGGGTAGAATTAGCACTAAGATAGGTCCCTTGCTGCTGGCCTGCCACGGCGACGCCGATCACTCGCTCACTTAGAACACGAGTTAGTGGGTTTTGTGATAAGAGTGAGGGTTGAGAGTGAGCGGGATGGAGGTTGGGATTGGTCTGTTCAGTTACGGTTGTCTGAGTAAAATAATTTCCCTATTTTAAAAAATGTGGCAAATTGCATTTAATTAAAGATGACCTTGCATCAAATTGCATGAGCGAGACATTCATATATTTTTTCCATCAAGTCATACAATATTTTGGTTAGGATAGAAGGGTAAATGCATTGGTTGGTTGCTTCAAAAGTTAATAACATGCACGGTGGCGTATCAGTTGTATGCCCAACAACAGACATCATATTTTTGTTTCGTGGTAATGCACGACATTCAACTATATATTACAATGTGGCAATGGCTCAGGAGACATCGGATCTGCCTTCTTGGCTGGGGGGCGTCAAGGGCGGCGCACACCTCGTCACCCTTGATGGCGGTGGTGGATCGACATGGACACAAGGGGGAGGGGATCAGGGCGAAGAGTGGGGCAGTTGGCGGGGGACTCCTCCTTGGCGGTCCGTGTGGAAGTACGGTGTGAAGGAGAGAGGGTGCCATGGCGAAGGTGAGGTGGGTGTCATCCAGTTTTAAAGGAGAGGGCTCCAGCAAGAAATGTCCCGGTATGGCGGGAACCCGAGCGGAGCGGGATGGGGAGAGTCCAGTAGGAAAAGGGAAGGGTGCGTCGTAAGGTGTGTTTTTGTGTTGAGACTGTGTGTTGGGGATAACATGGTGGATAGTCCAGACAACCACATTTCTCCCCCGTATATGTGTTGGATTTTGCCCATACTGTCCAGACGGTTGGATTTTGGGGAGCCCGTTGGGCGCTCGTTTGATGTCCGAACATGCCTAGACATATGAGGAAAAAATAAGCTTCGATCTTCAAGATGATCATTGTTTGATTCATTTAAATGCATTATAGCCCGTAGCAACGCACGGGCATTCTACTAGTTTATTTTGTTTCTATATGGTCCCATCAATGCCAGAACATATGTATGCGAGTACACGTTCCTCGTTCACCCCGGGCACTATTTGTATTCCTTTGCTCTCTTGCACCACGACATGCGGACTCAGAACCCGCACCTCTTCCATTCCATTCTAGTCCCAAGCATCGCCATAACTTTTTATAAGTCTCCTTGCAGTATGTATATTCAGCCCACGATTTAAACTTGCTGTCATAACTTTTTATAAGTCTCCTTGCAGTATGTATATTCAGCCCACGATTTAAACTTGCTGTCATGTGCAAAATGTTAGGCACCAGCTATGGATTCACTCAAGAAGAACAAGATCGTTCCATTACAACTCAAACTACAGGAGGAATCTCAAGGAATGGAGACAGAGAACAGAGAAGGCTAGAGGAGGAAGAACACGAACTGCAGAGGAGGAGAACGCCAGCCAGCCAAGCCGTGGCCAAAAGGCCTTTCCATCCAGCCGCCTCTCCACGTTGTCCTCTCCTCGTATTTGTAGTCGCTGTCCCTTGTCCTCTCAAGCAGGCCTGGCCCAAGAGTGACGGCCCATCGTCCATAGCTTAGGAAGGTCGCTGACAATCCCTCCCCCTTAAATTTCGGCTTGTCCTCAAGCCGACAGTGTGTCAACCCTCCAGGATCCCATATCACTGGCATGCCGCCCTTCACAGTACCATCTTTGGCACCATGACCAGTAGCAGGCATGACTGTGAGATTCTTCGAGATCAAGGTAGAGTCAAGCACCATTTCAAAGTCGCATGGATCCCAAGTCAACTGCTCAACTTTCAGCATGACAAGGTTGGCCACAATATGTCTGGCAGGCCTATCAGGAGCAAACTCACGAGCTGTAACTGCGGTGGAGTCACCCAAGTCCCATACGAACAGCAGAATTCCATCAAGGCTGGTATAGAACTGCTCTGGACTAAGCAGCCATGCACAGTTGTCACCCTTAGCCCACACATATTTGATAGCCTCTCCATTTTTGATCATGGACAAGGTAGCAATCCTCCCATCAAGAAAATATTCCTGGCATGGATGAAGAGGTCGGCACACAATATACATTCTGATGTTCGGTGCTCCACTTGTTTGAGTCTGTGAAACTGGTTTTTGTCTCAAATCCAATTCAGACTCTTGTGTCCAGTGCTCCATCCCTCTGCAATTTCTTAAGCCCAAGAAAATAACAAGACTCACTGTATTTTTGCTCTGTCTTTGGTCCATATACAATCAGTTGTAGCAGGTGGATTATCAGGTGAAGAGAAATGACCAGCAACTTGAACAAGCTTACTGTACGTAATCTGCATGTACCTACTTGTGAACTCCCCCCTTGCAATAGACATCAACCTGGGCAGACCATGGTCCCCTGGTGATGTTACACACAAAATTCTTGTAACAAACTGCGGCGAGCTGAAATTTTCTTCCAAGGAGAAGCATTTCCAATAAGGCCAAATTTTATGTATGAAGTCAACACCTGGATGGATCATATTTGTATTTTTGCAGATCCACTGTGGAGACCAAGCTTGCAACTCAACTGAACTGGAATGGTTATTATAGCTGGAGACATGAACATAATCTCGGGAGGGGGCTGACCAGGCAATTTGCTAGTTGAAATGCTCAAAAACCAGCAGGACCGAACTAGAACAAAATGATCCCAAGAACCAGAAAGTAGCATCTCTGTCGATCCCCTTCGTGACAAGCAAGGCACAAATAATACTTGCATTGATAGTGTTACCTCCAAGCATTTCACTCCCATGATAGAAATAATAAGAAGATTCTCCCAATAAACATGATGCGCTGGTGGCAGTGGAGATGGCATGTCTTGCTGCAGAGCTGTCAGAAATGCCAAAGGAAACAGCCGCGCCAAGCCATTCAAGTACTGCAACAAGCATATGTGTAGTGCCCAAAACACTTAATTGGAACAATGGTGCATTGCAAATACAACTTTGAGGCTCATTGTGCTCTTCCTGGAAAGAACAAACCCATCCTTTGCGCACAATTTTGCATAGTATACCCCCACTGTCCAAAGATGTTACAGCATAAGCTAGCTTGTAAGTAATAACCACAATAATTTCTTTGGTTAGCTTACCCATCATAAACTGAAATCATATATCTTGGTAGATGGACAGACGAGAAGGTTGCACCAATAGACTGAAACATGTTGATTGAGGCCGAAGGCTCGATACAGGGAATTGAGAACTGAGAGACCATGCAATGGTCCACTGAAAATTCTCAGAACCATATGGAGAATCATGTTCATATCCATCCCAGTCTAGTATCCAAGCAATTTTCCAATGGTTGATCTTAAAGGCACACTGAATAAGTTGTCCAGCAAAAAGAAATTGAACCCAAACTTGAATATAACAATCATGCAATAGCTCTGTTCCAGAAGAATTCGAAGCACATAAGAATTTATACCTCGTCAGCATTCCAGGTTTTGCACTTGGTATAGAAAACCTCCAAGAGCTCATAACTACTGAGAACATTTCCATAACAAATTTGGCTGCAGAACCACTGGGAAGCCCTTGCAGTACTGAACTGGAAGGAATCCGCATCAGCCATCTATCAGTGTACAGAAGAATGGCACTGCTCTCACCAACTGATTGTTGCACGGTTATACCAGCTGAAGCAATCGTCACAAGGCTCCCAAATGCTTCCAGCTGCACCAACTTCCATACAAGAATGCATGCAAAGGATGGCCATGGTAACGGACGCAACTCAACTCTTCTGTCATTGCCTTGAGTGAACTGGGACGTCACTGCGAATGCGCCCTTGATAGGTACCTCTGTCGAGCACCTAGTGAGTGCCAAGTTGTTCAGATCAAGGACAGGGAACAAACAACGCAGAAGCATTGGCGAGGCCTCAGGTGCAGCAAACTCATGAGTGACAGTGCCGACGGTCGTGGATGAAGGTAGTGTTGCGGACGAGGTGAGCGTCGACTCCTCGGACGCGTCGCTGCTTGGGCACCCTATCAAACAGGTGGTGGGCGTCGGAGCGGCGATGTCGGTGTCATCGACTTCGAGCGCCTTGTCACTCACACGGAGCTCCAGAACGACATTGCCGGTGGTTGTGGACGGAGTTGGTGCTCTAGGCGCGGCTGGCTCAGACGGAGACACGCTGATGGCGCCCATGGACGCCTCGAGTTGGAGGTCGTCAATGGAAGTAACGGACGCCTCATCATGGTGCTCGACTGCAGCCAACGCTGCAGGCCTGCAGCCCACTCCGCGTACGGAGTGTCATCGTAGAAGTACGATGGCGCCATCCCGTCGTCATCCGGCATGGTGACGGTGGTGTAGGTCGGTGGTAGGAGATTGACGGCAAGCATGGCCCATCCAGGGCATGTCGAGCTCGGGCTGCCACTAGTAGAAAAAGGGCCATTTGTCCCGGTTCGTAAGGGCCTTTAGTCCCGGTTCTGGAACCGGGACTAAAGGGTCGGGACTAATACCCAAAACCTTTAGTCCTGGTTTGCTTACGAACCGGGACCAAAGGCCCTCCACGTGGCGCTGCCTGGGGCGGGGGAGGGAGGACCTTTAGTCCCGGTTGGTGTTACCAACCGGGACTAAAGGCTCCACCTTTGGTCCCGGTTGGTAACACCAACCGGGACCAAAAGGCGGCCACGCGCAGTCGCTGGGGGTTTTTTTTTTTTTTTTGGAAGGGGGGGTTTTGAGGTTTTGGAGGGTTAATTTAGGGGTTTCATATTGTGTTAGCGAGCTAATAGAGAGAAGTGACCTCTCTTTTTCCGTGCTTGGTCGACGCTAGCTACTACACATATAGAGAGAACTCGACGCTAGCTAGTAAGCAAATAAAGGAAACCATTAATTACACAAGATCGTCATGAACATATATAGAGAGAAGTGACATCTCTTTCTTCGTGCTTGGTCGAACAACAAGTTTTCGTATATCTATCTGACGCTGCTACATATGTACAATATATAACATCCCTTACAACCATTTCAATTTCACATTGTATTCTCCGTGTTCAGGTATAACGTGGTCAAGAAAGAATCCCGCCAATTCCTCTTGAATTGCTCGTATGCGATCATGTGGTAGGAGTTCATCCCGCATCTGCCAGATCTAATTTAAAGAAGGGGTCAATACATATATATGAATGAAACTCAACACAATTGATGGTAATATATAAAATAAAATTGTGAATATTGTTTACGTACTTCAAATTGTTTCTCAGAGGAGGCCCGTTCAGAGGTATAGTAGCGAATGAACTCGCATACGTAGTATCCACATAAATGAGTGTTGGGTGCCTGCAACAAGCACTTTACGAGAATAGAGTTCAATCAAACTGATAAGCAAGCATGATAATGGTATTGATGAAACTAGAATCAATGAGAGATGCGCGGAACTAGCTAGTACTACTTACTTTGGGGTGTGTAAATCGCAGCTCCTTCTTCTGACCCGGAACCTTAGCGGTGAACGTTTTCCAAACCCTGGCAGGCAAAGAAAATGATTACTTGATATCAGGAAATGAACGAAAGTTGCCGATATGGTCCCGGTATTGATTGAACTTACTTCTGGAGCATTGCAGTCATGTCCGCATAATACTTGGGATCTTTACGGAGCGAGTCTAAGACAGTTACTAATGCCCCGTCAAGGTTAATGGATAGCAGAATATAGTGGAAGCTGCGCACGCATAACTCATCAATTACATTACTTAACCACGAGTAAGCGGAACCGAATATGCAGAAGACAGTAACACTCACTTGAAGTTGTAAGGAAAGAGTATTTCCCTTTTGTTTTGATGTGTAAGGAACGTTTGTAGTAAGTTGTTCTCGGTATCTTCAGCCGCCTTTCGTACTGACCATTCATTTACAGTATTTGGGCTAATGAACCCAACGTCGAAGATTCCTATTTTTTGGCATTCGACCATCTTCAATCTGCATAATATAGTGAAGATAATTATATATACATGCAATGAACGAGCTGAGCTAGAGACTTAATTATAGAAGTAATACTTACAGACAGTAGCAAGTCATGAGTTGTTTGTCGAGGGCCTTTTGATTGTATAATTGAAATAACTCCACAAATTCAACAGGCAGCAGGTCGACTCCAGGGAAGTCATGCTCTTTTTTAATTCCGACTAACAAACTGTCTTTCCCAGACTTCCTGCAGGTTTCCATGTACCAGTCATGCAATTTTTGCATCATCGTTGTTAGATGAGGATGATCAGGTTTGACGAGAGGCTTCCCGTGCTCGTATCTAAAGACGTCTACTACCTCAGCCGTTTCAAACTGTACATCATCGGGCAGGTAATCATCAAGAGTGGTACCGGGTAGTAGCACCGGATGATTAGCGATATCGCTAGACACCTTGAGCGGGGGGCACGATTGCTTCTCCTGTTCGCCGAGCTGGGGAATTGTTTTCCCACTTCTTCGTTTTTTCGCTCTTGCAGCACTGGAAGTACTTCCCGACTGCTGCGCTTTAGCATGTGTCTTAGTAATTATGCGGTCATAGTTGGAATCCGGCGGAGGCGGTGGTGGTCGCTTCAGGGCATCGATAGTGCGCTTCACTTTCACCGGATCTAGCTTCTCCTTCGGAGGTGGAGTTTTCTTTGCAAAATGGTCCCTCACTTGGGCACGACATATGTCCTCGTTTTCCTGCTCGGTCCTCTCATATGGTAACTTTTCCACAGGCTTGAGAGATGGACCGTATCTGAATTGCCACCCGCCTCTGCTTGTACTGCTAGCCGCCGGAGCGGCGGCGTCTCTCTTCCGTCGTTGCTGACGAGGCGGAGAAGGAGGCGGAGTGCTCCGACGCGCCGGAGTAGGCGAAGGAGGAGGCGGAGTGCCCTCACGCGTCGGAAGAGCCGGAGAAGGAGGCGGAGTGCCCTGATCACTCGCCGGAGGAGGAGGAGGAGGAGGAGGCGGAGTGCCCTGACTCGCCGGAGGAGGAGGAGGAGGCGGAGGCGTCCAGTTTGGAAACTTGATGTACCCCTTCTGCCATAGACATGTACTCCTCAGAGCACGAACCAGCTGATTCTCCCCTTCACCTGTAGAGTGGTAAAGCTCGAGCTCCTCAAATCCCTCCATTACTTCATCACTACTAGAAAAATGCCTATTAGTGGCGCACCTGTTTTCCCTATTAGTGGCGCACTATAGGTGCGCCACTATTATCACGCCACTACTAATAAATAGTAATGGCGCACCCCTGGTGCGCCACTGTTAATCTACATAACAGTGGCGCACCACCTGGTGCGCCATTACTATCCCTCCCAGTGCGCCACTGATAACCTAGCAGGGGGGCTACTGGTGCGCCACTCCTAACTCTATAGGTGCGCCACTGGTATAAAATATGGGTGCGCCACTAATATATATATATGGTGCGCCACTACTATTAATTCCAGTAATTTTTTTTTTTGCTTTTCTCTTATTTGCACGGGTTACAGAATACAATAAAGCACATAATATACAGTTTGCATTACAGTATAAATTACCATCAGTCAAGTATAAACAACACATAATACAATTCATCACATTAGTCTCCGAATTCGAAATAGCAAACAAAGTTCAAATATTAGACAAGTTTAGGTCTCGAGACCGAGTAGCGAGTTTGTCGTCACATTACAAAGTTGATATCATCTAAACTACCATCACATAGAAGAGAGCTGCGGTCACGATGAGCATCATCGCGATGAAACTGGTCTTCATCCGGTTCCTCCTCCGCTCCCTCCTCTCTCCCGCTAGATAGCGCGCGTATCTAGCTTCCGCCTCCGCCCTAGTGGTGTACCCTTTGTAACTGTTACCGCTGAAACGGTGAACCTGTCTCCGACACTCCTCATATACTTATGGACCTACACACTTTGCTATCTCCAGTCTGTAAAATCGCTCCAATGCCACTTGGAGATTCAGAGATAGATCAGATTCCAAGTGTCAGGTCCTTAATATAATTCTCAAGAATACATGCAAAGTTTGAAGCATTTCATAAGATAATATGACTCTTGTTATGCTACAAAGTTACTTGAGCATGTTAAACAAAAGTATTGAACAGTTCCTAATACCGACAAGAAAAAATGCAACTTGTCGATGATTCTCATTATATAGTAGCAAAGTTGGCCTAGAGTTGAGAAAAATTTGTCTTGGACTATAAGGCATCCTTTTACTAACCTGAACTGCATCCTATGTGATGTAAAATGTAGCTAAGTATATATGAGCTGAGGCCCCTACGTGCAGCAAGAAAGCAGAGATCTAAGAAAAACAGAGAGGATCTTCCAGAGCAGCAGCAGCAACAAAAACAGAGCAGCAGCAGCAACTGGCAACAGAGCAGCAGCAGCAACAAAAACAGAGCAGCAACAGTACCTGTGTTGATGATGTTGTGATTCTTGAACTTGCTCTTGCTTGTTCTTGTGGCTTGCACCTCCTAGTACATCTGCTGGCCTGCTCCTCCTATGCAGCTGACAAGCAAATTACCTAAAACAGAGCAAAATTACTGTTAATATTGCTGGGGCAGTATAGCAGTCATTACGAAAGAAGAGAGGGGCAGTATAGCAGTAACATCATTTAAAATGATGATGTCCAGCTTATAGCAAAGCCAAGATAATAGCAGCAGATCATGTATGTGATCCATGCCTATGTGCACACTCACAGGGAGGATCCACAGCAGTGCAGCCACACTACACAAGGCACTATTCTAATTGACATCATCACCAAAGAATTCATAAGCTGCTATATTATGTACACACAAGTTTCAGATGGATTTCAAACATCTTCCTAGTTATAGAGCTAGGAATCATTTATATTTATTCACTGTCATGTCTGACAGATACAAATTCATCGAACATCACCATTCAGTGATTGGTACTGAATAAATTCTCTGGTTTAGTTAATCAATCAGCATAATCAGTTGCATACATATATACTCTGCTACTAGTTCAAATTACAACTGAATTAGTGTTGATCTAATGATATTTGCTTTGGAAAATCCTTGCTGATTTCCACTGGCAAAGAGTTAATAATTACAAAGAGGAGAGAAACAAAAAGGACTTGAACTTGAATCAGTCTGAAAATATGACTGGCATAATACACAATGATCACACTGGAGTACAATATCAACAATTAAAACGCAGGTTGGGGGGTTAACAGTTTTTCGGCATTTCTAATTTCCTCTGCTCCTCACTATATAGTTACTGGTACTGCTACTGTCATCTTTACAGTATTTTTTTGGCTAAAACAATTAGTGTATGCTCATAGGTGATTAACTTACAACTAAGTTGTTTCATTTAAATCAACATCAAGAATAGATGAGTTAAGTTATAACCAGCAAATTATATTCGAAACTTGTTTAAATACATTGTCTTAACTATCAAAAACTGTAATTTCATTTTAAATTCTGTGAAAACTAGCCATATTCAGATCTACAGAACCTATCTTCAGTTGTTTTAGTTCAGCTCATGATCATAGCACATGCCCTGTAGTCTCTCTTCTCTCTAAGAACCCTAGAATTATGTTCATAGATAGGTTATGTTCATAGCACTAGACTAAGAACCCTAGAATTAGAGGGTGAGGGGAATGAAGAAGAGGAGGAGGAGCGCGGGCTTACAGGTCCACCGTCGGGGAAGAAGCACGCCGGCGATGGGGTCGTTGTGGTCGCCACAAAGCTTGCCGAGGTGACTGCTACGGGGCGCCGAGCTCCGGGGCGCCACTACAGAGGAGGGGGCGCACGGTGAGAGAGAGAGGGAGGGAGGGAGAGAGAGAGGGAGGGATGGAGCGGGAGGCTTACCGGAGCGGAGGGGGTTGCCGGAGACGAGCAGGTAGGGGGCGGCGCGGCGGGGACGAACCGAGCACCTGGATCTCCGAGAGGGGGCGCCGAGACGGTGACGGATCTCGCGGGGGAGGGGCGCCCGCTCGGGCGAGAGGCGGGGGCTTGGGGGCGTCGGCGGTGGCTTGCGGCGGTGGGGGAGGGCGGCGGGGAGGGGGGATTTGGGGGCGTCGGCGGTGGTCTGCGGCGGGGAGGGGGCGCACGGTGAGGAGAGGAAATGGAGTGGGAGGAGAGGGAGGCGCGGTGAGGAGGAGAGAAAGCACGGGAGGGATAGCAATGGCGCACCGTTTAGGGGTGCGCCATAAACACCGTTATATCAATGGCGCACCTTCTCCTAGTGCGCCATTACTACTAGTAGTAATAGGTTAAAAGAGTGCGCATGTGGTTATGGACAGAACCACTTACATGGCCTAGTGGTTGGTCCCTTGATACATTAGCCAGCCAGCCAGGGTTCGAATCCTGGCGGCCCCATTTTTTGCACCTTTTTAAAAAAAAATTAACCTTATGATAAACATCCAAACACTTTAAAATAAACACATGGCAATTTTAATACTCCCTCCATTCCTAAATATAGGGCGTATAATTTTTTTACAATGCATCTCCTTTACTCAATCACAATATAGAATCATTGTGATAATTTAAGATTTGAGATAAAAGAAAAGGAAAATGCAAATGGAGTGATAAAACCATTGTGCAAAGATTTAGAATTAGATGACATGGTTGAAATCAAGTGATACATGTAATAATTTAGTTGCATGTAACTACTGCTCCCAGGTTACCAGTGGAGGGGGGGAAAGTGAGTGTGTGGTAGGTGTGGCTGCCCAATGTAGCTACTGCTCCTAGGTTACCAGTGGCGCACCTCTTCTACATGCGCCACTAGTAGCCAGACTTGCTAGTGGCGCACCAGTGGTGGGGTGCGCCACTGCTATTTTTTGTGTTTGGGACCACCCTGCCCAGGCTTACCAGTGGCGCACCTGGACCTGGTGCGCCACTGGTAAGCCTGGGCAGGGCTGGTCCTAGCCCAAAAAAATAGTAGTGGCGCACCCCACCCCTGGTGCGCCACTGGTAATATCACTATTAGTGGAGCACATGTTTATGGTGCGCCACTGCTATATAGTAGTGGCACACCACATCTCTGGTGCGCCACTAATAGTGATATTAGGGATAGCCCTTTTTCTAGTAGTGATCCACCATCACAACAGCATAGCCATGTGGAATCGAAAAACAGTGAAAAGTTCCGTTGGGTTGAGGAGGTGCAACAGAGCCGAGAGCCGCCTTGAAAGTGAGGTTATGGCATTTCGTCATAAGCTCGCAATTTTGAGCCTCCGTGATAGTATCCACGGGGTAGATAGGCTCCGTGAAGTCAGTCTGAACGGGCTCCGTGGAAGCCACGCTGCTTCTCCGCTGAGATGGCGGGGTAGCTTCTGGGGTAGCTTCGTGCCGCTGAGATAGTTGGCCGGCAGCTCGCTGGCTCTCAGCTTCCTCTAGCTTTTGTAGTCTTGCACTCATCTTCTGCATGTCGCTCAGCTCCGCTTTCCTCTTTCTCTCCCGGCTTCTATAACCGCCTGCGTCGGGAAACCCAAACTTCCATGGAACGGAGCCTGGTGTGCCTCGTGTTCGTCCAGGGTGCTCAGCATTCCCTAGGGCCTCAGTCAGCTCGTCCTTCTCTCTGTCGGGAATGAACGTCCCTTCCTGCGCTGCGGTGATATACTTCTGAGGCTTCGTGACGGGTATTGCAAGTTGCTCGTCCGTCCAACGGCACTTCCCTGTTTCAGGGTCCAAAGTTCCCCCAACCCCGAAGAACCAAGTCCTTGAACGGTCTGGCCAGTTCAATGTCTCTGGTTCGACCCCTTTAGCAATCAGGTCATTCTTAGCTTTGTCCCACAACGGCCGGGCTTTGAGGTAGCCACCTAACCCCGTGTGATGGTGATACTGCTTCTTTGCAGCGTTGTTCTTGTTTGTCTCTGACATTTTCTTACTCTTGTCTGATGTCTTGTAGGCCACAAATGCGGGCCAGTGATCTCTTATCTTCTCAAATCGGCCGATGAATTCTGGAGTCTCACCTTTGTCGACAAACTTTGATTTCAACTCCTTCTTCCACCTCCTGAATAGATCTACCATCTTCTTAAGAGCACACGCCTTGACCAGTGGCTCTATAACGGGCTTATTCGGATCCTCCTCTGGCGGTAGGGTGAAATTTGCCTTCAGCAAGGTCCAAAGATCATCTTTCTGTCTATCGGTGACATAATCACCTTCAGGGGCGTCGTCCTTAGGCTTATTCCATTGCTTGATGCTGATCAGGATGTTGTCCCTAACAATAGCTCCGCACTGAGCAGAAAATGCGTCCTTGGTCCGCTTGGGTTCAATCGGTAGGCCATCGTCCGCGAGTGTTGTGATCGTGAACCTTTCATCCTTGCGCAACCTCTTCTTCGGGCCTCGTCTCGTTACCGAAGTTTGGCTCGATCCGGAGGGCTATAAAAGAAGAAAGAAGAGTTAATATATGTACATACCAAAACAATTAATGCATCAATTAGCTAGTCAGCACCTCCGGAGCCATCATGATCATGTCACCGGAGCCATCATGATCATGTCCTTCCTCCTCCATTGTTCCATCGGTGTCATTGAGAAACGACAAGACAGCATCACCTCCGGCGAGGATTATCTCCCCCAACAACTGTTCTTGTTCCAAGTCTCTTTGATCCATAGTTTCTGCAAATATTACAACATGGCAATTAATATACAAACATGAATGTCCGACGTCCGGACTGCCTCTCTCATGAATGTCCGACGTCCGGACCGCCTCTCTCATGAATGTCAAACAAGGGATTCTCTTAACCTTTAAGGGATTTAACAAAATGGCGCCATTCTGAATGTGCAGAAAATGGTCCATATTTTTCCTGATCTCATCTACCCTTCTATATGTCACGTTGTCTAGTGTCAAAGGATTCAATAAAACCAAGGCTTCATCATTAGCCGGAAGTAACAGGCGCATAATGGTACGAAGCTCTCCAAAATTGTTTTGGAACGGAGTCCCGGATAGGATAATTAATTAGCTTTTTGGTACGAAGTTCAGCAAGAGCCTTCCGAATATCGCTATTTGGAAGGCCTTTGCTGAAATTCGTACCAAAAAGCAAATTATTCTATCCGGAACTCCGTTCCAAAACAACTTTGAAGAGCTTCATAGCATCATACGCATGTTACTTCCGGCTAATGATGAAGCCATGGATTTCTTCAATACTTTGACAGACAACGTGACATATAAAGAATATATATAGATGAGATCAAAAAAAAATTGGATCAACTTGTGCACATCCATAATGGGGGCATTCTTGATAAATCTATGTTACCGGAGTTATCTATGTTACCGGAGGGGGTAGACGACAACGACGCTCACCCCTCATGTCATGTCCGACGTCCCCCCTCATGTCGAAGTTATCGGGGAGGGGGTAGACGACAACGACGCTCACCCCTCATGTCCGACGTCCGACGTCCCCCCTCATGTCATGTCGGACGTCCCCCTCATGACGAAGTTATCGGGGAGGTGGCCTCGACAACGCTCTTTTAACTTGGTAAATTTGGGTGGCCTCGACAACTCTTCTAGGGTTTGGGGTGGCCTCAACAACGCTCTTTTAACTCATTTAACTCATTTAACTTGGTAAATTTGGTTGGCCTCGACAACGCTTCTAGGGTTTGGGGTGGCCTCGACAACACTTCTAGGGTTTGGGGTGGCCTCGACAATGCTTTTTCAGTCCCGGTTTGGCGAGAGGGGGTTGATCGATCGACGTCCCCCCTCATGTTGGAGAGTTACCGGAGTTTTCTATGAACAAAAAAAATACTACCTATCACATCTCAGTCCCGGTTTGGGTGGACTCGAGTGTTTGGTCGGGCGAGAGGGGGTTGATCGACGTCCCCCCTCATGTCGAAGTTACCGGAGTTTTCTTCTAGGGGTTTGGCTGACCTCGAGAGTTTGTCAGGTAGGGGAGGGGGGGTAGGAGATCGACAACGCTTTTTTTCTAGGGTTTGCGTGGCCTCGAGAGTTGGTCGCCCGATATGTCCGACGTCCCCCCTCATGTCGAATTTACCGGAGTTTTCTTCTAGGGGTTTGGGTGGCCTCGAGAGTTTGTCGGGTAGGGGCAGGAGGGGGTAGGAGATCGAGGGCGACGGCGACATACATACATATAGCCACATACATACATGGAAAAAAATGCTATGAACAAAAATATACATATAGCCACATATATGAAAAAAATACATATATGAACAAAAAAATGCAATGAACAAAAAAACATCATATATACATCCATCCATACATACATATAGCCACATACATATATACATTATATATGAACAAAAACATTCATCATATAAAAAAAATCAACATATATATATATAAAAAATTGCATAGAGCAGGGGCGGCAGCGGCTCACAGCGGGGGCGGCCGACGAAGGTGACGGCGACGGCGGGGGCGGCGAGGGCGCCGGCGACGGCGACGGCGGGGGCGGGCCGGGGCAGGGGCGCGGCCGGGCGCGCTCGGGGGCGGGGCAGGGGCCTGGGCTCGGGGGCGGGGCAGGGCCGCGGGCTCGGGGACGACGACGGCGATGGCGACGGCGATGATGGGGCAGGGGCGTGAGCTCGGGGGCGGGGCAGGGCCGCGGGCTCGGGGACGACGACGGCGACGGCGATGGCGACGACGGGGCAGGGGCATGGGCTCGGGGACGGGGCAGGGCCACGGGCTCGGGGACGACGACGGCGACGGCGACGGCGACGACGGGGCAGGGGCCTGGCGATGGCGACGGCGTGGGCGGTGGACGGCGTCGGGGCAGCCTGGCGGCGTCGAGGAGGTCGGCGTCGTCGGGCGAAGTGGCGGTGAAAACTGTGAAATTTCACAAGTGCTGGTTATATACACTCAGCATTGGTCCCGGTTGGTGGCACCAACCGGGACCAATGCCACCCTTTAGTCCCGGTTGGTGCCACCAACCGGGACCAAAGGTCTCTTTTCGTCAGCCCAAAGGGCGGGAAGCAGAGACCTTTGGTCCCGGTTGGTGGCACCAACCGGGACTAAAGGGTGGCATTGGTCCCGGTTGGTGCCACCAACCGGGACCAAAGGTCTCTTTTCGTCAGCCCAAAGGGCGGGAAGCAGAGACCTTTGGTCCCGGTTGGTGGCACCAACCGGGACTAAAGGGTGGCATTGGTCCCGGTTGGTGCCACCAACCGGGACCAAAGGTGGGCATTGGTCCCGGTTGGTGCCACCAACCGGGACTAAAGGGTGGTGCTGCCCGGGGCCAAAAGTTTAGTCCCACCTCGCTAGCTGAGAGGGCTCGAGAGTGGTTTATAAACGCTGCTGCGCCAGCCCTCTCGAGCTCCTCTCAACAGCAGGCTTACGGGCCTAAACGCACACACCTCTGCCTGTGGACCTTCTGGGCCTTCTGCGGGCCTGAATCCTGGCCCAACTAGATGGTTGGGCTTCTAGTCGTATTCAGGCCGTGGTGGCCCACTAGGCGGCATTTTTTTTAATTTTTTTCTACTTTTTTTGTTTTCTTTTTTGCTTTATTTATTTTCTTTTGTTTCTACTTACAGTTTTTCAGTGATTCTTTTTGCTTTTAGGTCACAAAAATTATAAACTTTCTGTTAGTGCCATTAGTTTCCAAATTTGAATAGTTTAAATTTGAATTCTTTTAAATTGGTGTGAATCACTAGTTTGTGAATAACTTTACTATAAAAATAGATTTTTGAGTGATTCTTTTTCCTGCTATTTAATATTACTGTGTTTTATCATTATATTCAATTTGGTAATTTTTAGGTAATTTTAACCAAAAACAGATTTTGTTATTTTAGTTTGCTATTAAAGTTTCTAAAAAAATTCTTTATGAAAATTCTTTTTGCTATTAATGTTTTGAACAAAAAATACTTTGATAACTTTAGTTGCATAAATTTTATATAATTTTAGTTTCATAAATACTAGAGGTTTATAAAATATTTTTAGTTGATTCCTTTCGCTATTAGAGTTTTATAAAAGCTTTTTAGTTGATTCTTTTTGCTATTGAAGAATATTATAGTTTTATTTTAGTTGATCATAACAGAATTTTTTAATTAATTATTTTTAGTTCATTATTTTTGCTATTAGAGTTTCATAAAGGTTTTCTAGTTCATTCTTTTTGCTATTAGTTCATTCTTTGAGCTAAATGACCCTGAAATTGAAAAGCACTTCAAATGAACTCGGAAAAGGTTGAAAGTTGGCATGGTATCATCATTACACCCACATAGCATGTTCTAAAAAGTTGAGAGGGTTACGGCAAAAACTGGATGCACTTCATGTACAAAATGGACAATCTCCTTCGAAGTATCAGGGTTTCGGACGAAAACTCATCTGTTACAAAGGGATTTCATTTTTTTGAACTTATTTGAACTCCAGACTTTTTGTGTGTTCAAAATGCACCATTCAAAGCCGCATCATCAATTTTCAACCCTTTCTGACTTCATTTCCTATTTTTCATGCATTTACTGATTTTTTTAAGCTAAATGACCCTGAAATTGAAAAGCACTACAAATGAACTCTGAACAGGTTGAAAGTTGGCATGGTATCATCATTTCACCCACATAGCATGTGCTAAAAAGTTGAGAGGGTTACGGAAAAAACTGGATGCACTTCGTGTACAAAACGGACAATCTCTTTCGAAGTATCAGGGTTTCGGACGAAAACTCATCTGTTACAAAAGGCATTTAATTTCTTCACATGTAACTGCAATGATATAGTTGTGGAGAGAAAGTTTTCACTTTTTCTTCGCTTGTGTCCTTTGCTTATTGCGCCGTAACCATGGATAATCTTCATTGTTTAACAGGGTGCTTGGGTCAGCCTTGACTTTGAAGGGAGGAATTTCATGAAACTTTTCATAATCTTCAGACATGTCTGTCTTGCCCTCCAATCCCATGATGTCTCTTTTTCCTGAAAGAACTATGTGGCGCTTTGGCTCATCGTATGATGTATTCGCTTCCTTATCTTTTCTTTTTCTCGGTTTGGTAGACATGTCCTTCACATAGAAAACCTGCGCCACATCATTGGCTAGGACGAATGGTTCGTCTATGTACCCAAGATTGTTGAGATCCACTGTTGTCATTCCGTACTGTGGGTCTACCTGTACCCCGCCTCCTGACAGATTGACCCATTTGCACTGAAACAAAGGGACCTTGAAATCATGTCCATAGTCAAGTTCCCATATGTCCACTATGTAACCATAATATGTGTCCTTTCCCCTCTTGGTTGCTGCATCAAAGCGGACACCGCTGTTTTGGTTGGTGCTCTTTTGATCTTGGGCGATCGTGTAAAATGTATTCCAATTTATCTCGTACCCTTTGTAAGTCAATACAGTCGAAGATGATCCCCTGGCCAACGAGTACAGCTCATCAAAAATAGTGTTGTCACCCATGAGACGTGTTTGCAACCAACTGCCGAAAGTCCTGATGTGTTCATATGTAATCCAGTCGTCACACTGCTCCGGGTGTTTGGAGCGCAGAATATTCTTGTGTTCATCGACATATGGGGTCACCAAGGTAGAATTCTGTAGAACTGTGTAGTGTGCTTGAGACCAAGAATGCCCGTCCCTACATATTATTGAGTCCGCTCCTAGCGTGCCTTTTCCAGTCAGTCTCCCCTCATACCGCGATTGAGGGAGACCAATCTTCTTAAGGTCAGGAATGAAGTCAACACAAAACCCAATGACATCCTCTGTTTGATGGCCCATGGAGATGCTTGCTTCTGGCCTAGCGCGGTTACGAACATATTTCTTTAAGACTCCCATGAACCTCTCAAAGGGGAACATATTGTGTAGAAATACAGGGCCCAGAACGACAATCTCGTCGACTAGATGAACTAGGACGTGCGTCATGATATTGAAGAAAGATGGTGGGAACACCAGCTCGAAACTAACAAGACATTGCACCAAATCACTCCTTAACCTTGACAGGATTTCTGGATCGATCACCTTCTGAGAGATTGCATTGAGGAATGCACATAGCTTCACAATGGCTAATCGAACGTTTTCCGGTAGAAGCCCCCTCAATGCAACCGGAAGCAGTTGCGTCATAATCACGTGGCAGTCATGAGACTTTAGGTTCTGGAACTTTTTCTCTGCCATATTTATTATTCCCTTTATATTCGACGAGAAGCCAGACGGGACCTTCATACTGAGCAGGCATTCAAAGAAGATTTCCTTCTCTTCTTTGGTAAGAGCGTAGCTGGCAGGACCTTCATACTGCTTTGGATCCATGCCGTCTTTTTCATGCACACGTTGTTGTTCCTCCCGTGCCTCCGGTGTATCTTTTGTCTTCCCATACACTCCCAAGAAGCCTAGCAGGTTCACGCAAAGATTCTTCGTCACGTGCATCACGTCGATTGCAGAGCGGACCTCTAGGTCTTTCCAATAGGGTAGGTCCCAAAATATAGATTTCTTCTTCCACATGGGTGCGCGTCCCGCATCGTCAGTCGGAACAGATAGTCCGCCAGGACCCTTTCCAAAGATTACTTGTAAATCATTGACCATATCAAGTATGTGATCACCAGTACGGAGGGCGGGCTTCTTCCGGTGATCTGCCTCACCTTTGAAATGCTTTCCTTTCTTTCAACATTGATGGTTGGTCGGAAGAAATCGACGATGCCCCAGGTACACATTCTTCCTGCATTTGTCCAAATATATACTGTCGGTGTCATCTAAACAGTGTGTGCATGCGTGGTATCCCTTGTTTGTCTGTCCTGAAAGGTTACTGAGAGCAGGCCAATCGTTGATGGTTACAAACAGCAACGCATGTAGGTCAAATTCCTCCTGTTTGTGCTCATCCCACACACGTACACCTTCTCCATTCCACAGCTGTAAAAGTTCTTCAACTAATGGCCTTAGGTACACATCAATGTCATTGCCGGGTTGCTTAGGGCCTTGGATGAGCACTGGCATCATAATGAACTTCCGCTTCATGCACAACCAAGGAGGAAGGTTATAGATACATAGAGTCACGGGCCAGGTGCTATGATTGCTACTCTGCTCCCCAAAAGGATTAATGCCATCTGCACTTAAACCAAACCATACGTTCCTTGCGTCACCTGCAAAGTCCCCCCACCTTCTCTCGATTTTTCTCCACTGCGACCCGTCAGCGGGTGCTCTCAACTTCCCGTCTTTCTTACGGTCTTCTTTGTGCCATCGCATCAACTTGGCATGCTCCTTGTTTCTGAACAGACGTTTCAGCCGTGGTATTATAGGAGCATACCACATCACCTTGGCAGGAACCCTCTTCCTGGGGCGCTCGCCCTCAACATCACCAGGGTCATCTCGTCTGATCTTATACCGCAATGCACCGCATACCGGGCATGCGTTCAAATCCTCGTACTCACCGCGGTAGAGGATGCAGTCATTAGGGCATGCATGTATCTTATGCACCTCCAATCCTAGAGGGCATAGAACCTTCTTTGCTTCGTACGTACTGCCGGGCAATTCGTTATCCTTTGGAAGCTTCTTCTTCATTATTTTCAGCAGCGAACTAAATCCCTTGTCAGATACACCATTGTCTGCCTTCCATTGCAGCAATTCCAGTGTGGTACCGAGCTTTATGTTGTCATCTTCGCAATTTGGGTACAACCCTTTTTTGTGATCCTCTAACATGCGATCGAACTTCAACTTCTCCCTTTCACTTTCGCATTCTCTCTGTGCATCAACAATGACCCGGCGAAGATCATCATCGGGCACATCGTCTGGTTCCTCTTGATCTTCAGCTTCCCCCATTGCAGCATCACCGTATTTAGGGGGCGGGTAGTTGTCATCATCCTTTTCTTCTTCGTTGTCTTCCATCATAACCCCTCTTTCTCCGTGCTTGGTCCAAATATTATAGTGTGGCATAAAACCCTTCTCAAGCAGGTGGAAGTGAAGGGTTTTAGAGTTGGAGAAAGCCTTCGTATTCTCACAGACAGTACATGGACAATGCATAAAACCATTCTGCTTGTTTGCCTCAGCCGCTTCGAGAAAATTATGCAGGCCCTTAATATACTCGGAGGTGCGTCGGTCACCGTACATCCATTGCCGGTTCATCTGCGTGCGTTATATAGTTCTTATTATTGAACAACATATAACTCTCTAGAGCATCTAATTAAAACACACAAGTAAGAACTTTTTTCTTTTAGAAAGAAGATAAGAAGAAGAGGCTAACCACGGTGTTGCCGGCGCCGAGATGGGCGCGGGCGATCGACGGCGGTGAGGACGGGGACGGGACAGGACGGACCGCCAAACCTAGACAAATCTTGAGGAAAATGGAGCTTGGACAAGGAGCTTCGAGAGGAGAAAGCTTAAGTGTGGCTCGGGCATTTCATCGAACACCTCATGTGCATAGGAGGTGAGCTAGAGCACCACAAAAGCTCTCCCACGGCCGGGCAAAAAAACAGAGCAATGCATTGCTGTGCTCGCGGGCGGGGGCTATATATAGGCCAACCATTGGTCCCGGTTCCAGCCACAAACCAATGGTTGTGGGCCAGGAGCGAGGCGCATTGGTCCCGGTTTGTGGCTGGAACCGGGACAAAAGGGGTCACCTTTAGTCCCGGTTCCAGCCACGAACCGGGACCAATGGTTGTGGGCCAGGAGCGAGGCGCATTGGTCCCGTTTCGTGTCTAGAACCGGGACAAAAGGGGTCAGACGAACTGGGACCAATGCCCCACGAGGCCCGGCCGGCGCCCTGGCCTCACGAACTGGGACCGATGCCCCCATGGGTCCCGGTTCGTGAGTGAACCGGGACTAATGGGCTTCTCAGGGGTGGACCGATGCCCTGTTATGTACTAGTGTGCCCTCCATCGAGACCGGAACTCGACGTACGCCTCCACGCCATACATCCCGTCCACCACTCGATCAACCCTGCAGATCACATACCCATCACCAGAGCGACGAAACAACTGGCGAATCGACACCATGGTGACCACCCGGCGAACGTCGCTGATCCGGGCGTGAAGAACGCCCTTGCGGCAGGTGAATTTGTGGCTTGGCATTTTTGTCAAACAGGCTGCAGGCAGTGGTGGAGAACAAAATTTGGTGGAAAATTTGGGGCTAGGATCTATGGCTCTGAATACCAAATGTTAGGCACCAGCTATGGATTCACTCAAGAAGAACAAGGTCGTTCCATTACAACTCAAACTACAGGAGGAATCTCAAGGAATGGAGACACAGAACAGAGAAGGCTAGAGGAGGAAGAACACGAACTGCAGAGGAGGAGAACGCCAGCCAGCAAAGCCGTGGCCAAAAGGCCTTTCCATCCAGCCGCCTCTCCACGTTGTCCTCTCCTCGTATTTGTAGTCACTGTCCCTTATCCTCTCAAGCAGGCCTGACCCAAGAGTGACGGCCCATCGTCCATAGCTTAGGAAGGTCGCTGACACAAAGCACCTCCCACCTTGCATGCGAAGGATCCCCTTTTAATAAGCTCACACCAGACAATAATGTTAAACGTATATCTCTACTTCTAAAGAAGGAGTTGGTACGTCGTTCGTTTCGTACCCATCGATCGATCCCCCTCCCACCGATCCGCTCGACCCCCCTCCCCCCTGATTTTCCTCAAAAGAACCCCCACCTTTCGTTCCCATATTTTTCCTCCGGTCTTACATACGCGCATAAAAAACCAGAAAAACCAAGCCGCCTCTGCCGCTCATCCTCCCCAACGCACGATCTGGATGAACGTTTAGGGCAAAAAGAGAACACACACGATCTGACGCGCCGCCGCCGCCACCCATGTCCTCCTCTCCCCCAGCCCTCCTCTGCATGCTCCTCCTGGATCGTGTCCCCGTCAGCCAAGTCCACTCCTCGGCGTGGTCCATCTCAGCCGTGACGGCGATGGCCATCGGCCAATAGCAGCCGCCAGAATCGCCGTCCGATGCGCAGCAGGGTGAGAGGCAAACCCTAGCTAGGGTTTTGTCCTTCCCCTCCCCTACCTATGGGTCCCTTCTTAGATGAGAAAGGCTCAGTCGTCCCCCATCCGCCGGTGTGGCCGCGTCTCGTGCAGACACATGACCCTCGGCGCCACACAACTCCTTGAGCACCCTTACGCGTGGTCACTGGCCGCAGCTCCTGGGCACGGGGTTTGGTCCGGCCAACGATGGCCTGTGAATTGGCTGTCCAGGTTTGTCACTCGTTTTTCTCCTTTTGTGCCTTCTTCTTCCCCATGATGTCACATGCGTACATTGATTAATACACAATGCTAAGTCAACCACTTTGTTGTGAAGCTGTGTACGCGTGTGCTTACTAGACCTTGCTAATTCAACCACTTATGTTAAACTGAAGTATCAATCAGGCTGGTTGGCTTTTCTGTACTTGTATGCCTACTAACCTTGCTTTTATATCATGATCCATTACCAGCCATAGAAAGGTTCTTCTGTAGCACTATGGTCACGCCTAGGTTTCCCCAATGCAAAATCGCGTGCGTGATCCACGAAGAACGACGTCTTATTCGCTGCCGGCGCGGCCGCCGCGCTTGCGTGACGGTAGCCTACGCTGATGCCAATGAGGAGGAGCGTTTTTTTGGCTTATATATCCAAGCTTTCGTTTTTTTTATATATCCAAACACCTGTATGTCCATTTTCCAGATTCATTTTTCATAGTTGAATACTCTTCTGTGAATTACTTAATTTCAATCACAAGTGACAAATGTCAGTCTATTAGTTAACATGTCTATCTACGTTTCTTCTAAGTTTCAATTGACCTACTCTGAAGTCGTTCCTAAGACAGTGCCTCAAGCAAAGGGAATGAGCCTCAGATAGTGTATCTAGGGAGTTCAGGATCCTTTGTTGGGATAAACATTTGTGCAAGAGCAATAGGCTCGTCACTGTTGGTTGTTAGTACTGTTGCTTGTTAGTTCTAATTTTTTACTTCAGTTTATAAGGCAATGAAGTTATGCTTGACGCACGATATGAAGTTCAGCTATACTTTGTTTTTCTGAACATGTAGGTTTCCAGAAGATGTCATGAAGAATTTCTTTGAGAGAATTTGCGTGAGGTGTGTCCAAATGATTTTTTATCTTCTGAACATATTCTTGTATGACTAACTGAATTCATTTCCTTAAAATGTTGGTACTTTTCCTTTTTCATTTATGTTGCTCGACTGAGTCTCTCTCGGTGATCATGTACACTCCACATGCTTGCCCTTATTGAGTTTGCTCAAGTAAGAAAAACATGATATTTGAATCAAATAAGAAAGTTAATAATAATTTCATATTTTAAGTTTTAATGTTGCTAATTGCCTTGGAGTCAAAAGTGTAGAAAATAGAAGATTTGTCTATGGCTTAATCCAACTCTACAATTTTGGTACATAAAAAACTGCAAAGATAAAACTAAAATAACCTTTTTGTGTACTCATCTATTTGCTGCACAGTTCTATTATATAGAAGTGCTAACAAGTTAAGGGAGTAACCATGTTATCATAGTTCATCTAAAAGATAATACTTAAGAGGATACCGTGTGTGAAAATATGGTGACACAATGTGGATTAGTGCAACGTGGCACGCGAAGGTTTAAAAAGATCGACGGAACAGATCCAAGGGACAACATATATTACGATCGTGCTATGTGTATTAAGGATTTCTAGAAATGCATGAAAAATATGTTGTTATGTCTTGATACTTGTACTTATGATATATTTCACGTGTATCTTGGAGTTTTATGTTCACCTTTCGCACTATACTGGGTTCATGTCTTATCATTTCATGTATCTTTTCTCTGAGCTATACATGATTGTTTGGTCGTTAGAAATTTCACAACATTAAGTACTAGGAAAATTCCAATACAATCTGTCATTACTACTGAATGTGTCTCTACTCCTAAAGGAGGAGTTGGTACGTCGTTCATTTCGTACCCATCGATCGATCCCCCTCCCACCGATCCGCTCGACCCCCCCTCCCCCACCGATTTTCCTCAAAAGAACCCCCACCTTTCGTTCCCATATTTTTCCTCCGGTCTTACATACGCGCATAAAAAACCAGAAAAACCAAGCCGCCTCTGCCGCTCATCCTCCCCAACGCAATCTGGATGAACGTTTAGGGCAAAACGAGAACACACACGATCTGACGCGCCGCCGCCGCCGCCACCCCTGTCCTCCTCTCCCCCAGCCCTCCTCTACATGCTCCTCCTGGATCGTGTCCCCGTCAGCCAAGTCCACTCCTCGGCGTGGTCCATCTCAGCCGTGACGGCGATGGCCATCGGCCAATAGCAGCCGCCAGAATCGCCGTCCGATGCGCAGCAGGGTGAGAGGCAAACCCTAGCTAGGGTTTTGTCCTTCCCCTCCCCTACCTATGGGTCCCTTCTTAGATGAGAAAGGCTCGGTCGTCCCCCATCCGCCGGTGTGGCCGCGTCTCGTGCAGACACATGACCCTCGGCGCCACACAACTCCTTGAGCACCCTTACGCGTGGTCACTGGCCGCAGCTCCTGGGCACGGGGTTTGGTACGGCCAACGATGGCCTGTGAATTGGCTGTCCAGGTTTGTCACTCGTTTTTCTCCTTTTGTGTCTTCTTCTTCCCATGATGTCACATGCGTACATTGATTAATACACAATGCTAAGTCAACCACTTTGATGTGAAGCCGTGTACGCGTGTGCTTACTAGACCTTGCTAATTCAACCACTTATGTTAAACTGAAGTATCAATCAGGCTGGTTGGCTTTTCTGTACTTGTATGCTTACTAACCTTGCTTTTATATGATGATCCATTACCAGTCATAGAAAGGTTCTTCTGTAGCACTATGGTCACGCCTAGGTTTCCCCAATGCAAAATCGCGCGCGTGATCCACGAAGAACGACGTCTTATTCGCTGCCGGCGCGGCTGCCACGCTTGCGTGACGGTAGCCTACGCTGATGCCAATGAGGAGGAGCGTTTTTTTGGCTTATATATCCAAGCTTTCGTTTTTTTTAGAGAATACAATTGAGTTTGATATGTGTTTACAGGACGTGGTTTACGCCAGGGACAAAGCTAGAAAAAATCGGCACCGGTGTCAGCCACTACACTACCCACTACTAAACTATGGCAAGGAAATGTGAGTAACTTTCGGAAGACAATACGAAGATCGAAAATATGCAATTAGCAAACAATATAATAGTTGTTATTTTAAAATATTGTCATACCGGGTGAAGTCAAGAAACCTCTTAAAAATACAGAAGAAGAAAAAAAAACTAAGAAAAAAAGACGACCTTAGAGCTTCATTTGTAACTTCAAGCAAAGGATGAACAAACAAAACATATTATACTGACAACAATGGTACAAAACAAATAATACTAAAAAATATATGATCAAGCGAAAATTTAAAGTGACTTGATACTCACATTTGATAACTTCCATTCACGACCTTTCGGCTTCTCAAAGAGATCAATCATCGACAGTAAACAAAATTAGCAGCAAATTTAGAAGTTGATGCACCAAATGAAAGAAAATGATTCTCCTTAGCGCCAGCCAACAATACAGCAAGACTAGCAATATCATCCAAATTGGCAAATCTTTCATTTGCCCACACATTATTATCAATGTAAAAGTGAAGTTCATGACCAAGATCCATCAATTGTGTTGCATCGAAATCATGTCGTATTGTTCATTTCAACAAAAAATCATGCATAATCCCTAGATGAGTAAAGGAAGAGAAATTCAAATTAGAAGGTAAGGAATTTTTGTATGGAGGTCACACATGTGTGCGTACCTGGATGGAGACCTGGACTCGAGAACTTGCCTCAACGGACTATTAGATTAAAATTGTGTCGTTGCCACTGCCGCTGCAGCCGGCTGGCCGGCATCAAGACAAAATAATGTTGGTTCGCACTTGTGTTGTTCCTCCAAGAGGTGAGAGAGATTGAGTTTGCTAGGGTTTTTGGGTTTGGGAATTGAGGATTGAGGCGGCAAAGAGATGTATCGGTGTGGAACTGCCGCGTATATCAGAGAGACCAAGCAGCGATCAGATCAATGGGTTCTGAGCTTTGTGTTAGCGTCACTTGTTACCTTTTTTTTTGCACGAGTGCACGACTGTAATTGGGCTGACACTTTGGGCCTGTGCAGCTTCCTGGCGGGCTGGGGTCAATCGACTTTTTAGGCTGGGGTCAGAGACAGAACTTGTTAAGCGTGTTAGTTGGAAAGCTAAACCGCACTGGTGTCAACTGACACCAGCGGTTCTACGTGAGCTCCGTCCCTGGTTTACGCTGTGGTGAGCACTGGTGCGGCACCGGTGGAGGATTTGGCCCGCAAGGAGAGGAAGAGGATAATGGAGTTGATTGAGAGCCTAGGAATGCCGCTCGGATCGTACCTGAAGTTTGAAGTTGCAATGAAGGGCCAGAAGGTCGTCCCCCCACGCTTGCACCCACCTACCCACAAACAATCTATTGCTGATGCTGCTAAACAATATTTGGTTATCTGCAACCGTTTTAGTAATTTTTCTTTAAATTGTGCATAACATATCAGTATAAGGGCTAGAATTAGGAGTTTAGTGACCACTTCCATGCACACTGCATCAGCAATTTTGGTGCGAATACTGTGTGATTTGAGCAATGGTGCACTGATTAATATAGGAAGTGGAAGATTTAGCATTCAACAGTGGTAAGTAGTAACAAATTCGAGTGAAGTTAACTAGGAGAATCAGTCAATTTCAGTCTTTCAGAGAAGTGTGAGTGTCAGGAGTTGGTACAAGGCTACCATGAGTATAGGTTAGTTAGAATGTTGCCCAGTTGCTGTTAGAGCACAGTTTGTAGGCATTTTTTGTTGATTTTGCATGGCATTCGGGCTACCATGCTTTCTTAGAATTGCACCTTTTCACCCCATAAATCAGTAGCAGACTAATAGCCATGTGTAAGATTAACTTGATATATGTTTTATCACTGGTTCTGCTTAGGGCAATCATATATAGATCACATCCTCTTTTCATATGCAAAAGTTACAGGGTTTTTAAGATTTATCTGTGCTTTCTTGAAAGGTATGCTCGGATCACTTCTACAGATTTGGATAGGAAAGTTCGATTCTTCGTTACTAGAGCCATACGACCAATAAAGATGATTGGAAAGGCTCTTTCCAAGCATAAGGTAAATCTTGTATAGTTTATTTCTTAATATAATTTGGCCAGTACGATATCTATTTTCTGAAACTATATTGCCGTTGTAGATTATCTAATGAAAATTGCATTCTCTGTTGGGCGCAGATTCAGATATATTAATATGGGAAAAAGGCTCTCATATACTGCTCGAGGTCGGGAGGGTGCGGAGGCGGCTAGAGGAAGCGTTGGAGGCCGAGCTCAGCAGCAATGATGAGCTGTTGCTGGTGCCGGACCGGCGAGGCCTACGAAGGAACGGGAGTGGCCAAATGGTTCTTGAACTGGCCAAGCCACCATCTCTCACCGCTGTCGCCAGAGATTGTTTGGTGATGTCCGGTGCATCACAGGACGGACCGGAGGCACGGACTAGAGGCTAAGAGCAAAGGTTTTTGGCAGCCAAGATGAATATGAACGACCACCATCGCCACTCATAGCCTAGGATATTGTGCATGTTTCTTCTCTTTTGGCGAGAGCACCACTACCAGAATCGGGGCCGACGCCGACGGCTTAATCTACGCCGACGGTGGCCGTCGGCGTATATAACCCTACGCCGACCACCGGCGTCTAGCCGTCGGCGTACGAAACACCGTCGGCGTAGACAAACCTATGCCGACGGCCACCGTCGGCGTACAAACACCGTCGGCGTAAGAGAACCTATGCCGACGGCCACCGTCGGCGTACAAACACCGTCGGCATATATGTGGGACCGGCCACTCGACGGGTGACGTCCGTTTGACGCCGTCAAAGCTACACCGACGGTCCTGACGGACACCGTCGGCATAGGCTCACTTGCCACGTCATCGATCCGCGGCGGTGCCGCGTCATCGATCCGAGGGAGCTGCCGACCGGGTCCATATCTATGCCGACGGTGTAACCGTCGGCGTAGATCCATTCTGACTACGTCGACGGTTACACCGTCGGCGTAGATATTTTTTTTATTTGATGTTTCAAATTGCTTAGATCTTTTAGGATATTTGATGTTTTTGAGTGATTCTTTTTGCATTAGATTCAAAATTTTGTCTAGTTTCTGTTTGTGCCATTATTTTTCAAATTTGAATGGTTTAAATATGAATTATTTTCAAATTTGCTTCAAACCCTAGATTGTGAATAACTTGAGTTTAAAAATAGCTTTTAATTTAATTCTTTTTGCTCCTAGTCACATGTTAGATTATTGTCACAATAAGATTTATTTGGTTATTTTTAGAATAATTTAAATTAGGATTTTAATTAAAACAGTACTGTTTTGCTTATATAGTGAGTAAATGCATGAAAAATAGCAAATGAAGTCAGAAAGGGTTGAAAATTGATGACGTTGCTTCGAATGGTGCATACTGAACACACAAAAAGTCTGGAGTTTGAAATAAGATTAAAAAATTGAAATGCCTTTGTAATAGACGAGTTTTCGTCTGAAACCCTGATACTTCGAAAGAGATTGTCCATTTTGTACATGAAGTGCATCCAGTTGATTCTTTTTGCTATTGAAGAATATTATAGTTTTATTTTAGTTGATCATAACAGAATTTTTTAATTAATTATTTTTAGTTCATTATTTTTGCTATTAGAGTTTCATAAAGGTTTTCTAGTTCATTCTTTTTGCTATTAGTTCATTCTTTGAGCTAAATGACCCTGAAATTGAAAAGCACTTCAAATGAACTCGGAAAAGGTTGAAAGTTGGCATGGTATCATCATTACACCCACATAGCATGTTCTAAAAAGTTGAGAGGGTTACGGCAAAAACTGGATGCACTTCATGTACAAAATGGACAATCTCTTTCGAAGTATCAGGGTTTCGGACGAAAACTCATCTGTTACAAAGGGATTTCATTTTTTTGAACTTATTTGAACTCCAGACTTTTTGTGTGTTCAAAATGCACCATTCAAAGCCGCATCATCAATTTTCAACCCTTTCTGACTTCATTTCCTATTTTTCATGCATTTACTGATTTTTTTAAGCTAAATGACCCTGAAATTGAAAAGCACTACAAATGAACTCTGAACAGGTTGAAAGTTGGCATGGTATCATCATTTCACCCACATAGCATGTGCTAAAAAGTTGAGAGGGTTACGGAAAAAACTGGATGCACTTCGTGTACAAAACGGACAATCTCTTTCGAAGTATCAGGGTTTCGGACGAAAACTCATCTGTTACAAAAGGCATTTAATTTCTTCACATGTAACTGCAATGATATAGTTGTGGAGAGAAAGTCTTCACTTTTTCTTCGCTTGTGTCCTTTGCTTATTGCGCCGTAACCATGGATAATCTTCATTGTTTAACAGGGTGCTTGGGTCAGCCTTGACTTTGAAGGGAGGAATTTCATGAAACTTTTCATAATCTTCAGACATGTCTGTCTTGCCCTCCAATCCCACGATGTCTCTTTTTCCTGAAAGAACTATGTGGCGCTTTGGCTCATCGTATGATGTATTCGCTTCCTTATCTTTTCTTTTTCTCGGTTTGGTAGACATGTCCTTCACATAGAAAACCTGCGCCACATCATTGGCTAGGACGAATGGTTCGTCTATGTACCCAAGATTGTTGAGATCCACTGTTGTCATTCCGTACTGTGGGTCTACCTGTACCCCGCCTCCTGACAGATTGACCCATTTGCACTGAAACAAAGGGACCTTGAAATCATGTCCATAGTCAAGTTCCCATATGTCCACTATGTAACCATAATATGTGTCCTTTCCCCTCTTGGTTGCTGCATCAAAGCGGACACCGTTGTTTTGGTTGGTGCTCTTTTGATCTTGGGCGATCGTGTAAAATGTATTCCAATTTATCTCGTACCCTTTGTAAGTCAATACAGTCGAAGATGATCCCCTGGCCAACGAGTACAGCTCATCAAAAATAGTGTTGTCACCCATGAGACGTGTTTGCAACCAACTGCCGAAAGTCCTGATGTGTTCATATGTAATCCAGTCGTCACACTGCTCCGGGTGTTTGGAGCGCAGAATATTCTTGTGTTCATCGACATATGGGGTCACCAAGGTAGAATTCTGTAGAACTGTGTAGTGTGCTTGAGACCAAGAATGCCCGTCCCTACATATTATTGAGTCCGCTCCTAGCGTGCCTTTTCCAGTCAGTCTCCCCTCATACCGCGATTGAGGGAGACCAATCTTCTTAAGGTCAGGAATGAAGTCAACACAAAACCCAATGACATCCTCTGTTTGATGGCCCATGGAGATGCTTGCTTCTGGCCTAGCGCGGTTACGAACATATTTCTTTAAGACTCCCATGAACCTCTCAAAGGGGAACATATTGTGTAGAAATACAGGGCCCAGAACGACAATCTCGTCGACTAGATGAACTAGGACGTGCGTCATGATATTGAAGAAAGATGGTGGGAACACCAGCTCGAAACTAACAAGACATTGCACCAAATCACTCCTTAACCTTGACAGGATTTCTGGATCGATCACCTTCTGAGAGATTGCATTGAGGAATGCACATAGCTTCACAATGGCTAATCGAACGTTTTCCGGTAGAAGCCCCCTCAATGCAACCGGAAGCAGTTGCGTCATAATCACGTGGCAGTCATGAGACTTTAGGTTCTGGAACTTTTTCTCTGCCATATTTATTATTCCCTTTATATTCGACGAGAAGCCAGACGGGACCTTCATACTGAGCAGGCATTCAAAGAAGATTTCCTTCTCTTCTTTGGTAAGAGCGTAGCTGGCAGGACCTTCATACTGCTTTGGATCCATGCCGTCTTTTTCATGCACACGTTGTTGTTCCTCCCGTGCCTCCGGTGTATCTTTTGTCTTCCCATACACTCCCAAGAAGCCTAGCAGGTTCACGCAAAGATTCTTCGTCACGTGCATCACGTCGATTGCAGAGCGGACCTCTAGGTCTTTCCAATAGGGTAGGTCCCAAAATATAGATTTCTTCTTCCACATGGGTGCGCGTCCCGCATCGTCAGTCGGAACAGATAGTCCGCCAGGACCCTTTCCAAAGATTACTTGTAAATCATTGACCATATCAAGTATGTGATCACCAGTACGGAGGGCGGGCTTCTTCCGGTGATCTGCCTCACCTTTGAAATGCTTTCCTTTCTTTCAACATTGATGGTTGGTCGGAAGAAATCGACGATGCCCCAGGTACACATTCTTCCTGCATTTGTCCAAATATATACTGTCGGTGTCATCTAAACAGTGTGTGCATGCGTGGTATCCCTTGTTTGTCTGTCCTGAAAGGTTACTGAGAGCAGGCCAATCGTTGATGGTTACAAACAGCAACGCATGTAGGTCAAATTCCTCCTGTTTGTGCTCATCCCACACACGTACACCTTCTCCATTCCACAGCTGTAAAAGTTCTTCAACTAATGGCCTTAGGTACACATCAATGTCATTGCCGGGTTGCTTAGGGCCTTGGATGAGCACTGGCATCATAATGAACTTCCGCTTCATGCACAACCAAGGAGGAAGGTTATAGATACATAGAGTCACGGGCCAGGTGCTATGATTGCTACTCTGCTCCCCAAAAGGATTAATGCCATCTGCACTTAAACCAAACCATACGTTCCTTGCGTCACCTGCAAAGTCCCCCCACCTTCTCTCGATTTTTCTCCACTGCGACCCGTCAGCGGGTGCTCTCAACTTCCCGTCTTTCTTACGGTCTTCTTTGTGCCATCGCATCAACTTGGCATGCTCTTTGTTTCTGAACAGACGTTTCAGCCGTGGTATTATAGGAGCATACCACATCACCTTGGCAGGAACCCTCTTCCTGGGGCGCTCGCCCTCAACATCACCAGGGTCATCTCGTCTGATCTTATACCGCAATGCACCGCATACCGGGCATGCGTTCAAATCCTCGTACTCACCGCGGTAGAGGATGCAGTCATTAGGGCATGCATGTATCTTATGCACCTCCAATCCTAGAGGGCATAGAACCTTCTTTGCTTCGTACGTACTGCCGGGCAATTCGTTATCCTTTGGAAGCTTCTTCTTCATTATTTTCAGCAGCGAACTAAATCCCTTGTCAGATACACCATTGTCTGCCTTCCATTGCAGCAATTCCAGTGTGGTACCGAGCTTTATGTTGTCATCTTCGCAATTTGGGTACAACCCTTTTTTGTGATCCTCTAACATGCGATCGAACTTCAACTTCTCCCTTTCACTTTCGCATTCTCTCTGTGCATCAACAATGACCCGGCGAAGATCATCATCGGGCACATCGTCTGGTTCCTCTTGATCTTCAGCTTCCCCCATTGCAGCATCACCGTATTTAGGGGGCGGGTAGTTGTCATCATCCTTTTCTTCTTCGTTGTCTTCCATCATAACCCCTCTTTCTCCGTGCTTGGTCCAAATATTATAGTGTGGCATAAAACCCTTCTCAAGCAGGTGGAAGTGAAGGGTTTTAGAGTTGGAGAAAGCCTTCGTATTCTCACAGACAGTACATGGACAATGCATAAAACCATTCTGCTTGTTTGCCTCAGCCGCTTCGAGAAAATTATGCAGGCCCTTAATATACTCGGAGGTGCGTCGGTCACCGTACATCCATTGCCGGTTCATCTGCGTGCGTTATATAGTTCTTATTATTGAACAACATATAACTCTCTAGAGCATCTAATTAAAACACACAAGTAAGAACTTTTTTCTTTTAGAAAGAAGATAAGAAGAAGAGGCTAACCACGGTGTTGCCGGCGCCGAGATGGGCGCGGGCGATCGACGGCGGTGAGGACGGGGACGGGACAGGACGGACCGCCAAACCTAGACAAATCTTGAGGAAAATGGAGCTTGGACAAGGAGCTTCGAGAGGAGAAAGCTTAAGTGTGGCTCGGGCATTTCATCGAACACCTCATGTGCATAGGAGGTGAGCTAGAGCACCACAAAAGCTCTCCCACGGCCGGGCAAAAAAACAGAGCAATGCATTGCTGTGCTCGCGGGCGGGGGCTATATATAGGCCAACCATTGGTCCCGGTTCCAGCCACAAACCAATGGTTGTGGGCCAGGAGCGAGGCGCATTGGTCCCGGTTTGTGGCTGGAACCGGGACAAAAGGGGTCACCTTTAGTCCCGGTTCCAGCCACGAACCGGGACCAATGGTTGTGGGCCAGGAGCGAGGCGCATTGGTCCCGTTTCGTGTCTAGAACCGGGACAAAAGGGGTCAGACGAACTGGGACCAATGCCCCACGAGGCCCGGCCGGCGCCCTGGCCTCACGAACTGGGACCGATGCCCCCATGGGTCCCGGTTCGTGAGTGAACCGGGACTAATGGGCTTCTCAGGGGTGGACCGATGCCCTGTTATGTACTAGTGTGCCCTCCATCGAGACCGGAACTCGACGTACGCCTCCACGCCATACATCCCGTCCACCACTCGATCAACCCTGCAGATCACATACCCATCACCAGAGCGACGAAACAACTGGCGAATCGACACCATGGTGACCACCCGGCGAACGTCGCTGATCCGGGCGTGAAGAACGCCCTTGCGGCAGGTGAATTTGTGGCTTGGCATTTTTGTCAAACAGGCTGCAGGCAGTGGTGGAGAACAAAATTTGGTGGAAAATTTGGGGCTAGGATCTATGGCTCTGAATACCAAATGTTAGGCACCAGCTATGGATTCACTCAAGAAGAACAAGGTCGTTCCATTACAACTCAAACTACAGGAGGAATCTCAAGGAATGGAGACACAGAACAGAGAAGGCTAGAGGAGGAAGAACACGAACTGCAGAGGAGGAGAACGCCAGCCAGCAAAGCCGTGGCCAAAAGGCCTTTCCATCCAGCCGCCTCTCCACGTTGTCCTCTCCTCGTATTTGTAGTCACTGTCCCTTATCCTCTCAAGCAGGCCTGACCCAAGAGTGACGGCCCATCGTCCATAGCTTAGGAAGGTCGCTGACACAAAGCACCTCCCACCTTGCATGCGAAGGATCCCCTTTTAATAAGCTCACACCAGACAATAATGTTAAACGTATATCTCTACTTCTAAAGAAGGAGTTGGTACGTCGTTCGTTTCGTACCCATCGATCGATCCCCCTCCCACCGATCCGCTCGACCCCCCTCCCCCCTGATTTTCCTCAAAAGAACCCCCACCTTTCGTTCCCATATTTTTCCTCCGGTCTTACATACGCGCATAAAAAACCAGAAAAACCAAGCCGCCTCTGCCGCTCATCCTCCCCAACGCACGATCTGGATGAACGTTTAGGGCAAAAAGAGAACACACACGATCTGACGCGCCGCCGCCGCCACCCATGTCCTCCTCTCCCCCAGCCCTCCTCTGCATGCTCCTCCTGGATCGTGTCCCCGTCAGCCAAGTCCACTCCTCGGCGTGGTCCATCTCAGCCGTGACGGCGATGGCCATCGGCCAATAGCAGCCGCCAGAATCGCCGTCCGATGCGCAGCAGGGTGAGAGGCAAACCCTAGCTAGGGTTTTGTCCTTCCCCTCCCCTACCTATGGGTCCCTTCTTAGATGAGAAAGGCTCAGTCGTCCCCCATCCGCCGGTGTGGCCGCGTCTCGTGCAGACACATGACCCTCGGCGCCACACAACTCCTTGAGCACCCTTACGCGTGGTCACTGGCCGCAGCTCCTGGGCACGGGGTTTGGTCCGGCCAACGATGGCCTGTGAATTGGCTGTCCAGGTTTGTCACTCGTTTTTCTCCTTTTGTGCCTTCTTCTTCCCCATGATGTCACATGCGTACATTGATTAATACACAATGCTAAGTCAACCACTTTGTTGTGAAGCTGTGTACGCGTGTGCTTACTAGACCTTGCTAATTCAACCACTTATGTTAAACTGAAGTATCAATCAGGCTGGTTGGCTTTTCTGTACTTGTATGCCTACTAACCTTGCTTTTATATCATGATCCATTACCAGCCATAGAAAGGTTCTTCTGTAGCACTATGGTCACGCCTAGGTTTCCCCAATGCAAAATCGCGTGCGTGATCCACGAAGAACGACGTCTTATTCGCTGCCGGCGCGGCCGCCGCGCTTGCGTGACGGTAGCCTACGCTGATGCCAATGAGGAGGAGCGTTTTTTTGGCTTATATATCCAAGCTTTCGTTTTTTTTATATATCCAAACACCTGTATGTCCATTTTCCAGATTCATTTTTCATAGTTGAATACTCTTCTGTGAATTACTTAATTTCAATCACAAGTGACAAATGTCAGTCTATTAGTTAACATGTCTATCTACGTTTCTTCTAAGTTTCAATTGACCTACTCTGAAGTCGTTCCTAAGACAGTGCCTCAAGCAAAGGGAATGAGCCTCAGATAGTGTATCTAGGGAGTTCAGGATCCTTTGTTGGGATAAACATTTGTGCAAGAGCAATAGGCTCGTCACTGTTGGTTGTTAGTACTGTTGCTTGTTAGTTCTAATTTTTTACTTCAGTTTATAAGGCAATGAAGTTATGCTTGACGCACGATATGAAGTTCAGCTATACTTTGTTTTTCTGAACATGTAGGTTTCCAGAAGATGTCATGAAGAATTTCTTTGAGAGAATTTGCGTGAGGTGTGTCCAAATGATTTTTTATCTTCTGAACATATTCTTGTATGACTAACTGAATTCATTTCCTTAAAATGTTGGTACTTTTCCTTTTTCATTTATGTTGCTCGACTGAGTCTCTCTCGGTGATCATGTACACTCCACATGCTTGCCCTTATTGAGTTTGCTCAAGTAAGAAAAACATGATATTTGAATCAAATAAGAAAGTTAATAATAATTTCATATTTTAAGTTTTAATGTTGCTAATTGCCTTGGAGTCAAAAGTGTAGAAAATAGAAGATTTGTCTATGGCTTAATCCAACTCTACAATTTTGGTACATAAAAAACTGCAAAGATAAAACTAAAATAACCTTTTTGTGTACTCATCTATTTGCTGCACAGTTCTATTATATAGAAGTGCTAACAAGTTAAGGGAGTAACCATGTTATCATAGTTCATCTAAAAGATAATACTTAAGAGGATACCGTGTGTGAAAATATGGTGACACAATGTGGATTAGTGCAACGTGGCACGCGAAGGTTTAAAAAGATCGACGGAACAGATCCAAGGGACAACATATATTACGATCGTGCTATGTGTATTAAGGATTTCTAGAAATGCATGAAAAATATGTTGTTATGTCTTGATACTTGTACTTATGATATATTTCACGTGTATCTTGGAGTTTTATGTTCACCTTTCGCACTATACTGGGTTCATGTCTTATCATTTCATGTATCTTTTCTCTGAGCTATACATGATTGTTTGGTCGTTAGAAATTTCACAACATTAAGTACTAGGAAAATTCCAATACAATCTGTCATTACTACTGAATGTGTCTCTACTCCTAAAGGAGGAGTTGGTACGTCGTTCATTTCGTACCCATCGATCGATCCCCCTCCCACCGATCCGCTCGACCCCCCCTCCCCCACCGATTTTCCTCAAAAGAACCCCCACCTTTCGTTCCCATATTTTTCCTCCGGTCTTACATACGCGCATAAAAAACCAGAAAAACCAAGCCGCCTCTGCCGCTCATCCTCCCCAACGCAATCTGGATGAACGTTTAGGGCAAAACGAGAACACACACGATCTGACGCGCCGCCGCCGCCGCCACCCCTGTCCTCCTCTCCCCCAGCCCTCCTCTACATGCTCCTCCTGGATCGTGTCCCCGTCAGCCAAGTCCACTCCTCGGCGTGGTCCATCTCAGCCGTGACGGCGATGGCCATCGGCCAATAGCAGCCGCCAGAATCGCCGTCCGATGCGCAGCAGGGTGAGAGGCAAACCCTAGCTAGGGTTTTGTCCTTCCCCTCCCCTACCTATGGGTCCCTTCTTAGATGAGAAAGGCTCGGTCGTCCCCCATCCGCCGGTGTGGCCGCGTCTCGTGCAGACACATGACCCTCGGCGCCACACAACTCCTTGAGCACCCTTACGCGTGGTCACTGGCCGCAGCTCCTGGGCACGGGGTTTGGTACGGCCAACGATGGCCTGTGAATTGGCTGTCCAGGTTTGTCACTCGTTTTTCTCCTTTTGTGTCTTCTTCTTCCCATGATGTCACATGCGTACATTGATTAATACACAATGCTAAGTCAACCACTTTGATGTGAAGCCGTGTACGCGTGTGCTTACTAGACCTTGCTAATTCAACCACTTATGTTAAACTGAAGTATCAATCAGGCTGGTTGGCTTTTCTGTACTTGTATGCTTACTAACCTTGCTTTTATATGATGATCCATTACCAGTCATAGAAAGGTTCTTCTGTAGCACTATGGTCACGCCTAGGTTTCCCCAATGCAAAATCGCGCGCGTGATCCACGAAGAACGACGTCTTATTCGCTGCCGGCGCGGCTGCCACGCTTGCGTGACGGTAGCCTACGCTGATGCCAATGAGGAGGAGCGTTTTTTTGGCTTATATATCCAAGCTTTCGTTTTTTTTAGAGAATACAATTGAGTTTGATATGTGTTTACAGGACGTGGTTTACGCCAGGGACAAAGCTAGAAAAAATCGGCACCGGTGTCAGCCACTACACTACCCACTACTGAACTATGGCAAGGAAATGTGAGTAACTTTCGGAAGACAATACGAAGATCGAAAATATGCAATTAGCAAACAATATAATAGTTGTTATTTTAAAATATTGTCATACCGGGTGAAGTCAAGAAACCTCTTAAAAATACAGAAGAAGAAAAAAAAACTAAGAAAAAAAGACGACCTTAGAGCTTCATTTGTAACTTCAAGCAAAGGATGAACAAACAAAACATATTATACTGACAACAATGGTACAAAACAAATAATACTAAAAAATATATGATCAAGCGAAAATTTAAAGTGACTTGATACTCACATTTGATAACTTCCATTCACGACCTTTCGGCTTCTCAAAGAGATCAATCATCGACAGTAAACAAAATTAGCAGCAAATTTAGAAGTTGATGCACCAAATGAAAGAAAATGATTCTCCTTAGCGCCAGCCAACAATACAGCAAGACTAGCAATATCATCCAAATTGGCAAATCTTTCATTTGCCCACACATTATTATCAATGTAAAAGTGAAGTTCATGACCAAGATCCATCAATTGTGTTGCATCGAAATCATGTCGTATTGTTCATTTCAACAAAAAATCATGCATAATCCCTAGATGAGTAAAGGAAGAGAAATTCAAATTAGAAGGTAAGGAATTTTTGTATGGAGGTCACACATGTGTGCGTACCTGGATGGAGACCTGGACTCGAGAACTTGCCTCAACGGACTATTAGATTAAAATTGTGTCGTTGCCACTGCCGCTGCAGCCGGCTGGCCGGCATCAAGACAAAATAATGTTGGTTCGCACTTGTGTTGTTCCTCCAAGAGGTGAGAGAGATTGAGTTTGCTAGGGTTTTTGGGTTTGGGAATTGAGGATTGAGGCGGCAAAGAGATGTATCGGTGTGGAACTGCCGCGTATATCAGAGAGACCAAGCAGCGATCAGATCAATGGGTTCTGAGCTTTGTGTTAGCGTCACTTGTTACCTTTTTTTTTGCACGAGTGCACGACTGTAATTGGGCTGACACTTTGGGCCTGTGCAGCTTCCTGGCGGGCTGGGGTCAATCGACTTTTTAGGCTGGGGTCAGAGACAGAACTTGTTAAGCGTGTTAGTTGGAAAGCTAAACCGCACTGGTGTCAACTGACACCAGCGGTTCTACGTGAGCTCCGTCCCTGGTTTACGCTGTGGTGAGCACTGGTGCGGCACCGGTGGAGGATTTGGCCCGCAAGGAGAGGAAGAGGATAATGGAGTTGATTGAGAGCCTAGGAATGCCGCTCGGATCGTACCTGAAGTTTGAAGTTGCAATGAAGGGCCAGAAGGTCGTCCCCCCACGCTTGCACCCACCTACCCACAAACAATCTATTGCTGATGCTGCTAAACAATATTTGGTTATCTGCAACCGTTTTAGTAATTTTTCTTTAAATTGTGCATAACATATCAGTATAAGGGCTAGAATTAGGAGTTTAGTGACCACTTCCATGCACACTGCATCAGCAATTTTGGTGCGAATACTGTGTGATTTGAGCAATGGTGCACTGATTAATATAGGAAGTGGAAGATTTAGCATTCAACAGTGGTAAGTAGTAACAAATTCGAGTGAAGTTAACTAGGAGAATCAGTCAATTTCAGTCTTTCAGAGAAGTGTGAGTGTCAGGAGTTGGTACAAGGCTACCATGAGTATAGGTTAGTTAGAATGTTGCCCAGTTGCTGTTAGAGCACAGTTTGTAGGCATTTTTTGTTGATTTTGCATGGCATTCGGGCTACCATGCTTTCTTAGAATTGCACCTTTTCACCCCATAAATCAGTAGCAGACTAATAGCCATGTGTAAGATTAACTTGATATATGTTTTATCACTGGTTCTGCTTAGGGCAATCATATATAGATCACATCCTCTTTTCATATGCAAAAGTTACAGGGTTTTTAAGATTTATCTGTGCTTTCTTGAAAGGTATGCTCGGATCACTTCTACAGATTTGGATAGGAAAGTTCGATTCTTCGTTACTAGAGCCATACGACCAATAAAGATGATTGGAAAGGCTCTTTCCAAGCATAAGGTAAATCTTGTATAGTTTATTTCTTAATATAATTTGGCCAGTACGATATCTATTTTCTGAAACTATATTGCCGTTGTAGATTATCTAATGAAAATTGCATTCTCTGTTGGGCGCAGATTCAGATATATTAATATGGGAAAAAGGCTCTCATATACTGCTCGAGGTCGGGAGGGTGCGGAGGCGGCTAGAGGAAGCGTTGGAGGCCGAGCTCAGCAGCAATGATGAGCTGTTGCTGGTGCCGGACCGGCGAGGCCTACGAAGGAACGGGAGTGGCCAAATGGTTCTTGAACTGGCCAAGCCACCATCTCTCACCGCTGTCGCCAGAGATTGTTTGGTGATGTCCGGTGCATCACAGGACGGACCGGAGGCACGGACTAGAGGCTAAGAGCAAAGGTTTTTGGCAGCCAAGATGAATATGAACGACCACCATCGCCACTCATAGCCTAGGATATTGTGCATGTTTCTTCTCTTTTGGCGAGAGCACCACTACCAGAATCGGGGCCGACGCCGACGGCTTAATCTACGCCGACGGTGGCCGTCGGCGTATATAACCCTACGCCGACCACCGGCGTCTAGCCGTCGGCGTACGAAACACCGTCGGCGTAGACAAACCTATGCCGACGGCCACCGTCGGCGTACAAACACCGTCGGCGTAAGAGAACCTATGCCGACGGCCACCGTCGGCGTACAAACACCGTCGGCATATATGTGGGACCGGCCACTCGACGGGTGACGTCCGTTTGACGCCGTCAAAGCTACACCGACGGTCCTGACGGACACCGTCGGCATAGGCTCACTTGCCACGTCATCGATCCGCGGCGGTGCCGCGTCATCGATCCGAGGGAGCTGCCGACCGGGTCCATATCTATGCCGACGGTGTAACCGTCGGCGTAGATCCATTCTGACTACGTCGACGGTTACACCGTCGGCGTAGATATTTTTTTTATTTGATGTTTCAAATTGCTTAGATCTTTTAGGATATTTGATGTTTTTGAGTGATTCTTTTTGCATTAGATTCAAAATTTTGTCTAGTTTCTGTTTGTGCCATTATTTTTCAAATTTGAATGGTTTAAATATGAATTATTTTCAAATTTGCTTCAAACCCTAGATTGTGAATAACTTGAGTTTAAAAATAGCTTTTAATTTAATTCTTTTTGCTCCTAGTCACATGTTAGATTATTGTCACAATAAGATTTATTTGGTTATTTTTAGAATAATTTAAATTAGGATTTTAATTAAAACAGTACTGTTTTGCTTATATAGTGAGTAAATGCATGAAAAATAGCAAATGAAGTCAGAAAGGGTTGAAAATTGATGACGTTGCTTCGAATGGTGCATACTGAACACACAAAAAGTCTGGAGTTTGAAATAAGATTAAAAAATTGAAATGCCTTTGTAATAGACGAGTTTTCGTCTGAAACCCTGATACTTCGAAAGAGATTGTCCATTTTGTACATGAAGTGCATCCAGTTGATTCTTTTTGCTATTGAAGAATATTATAGTTTTATTTTAGTTGATCATAACAGAATTTTTTAATTAATTATTTTTAGTTCATTATTTTTGCTATTAGAGTTTCATAAAGGTTTTCTAGTTCATTCTTTTTGCTATTAGTTCATTCTTTGAGCTAAATGACCCTGAAATTGAAAAGCACTTCAAATGAACTCGGAAAAGGTTGAAAGTTGGCATGGTATCATCATTACACCCACATAGCATGTTCTAAAAAGTTGAGAGGGTTACGGCAAAAACTGGATGCACTTCATGTACAAAATGGACAATCTCTTTCGAAGTATCAGGGTTTCGGACGAAAACTCATCTGTTACAAAGGGATTTCATTTTTTTGAACTTATTTGAACTCCAGACTTTTTGTGTGTTCAAAATGCACCATTCAAAGCCGCATCATCAATTTTCAACCCTTTCTGACTTCATTTCCTATTTTTCATGCATTTACTGATTTTTTTAAGCTAAATGACCCTGAAATTGAAAAGCACTACAAATGAACTCTGAACAGGTTGAAAGTTGGCATGGTATCATCATTTCACCCACATAGCATGTGCTAAAAAGTTGAGAGGGTTACGGAAAAAACTGGATGCACTTCGTGTACAAAACGGACAATCTCTTTCGAAGTATCAGGGTTTCGGACGAAAACTCATCTGTTACAAAAGGCATTTAATTTCTTCACATGTAACTGCAATGATATAGTTGTGGAGAGAAAGTCTTCACTTTTTCTTCGCTTGTGTCCTTTGCTTATTGCGCCGTAACCATGGATAATCTTCATTGTTTAACAGGGTGCTTGGGTCAGCCTTGACTTTGAAGGGAGGAATTTCATGAAACTTTTCATAATCTTCAGACATGTCTGTCTTGCCCTCCAATCCCACGATGTCTCTTTTTCCTGAAAGAACTATGTGGCGCTTTGGCTCATCGTATGATGTATTCGCTTCCTTATCTTTTCTTTTTCTCGGTTTGGTAGACATGTCCTTCACATAGAAAACCTGCGCCACATCATTGGCTAGGACGAATGGTTCGTCTATGTACCCAAGATTGTTGAGATCCACTGTTGTCATTCCGTACTGTGGGTCTACCTGTACCCCGCCTCCTGACAGATTGACCCATTTGCACTGAAACAAAGGGACCTTGAAATCATGTCCATAGTCAAGTTCCCATATGTCCACTATGTAACCATAATATGTGTCCTTTCCCCTCTTGGTTGCTGCATCAAAGCGGACACCGTTGTTTTGGTTGGTGCTCTTTTGATCTTGGGCGATCGTGTAAAATGTATTCCAATTTATCTCGTACCCTTTGTAAGTCAATACAGTCGAAGATGATCCCCTGGCCAACGAGTACAGCTCATCAAAAATAGTGTTGTCACCCATGAGACGTGTTTGCAACCAACTGCCGAAAGTCCTGATGTGTTCATATGTAATCCAGTCGTCACACTGCTCCGGGTGTTTGGAGCGCAGAATATTCTTGTGTTCATCGACATATGGGGTCACCAAGGTAGAATTCTGTAGAACTGTGTAGTGTGCTTGAGACCAAGAATGCCCGTCCCTACATATTATTGAGTCCGCTCCTAGCGTGCCTTTTCCAGTCAGTCTCCCCTCATACCGCGATTGAGGGAGACCAATCTTCTTAAGGTCAGGAATGAAGTCAACACAAAACCCAATGACATCCTCTGTTTGATGGCCCATGGAGATGCTTGCTTCTGGCCTAGCGCGGTTACGAACATATTTCTTTAAGACTCCCATGAACCTCTCAAAGGGGAACATATTGTGTAGAAATACAGGGCCCAGAACGACAATCTCGTCGACTAGATGAACTAGGACGTGCGTCATGATATTGAAGAAAGATGGTGGGAACACCAGCTCGAAACTAACAAGACATTGCACCAAATCACTCCTTAACCTTGACAGGATTTCTGGATCGATCACCTTCTGAGAGATTGCATTGAGGAATGCACATAGCTTCACAATGGCTAATCGAACGTTTTCCGGTAGAAGCCCCCTCAATGCAACCGGAAGCAGTTGCGTCATAATCACGTGGCAGTCATGAGACTTTAGGTTCTGGAACTTTTTCTCTGCCATATTTATTATTCCCTTTATATTCGACGAGAAGCCAGACGGGACCTTCATACTGAGCAGGCATTCAAAGAAGATTTCCTTCTCTTCTTTGGTAAGAGCGTAGCTGGCAGGACCTTCATACTGCTTTGGATCCATGCCGTCTTTTTCATGCACACGTTGTTGTTCCTCCCGTGCCTCCGGTGTATCTTTTGTCTTCCCATACACTCCCAAGAAGCCTAGCAGGTTCACGCAAAGATTCTTCGTCACGTGCATCACGTCGATTGCAGAGCGGACCTCTAGGTCTTTCCAATAGGGTAGGTCCCAAAATATAGATTTCTTCTTCCACATGGGTGCGCGTCCCGCATCGTCAGTCGGAACAGATAGTCCGCCAGGACCCTTTCCAAAGATTACTTGTAAATCATTGACCATATCAAGTATGTGATCACCAGTACGGAGGGCGGGCTTCTTCCGGTGATCTGCCTCACCTTTGAAATGCTTTCCTTTCTTTCAACATTGATGGTTGGTCGGAAGAAATCGACGATGCCCCAGGTACACATTCTTCCTGCATTTGTCCAAATATATACTGTCGGTGTCATCTAAACAGTGTGTGCATGCGTGGTATCCCTTGTTTGTCTGTCCTGAAAGGTTACTGAGAGCAGGCCAATCGTTGATGGTTACAAACAGCAACGCATGTAGGTCAAATTCCTCCTGTTTGTGCTCATCCCACACACGTACACCTTCTCCATTCCACAGCTGTAAAAGTTCTTCAACTAATGGCCTTAGGTACACATCAATGTCATTGCCGGGTTGCTTAGGGCCTTGGATGAGCACTGGCATCATAATGAACTTCCGCTTCATGCACAACCAAGGAGGAAGGTTATAGATACATAGAGTCACGGGCCAGGTGCTATGATTGCTACTCTGCTCCCCAAAAGGATTAATGCCATCTGCACTTAAACCAAACCATACGTTCCTTGCGTCACCTGCAAAGTCCCCCCACCTTCTCTCGATTTTTCTCCACTGCGACCCGTCAGCGGGTGCTCTCAACTTCCCGTCTTTCTTACGGTCTTCTTTGTGCCATCGCATCAACTTGGCATGCTCTTTGTTTCTGAACAGACGTTTCAGCCGTGGTATTATAGGAGCATACCACATCACCTTGGCAGGAACCCTCTTCCTGGGGCGCTCGCCCTCAACATCACCAGGGTCATCTCGTCTGATCTTATACCGCAATGCACCGCATACCGGGCATGCGTTCAAATCCTCGTACTCACCGCGGTAGAGGATGCAGTCATTAGGGCATGCATGTATCTTATGCACCTCCAATCCTAGAGGGCATAGAACCTTCTTTGCTTCGTACGTACTGCCGGGCAATTCGTTATCCTTTGGAAGCTTCTTCTTCATTATTTTCAGCAGCGAACTAAATCCCTTGTCAGATACACCATTGTCTGCCTTCCATTGCAGCAATTCCAGTGTGGTACCGAGCCTTATGTTGTCATCTTCGCAATTTGGGTACAACCCTTTTTTGTGATCCTCTAACATGCGATCGAACTTCAACTTCTCCCTTTCACTTTCGCATTCTCTCTGTGCATCAACAATGACCCGGCGAAGATCATCATCGGGCACATCGTCTGGTTCCTCTTGATCTTCAGCTTCCCCCATTGCAGCATCACCGTATTTAGGGGGCGGGTAGTTGTCATCATCCTTTTCTTCTTCGTTGTCTTCCATCATAACCCCTCTTTCTCCGTGCTTGGTCCAAATATTATAGTGTGGCATAAAACCCTTCTCAAGCAGGTGGAAGTGAAGGGTTTTAGAGTTGGAGAAAGCCTTCGTATTCTCACAGACAGTACATGGACAATGCATAAAACCATTCTGCTTGTTTGCCTCAGCCGCTTCGAGAAAATTATGCAGGCCCTTAATATACTCGGAGGTGCGTCGGTCACCGTACATCCATTGCCGGTTCATCTGCGTGCGTTATATAGTTCTTATTATTGAACAACATATAACTCTCTAGAGCATCTAATTAAAACACACAAGTAAGAACTTTTTTCTTTTAGAAAGAAGATAAGAAGAAGAGGCTAACCACGGTGTTGCCGGCGCCGAGATGGGCGCGGGCGATCGACGGCGGTGAGGACGGGGACGGGACAGGACGGACCGCCAAACCTAGACAAATCTTGAGGAAAATGGAGCTTGGACAAGGAGCTTCGAGAGGAGAAAGCTTAAGTGTGGCTCGGGCATTTCATCGAACACCTCATGTGCATAGGAGGTGAGCTAGAGCACCACAAAAGCTCTCCCACGGCCGGGCAAAAAAACAGAGCAATGCATTGCTGTGCTCGCGGGCGGGGGCTATATATAGGCCAACCATTGGTCCCGGTTCCAGCCACAAACCAATGGTTGTGGGCCAGGAGCGAGGCGCATTGGTCCCGGTTTGTGGCTGGAACCGGGACAAAAGGGGTCACCTTTAGTCCCGGTTCCAGCCACGAACCGGGACCAATGGTTGTGGGCCAGGAGCGAGGCGCATTGGTCCCGTTTCGTGTCTAGAACCGGGACAAAAGGGGTCAGACGAACTGGGACCAATGCCCCACGAGGCCCGGCCGGCGCCCTGGCCTCACGAACTGGGACCGATGCCCCCATGGGTCCCGGTTCGTGAGTGAACCGGGACTAATGGGCTTCTCAGGGGTGGACCGATGCCCTGTTATGTACTAGTGTGCCCTCCATCGAGACCGGAACTCGACGTACGCCTCCACGCCATACATCCCGTCCACCACTCGATCAACCCTGCAGATCACATACCCATCACCAGAGCGACGAAACAACTGGCGAATCGACACCATGGTGACCACCCGGCGAACGTCGCTGATCCGGGCGTGAAGAACGCCCTTGCGGCAGGTGAATTTGTGGCTTGGCATTTTTGTCAAACAGGCTGCAGGCAGTGGTGGAGAACAAAATTTGGTGGAAAATTTGGGGCTAGGATCTATGGCTCTGAATACCAAATGTTAGGCACCAGCTATGGATTCACTCAAGAAGAACAAGGTCGTTCCATTACAACTCAAACTACAGGAGGAATCTCAAGGAATGGAGACACAGAACAGAGAAGGCTAGAGGAGGAAGAACACGAACTGCAGAGGAGGAGAACGCCAGCCAGCAAAGCCGTGGCCAAAAGGCCTTTCCATCCAGCCGCCTCTCCACGTTGTCCTCTCCTCGTATTTGTAGTCACTGTCCCTTATCCTCTCAAGCAGGCCTGACCCAAGAGTGACGGCCCATCGTCCATAGCTTAGGAAGGTCGCTGACACAAAGCACCTCCCACCTTGCATGCGAAGGATCCCCTTTTAATAAGCTCACACCAGACAATAATGTTAAACGTATATCTCTACTTCTAAAGAAGGAGTTGGTACGTCGTTCGTTTCGTACCCATCGATCGATCCCCCTCCCACCGATCCGCTCGACCCCCCTCCCCCCTGATTTTCCTCAAAAGAACCCCCACCTTTCGTTCCCATATTTTTCCTCCGGTCTTACATACGCGCATAAAAAACCAGAAAAACCAAGCCGCCTCTGCCGCTCATCCTCCCCAACGCACGATCTGGATGAACGTTTAGGGCAAAAAGAGAACACACACGATCTGACGCGCCGCCGCCGCCACCCATGTCCTCCTCTCCCCCAGCCCTCCTCTGCATGCTCCTCCTGGATCGTGTCCCCGTCAGCCAAGTCCACTCCTCGGCGTGGTCCATCTCAGCCGTGACGGCGATGGCCATCGGCCAATAGCAGCCGCCAGAATCGCCGTCCGATGCGCAGCAGGGTGAGAGGCAAACCCTAGCTAGGGTTTTGTCCTTCCCCTCCCCTACCTATGGGTCCCTTCTTAGATGAGAAAGGCTCAGTCGTCCCCCATCCGCCGGTGTGGCCGCGTCTCGTGCAGACACATGACCCTCGGCGCCACACAACTCCTTGAGCACCCTTACGCGTGGTCACTGGCCGCAGCTCCTGGGCACGGGGTTTGGTCCGGCCAACGATGGCCTGTGAATTGGCTGTCCAGGTTTGTCACTCGTTTTTCTCCTTTTGTGCCTTCTTCTTCCCCATGATGTCACATGCGTACATTGATTAATACACAATGCTAAGTCAACCACTTTGTTGTGAAGCTGTGTACGCGTGTGCTTACTAGACCTTGCTAATTCAACCACTTATGTTAAACTGAAGTATCAATCAGGCTGGTTGGCTTTTCTGTACTTGTATGCCTACTAACCTTGCTTTTATATCATGATCCATTACCAGCCATAGAAAGGTTCTTCTGTAGCACTATGGTCACGCCTAGGTTTCCCCAATGCAAAATCGCGTGCGTGATCCACGAAGAACGACGTCTTATTCGCTACCGGCGCGGCCGCCGCGCTTGCGTGACGGTAGCCTACGCTGATGCCAATGAGGAGGAGCGTTTTTTTGGCTTATATATCCAAGCTTTCGTTTTTTTTATATATCCAAACACCTGTATGTCCATTTTCCAGATTCATTTTTCATAGTTGAATACTCTTCTGTGAATTACTTAATTTCAATCACAAGTGACAAATGTCAGTCTATTAGTTAACATGTCTATCTACGTTTCTTCTAAGTTTCAATTGACCTACTCTGAAGTCGTTCCTAAGACAGTGCCTCAAGCAAAGGGAATGAGCCTCAGATAGTGTATCTAGGGAGTTCAGGATCCTTTGTTGGGATAAACATTTGTGCAAGAGCAATAGGCTCGTCACTGTTGGTTGTTAGTACTGTTGCTTGTTAGTTCTAATTTTTTACTTCAGTTTATAAGGCAATGAAGTTATGCTTGACGCACGATATGAAGTTCAGCTATACTTTGTTTTTCTGAACATGTAGGTTTCCAGAAGATGTCATGAAGAATTTCTTTGAGAGAATTTGCGTGAGGTGTGTCCAAATGATTTTTTATCTTCTGAACATATTCTTGTATGACTAACTGAATTCATTTCCTTAAAATGTTGGTACTTTTCCTTTTTCATTTATGTTGCTCGACTGAGTCTCTCTCGGTGATCATGTACACTCCACATGCTTGCCCTTATTGAGTTTGCTCAAGTAAGAAAAACATGATATTTGAATCAAATAAGAAAGTTAATAATAATTTCATATTTTAAGTTTTAATGTTGCTAATTGCCTTGGAGTCAAAAGTGTAGAAAATAGAAGATTTGTCTATGGCTTAATCCAACTCTACAATTTTGGTACATAAAAAACTGCAAAGATAAAACTAAAATAACCTTTTTGTGTACTCATCTATTTGCTGCACAGTTCTATTATATAGAAGTGCTAACAAGTTAAGGGAGTAACCATGTTATCATAGTTCATCTAAAAGATAATACTTAAGAGGATACCGTGTGTGAAAATATGGTGACACAATGTGGATTAGTGCAACGTGGCACGCGAAGGTTTAAAAAGATCGACGGAACAGATCCAAGGGACAACATATATTACGATCGTGCTATGTGTATTAAGGATTTCTAGAAATGCATGAAAAATATGTTGTTATGTCTTGATACTTGTACTTATGATATATTTCACGTGTATCTTGGAGTTTTATGTTCACCTTTCGCACTATACTGGGTTCATGTCTTATCATTTCATGTATCTTTTCTCTGAGCTATACATGATTGTTTGGTCGTTAGAAATTTCACAACATTAAGTACTAGGAAAATTCCAATACAATCTGTCATTACTACTGAATGTGTCTCTACTCCTAAAGGAGGAGTTGGTACGTCGTTCATTTCGTACCCATCGATCGATCCCCCTCCCACCGATCCGCTCGACCCCCCCTCCCCCACCGATTTTCCTCAAAAGAACCCCCACCTTTCGTTCCCATATTTTTCCTCCGGTCTTACATACGCGCATAAAAAACCAGAAAAACCAAGCCGCCTCTGCCGCTCATCCTCCCCAACGCAATCTGGATGAACGTTTAGGGCAAAACGAGAACACACACGATCTGACGCGCCGCCGCCGCCGCCACCCCTGTCCTCCTCTCCCCCAGCCCTCCTCTACATGCTCCTCCTGGATCGTGTCCCCGTCAGCCAAGTCCACTCCTCGGCGTGGTCCATCTCAGCCGTGACGGCGATGGCCATCGGCCAATAGCAGCCGCCAGAATCGCCGTCCGATGCGCAGCAGGGTGAGAGGCAAACCCTAGCTAGGGTTTTGTCCTTCCCCTCCCCTACCTATGGGTCCCTTCTTAGATGAGAAAGGCTCGGTCGTCCCCCATCCGCCGGTGTGGCCGCGTCTCGTGCAGACACATGACCCTCGGCGCCACACAACTCCTTGAGCACCCTTACGCGTGGTCACTGGCCGCAGCTCCTGGGCACGGGGTTTGGTACGGCCAACGATGGCCTGTGAATTGGCTGTCCAGGTTTGTCACTCGTTTTTCTCCTTTTGTGTCTTCTTCTTCCCATGATGTCACATGCGTACATTGATTAATACACAATGCTAAGTCAACCACTTTGATGTGAAGCCGTGTACGCGTGTGCTTACTAGACCTTGCTAATTCAACCACTTATGTTAAACTGAAGTATCAATCAGGCTGGTTGGCTTTTCTGTACTTGTATGCTTACTAACCTTGCTTTTATATGATGATCCATTACCAGTCATAGAAAGGTTCTTCTGTAGCACTATGGTCACGCCTAGGTTTCCCCAATGCAAAATCGCGCGCGTGATCCACGAAGAACGACGTCTTATTCGCTGCCGGCGCGGCTGCCACGCTTGCGTGACGGTAGCCTACGCTGATGCCAATGAGGAGGAGCGTTTTTTTGGCTTATATATCCAAGCTTTCGTTTTTTTTAGAGAATACAATTGAGTTTGATATGTGTTTACAGGACGTGGTTTACGCCAGGGACAAAGCTAGAAAAAATCGGCACCGGTGTCAGCCACTACACTACCCACTACTGAACTATGGCAAGGAAATGTGAGTAACTTTCGGAAGACAATACGAAGATCGAAAATATGCAATTAGCAAACAATATAATAGTTGTTATTTTAAAATATTGTCATACCGGGTGAAGTCAAGAAACCTCTTAAAAATACAGAAGAAGAAAAAAAAACTAAGAAAAAAAGACGACCTTAGAGCTTCATTTGTAACTTCAAGCAAAGGATGAACAAACAAAACATATTATACTGACAACAATGGTACAAAACAAATAATACTAAAAAATATATGATCAAGCGAAAATTTAAAGTGACTTGATACTCACATTTGATAACTTCCATTCACGACCTTTCGGCTTCTCAAAGAGATCAATCATCGACAGTAAACAAAATTAGCAGCAAATTTAGAAGTTGATGCACCAAATGAAAGAAAATGATTCTCCTTAGCGCCAGCCAACAATACAGCAAGACTAGCAATATCATCCAAATTGGCAAATCTTTCATTTGCCCACACATTATTATCAATGTAAAAGTGAAGTTCATGACCAAGATCCATCAATTGTGTTGCATCGAAATCATGTCGTATTGTTCATTTCAACAAAAAATCATGCATAATCCCTAGATGAGTAAAGGAAGAGAAATTCAAATTAGAAGGTAAGGAATTTTTGTATGGAGGTCACACATGTGTGCGTACCTGGATGGAGACCTGGACTCGAGAACTTGCCTCAACGGACTATTAGATTAAAATTGTGTCGTTGCCAGCCGGCATCAAGACAAAATAATGTTGGTTCGCACTTGTGTTGTTCCTCCAAGAGGTGAGAGAGATTGAGTTTGCTAGGGTTTTTGGGTTTGGGAATTGAGGATTGAGGCGGCAAAGAGATGTATCGGTGTGGAACTGCCGCGTATATCAGAGAGACCAAGCAGCGATCAGATCAATGGGTTCTGAGCTTTGTGTTAGCGTCACTTGTTACCTTTTTTTTTGCACGAGTGCACGACTGTAATTGGGCTGACACTTTGGGCCTGTGCAGCTTCCTGGCGGGCTGGGGTCAATCGACTTTTTAGGCTGGGGTCAGAGACAGAACTTGTTAAGCGTGTTAGTTGGAAAGCTAAACCGCACTGGTGTCAACTGACACCAGCGGTTCTACGTGAGCTCCGTCCCTGGTTTACGCTGTGGTGAGCACTGGTGCGGCACCGGTGGAGGATTTGGCCCGCAAGGAGAGGAAGAGGATAATGGAGTTGATTGAGAGCCTAGGAATGCCGCTCGGATCGTACCTGAAGTTTGAAGTTGCAATGAAGGGCCAGAAGGTCGTCCCCCCACGCTTGCACCCACCTACCCACAAACAATCTATTGCTGATGCTGCTAAACAATATTTGGTTATCTGCAACCGTTTTAGTAATTTTTCTTTAAATTGTGCATAACATATCAGTATAAGGGCTAGAATTAGGAGTTTAGTGACCACTTCCATGCACACTGCATCAGCAATTTTGGTGCGAATACTGTGTGATTTGAGCAATGGTGCACTGATTAATATAGGAAGTGGAAGATTTAGCATTCAACAGTGGTAAGTAGTAACAAATTCGAGTGAAGTTAACTAGGAGAATCAGTCAATTTCAGTCTTTCAGAGAAGTGTGAGTGTCAGGAGTTGGTACAAGGCTACCATGAGTATAGGTTAGTTAGAATGTTGCCCAGTTGCTGTTAGAGCACAGTTTGTAGGCATTTTTTGTTGATTTTGCATGGCATTCGGGCTACCATGCTTTCTTAGAATTGCACCTTTTCACCCCATAAATCAGTAGCAGACTAATAGCCATGTGTAAGATTAACTTGATATATGTTTTATCACTGGTTCTGCTTAGGGCAATCATATATAGATCACATCCTCTTTTCATATGCAAAAGTTACAGGGTTTTTAAGATTTATCTGTGCTTTCTTGAAAGGTATGCTCGGATCACTTCTACAGATTTGGATAGGAAAGTTCGATTCTTCGTTACTAGAGCCATACGACCAATAAAGATGATTGGAAAGGCTCTTTCCAAGCATAAGGTAAATCTTGTATAGTTTATTTCTTAATATAATTTGGCCAGTACGATATCTATTTTCTGAAACTATATTGCCGTTGTAGATTATCTAATGAAAATTGCATTCTCTGTTGGGCGCAGATTCAGATATATTAATATGGGAAAAAGGCTCTCATATACTGCTCGAGGTCGGGAGGGTGCGGAGGCGGCTAGAGGAAGCGTTGGAGGCCGAGCTCAGCAGCAATGATGAGCTGTTGCTGGTGCCGGACCGGCGAGGCCTACGAAGGAACGGGAGTGGCCAAATGGTTCTTGAACTGGCCAAGCCACCATCTCTCACCGCTGTCGCCAGAGATTGTTTGGTGATGTCCGGTGCATCACAGGACGGACCGGAGGCACGGACTAGAGGCTAAGAGCAAAGGTTTTTGGCAGCCAAGATGAATATGAACGACCACCATCGCCACTCATAGCCTAGGATATTGTGCATGTTTCTTCTCTTTTGGCGAGAGCACCACTACCAGAATCGGGGCCGACGCCGACGGCTTAATCTACGCCGACGGTGGCCGTCGGCGTATATAACCCTACGCCGACCACCGGCGTCTAGCCGTCGGCGTACGAAACACCGTCGGCGTAGACAAACCTATGCCGACGGCCACCGTCGGCGTACAAACACCGTCGGCGTAAGAGAACCTATGCCGACGGCCACCGTCGGCGTACAAACACCGTCGGCATATATGTGGGACCGGCCACTCGACGGGTGACGTCCGTTTGACGCCGTCAAAGCTACACCGACGGTCCTGACGGACACCGTCGGCATAGGCTCACTTGCCACGTCATCGATCCGCGGCGGTGCCGCGTCATCGATCCGAGGGAGCTGCCGACCGGGTCCATATCTATGCCGACGGTGTAACCGTCGGCGTAGATCCATTCTGACTACGTCGACGGTTACACCGTCGGCGTAGATATTTTTTTTATTTGATGTTTCAAATTGCTTAGATCTTTTAGGATATTTGATGTTTTTGAGTGATTCTTTTTGCATTAGATTCAAAATTTTGTCTAGTTTCTGTTTGTGCCATTATTTTTCAAATTTGAATGGTTTAAATATGAATTATTTTCAAATTTGCTTCAAACCCTAGATTGTGAATAACTTGAGTTTAAAAATAGCTTTTAATTTAATTCTTTTTGCTCCTAGTCACATGTTAGATTATTGTCACAATAAGATTTATTTGGTTATTTTTAGAATAATTTAAATTAGGATTTTAATTAAAACAGTACTGTTTTGCTTATATAGTGAGTAAATGCATGAAAAATAGCAAATGAAGTCAGAAAGGGTTGAAAATTGATGACGTTGCTTCGAATGGTGCATACTGAACACACAAAAAGTCTGGAGTTTGAAATAAGATTAAAAAATTGAAATGCCTTTGTAATAGACGAGTTTTCGTCTGAAACCCTGATACTTCGAAAGAGATTGTCCATTTTGTACATGAAGTGCATTCAGTTTTTGCCGTAACCGTCTCAACTTTTTAGCACATGCTATGTGGGTGAAATGATGAAACCATGCCAACTTTCAACATTTTTAGAGTTCATTTGTATTGTTTTTCAACTTGAGGGGGGAATCGTGCCCGTCGGGTAGAACCGGAGGGAATCTAGTGGTTGGTTGGGTCCAGACCGTGTTCGGGGTTGTCTTCCTATGGGCTGACCTATCGCAACCAGGTGGAAGAGTCAACTGGTCAAAACCCGTCCGGCGAAAGTCAAAGGGCTAGATCTCGTGTTCAACGGGGCTAGGGTTAGTCCGGTCGGTGGGGCTTCCGGGGGTAGCAATGCCACAGAAACACCGCACTGGGCCCTCTTGCATGTGTGAAAGCGACGTGGCATGCGTAGACACCCGTCTTGGGGCCCCGGGGTGTGCCCCCCTCCACGGACGGAAGTGCCGCCGTCACCTGGAGGGGGGAATCGTGCGCGTCGGGTAGAACCGGAGGGAATCTAGTGGTTGGTTGGGTCCAGACCGTGTTCAGGGTTGTTCCTATGGGCTGACCTATCGCAACCAGGTGGAAGAGTCAACTGGTCAAAGCCCGTCCGACGAAAATCAAAGGGCTAGATCTCGTGTTCAACGGGGCTAGGGTTAGTCCGGTCGGTGGGGCTTCCGGGGGTAGCAATGCCACAGAAACACCGCACCGGGCCCTCTTGCATGCGTGAAAGTAACGTGGCATGCGTAGACTCCCGTCTTGGGGCCCCGGGGTGTGTCCCCCCTCCACGGACGGAAGTGCCGCCGTCACCTGGAGGGGGGGAATCGTGCGCGTCGGGTAGAACCGGAGGGAATCTAGTGGTTGGTTGGGTCCAGACCGTGTTCGGGGTTGTTCCTATGGGCTGACCTATCGCAACCAGGTGGAAGAGTCAACTGGTCAAAGCCCGTCCGGTGAAAGTCAAAGGGCTAGATCTCGTGTTCAACGGGGCTAGGGTTAGTCCGGTCGGTGGGGCTTCCGGGGGTAGCAATGCCACAGAAACACCACACCGGGCCCTCTTGCATGTGTGAAAGCGACGTGGCATGCGTAGACGCCCGTCTTGGGGCCCCGGGGTGTGCCCGCCCTCCACGGAAGGAAGTGCCGCCGTCACCTGGAGGGGAGAATCGTGCGCGTCGGATAGAACCGGAGGGAATCAAGTGGTTGGTTGGGTCCAGACCGTGTTCGGGGTTGTTCCTATGGGCTGACCTATCGCAACCAGGTGGAAGAGTCAACTGGTCAAAGCCCGTCCGGCGAAAGTCAAAGGGCTAGATCTCGTGTTCAACGGGGCTAGGGTTAGTCCGGTCGGTGGGGCTTCCGGGGGTAGCAATGCCACAGAAACACCGCACCGGGCCCTCTTGCATGCGTGAAAGTGACGTGGCATGCGTAGACGCCCTACTTGGGGCCCCGGGGTGTGCCCCCCCTCCACGGACGGAAGTGCCGCCGTCACCTGGAGGAGGGAATCGTGCGCGTCGGGTAGAACCGGAGGGAATCTAGTGGTTGGTTGGGTCCAGACCGTGTTCGGGGTTGTTCCTATGGGCTGACCTATCGCAACCAGGTGGAAGAGTCAACTGGTCAAAGCCCGTCCGGCGAAAGTCAAAGGGCTAGATCTCGTGTTCAACGGGGCTAGGGTTAGTCCGGTCGGTGGGGCTTCCGGGGGTAGCAATGCCACAGAAACACCACACCGGGCCCTCTTGCATGTGTGAAAGCGACGTGGCATGCGTAGACGCCCGTCTTGGGGCCCCGGGGTGTGCCCCCCCTCCACGGACGGAAGTGCCCCCCCTCTTGAACTGAGATTCTAGTTTAAAAATGGTTTGAATATTTGTGTTCCTTAAGATAAGAACTTTGAAACAAGATCACTCTTGAATATATTTTGAAAAGTTTATAATTCAAATTCTAAATCGTGGTGAAACTTTATGAAACATGATGATGCACTCTAGAACACGAAAAAAACTAATAAACTTGATAAGAATGAATTTTAATACAAACTCATAATATTATGTTTTAAGAGAATGACACAGAACAAAACATTTAGATATGCTCTTGAACATGAAGAACCACAATTAACCTTTTTGCCGTAATATGAGAACTTTTCCCCTTTTCACGCAACATGATAAAACACTATGGAACACAATGATGCAATCTAGATAGAAAAAAAAATATTGAAACATTAGATGAATGCATGTTAAATACAAACTCATGATATATATTTTTTTTGCAGGTGAAATAGTATATTACTCAACTCAAAACATCTGAACAATCAGCAATATCTAGCTTCAACTCAAAAAAATGAAAATACCTATGCCGACGGTGCCGACGGTTACACCGTCGGCATAGGCCCGCAAAAAATTTAAAATACCTATGCCGACGGTTACACCGTCGGCATAGGCCCGCCTTATCCACTCGACCAGACGGCACTCCTCCTCTCATTCCTTCTTCCCCACCCCGACCCCGCCCGTTCCTCCTGCGCCGCCGCCCGTCTTCACCCTCGCCGCCGCCGTCTCCACCGGTCCCGCCCCGCCCTCGCCGCCCAGATCTCGCCTGCCCCTGCCATTGCCCTGCCCCGTCCCCCCCGTTCCCGCCGCCGCCCCTCACCCCCGTCCCCGCCCCCGCCCGGGCCGGCCGCTCCGTCCCCGGCCACGCTCGGGGCTCCCCGTTCCCGCCCCCGCCAGGGCCGCCGCCGCCTCCGCCCGGGCCTTCCGCCCCGTCCCCGCCCCGGGCCGCCGCTGCCCACGCCCGGGCCGCCGCCTCCGCCGTCGTGCTGCTGCCCAGGTTGCTGCCGCCTCCCCAGGCCAAGGTTGCTGCCCCCTCCCTCCCTCCCTTGTTGATTTGCAGTGAATGGCACTAGCTAATATTAGTTGGTGCTGACATATGGGGAAATTTATCAGTGGATTGTTGTGCTGATGCAGAAGCCTCACCTTGCTTCTTTGATTTTAGCAAGCAAAACAGTAGCAATGTCACTGATACTATCACCGCAAGAAGAACTGCGGGCATAGCAATGTAGATGGCTAGCTTGTTGTTCCTTTTAGCAGGCAGCTTACATGAATTACCATTGGTACAGAGGTTTGGATTGTTGCCATATCTAGCAAAATATGCAACACAAGATATTAATGAAATTGTAAGTATCATTGCCGGATAGAAGGGATTGAACCATTTAGCTGGTACAGAAGGGATTGAACCATTTGTGGTAATAATATTGGTTCTAGTTATATTGGTTCTAATCAATTGGTTCTAGTCAATTGACTAATTTATGTGGTAAAAATTTATGTAGTTATATTGGTTCTAGTCAATTGACTAATTTGCAGTGAAACTCAAATTTATGTTGTAGGGCTGCTACTCAACCGTGCTAGTAATAAAAAAAATTACTGCTTAGCAGAATTTTTTTGAAAGAATTACTGCTTAGCGGATTAATAAACCTACAAGACTCATGCTAATTTTGTGGTAATTTCGTTGTTTGTGATGGTGCTCCTGATTTGCCTATTGGAAAATGATATGTTTCTGAAAAATAGTTCATTGGTCAGTGCTAAAAAATAGTCATTTGAGCAAAAATGGTAACTTGATGATCTAAGTTTATTTGTCGGTAAAATTTACAGGCTTTGTGGTGTTGCATATCTTTGGAGTCACCGTCCTCGAAGGCATTGGTCTGTGATCTCGTTGCTGTTTGACAACTTCCTCTACAACCGAGGGTGAGCTACGAATCCACCTTAATAATCATGTCACTAGATTTTCTTTTCTCGTCAAGTCGCGTAACCTAGGTGTCTCCCGTCCGAAATGGTTGCATGGATAAATATGCATTCAATTGCATATTTATCACCGCAACTGTTTTGGATTGTCCAGCGTTTTCCACGGACAGCCCGATGATGTGTAGATTGGGTACGTTCTCCATGTTCTACCCCGTTCCGAGACAGGATTTCGACGGCGCCTCCCCATTGTTCTCCAGAGCACATTCTCTCGGCTTTTTGCCGAGACGTGACAGTGATGATTCATATGGGTCCTAGCAGATGTACGTTTCATGTCTTTTTACTATGGTTTATTAATATGCTTATTTATCAATATCTTTTTTCTATGTTTTTTTCTTCATTATTATTATACTAATTGTTTGTTCTCTTTTCAATGCAGGTTTGCTAAGCATGGGCAAGGGCAAGGCCGATGGCACAGGTTTACTAAGCAAACTCGCATCGATTGCTACTCGGAGTGGTCGACCCTGTACTGTTCCGTCCCGACTAGTTGAGGATGACTCCTCACAGGGAGGTCAAGGGAGAGGTGGAGGGGGTGCGGGGAGAGCCCCTAGAGGTGGAGGGGGTGGGGGGAGAGCCCTTAGGGTGGGGTCGGGGCCAGAAACAACGCTCCCTCACCGACTTAGGGGTGCCCTCCTCTAGTGAGGTACCCTCCTCTAGTGAGAGACCCTCCTCTAGTGAGGTACCCTCTACTGAGGAGGAGTTTGAGGTGGAGGAGGAGGTTGGTGGTGGCAGCTGGGAGGGGAGGAGGTTGGTGGTGGCAGCAGCGAGGGTGGTGGCAACAAGGGGTGGCTGTGTGGTCGTGCAAGACTCCCCCCCCCCCAACCTGATACCGAGGAGCAGAAGTGGATCATTACGCCAGCGGGGAAAGCGTAAGTGCCCCTTAATCATATTTTAATTCTTTTGCTTGTAAACATGCTCATAAAAATAGTTAGTATAAGAAAGAATGTGACGCTCTTCAAGTAATGTGACCAACTATGTTCATATACTTTAGGGTGTAAATTTACTCATTTTGCTCGATTAGATTAGCCTGGAAGTCAGTCTATTAATTTGTCTTGTGCAAACAAATATGTTGTCTAGGACCATTCCTTTATTCAACATGTCCTAGAATAAATTAATATTTTTTTGGCTAATTTTAACTCAAAATCGTTTGCAGGGGCTGGAAAGTTGCTCCAAAAGTCCGTGTTCCAAACGGTATCCTCACTATCTTGCTGAAGGAATATTGGCCAGGGTTGTTCGCTCCGGCCCCAGTCAGGCACCCGACGCGCCTGGTTTTGGCCATGACCTGGGACCACTACGAAGCGGCTCCCCATGCGGAGTATGATACACATGCTAAGGCCGTGAAAACAAATTTTTGGGTAACTTCTCTTCTGAAGCATGAGTCTTGAGTTTCGTCCATAGTTTATCATCGAATGGTTTAACTCATGGCTTCTTCCATTCTGTTTTTATGAATAACTGTAGAAATACTATCGAGTTCTTGAGGAGAACAAGCACCTTGCCGAGAAGTTGTTTCAGAGCGTTGCGAGGAAGATGGCCCGCCAGCTGCAGTACGAGGTGCGCTGGGTGGCCATCTCGCAATATTATTACAACTATCGTAACATGAAGATGCCCAAGGAAGTCGCGCGGGAGGAGCATCTTACCTTGACTAGGGAGCAATACCTGTTGGTAAGTATAACAGACTTGTCATTCCGATGTTTGTGGGAAATTTCATTGTTTCGTGTCGACATGCCATTATGCTTTCATTATGTAGGCGTGTCCTGGTTGGTGTTATGGAAAAAGGGAATCATGGGCGGCATTGGTTGATGTGTGGCTCGGTGATGATGAAAAGTGGGCTGCTAAAAGCATCCAAAACCGGGCTAATCGAGGGACTGACGGAACACATAGTCAGGGAAACCGGAACCACTGGAGCCACAAGAGAGTTCAGGTATATCTATGTACATGAAACATTCTTCTTCTTCTATGTATGACTAACCTCTGTTTGGTGGTGTTTGGTGGTGCAGGAGGAGAAATTGAAGCGGCCGCTCTCAGACATGGAGGCGTGGGAGATGGCCCATGTGCGGAGTAAGCCCAAGGAAGGCAAGGGCAAGTACTACGGCAAGTCCGGCGAGCACCTTGAGACCTACAAGGAGTTGTATCTGGGGTACAATGCTGACACACCTGACCCCATAAAAGAGGCTATGGACGACAGGGCGGTGGTCGGCATAGGGCCAAAGAGTCATGGTCGGCATCCAGTTCTCGATGCTGTGGTCACTCCTTCTATCTCCTACACACAGCTTCGACTTACCAACCCGAGCCTGAGCTCGGGTTCGAGCACGCCCCGGGCTCACTTAGAGTCCCTCCTAGCCCAGCAACACTCTGTAAGGATTTTCCCTCTTATCTTCCTTTTTTCTCACTTTATTTTCCACATCGAGATGTTTTTATGAGTTTCATCATATCATATTGTAGGCCTTCATTGAGTACACACGTCAGGAGACCATGGCGTGGAACGCGAGAGTTGCAGCAGTCTCGGAACACGCCAGTCGCATGATGAAGGTTAGTTTAGCCCCTTTTAATTTGACTTTCACATTTGCACTGTAATTTCTTCTGACCTTCGTGTTTGCTTGCTCAACTTACACGCAGCTCGTTTTTGACTCCTGGGCGACCGGCACGGTTCCTGTAATGGAACCACCACCACCACCTGCTGGACCACAACCAGTGCTGCCTACTTTTGAAGAATTCCTGGCACAGCGTTGTCCGACTCCGGTTTGTACATCCCCAAACTATTCAACCATTACTTATCGTTTATTCAACACAATCATATATCTCTTTAACATGTCTTTTCAAACATGCAGGGACCCCGATCAACCGGTGGATCATCCGTTGGTGGTGGTGCCAATCATGGCATCACTCCGGAGTCACGGAGCCCGATCACTACTCCGATCCACCGAGGTGGTGAGTCACGGAGCCCGATCACTCCGATCCACCGAGGTGGCGACGGTAGCGGTGCCGGTAGCAGCGATGACCTTGCCTTCGGCGGTCTGGGCGGGGACGAACTTGGTGGTGGACGTCCTGGCGCGTAAGCCTCTGGACTTATGTCGTGTTTCTGACTTATGTGGTCGTGTTGTCTGACTTATATATATGTTGTTAGACTTATGTGGTGAACTTGGACATATCTGGTGGTGTGGTGAACTTGAATTTGAACTTATGTGGTCGTGTGGTCGACATATCTGAACTTGAACTTCGACTTATGTGGTCGTGTGGTGAAATATTTTGTCTGTGATTGTGCATATTATGTGAACTTGAAATATTATGTGGACTTGTGCATATTACTGTTGTAATTGTCGGTGAGCTATTTTGTGCATATTAACTGAAAATGAACCCAAAAAAAATTAGCAGTAGCTATGCCGACGGTTTAACCGTCGGCGTAGCCTGTCCCAGGAGTTGCCAGCAGCTGCCACGTGGCGGGCTATGCCGACGGTTAAACCGTCGGCGTAGGCCCAGAAGTACGCCGACGGTTTAACCGTCGGCATAGCCACGCCCCCAGGGAGCGCCAGGAGATGCCACGTGGCAGAGCTATGCCGACGGTAAACCGTCGGCGTAGGCCCCGGTAGATGCCGACGGCTACACCGTCGGCGTATCCTCCGCCCGGGAGAGCCAGCAGTTGCCACGTGGCGGCTCTATGCCGACGGCTACACCGTCGGCGTAGCTATTCCGTCAGACGCCGTCAAGTGGACAGGCGCCGACGGTATATACGCCGACGGTTTAACCGTCGGCATAGGTCCATATGCCGACGGGGTCCCTACGCCGACGAAACCGCCCGGGTACGCCGACGCTCGCGATCCCGACGGCCCTACGCCGACGGTTTTCGGGCCTACGCCGACCGATTCGGGCCGTCGGCATAGGCTGCGAATCTGGTAGTGCACATGGAATTAAACCAGAGGTAACCAATTTGCTATGTTCACCTGATCAGCTATTTGGAATTGATTACCTCTGTTTTATTTCTATGATACCCAAGCACCGCGTACAATTTGTAGGGTGCTCGTAGCTTCTCATCAATCTGGCATTGTTATTGGTGCGTATGTGCTTCTCATCAATCTGCCAGGGCCGCAAGTCGACATCACCGCACCAGGGCTGCCTGGGTTGGCAACTGCCGTCAGGAAGCAACCGGCCACCGCAGCACTGCTTTGCCGCCAACTCGCGCGGACGCGTCGGCCTTGACGCCGCCGCATCGACACCGTTGCCCCACCGATTAGCTGCAGTCTTCATAGCATTAGCTATGTGCTAGTCTGCACTTTCCATCACTATCTCTCACAACTGCTCCCCAGCCACCATCACTGCCTCTGTAAAGATTGTTCATGAAAGGAAAACATGGAGAATTAAGTGTCAGGATAACGTTCACTCATGAGATAGCTAATCAGATCAGGGCACGGTCATTTTTATCCTCTAATCGGCGGGCCGCTACTCAACCAAACGGAGCACCAACAGTATGTTCTTGCCTTCTGCCAGTCCCATTAATTCAGACGTACCTCGAGAAGATAGTTAAATGTCTCTATGATGTTCAAGAGAGAAATCTGTAAATGAGGACAATGCCGATAGCTGCAAATCTGTGAATGATGTTCAAGAGAGAAAGCTGTAAATGTCTCTCCAACCACGGAGCTGCAGCCTGCATGTAATTGGTCTTGTGTCTTCCAGCTGCAATTGAATTAGTCTAAGCGATCGAGGTCCTACTAATTAATTAAGCTGGCTGTTTGCTTGTTTCTTGTACCTACAGCATGCTCGCTGACTTTTTTTTTTATCGCAGTATGCAAGCTTCTAAGCGCCGTATCGAGGTCCTACTAATAAAATAAGGTGTGGCTGCTTTGCACTACTGGAATTTACAACTTTACCGAGTGCCGGAAATACTCGGCGAAAGCCGTTTCCCACTCGGCGATGCCTTTGCCGAGTATTGTTCTCGGCCCAGGGTACTCGGCTCGAATCCTGCCGGCAAAGCTAGGTTTGCCGAGAACCAGAACACGGGGACTCTGCAAAGTCTTTGTCGTGTTTCAAACGCGGTACTCGGCATAATAAAGTACCTAACGGGGCACCCACCAGATGATGGAAACGGACCTGACGGACGCAGTTTGCTTGCCGAGTGCTAGTGCAAGCACTCGGCAAAGGCATAGGGTTTGCCGAGTGTAACACTCGGCAAACCATGTGTACAGGAAAAAAATAGCGGCCATGGCCACCACCACCGTGCAGCGCTCAGTCGTCGACGTCATCAGCTCCGGCGTCCCAAGGTGTCACCATAGCCTCAAGCAGCTCAGGCCCTAGCCACCCCGCCGCTGCACGTACCTGCTCTTCTGCGCCTCCATTGAGCCTCGTGCCCGTCAGGGTACGACGGCGACGCCGCTCGCCATCGCATGTGGTGTTGCTCGGTGACTCGGTCAGATGTCGTGTGTGCTCAAGGTGAGCCTCACCTCCGCGCATGGTGGTGCCGCCGGCGACACGCATGGCCCTTGGTCTCCGTGGTTGGTGGCGCCGCCGCTTCTCGATGCATGTGCACGCTGCCGCTGCGTACGCTGCGGTGTGCGTGGGCTGCTGTCCTACCGTTGTGTGCATGTGCATCTGCTGCCACTTGCTGCTACCTTGTGTGGGCTGCTGCTCCTTGACGCTGAATGCTCGAGGGAGCTTGGGTCGCCGGCGTGCCTGTACTACTACTTTGCTACTTGAGAATGCTTGGTGGCTGGCGTGCTGCTGCCAGTTTGCAGCAGCAGCAGCAGTAGCTGCTGCTAATCCAACGCGAAGGACGCTCAAGGCCGCACGGCGACGGAGCTTGGTTGTCCGGCGTGAGAGAGAGAGAGAGAGATGGGTGGCCGGCGTGAAGAGAAAGAGAGAAGGGGAAGAGAGAGAGAGAGAGAGAGGGGATAAGAGAGACACGGGGAGATGATAAGGGAGCTTGGGTGGCAGGCGTGAAATAGTCCATTCGATCTGGAGTGGCGGGCGGTGTGGATTGATGACCGGTCATCGATCCGCGCCAATGCTTTCCAACCAATCAGGATGAAGGGTGTGAATTATGTGTTTTCTCTTTGCCGAGTGCACTCTGAAAAGAACTCGGGAAACACATTTTTTATTTTCTTTTTATTATTATTTCATTCTATTTCTTGAATTTACTTTCTTTTCTAGTGTGATATGATGGCACCATACAAGTTTCATGCTCTTCGGATTTGTTTGTGATGAATATGACTGTCACCTTGGTCATTTGACTTTAACACCATGAATGTTCATAGATGATAGTCCGTTTCGTGAAGAATTTTTTTCCAAATTTGTCATATTGAAATTTTGGTATTTTTCCTTGCAACTAGTACACATAAAAGGACTCCATGCAAAAGTATTGCATTTTTTGAACTTGTATTCTTTTTCTTTCATTTTCTTCAAAACGGGGTCAAAATGGTCGGCATGGCTATTCATGGCAAGGGGTTGAATCTCTCAAAAATCTAAGTGGTTCTCCCATATAATGACTACTTGTATACGTAAAAATATTTTTTGCTAATTTTTCCGATAGAGCTATCACACACTTGTAGTTCAAATTTGAATTACTTTCGGGAAATCGACATAAAGTCATTTAAATGTGCGAAAGTAGTTAGAAAACTAGAAAATGCATAAAATTTGGGAATTGTGCATAAACTATGGTCTACTTACTGTGATAATTGGAGTGGTGCCATTTTGCACCCTATTTTTTGTACTTGCTTCACAAAAAATACCCATTTTGGACAATTGGAAAATGAAAAATATTTTTTTTGTATAAAAAAATTGGAAACTCTATTTGGAAACATTGTTTGTAATGTGAATATGCACCTATGTGTCTAATTTGGTAACATTATAATAAACTATGCATTGAATATGGCTATCACCTTGGTCATTTGACTTTAACGCCATGAATGTTCATAGACGATAGTCTGTTTCGTGAAGAATTTTTTTCCAAATTTGTCATATTGAAATTTTGGTATTTTTCCTCGCAACTAGTACACATAAGAGGACTCCATGCAAAAGGATTGCATTTTTTGAACTTGTATTCTTTTTCTTTCATTTTTTTCAAAATGGGGTCAAAATGGCCGGCATGGCTATTCATGGCAAGGGGTTGAATCTCTCAAAAATCTAAGTGGTTCTCCCATATAATGACTACTTGTGTACGTAAAAATATTTTTTGCTAATTTTTACGATAGAGCTATCACACACTTGTAGTTCAAATTTGAATTACTTTCAGGAAATCAACATAAAGTCATTTAAATGTGCGAAAATAGTTAGAAAACTAGAAAATGCATAAAATTTGGGAATTGTGCATAAAATATGGTCTACTTACTGTGATAATTGGAGTGGTGCCATTTTGCACCCTGTGTTTTTGTACTTGCTTCACAAAAAATACCCATTTTTGACACTTAGAAAATGAAAAATAAATTTTTTGTACAAAAAAATGAAAACTCTATTTGGCAACATTGTTTGTAATGTGAAGACGCATCTATGTGTATAATTTGGGAACATTATAATAAACTATGCAATGAATATGGCCATCACCTTGGTCATTTGACTTTAACGCCATGAATGTTCATAGACGATAGTCCGTTTCGTGAAGGATTTTTTTTTTTCAAATTCGTCATATTGAAATTTTGGTATTTTTCCTCGCAACTAGTACACATAAAAGGACTCCGTGCAAAAGGATTGCATTTTTTGAACTTGTATTATTTTTCTTTCATTTTCTTCAAAACGGGGTCAAAATGGTCGGCATGGCTATTCATGGCAAGGCGTTGAATCACTCAAAAGTCTAAGTGGTTCTCCCATATAATGACTACTTGTGTATTTTGCTAATTTTTACGATAGAGCTATCACAGACTTGTAGTTCAAATTTGAATTACTTTCGGGAAATCGATATAAAGTCATTTAAATGTGTGAAAGTAGCTAGAAAACTAGAAAATGCATAAAACATGGGAATTGTGCATAAAATATGGTCTACTTACTGTGATAATTGGAGTGGTGCCATTTTGCATCCTGTTTTTTGTACTTGCTTCACAAAAAATACCCATTTTTGACACTTAGAAATAAAAAATTAAAATTTTTGTACAAAAAAATTGGAAACTCTATTTGGCAACATTGTTTGTGATGTGACACATAGAAGGAGAAAGCAGAGCAAACAAAATAAGCTAGAAGAAGAAATAAAAGTAAAATAGAAGAAGGGTCCTAACACGGACACGTACACTCCAAACTTTGGTACTAATTCACAGCGTAACATGGACAAGCTGGTCACACAGACACACTACACGTAGAAGCTAGCTTATACCAAAGCAAAGAAAATAAGATAGGAGCTAGCTTACCAAACTTTGATGTGCAAACACCTTTGCCGAGAGCTAGATGTCGGCAGCTCGGCAAAAGGTCCACGCCGTTAGTTAGTCGAACACAACACCGTCTATGGCGCCATGTCTGCCGAGTTTCTGGTCTTTGCCGAGTGTTTTTCAAGCGGCACTCGGCAAAGCGCCTTCTTCGCCGAGTTTTTCCGGTTCGCCGAGTATTTTTCTCATGAAAGTCGGCAAATCGCGTGCTTTGCCGAGTTTGTTGTTTTGCCGAGTGTGGGCACTCGGCAAATGCCTTTTTGCCGAGATCCCGACGAATAGGGCTCGGCAAACATAAAAGAACTCGGTAATGACGATTTTTCCAGTAGTGTTGCTTGCTTTTTTTTTTTCTCAGTATTGCAAGCTTTACTGTGAATTAAAAGCAATTAAAATGATGGAGCTGGTATGCCTACAGTTGATTCACTGATGTTGAAACTAAATAAATATTCTTGTGCCAAGGTCATACGGTGCACTAACTGCAATAGCTTATTTTCCCTACAACTTCATTGAAAGTTCCTTTGCCGTATCTAATTTTCTAAAGTTTTCCTTGTACCATTTTCCATGAGATTAATGTAATTGGGAATACCCGTGCTTGTTTGAATCATTTAGTTAATTATTTTTGTAGATAAAACTTGTATTTGTATGTTTTAGAATTACTATTATCCTGGTAAAATGACCACAAGTGAAAGGGTTGTAAAGATTATTCTTTGTCGAAGCATTATTGGTCTAAAAGACGTACATGCATCAGTAATGCTGTTGAGCTACTGTTGATTCTATAATGTCCTACTATTCGCAAAGTTCTATTTTGAGAAAAATTAGCAAATTCAATATTGTGGCAGCTACATGGCGCGCCCGCTCTAGCAAGTGAGTGCCCATCGAAATAACCATGAGCATATTTGCGTTGATTTTGATGATTGCTCTTCTGCCATGCAACAATGTTCATCGCACTTTGACCAAACACCTGTATGTCCATTTTCCAGATCCTTTTTCATAGTTGAATACTCTTCTGTGAATTACTTAATTTCAATCACAAGTGACAAATGTCAGTCTATTATTAACATGTCTATCTACGTTTCTTCTAAGTTTCAATTGACCTACTCTGAAGTCGTTCCTAAGACAGTGCCTCAAGCAAAGGGAATGAGCCTCAGATAGTGTATCTAGCTAGGGAGTTCAGGATCCTTTGTTGGGATAAACATTTGTGCAAGAGCAATTGGCTCGTCACTGTTGGTTGTTAGTACTGTTGCTTGTTAGTTCTAATTTTTTACTTCAGTTTATAAGGCAATGAAGTTATGCTTGACGCACGATATGAAGACTGCCATTTTGCCTTTCGACCTTGGTTTCTTCCTCCAGTAAGTAAATGCACATAGTTCTTCTGTAAATTAGATCATACTACTTGTTGATCGATCTCTGAGCTCAGTAATAATATTAAGCCTTAATCTGTTTATTGTGCAGACAAGATGAGAAAGAAATGCTACCCAAGAATATGTACTTTATAAACATTTCAACTGTGATCTAGAATAAAACTAAATAAATAAGGAAACAGTATATTCATATATCTTTTTTGTACTTTGATGGTTTCACACCACAAGTTCCGAGATGGTGATTGTGTTGCATATGTCTGCTCTCTTACTTTGTTTTTCTGAACATGTAGGTTCCAGAAGATGTCATGAAGAATTTCTTTGAGAGAATTTGCGTGAGGTGTGTCCAAATGATATTTTATCTTCTGAACATATTCTTGTATGACTAACTGAATTCATTTCCTTAAAACGTTGGTACTTTTCCTTTTTCATTTTTGTTGCTTTACTGAGTCTCTCTCGGTGATCATGTACACTCCACATGCTTGCCCTTATTGAGTTTGCTCAAGTAAGAAAAACATGATATTTGAATCAAATAAGAAAGTTAATAATAATTTAATATTTTAAGTTTTAATGTTGCTAATTGCCTTGGAGTCGAAAGTGTAGAAAATAGAAGATTTGTCCATGGCTTAATCCAACTCTACAATTTTGGTACATAAAAAACTGCAAAGATAAAACTAAAATAACCTTTTTGTGTACTCATCTATTTGCTGCACAGTTCTATTATATAGAAGTGCTAACAAGTTAAGGGAGTAACCATGTTATCATAGTTCATCTAAAAGATAATACTTAAGATCAGGATACCGTGTGTGAAAATATGGTGACACAATGTGGATTAGTGCAACGTGGCACGCGAAGGTTTAAAAAGATCGACGGAACAGATCCAAGGGACAACATATATTACGATCGTGCTATGTGTATTAAGGATTTCTAGAAATGCATGAAAAATATGTTGTTATGTCTTGATACTTGTACTTATGATATATTTCACGTGTATCTTGGAGTTTTATGTTCACCTTTCGCACTATACTAGGTTCATGTCTTATCATTTCATGTAGCTTTTCTCTGAGCTATACATGATTGTTTGGTCGTTAGAAATTTCACAACATTAAGTACTAGGAAAATTCCAATACAATCTGTCATTACTACTGAATGTGTGTAATAGTGAGAGAATATTAAACGGCACGGCCGGCTGCTATGCGACAAAAGTGCTAGGCGATGCAACACAAGTGCTCCTAAGAGGCGTGGTCGGCTGCTATCCTGTGGGTCAGACTGAGATCTTGGCGCTGTGGCGTGGCAGGTTGGTGATCAGCGGTATGGAGGGAGAGCTCCGCCGCCGGCAGCAGCGCGACTGGCTGATCTGTAGCGGCGCAGAAGGTGAGCTTGGCTGTAGGCAGAAGCTCCTCCGGCTGATCTGCTGCGACGCAGAAGTTGGGCTGGAAAGAAGCACGACCGGCTGCTCTGAAGTGGGTCATGGGGAGAGCTTCGTAAGAGAGAGGGATGGAGCTCTATTGGCTCGTGCATGACATCCAGCCCAATGGCATCATGCCCTGGTAAGCTTCTTATCTGTTCCAATTCTTGCACTTGGTCTTTTTCTTTCTGAACCTGAAAAAAGAGTTTGCCTTGATTCCTAATCATGCTTTAAAAGCTGATGTCCATCTCGTTTATCTTCCTACTGGTGGTAATGTGTGCAAGTATGATTTTATGATAATGCCAGATGTTGTGTGCCTTCTTTATTCATGGTACGAGTACTCTAAACTGGCCCGTATGATAATGTATCACTGCTATAGTGCACAAACGACGTGTTTTTTAATTATATTTTAGTTGACATGGATTTTATTTATCTTGTAAAATGTATAATAAAATTATGAATTTTAATGATTGATTGATTTTCATGGTCAGAGGTAGGCATGGTTGCGTGGCCACAGGGAGAATGGAGCAAGTAGCGTGTGAGGAGTTTAAGAAATGGGGACAAGGGACATTTTAGTTAATCAAGGCTCTGTATTAGTTTCAAGTTTTATCCTTGTTGTGGTCAAAAATTAAGGTTAGATTAACCACCATGTACATCTTTAATTAGTTTTAAATCAGAAATATAATCAAAATATTCTTTTGAATCGATAAAATTTATATAATTTGTACAAGTACAAGGTCGAGCATGAAGGTAGAGCGGGAGGAGGGGTGGGGAGAAGATTATATTTCGTTTGGTCTTCTTGCAAGGAGAGGATGGTTACGAAGAAATGACAAGAAACGGAAAGAGAATCGTTTTTATTACTGTATGGATGGAAACCACATGCCATCTTGTCCAACACATTTTTGCATTGAGTCAATTATTCGATCGCTATGTTTTTTTTATTCCGTGGCAATGCATGGTCATTCAACTAGAGAATTCAAATTTACAGGTTGTTCATCCACCTTTTTCAATCTATTTACATATTTGTCACTTGTCAGCAAGTTTGCATATGATGCTGGGAAGTGAACATAAGGACACATAAACGTTGCATTTTGAATATGAAAGAAACTCAACATCCAAATAACAAATTTATTGCTCTGTCCATCGGTGAGCAGGAAATGTAAGCATCCTTCTAAATAACATATTAGCTATCTTGAGGCTGAAAATGCAAGCATCCTTCTAAATAAGATATTAGCTATCTTCAGGATGGAAATGCAAGCATCCAATCTTGATATAATAATGAAACATAAGCACCATCATAGATTTTGCTGTTTCTTTTGATGTTGAAATCGATAATAGTTATTTTAGAAAAGTATATGCGAAAGGATCGCATGATATATACCATTTTGTATATCAGGCAGCAAAAACGCCATGGTGGTCGCCCTCGGCTATGACGGTGTGCATTCCTTGGCACTGGGAATCGGCATTGGACGTCATAGAGGGGTGAGGAGGGGAGGGCGACGCCGTGGTCGGGAATGGTGACGGTTGAACACCGTGGCGGGGAGACATGGCAACGACATCAACGAGGAGAGCAGGTCGGGGGAATGAGATGTGAGTGTGAGTGTTGTGCCATGCAGCGAGAGAATGAGAGAGTGAATTACCTTTTTTTAAATAAGAAGAAAAGGAGCGGCATTTTACTTTTTTTTGTTGGGGGGGGGGGGGGGGGGGGAGCATTTGTTTGCTATGAGAGAAATGTCACATATTTTTATATAGTGAAAAATATTAGATACCTTAAACAAGTCATTTCTGGAGAATAATTATCAACATATGATATACAAGTGAGCTTACAGTTTATTCAAATTGGAATGCGACTCACTCTACTAAAAAGGACAATGCCACTCACTCCGACTAAAATCGGTCACCTACTCGCATTTAGCATCTGACCAATGAATATATATTGTATATCAATTTTTTTAATATTGTTTATATGTTTACTTTTGTAGATCAGAGATCAAAACTGATGGCTTCCGATGATGCCTTGAAAACTGATGGCTTTCGATTGACAAAGCTTTATGATGGACCGGGCTGAAAAATCACCAGGTTTTACACAATCAGAACAGATGCATACAAATAATTGTTCTTTATATATTTATTACGCATGATAATACAAAAGGTGTGTTTCTATATATATTTATTTTGCGGAGTATGAAAGAGATGGAGATGGATTATGTCAACATTCAAAAAGAATCCATCGACAAGTATGTTGAGGCAATGTCGTTGGAAGGGCTAGAAAATTCACTGAGATTTATATACAACAAAAGGCCCGTGGCAACGCACGGGCATTTTACTAGTAAATTGATAAGAATCAGTTTAAAGGAGCCATGTGGGATTATTCAATACGAAATATTCACATGCATTAATACCGCAGGGTGGAGAATTCTAATTTGTGTACGTTGATGGTATGCGTGCGCTGATGGAGCTGGCCCAGTAGTTGCAGCGCAGGCTGAGGCCAATTCCGTTTAGTTGCCCGTTTGTAATCATATAAATAGGGTACAACTTGACTTTTGTCACAACTACTATCTCAACATGGCGACGCATCTGCATTGCCGCTTATCATTTTTCCCGCTCTCGTCGACGATGACCGCGTTGTCAACCTGAGCACAACACGTCCGAACATGATCAACAATAAGACAATGCGCTTGGTCACCGCACTTTGCACCTGTCATTGAACCGCGCCAGCACAAGTGAATGTCTAAAACTGTAGAAACTAATCTCGTCGAGTTAGATGCAAGGGCCACCTTCTGCGAGCTACTACCTGCACCTAGTCCATACGCCGACCGTCATACAGATTGACTATAATCAGGAGCAAGAAAACGATATCAGGAAATTTCTGAAGATAACACACGTACACACACCTTGTACTTAAGAAGTGATGAATCTCAGGACACAATATCATTATCTTCTACCAACCACTTCACACACCTCCAAATCAAGTCCATCTGTGAATCGAGAAAGCGGGGTTTGAATGAAGAGCGCTACTCTGCGCCGGTCGACCGGCCGAGTCGCTCCGCCGGTCCCCCGCGTCCGTTGGATGCGTCCATCCGTAAACGTTGGATCTGGCTCGCGGAGTCATGCAAAACTGAACCCGCTGAACGCATGCAAAACTGAACCCACTAAACGCATGCAAAAACTGAACCTACGTCGTCCGCCCGCATGGAACGGGCTGTCGTTGCCATGCGTCACAGCTTTGCTCGTTGACTCGCGATGCCCAGCTTCCGTGAATGCCCTGTCCACCGTCGCAGTTCGTCGTGCCTGCCCTGCATCGCCGTGGAAACTCGCTGTCGTCGCCTCGCCCCGTCCACCGTCGCAGCTCGCCGTCGCCGCCATGCATCACTGTCGCAACTGGCCGTCGTTGCCTCACGCAAAAAGCTCATTGTAACATGGCCTGTGCTGGTCCCAGCAAATCGTCTTGCCGGTCGCAGCTTGCCGTCTCGCTAGTCCCAGCAAATCATCTCCCCGATCCCAGCAAATAATCACCAGAAATTCTCAGCGACAAAAAATCACGCCGGTCACAACAAAAATGTCATCGGTCCCAGCAAAAATGATTGTCCAGCAAAAAAATGGCTTACCATCGTCGGGTCACAGCAAAACATCTCACCGGTCGCTGGTCGCAATAAAAATTCTCGCCGGTCCCAGCAAAAATGATCGCCAGTTCCAGCAAAAAAAATGGTTTGCCATCGTCGGGACATAGCAAAAGTTCTCGCCGGTCCAAGCAAAAAAAACTCGTCATTTGTAGCAAAATAAGTTCGCCATCGCCGGTCGCAGCAAAAAATCACGCTGGTCCCAGCAAACGATTCACCGGTTGTAGCAAAAAAAAAAATTGTTGTCGCCAGTAGCAGCAAAAATTCACGCCGGTCCCAGCAAAACAACTCGCTGGTTGTAGCAAAAATGCCCGGCCGTCACAGGTCGCAGTAAAAATTCACGCCGGTCCTAGCAAAACGACTCGCCGGTTGTAGCTCGATGTCGTGCCGGATGCAACAAGTCAACTCGCCGCCGTACCAAAAAACAACACCTCGCTCCAGCGTTCGGCAGTTGCCGGTTGCAGCACTGATGGCCGCCGTCTCCAGCTCACGCTGGTGCTGCTTTGCAACACCCGTTGTCGGTGCACCGGTTGAAGCATCCTGCGGGAATCACTGTCGGAGATCGCGTGGCCATGGACACATGCAGCGTCGGCACGCCCGTCGTGGCATCGCGAGGATGCCCAGGACGGTGGCGCTATGGCAGTGCGTGGTAGGTGTGCAGGCTCGTCGGCAGCCGGTGGCAGCCGGGGAAGGTCTGAAAATAGAGAGAGAAGGGAGGGGGCGGGAGCTGGGACAAGCTGTCCATGGCAATTGCAGTGAAAGCCGATGGGAAAAGGAAAGGGAAAACGAGTGGATGTGGGTGGGGATCGATACGGATCGAACGTTGTGCACGAGGGCCACCAGCATGTACGAAAGGATAAGAGTTGGAAGAAAAGCGGCACGAGGCCCACCAGCATGTACGACGTGGGTGCAATAGGAGCCAGTGGATCGATACAGATCGAACGTCGTGCACGTGACTGGCGCGACGCGCAGCCGATCAGCCGGCGGGAAGCATTTACCTTGAATGAAGTGGGGATCTCACATTGGATATCGTGTCGTCGCCTCGGCCATGTCCCCCTCTCTGAACTGAATGCCTGAAATATCCAAAAAGATGGAAAATCATTACATTAGCCAATATCAATGCATTAGCAACTGCAAGAAGTGAACATTCGCATTAATATGTAATCTGCAACATTATCTGTATTCTGTGTTCTCTATAAGCAGCAATTAATCATCTATAAACATGCATATTTAGGCTTAACAGAATGATGTTAGGGGGGGGCAGGGCCATTGCAGGTCCCCCCCCCCCCTGTCTCGCCACTGGTAGAGAGCACACACAACCCAGCTGATTTTTGTGCAGCTCAACGCCTGAACAGTTTCTCCGGCCCAAGGGCCCGATACAACGCGCGAACATCAGCCCAATAATAAAAACAAGCGCAAAAATTTAGTACCACCTCGGATAGAAAAAAATCTCAAAAATTAAAATTAATAATAAGGGTGAACGGATCAAAAAATCAGAGAAACGCACCTTGCTTTATTAGTAGGTATAGATAAAGATGAGCGTTAGACTACTTTAAAATTTATAAGGCTGAAATTGAAAATCAATTAGAGAGAAAGATCAAGCGTCTTAGGTCGGATCGTGGTGGTGAGTATTTTTTCAAAATATTTGATGAATTCTGTGAGGAACACAACATTATTCACGAGAGAACACCTCCCTATTCGCCCCAATCAAACGGGGTTGCCGATAGGAAAAACCGCACGTTGACTAACTTGGTGAATACCATGTCGGGCATGGCCGTTTTTATCTAAGGCATGGTGAGGGAGGCTTTGTTAACTTCATGTCATGTCCTGAATAGAGTTTCAAACAAGAATAAAGATAAAACCCCTTAGAGGAGTCGGTTCGAAGAAAACCATCATTTTCCTATTTGCGCACTTGGGGATGTTTGGCGGAAGTCAATATTTTAATCCCTAAGAAATGCAAACTTGGGCCAAAGAGAACGGATCATGTCTTTCTAGGTTATGCTCATCGGAGCATTGCCTATAGATTTTTAGTGGTTAAACTTTATGTACCTGATATGCATGTTGATAAAATTATGGAATCTCGTGATGCAACATTTTTTGAGAATATGTTTCCTATGAAATATATGCATAGCACTATTAGAATTTTCTCTGAGATATTTTTTGAATCTAGTGCATCTGATGAGTTTTTTGAACAACCACATGAGAAAGTCCTTGAGAAGAATGATAGTGAAGCTCCTCCGAGGAGTAAGAGACAAAAGATTGCAAAACCCTTTGGCAATGATTTGATTGTGTACCTTGTGGACGACACTCCCACGTCTATTGCACACGCATATGCATCTCCTGATGCAGATGATTGGAAAGAAGTTGTCCATAATGAGATGGACTCGATTCTTTCTAATGGGACTTGGGAGCTAACTCAACGACCCTATGATTGTAAATCTGTGGGATGTAAGTGGGCGTTCGAAAACAAGCTAAGGCCTGATGGTACTATTGAGAAGTACAAGGCGCGACTAGTGCCTAAGGGCTACACTCAGATAGAAGATGAAGATTACTTTGATACCTATTCACCCGTCGCTAGAGTGACCACCATTCGGGTGCTACTTTGCCTATCTGCCTCTTATGGTCTTACCGTTCATCAAATGGACGTAAAGACAACTTTCCTAAATGGAGAGTTGGAAGAGGAAATCTATATGGATCAGCCTGATGAGTTTGTGGTAAAGGATGAAGAGAGAAAGATGCGCAAGTTGTTAAAATCTTTGTATGGTCTGAAACATGCAACTAAGCAATGGCACGAGAAGTTTGACAGAACTCTGACATTTGCAGGCTTTGTCATTAATGTGGCTGATAGGTGTGTTTACTATCACTAGTGTGGGGGCGATGGTGTTATATTATGTTTCTATGTGGATGACATTCTGATCTTTGGAACAAACATTGATGCGATCAATGAGCTCAAGTCTTTACTATCAAAGAGCTTTGATATGAAAGATCTAGGAGAAGCTGATGCAATTCTAAACATCAAACTGATTAAGGATGAGAGTGGGGTTACTCTAACGCAATCTCACTATGTTGAGAAGGTCTTGATCTGGTCTGACTTTATAGATAGCAAGTCTTCTCCAACCTTATGATCCTAGTGTGACACTCGGAAAGAACAAAGAAGAAACGAGAGATCGATTAAGATACTCTCAAATTGTTGGTTCACTAATGTACTTAGCTAGTGGAACAAGGCCAGATATCTCTTCTGCTGTGAGCAAATTGAGCAGGTTCATGTCCAACCCGGATGATGATCATTGGCATGCACTAGAAAGGGTCTTGCGCTATATGAGAGGTACTATGAGTTATAGAATTCACTATTCAGGGCACCCTGGTGTGCTTGTAGGATATAGTGATTCAAGCTGGATTTCTGATGTTGATGTGCTCTAAGCCACAAGTGAGTATTTATTTACTCATGGAGGTTGCGTAGTGTCATGAAGGTCTTGTAAGAAGTACATATTGACGAGATCAACCATGGAAGCAGAACTTAGTGCTTTAGACACACCCACTGCTGAGACAAAATGATTGCGTGAACTCATGATGGACTTGCATGTGGTTGAAAAACATGTACCGACTATTCTTATGAATTGCGACAACCAAACGGTTATCGCTAAAGTGAACAATTCTAAGGATAATATGAAGTCCTCAAGACACGTGAAGAGATGTTTGAAGTCTGTCAGAAAGTTGAGAAACTATGAAGTAATAAATGTTACGTATATTCAAATAGACGAAAACCTGATAGATCCCTTTACAAAGGGACTATCACTAAATATGATAGATAATGCATCAAGGGAGATGGTATGAAACCCATAGATGTTATACCATAGTAGTAACCCAACCTTTGTGATCGGAGATCCTGTGAATTAGGACCTGAGAAGAACAAGCTATTGGTTAACAGAGGAGAGTAACATGTAACCCTCTTTATGTGAAGATGCAAAACTCTTAGAGCTGTAAAGCTCAGAGCTGTAATGCAGGTTGGCATGATGCCTTGAAGTGATTCTATTGACTATGATTAGCAAAGATGATGTCCTACATAGGAGTTTTGAAAAAAACGCACCTATATGAGTCCCAACTGTAAACGTCGCAGTCTACGAGACTTGGGTAATCTCTAGTAAGCCCACGAAGAGACCAGGGAACAGCGCGGTAGCCTACTGGTAGCCAAGTACTGGTTATGACTTTGAGTGAAACCCGTTCACACAAAACTTGCAATTCAAGGCATGGTCCATTGTCAAGTTCTGGATGGATGTAGCTTAAAGATCAAGGTAGAAGTTCAACTTAACAGTCTCTGCTGAAACACTAGTAATAATAAAGGACGGTGCGTTTCTCCGATTTTTTTGTCCATCCCGAAGTTGATATTAATTATCCACCATTGCCACCCATAAGTCACAAAAATACCCCTTCGTTTTTTTCGTCCATCCCGAAGTTGATAGTAATTACCCACCATGCCACCCATAAGTCACAAAAATACCCCTTCGTTTTTTTCGTCCATCCCGAAGTTGATAGTAATTACCCACCATGCCATCCATAAGTCACAAAAATACCTCTTCGTTTTTTCGCTCATCCTGAAGTTGATAGTAATTACCCACCATGCCACCCATAAGTCATAAAAATACCCCTTCATTTTTTTTCATAGGTCGTTTCATTGCACACGAAGTTGATAGTAATTATCCATCATGCCACTTATAAGTCACAAAAATACCCCTTCGTTTTTTCTCATAGGTCGTTTCGTTGCACGCAGCGTTTTGTACGTCATCCTTTTTCTTTCTTTTTTCATCGGTCGTTTGTGTTGCATGTAGCCTCAAAAAAGAAATTGCGGAACAAGGACTCAAAGAATGGCCATGTTGAAGGAGTCCGCATGCACGAACCGGCTGTTGCCTCTGCGTTTCCACGCAAGTGGAAGGGCAGGACGACTCCGACGCTAGACGTCACCGATGACGTGCTACCTGGTTGATCCTGCCAGTAGTCATATGCTTGTCTCAAAGATTAAGTCATGCAAGTGCAAGTATGAACCAATTAAAACTGTGAAACTGCAAATGGCTCATTAAATCAGTTATAAGTCATCTAGCTAATGTTGCTGGAGAAATAAAGGAAGGTACCCTTTTATTCGTTAAGCGAGTTTTCTAAACAAAAGCTTAGAAGCCACAGATTGATCCTGTAAATCCGTCGCTCGCACGTACTCCTCGACCTTTGCCTACACTACGCAGTAGTCCTGCTGGGCCCTTTTGGGGCGTCATCGGACCGGGCCACGCTGGGCCAAAACAAAAAAAATGCTACCGTGGAGAATCAAACTCTTACGGCCTCCTTCAATTCACGAGGGTTCAACCAGTTCAACTAGCTTTTGATTGTGATAAAGATAGAGTTCACTTATTAATCAATAGTCCCACCTTGCTGCTTTACACCGGGTCTCACTAATTTATATATGTCCGCGGGTAGACAATCAACAAGCCCCTTCGAAGGAAAGAAAAGAATTATGATAAACAGGGTGATGTGTGCAACATATATGCGCTCTAATTTCAGCGGAACCATTGAAAATTGAAAGAAAATAGCCGGTTAGAAGGAGAATCAGTAAAAATTGAAAATGGCAGGAGGACTTATTTTTTTCCCGTTGCAACGTACGGGCTCTTTTGCTAGTACTACCTCAAATGAGCAACGCTTGTTTACCGAAGAACGGAATAGTCCAGTCTGAAACTGCACTCTCTCCTAGGCCTCATTCCTGGGTACCTTTGAGGCCCCATAGACACAGGGGCGGAGCTTCCCTCAGACGCCCCAAAATCACTAGTTAACGAATACCCTTGTAAATGTCATTCCATTCTGTCGACGGGTGATCGTCGAGATCAAAGCTTAGAGAGAACTTCTAGATTGTTCGGTCATGGGTTAAAACACACTCAAATCACTTCAGAGATGCGGACGCAGTTTACCCAGATTCAGGCCATCGCGAGGTGTAATACTCTACTCCTGTTTTGCGTGTTCTTGTTGTATACTGAGAGCTCTCCTGATTACAATGGGTGCATCGAGCTCTAGGTGTTCTAATGGGGATCCGTCCTTGGGGACGACTTCGGGTGCTCCTTATGTAGGGCGAGGAGGGCTACACGACTGGTCCGTACACGTTGATGGCTCACCATAGCGAGATGACACTATTCGCATGTCGTAGAAACGACGCATCAGGGACCGGTCAAGCAGAGGGGTTTTCCTTAGAAGTGACCCATCTCTGACACACGCTCACGCATGCCTACCTGCCTCTTCAGGCCTCTAATCATGCGTCCTTCCGCACGGACTATGACAAGACAACACGCCACTCGTGCCATCACGTGTCCTCACGACGCGCTACCTGCCAGCGATATGGGCTCCGCTGACACAGCCCAGTGGTCCTCGGGAGTGATGGGCCGCGCCGTGCTCGTGCTCGGGGATAAGTTCCCGAGTGCCACCCAGTACACTTAGCTGGATCCTGATCTTTGTGGTGCCAAGACTGTCTCTACATGGTGGCCCTGGGGGACCACGTTTCCTCTTCCACCGTCAGTAGCCCCTGGGCCCACACTTCCAGGCACTGTCCCATTGACGGGAAATGACAGGAGGGGAGGGGGCCTTTTGCGAGAGGCTGATGCAGGCGCCAGCCCATCCGTGCTTGGGAATAAGGCGCCGCTTGGAAAGATGCACCACCCCCCAAGCCTCCCGCGCGCGCGTGCGCGCCTGACGGTTCAGGAACACCTTGCACCTACACCTCGTGGAAAGCACTTCACGAGCGCTTAGCTTGCGGTAGCTCTCGTTGTGCTCCGCGATGAGATCAACCCCTTCATTCCGTGAGCGCTTACGGGCGCGAGAGCCCTCCGTACCCTTCATCTTCACCTACAAACAAAAATGCCAACAATCTATAGGTACTTTGCACTTTGTTTCAATTTTAATATTTCTAGATAGTAATTGTATCTCTGGTTACAATTTGTTATGTTTGATACAATTAGCAAACATGCCCGTGCGTTGCAACGGGAGAAAAACTAAACTATGCACCTACGGTTTCAGACTTTTAATATCACTTGACACCAAAGATGGCTATGATCAGAAGGATAGATGGATGGAAGTGCATACTTAGTTTTTATTCGCCATCGGTTTGTGATAACTGAAAGGTTAACCAAGCACAATGTACACATGAAACGCACTGCTAATTCAGTTCAAATAAAAACAACATGATTTTTCAGCAAAAAGAATGTTATGTGATCCAAATGAAACAGTTGTTTAGATATATCTAGTGTCGATCGAATCTACCGTGGCCTTGGCAGAAGCAGTAGGCATCCAGCCATAAACAGATCACTGGCTATATGTATTTTTAATTATTTTCTTGACATGCACTGGCTATCGGTAGATAACATAAGAGCCGGGATCCAATAGTTAGCCTGAACAAATTAAGACCCCAAGTCGCCAAATCAAAATCTGCTCGTTTGCGCACGTGTACATAGTTTGAACATGCCATAACTCATAGAAAGTAAATAGTATTCTCTCTGTAAAGAAATATAAGATCGTTTAGATCACTATTGTAGATTATATTGTCCTCAAGTGATCTTGCTTGAGAGGACTATCTAGAAAAATGTCAAAAGGAGAAAGATAACTAACTTTGACCAGTTAGGCAACCTGGGGGATTCACATATCCACATTTTACACACTTTATAGAGCCACCGGCGATGCTCCCGCGACGTTCTTACGCCTCCTCTGGCGACGCTCCCGCAAGCGTCCGGGAGGCTAACCCTAGCGCCGCCACCTCCCCTCCCCTCCTCCTCCCTCCTCCCTCGCTGCGGCCAGGGGGCGCGCGCGGGCGAAGCCCGTGCGTCGCCGGCGGCGGCGGGGCTCCTTCGTCTCCTCGCGTGGGGGGTGCGGCGCAGGCCGGATCTCGCGGGCCGGGATGCGGCGCTAGATGCCGGGCGCGGCAGCGCGGCGGCGCTCCGGAGCGGGCCGGCGATGGTGGCGTGGCGGCGGTGCGACGGGCGGCATGGTGGTGGTGCAGGCCAGCAGGTGATGACGGCGGCGGTGGCTTCGTGGCGGCGAGTCCGGATCCGCCCTGACGCTGCGGGTCGCGGGCGGCCCTCTCGCCGTGGCGCTATGGTGAGGGGGCGACGCGGCTGTGGTGGAGGTGGGCGGCCCCCGTCCAGTCGGGCCCTTGCGGCTGGACGGCGGCGCTCGGCGTGGGAGGGCCTCCCTGGTGGGCTACCTTGGCTGCGGCTACGGGTCAATTTGGTATCCCTCGTCGGTGGGCGCGCAATTGCTGGTGGCCTCGCGGGGATGTGTGCGGGCTGCCATGGTGGGGCGACACGGGGGTGTGTTCAATGGGGAGCTCGGTAGGAGGGATGGGTGACCTCGATGTGGTCGTGTCACCTGTCGCCGGCACAGGGGTGTGCCGGTCCGGATGCGTCCGCTCCTCCTTCTCCCCCTTTCCTCGTGTTCGGCGGGGAGCTCGGTAGGAGGGATGGGTGGCTTCGATGCGGTCGCGTCACCTGTCGCCGGCACAGGGGTGTGTCGGTCCGGATGCGTCTGCTCCTCCTTCTCCCCCTTTCCTTGGCCGCGGGCGGGTTGGCGTAGGTCTGCCGATGTCCGGGGCGGAGCGTCTGCTGGTGGCTCCGTCGGTCGGGGGCTGCCGGTTGGGCCAAAGCCGGGGCCTTTGTGTGGTCTCGGGGTTGTCTGGTTGCAGGGTGGCAGGAGGCGCGGCGTTTGGGGGCGGAGCGTGCGTCTCAGGTGCGGGCGGGCAACCATGGCCACGCGGGTGGTTGACGGAACTAGGGTGAGACGGAGGGGGTGAGCGCCGGTGTACACCACTTGCCCAGTCCTTTGACTGGCCGACGGTGGCGGCGGCCGTTGACGCCGTATCCTTCCTAAAGGCTCCGTCGCGGCGTTCCCTCTCCTGTCATCTTGCTCCGGGTGAAAACCTGATCTTTGGGATCGGGCGGTGGCGGCTATCCATGGTCATACCCTTCTGGGAGGCACCGCTTTGGAGTCCTAGCTTCGTTGTTGTCCGGCTCACCTCTCTATTGTGGATGTTCATGGTGGAGGTCTCCATCGGCTCCAAGCGGTCTTCCTCGCTCATCTATAGTTTGCTTGGTTGTCGGTGGGGTGGTGTGTCGGTGCCCGGCACCTTTGTATCTTGCCTTGGGTGTGTGTTGGGTGCGGTGGTGGTATGTGTTTGTATCGGTCTCTCGGTCGTAATCGGTGATGGTTGCTTTATAATATAAAACGGGGAAACCCTTTTTGGGTATAGAGCCACCGGCACCTTGTCCTCCCTAGCCACTCATAACACCTCTCTTCATAGTCCATTGTTCTGACCTGCTGCATTCCTCGATTGCAGTACATTTGACTGTTGCATCTGAAATCACATGAGTTCATAACCTGGGCACTACCGAGAAAGCTTCGCTGGACGCGAAAAATTGTTGCTTTTCTTCGGCCGCTGTAACGGGAAGTACCAATCTCCCCTGATCCTCTCTCTAATATCAAGAAAATCAAGCAACGGAGCCTGAATACCTCACCCTCGAGCGTGGAGTGGCTCTGAAGCTTAGCACATAGTTTGACTGATCCATGTCAGGGTGGACGACACGAGCGGTCTTTCGGACCGGCTCGTGGCCCGCTCGGTCCTCTCCAGCTCGGGCCTAGTCCGCTAAATAATATGGCCGGTCCGGTCCGTGAAAAGGAGACCGAAATTCGGTCGGTCCGGTCCGATAAAAGCTCGGTCCGGCTCGGAGGACCGAAGGCCCAGCCCAAGAGCTAATCAGGGAGCGCAACACATATAGACCGTGCGTGCGTGCGTGACCTAGCGACCTAGGTACTGCCGCCGCCGTCCTCGTCCATGCCCATGGCGCTGTGCGGGCTGCTTCCTCTCTCCCCTGCGCCGCCCCATCTCCCTCGCCTCCCTCTCGCCGGCACCGTCCCCCTCTCCCTCGCGCCGCTGCGCCTCTGCCTCGTGCCGCTGCTCCCCCTCTCCCCCGCGCGGCCGTGCCGCTCCCTCTCTCTCCCGTGCCTCTCCCTCGCGCCGCCGCGCATCAGGAGCGTCTTCTCCGGCTCCGGCCACCGTGCTGCTTCTCCGACCACCTCTCTGACATCCTGGGCCCACATGGCAGTGGCTGGACGTCGCCGGGACCGTGAGGACCGCCGGTCCGCACCGAGCTTCACCTCCACCGGTCCGGTCCCTGAAATCAGGACCGCTGCACTGATCGGTCCGGTCCGGCCCGGACCGCCGGCGGCCGGTCCAAACGACGGCTCGGACCGGGACCGGACCGGCCCGGACCGTGTCCAAGTGATCCGTGACGACCGGCAGGACCCAACGGCGGGCTGGCGTGTTCAGCGTTCACGTGAGGCGCTCCTGCCGTGCCGAACCCTGATTCAAGTCTCTTTTTTCTTTCCGTGCGGGACGGATACATCGAGTTGCTTTCCCGTTTTGTCTAGACGTACTAGTCTGCAGAAACACTCCAAATTAAACGCAATTTAATTCGCCAGAAAGCGGCCACCGAACTCGTTCGTGCATCACGTACGCGCCGAGTTGATCGATCTCACCCCTCTGATCTCCAGCGGCGAGCGCGCGAGTGTGTCCAAGGCGCCGAGCGTCATGGTCGACACGTAGCAAGCACACGTGGACATGCACATTTCGTGCACGGCGTTGTGCTAGCTGCGCCCCTGCTCCGATCCCTTCACCAACCATAACGCCATGGCCGCTATAAATAGCAGTAACCTACGGACCGCCCCTTCATCGATCACATCGCCATCAGTCAGACACAAGCTGAAAAGGTCGCTAGGTGCCTACGTGGTGTCGCTAGGTATCAAGTACGATGAGGTCGCCGGTGGCCTCCGCCGTGGCCCTCGCCGCCATGGTGGCGATTGTCGCCGCTGCTGGGAGCGTGGAGGCCGAGTCGGCGGCGGCGTGCAACCCGTCACAGCTGACGCCTTGCGCGGGGCCGGTGCTATTTGGCGGGCTGGTACCGCCGGCGTGCTGCGGCGCACTGCGGGGCCAGCTGAGCTGCCTGTGCGGGTACGCCCACAGCCCGAACTACGGCGGCTACATCCACAGCCCCAACGCGCGGCGCCTCTTCGACGTCTGCCGCATCCCCATGCCGCACTGCGCGTGACGGCTTTAGGCTAGACGTGCGTGCTATGTACAATTGCCACACACACATATTGTACACATGAATAAATGGGCCCTTGAAAATTAGAATATGTCATGTATTTGTTGGTTTGATCTAACAAATTAACATGTCAGTTTGATCTAACGGCCTATCTATCTATACTACTTATAAAAGAACGAACATTTTCTTTCTTAAAGACACCCAGCAAATGTACACATGCAGATTACCATCGCCGGGTTAGCCTCATCTGATTAAATCTAACTGTCAAGATTAATTTAATTCAGGTCTAATGTGCGCTTAGCAATAACGTCCGACCGGACCGCTCCATCGGCAGAGGAAAAAGTTTAGATATTGAGCTGTACGCCTGTACTTTAGAATGTAATCTTGGTGTTCAAACTGCATCACACCATTACTAAAAAGATTTGGAATTTATCTTGTATGTGATTGGTTTGTAGGGCCGTAGGCTGGTGACATACATACTGGTTAAGGGTAGATATATGTGATTTGTGTGCCGTGTTGGATCCAGGTAGCACAATGCTTCAGACTCAGATCAAAGGAAAAAGCTGATCAATAGGTTTCAGCCATGGTTAACCTCTTGCAATTTTGTGATGCCAGGTTTTAGCCTAACTTTTTGTGTCAACGGATGCAGATTAGGTTGGTGGCCTGCATCTGTATTTCTTTGCAGTTTTTTTCGTGTTGTTTGGCTAATAGTTCTGCTCTGTATCATCTCCAAACAAGGGTTAGTTAGCTATCTTCAGCTCTTTTTTGCACACAAACACTGCATGTATTTGTACATATAGCAGGATTTAAATCCTTTTTGTATTTACATGGCAGAACTACCACTTAAATTAGTGTCTCTTATTTCTTCATTAAAAAATGGTTTGTTCTTTCAGTTTCCTCCAAGTCCAAGTTCAGTTTGAACTATCTAAACAGGGATTTACTGATTGTATATTCTTTGCACACTTGCTTTTTTTTTTGGCTGATACTGTCGCTGTGATTAGCAAAGTAAAGTAGAATCATAACCTTTTTATATGCTTGGTTACTCTTTAGACTATGATGTTGAAGACATAGGTTTACCTCTTCAAACATGTCTGAACTATACTGCGCCAGAATTGGTCCCTAGTGGTGATTCTAAAGTAGGCTCTACCTGTGACATATTCAGTTTTGGATGCCTGGCTTACCACTTAGTTCCTCATAAACCACTTCTAGATTGCCATAATAATGTGAAAATGGTATCTCTTTAATCTGGCACATGCTTTATCAAAATATAATGTATTTAATCTGGACTTCGCTCTACCTTTGACATATGGTACGGCTACATATGCAGAAAATACACTGACATGTCCCTCTGTTATTGTAGTATATGAATTCATTGACATATTTAACAAGTGAAGCCTTTTCTAATATTCCTACTCATCTGGTGGTTGATTTGCAAAAGATGCTATCAGTTGATTTGGAAGCACCTCCATCCTTTGCGACAACTGATAGCTATATTCTTGATACTGATCTATTACTTTATCAGCAACATGAATGAATCAAATCAAAATCTTCTTTCAAGAGTAAATGGCGCTTCTGTTGCATCTTGTGTAAACATCAATTACAGTGTTGATGAAGAAACCAACTCATCTGAGAATTTATCAGCAAATAAGGTAGCACATCTTCTAATTTGTTTTTTATTTTCCAAGTTTGTTTCATTCAATTCTTTACCTTACCCTTTCAGGTTTCAAACAAGTCTCTACGAGGTATCGACACAATCGATCTCGCCCCGCATCTCCTTTAGGTGAGTGTGCTGGACGCATGGGAGGGGAGCAAAAACCGTGGAGTTGTCAGTCTGTCCACGCTCTTTCTAGAGCTGTACTTGTGCACATCAGGAAAGCAGCTAAGCTGCGGGGAAGCTGAGTAAGGGTTGATTGCTGCCAGATGTGTGGAAGCCTATCCGAGGCCTCTACGATGCTTGGCGAGATGTTGAAGGAGACCAAGAAAGGGTTTCTAGATATATATGATTTGTATCCCAGGTTCTTTAGATTGTGAGTGTGTAAATCTCTGAACTTGACTGCGTATTAATTAAGCAAAATGAGACCAAATTCGTTTGTGGCATTTCTTTGCCTAATGTACTTGCTGGTGATTGCATAAAGAAATTGAGACTTTTTACGGTACATCATACTACACAACATAATGGGTAGTATTAAGCCGATCCAACGGTCACAATGGATCTGCTAAATTTCCACTCTAGGGCATAGTGGTAATTTCCTATTGAAGATTGGTTTGTCCTTTCTTAGTTGTAAATCATACTGAAATTAACCCATCCGACACCGTCCAGTCGTCAGCCACGGCGACGCCATGCGCGACAACAATCGGCCACTGCGTCGGTGCATCTACTCAAACGTCGCTCCACGGCCACCGACGCCATGCGCGACAACATCCAGACGCTCCACACAGTGCATCCGCGCCGCGACCTCCGACATCCCGACGCCGCTGCAGGTCGTCGTCCTTGTGCGCGCACACTCAGGCCGACGGCGATGTCATGCTAGCCGCACCTACTGCCGCAGCTGGCATCACCAAATTAGACCTACTCAAACGTCCTCACCCCCTGCTCCCTGTGCCCAGCAGCAACGAGAGTAGATGCACCGTCGCCATGGCTGGATGTTGTCGCGCATGGCACCTGATTGTACGTGATTGACGACTAGTACTAGTACACGTCTGGTTAGCAATCAATCAGGGCCACCTTGGTGCATGCTAGCTTTCTACGCGAGGCCAGCTTCGGCGGCGATCGAGGAGAGGGAACAGGCGTCGCACGGGAATGGTGAACTCTGGTGACTCTGGGCATAGTCCCTCCATGACGTCCTCGCCGATGATGGCTACCCCACCCACCGCCACACAACAGAAATAAACAGTGAACTACCAAAAATGCCCCTAACTAAGTAATATACTACCAGAAATCTGTTGTAGTATTGCTTCATCTGGGCCGTCAAACCAAGGAAATAAACGGGCCAAATTTAGTTGATGTACCGTAAAAGGACTCAAGAAATTATGAGGCATTTAATTTGCTCATGAGCTAATGTTCACGGACATAACGTCAATGACCAAACCATGTGGATGGCAAGGCTGGGAGCGCACAGGCCCGCCTTAGGTGGCGCCCCAGCCTCTGCTAGTATCCTATATACTTAAGAAGTTCATCCCCACTACATGATTTATCTTAACATGCAAACTGTCCACCTCAGCAATAATGCCACCTCAACAAGCATTTTATTTCTTATTTTGAAGAAATCTCCAATTCAACTCTGGCCACCACTTTTGTCTTCCGTAACTGATGCGTTAGTGTAAAAGCCCATAAAGAGCCATCAGTTGATCTGCTCATCTGTTATGGCAGCAGAACGGGCGACAGAGTCGCTCTCATCGCTACCTCCTCCGATAGGCCAGTTGTCGAATGCTATGCCCCCGAATGAAGTCACAAGCCGGCAAGAGGCAGATCTGCAGCGTGCAGGGCTATCGCCGCTGCCGCTACATCATCCCGTGCCGTCCGTGCTGCCGCTCCCAGCCGATCGACACGCCATGGATGCATCATCCGGCAACGTCTAGGCTGCCGCTCGCAGCTGACGCGCGTACTGTTGGTGAGGACCATCCGCCAGCCAACGATGTGGTCCAGCACGACAATCCAGCCCTCCCTGGCTTTCCCGGTGGTGACGAACTAGAGCGCAGTCTAGCTGCTGTGGAGGTTTGCGAGGAGAGCCCCTTCTCTCGCCGGCCGGTGCCACCGCCAAGACAGACGAGGGAGTGGATGGACAGCCCATGAACGGCGCATCCGCCATCACGGCTCCCCGCTGCATGACCTCGGCTTCCCATGATAACTCTCCTCCGACGGCGCTCGTGGAGCACGACTGGCGTCTCCTAGCGCCGCGGGACGAGCATAGGAGAGAGATCAAGGAGACATCCGGCGGCTCACGGGCGTCCTGCTGACGTGACCCCGGGCGGTTCCCAGCCCCGCGGAGCACCAGTAGAAAACGGACCTTTTGTCCGCAGCTTTAGTCCCGGTCGGGTTTTGAACCGGCACTAATGTGACCATTAGTCCCGGTTCAGGACGGGCATCATTAGTCGCGGTTCGTTCCGGACCTTTAGTCCCGGTTCGTAACACGAACCGGGACTAATGTGATGGTGTCAGCTGGGGCCCCCACGAGCCCCTTTAGTCCCGGTTGGTATCACCAACCGGGACTACAGGGCCCCCCTTTAGTCCCGGTTCGTAACACGAACCGGGACTAAAGGGTGGTGGCAGACTGGTGTCAGCTGGGGCCCCCACGAGCCCCTTTAGTCCCGGTTGGTATCACCAACCGGGACTAAAGGCTGGAGATACCAACCGGGACTAAAGATCCCCTATATGAATTCGGCCAGCCCGATCACAGTACTCCTCCCTTTTTCCCCCTTCTTCCCCTCCTTTGTTCTTCCCTCTTCCTCGAGCTCATCCTCCATTTTTGCCAAAATTTGTCAAGATTTGGAGGCACCCCATCCATCCAAGTGTTCACAAAGGTTAGCAACTTTATCCTTTCATCTCTCATTGCTAGATTAGCTCTTGCAATGCTCTATAAGTATAGTGATTTGTGGGTTTTAGTTTGGGAGTATTTATATGTGGTAGTAGTTCATTTGATTTATATGCAATTTGAGCTCAAATTAACTTCTTACTTTGCATGTGTAGGTGTGGTTTACTTAGTGCCTCCCCGTCCCCGTCCTAACCACCGTCGATCGCCCGCACCGTCCCGTCGCCGTCACCACACCTTGGTGAGCCTCTTGTTCGTTCTTATCCTTTTTATAAAAAAAATCTTATTTGTATGATTTAGATAGTTAATTGTATAATTTTCTTACATGTATGATTGTTTGTTATACATAGTGCCATGACTTTGATATCCGTCCCCGTCGGCCCTCGTCCGGTTTATGATTCGGATGTGGTATATATATTCTCTTTTATAACTATTTGTTGCATTTCGCGTTTATGACAATTATGCCCATCAAGTTGACATAGATATTTTTATCTAGGAGGTATGTGAACCGGAAATTGCAACCGACATAGATATTCTTGTCAAGAAGTTAAATTTAGTTGAAAAAGAAAACGAGTATTTGAAAGAAAAATTGAAAAGAGTTGAAGAAGAGAAGATGAAACTGGAGTTGTATGTTGCTGATGTCGTCGATGATCACAAGATCAAGATGGATGCAATGCGCTTGAAGATTAGAAAATTTAAAAAATATGCCATTGATAGTGAGGCTTGGTATCACTATGCTGTTGGATCAATTGTTACCTTAGTTGCGATCTTGATCGCATTTGTTGTTGCATTTAAATGCTTTAGCTAGAGAGTTTGTATGTTGCTTTATGAGAACAAGTGTGTATGAACTTTATGTATGAACTTGTATTAATTTGGTCTTTTCGGTGTTGTGTAATGAAGATGAGCCGGCAATGGATGTACGATGACCGATGCTCTCCCCAGTTCATTAATGGCGTGCATACTTTTCTGGTTGCGGCTGAGGCAAACAAGCGGGCGGATGGTTTTATGTATTGTCCATGTGCTGGCTGTAAGAATGATCGAAATTACTCTAACTCAAGAACCATTCACGTCCACCTGTTTGAGTCCGATTTCATGTCCGGCTATAACTGTTGGACCAAGCACGGAGAAAGAGGGGTCCTAATGGAAGAGAATGAAGAAGAAGAGGATGACAACAGCTATCCTGGCCATGGGTTCCATGAATACGATGGTACAACAATGGGGGAAGAAGCTGAGCCGGCAATGCAGGAAGGAGCTGAAGAAGAGGCATCAGATGAGCCCGCTGATGATCTTGGTCGGGCCATTGCCGATGCAAATAGAAACTGTGCAAGTGAAAAGGAGAAGCTGAAGTTGCAGCGCATGTTAGAGGATCACAAGAAATTGTTGTACCCAAATTGCGAAGATGACAAGAAAAAGCTGGGTACCACACTGGAATTGCTGCAATGGAAGGCAGAGAATGGTGTACCTGACAAGGCATTTGAAAAGTTGCTGAAAATAATGAAGAATAAGCTACCAAAGGACAACGAATTGCCCGACAGTACGTACGAAGCAAAGAAGGCCGTCTGCCCTCTAGGATTAGAGGTTCAGAAGATACATGCATGCCCTAATGACTGCATCCTCTACCGCGGTGAGTACGAGGATTTGAATGCATGCCCGGTATGCTGTGCATTGCACTATAAGATCGGCCACGATGACCCTGGTGATGTTGCGGGCGAGCGCCCCAGGAAGAAGATTCCTGCCAAGGTGATGTGGTATGCTCCTATAATACCACGGTTGAAACGTTTGTTCCAAAACAAAGAGCATGCCAAGTTGATGCGATGGCACAAAGATGACCGTAAGAAAGACGGGAAGTTGAGAGTACCCGCTGACGGATCACAGTGGAGAAAAATCGAGAGAAAGTGGAAGGACTTTGCAGATGACGGAAGGAACGTATGGTTTGGTTTAAGTGCAGATGGCATCAATCCTTTTGGGGAGCAGAGCAGCAATCATAGCACCTGGCCTGTGACTCTATGTATCTATAACCTTCCTCCTTGGTTGTGCATGAAGCGGAAGTTCATTATGATGCCAGTGCTCATCCAAGGCCCCAAGCAACCCGGCAACGACATTGATGTGTACCTAAGGCCATTAGTCGAAGAACTTTTAGAGCTGTGGAATGGAAAAGGTGTATGTGCGTGGGATGAGCACAAACAACAGGAATTTGACCTGCGAGCGTTGCTGTTTGTAACCATCAATGATTGGCCTGCTCTCAGTAACCTTTCAGGACAGACAAACAAGGGATACCACGCATGCACACACTGTTTAGATGATACCGACAGTATATATTTGGATAAATGTAAGAAGAATGTGTACCTGGGGCATCGTCGATTTCTTCAGAGCAGGCATCCCGTAAGAAAGAAAGGCAAGCATTTCAAAGGTGAGGCAGATCACCGGAAGAAGCCTCGCCACCGTACTGGTGATGATATACTTGATATGGTCAAGGATTTAAAAGTAATCTTTGGAAAGGGTCCTGGCGGACAATCTGTTCCGAATGACGCTGACGGACGCGCACCCATGTGGAAGAAGAAATCTATATTTTGAGACCTACCCTATTGGAAAGACCTAGAGGTCCGCTCTGCAATCGATGTGATGCACGTGACGAAGAATCTTTGCGTGAACCTGCTAAGCTTCTTGGGCGTGTATGGGAAGACAAAAGATACACCGGAGGCACGGGAGGACCAGCAACGTATGCACGGAGAAGACGGCATGGATCCAAAGCAGTTTCAGGGTCATGCCAGCTACGCTCTTACCAAAGAAGAGAAGGAAATCTTCTTCGAATGCCTGCTCAGTATGAAGGTCCCGTCTGGCTTCTCGTCGAATATAAAGGGAATAATAAATATTGCAGAGAAAAAGTTCCAGAACCTAAAGTCTCATGACTGCCACATGATTATGACGCAACTGCTTCCGGTTGCATTGAGGGGACTTCTACCGGAAAACGTTCGATTAGCCATTGTGAAGCTATGTGCATTCCTCAATGCAATCTCTCAGAAGGTAATCGATCCAGAAATCTTACCAAGGTTAGAGAATGATTTGGTGCAATGTCTTGTCAGTTTTGAGTTGGTGTTCCCACCATCCTTCTTCAATATCATGACGCATGTCCTAGTTCACCTAGTCGAGGAGATTGCCATTCTGGGTCCTGTATTTCTACACAATATGTTCCCCTTTGAGAGGTTCATGGGAGTCTTAAAGAAATATGTTCGTAATCGTGCTAGGCCAGAAGGAAGCATCTCCAAGGGCCATGAAACAGAGGAGGTCATTGAGTTTTGTGTTGACTTTATTCCTGACATTAAGCCGATTGGTGTTCCTGAATCGCGGCATGAGGGCAGACTGGGTGGAAAAGGCACGCTAGGAAAGAATTCAGTAATATGCCGGGACGGGCATTCTTTGGCGCAAGCACACTACACAGTTCTACAAAGTTCCGCCTTGGTGGCTCCGTATATCGAGCAACACAAGAATATTCTATGCTCCAAACACCCGGAGCAGTCTGACGACTGGGTTACACATGAACAAACTGTGACTTTCGCCGGTTGGTTGCAGACACGTCTCATGCATGACGACACTGTTGCAGATGACCTGTACTTGCTGTCCAAGTTACCATCTTCGACTATATTGACTTTCAAAGGGTACGAGATAAATGAGAATACATTTTACACGATCGCCCAAGATAAAAAGAGCGCCAACCAAAACAGTGGTGTCCGCTTTGATGCAGCAAACACCAATAGGCCAAAGGACACATATTATGGTTACATAGAGGAGATATGGAACTTGACTATGGACTTGGTTTGAAGGTCCCTTTGTTTCGGTGCAAATGGGTCAATCTGAGAGGAGGCGGGGTAAAGGAAGACCCGCAGTATGGAATGACAACAGTGGATCTCAACAATCTTGGGTACGCAGACGAACCATTCGTCCTAGCCAATGATGTGGCGCAGGTTTTCTATGTGAAGGACATGTCTACCAAGCCGAGAAAAAGAAAAGATAAGGAAGCGAATACATCATACGATGAGCCAAAGCGCCACATAGTTCTTTCAGGGAAAAGAAACATCGTGGGAGTGGAGGACAAGACAGACATGTCAGAAGATTATGAAAAGTTTCATGAAATTGCTCCCTTCACAGTGAATGTTGACCCGAGCATCAAGTTAAACGATGAAGATTGTCCATGGTTACGGCACAAAGGGACACACGCGAAGAAAAAGTTTTATATCCAAAGATCCCACTCTGGGATGTGACCGGCTTCTCTAGTTAGTTTCCGGACTTATATATCTGGAAAGTCCCACTTCGGACAAACCGGAGGGAATCTTTGTAATAGAACTCCGACTTATGTGTTTTGGCATTTGAAACGCGAAGAAATATTATGTCCAAAGCCACGTCATCAATTTTCAACCCTTTCTGACTTCATTTGCTATTTTTCATGCATTTACTGATTTTTTTGAGCTAAATGACCCTGAAATTGAAAAGCACTACAAATCACAATCAGAAAAGGTTGAAAGTAGGCATGGTACCATCATTTCACCCACATAGCATGTGCTAAAAAGTTGAGAGGGTTACGGCAAAAACTGGATGCACTTCGTGTACAAAATGGACAATCTCTTTCAAAGTATCACGCTTTCGGACGAAAACTCGTCTGTTACAAAGGCATTTCATTTTTTTTAAATAACCTAAGAATTACCAAATTGAATATAATGATAAAACACACTAATATTAAACAGCAGAAAAAAGAATCACTGAAAAATCTTTTTTTAAAATAAAGTTATTCACAAACTAGTGATTCACACAAATTTCAAATAATTCAGATTTGAAAACTACTGGCACTAACAGAAAGTTTATAATTTTTTTGACCTAAAGCAAAAAGATTCACTCAGAAACTCTAAATAAAGCAAAAAACAACCAAGAAACAAAAGAAAATAAATATAGAAGAAAACAAAAAAAAACTGAAAAGTAAGAAAAAAGCCCGCCTACTGGGCCGCCACGGCCTGCATACGACTAGACACCCACTAGTTGGGCCAGGATGCAGGCCCGCAAGGCCCAGTATGGCCCACAGGGCAGGAAAGAACGGTAGGCCTTGTAGGCCTGCTTTAGAGAGGAGCTCGAATGAACTACCGCGCCGGGGTTTATAAACCAGTGCGAGCGCCCTTCGCTGGGCGAGGTGGGATTAAACATCCACCACACTGCGCCGTGCCAGGAACAAGCCTTTAGTCGCGGTTGGAGCCACCAACCGCGACTAAAGGTGAATTTCATCCAGTCCAAGCGGCGGGAAGCGAGACCTTTAGTCGCGGTTGGTGGCTCCAACCGCGACTAAAGGTGGCCTTTAGTCGCGGTTGGAGCCACCAACCGCGACTAAAGGCTCTCATATATATAACTCCACTTACGATCCTCTCCATTCTCTCGACGCCAAACACAAACGACGCCGCCAGGCTGCTGCGCGCCGCCGCCTGCCCCGATCGACGCCGTCGCCGCCCCCGACGCCGGCCGCCCGTCCCTCCTCGTCGACCCCTACTCCGGACGCGCCCTTCCTCGCCGATCCCCGACGGCGCCGCCGGCCCGCACGCGCGCGCCCGCTCCTCGCTGCGCCGCCTGCCCCGACGTCGTCGCTGCCCCCGATTCGCCTCGCCTCGCCGTCGCCCCGCTGTGAACTCAGTTCCTCCCTCTCCCCCCCCTCCCTCGCCCCCTGCCGCGCGCCATGGCCGCCCGTCCGGCCCCGAGCCCCCCCACACACACATGCATGAACACACACACACACACATTTTCTATTTAGATGTTTTAGTTGTTTTTCACTAGTATATATGTATGTATGAATGCATGTTAGATGGATATAATTAGTGTTTAATTAGTATAGATTTTTTTTATATAATGTTTCTTTTTCTGTTTTTAATGGATGTATAGAAGTATGCTAATTAGTGTTTCTTTTTCTGTTTTTTAATTTTTTATACTTTTAGTTATAGAAATGTTAGATGAATGTTTTTTTGTTTTTTATACTTTTAGTTATAGCTAGATAAATGTTAGATATAAAAACGTTGAGGAATTTTGACATTTGATCCAATGTATAGCAATTAGTATTTGCAAAAGTTGCATATTTTAATGTTGTATTTGCAATAGATTTTCTTAGTCCTTTAAGGGATTAATTATCAGGAATGCCCCCATTATGGATGTGCACAAGTTGATCCAATTTCTTTCTGATCTCATGCATCTACCTTTCGGATATCTGAATACTAAATTGTTTTATCTTTCTTCTAGATTAGTTAAATAAAAGCTATGGACAATACCGGCAGAGAAGGAGAAGAGGCTGTGTTCGACATCATACGCTCCACGAGCCCAGATGATCATGATGACGGCTCGCAATATCCGAACCCTTCGGGTGAGGGTATGATGTTTGATGAAGACGAACGAATAGATGAAGGTGGCGACAACGATGTTGACGAAGAAAATGTTCTTCAAATAACAATGACCGGCAAGGTATATTTAATATATAAGCCATCCGGTGATCATTACATGTCTTAATTGATTTGTATGTATTAACGAATCGATCTTTCTTCTTTTAGGCCTCCGGATCGAGCAAATCTTGTACAAGCGACAGGGTAGTTCGAGGCCCGGCCAAAAAGTTGGACAAAGGCGTAAAGTTCAACATCGATTCCATCAAAACATCAACTGGCGAACCGCTTGAACCTAAGAAAAATGCGACCACGTTCAAGAATCAATGCGGAGTTATTGTCAGGGACCAAATCCCGATCTCCGTTCAAGAATGGAGAAAGCCAGCAAAGGGAGATCGAGCAGGAGTTACTTTTGTCGACGAAAGAGCAAAAGATGTGCTTTGGACTACGCTCATGGAACATTTCACCCTACCAGATAATTTGACAGATGCAGATCTGAAGAAAGTCAGAAACTATGCTCTTAAAAAGATGGCGATCGCATTCAACACCTTCAAGAAAAATGCATGGGCTAAGTACGTCAAATCAAAAAAGAAGACTCCAGAATTCACGGGAGCACTGGTGAAGGCAAAAGATCACTGGGACGCTTTCGTGAAGTTCAAGGAATCGGAAGAAGCTAAGGAACTGTCGAGGAAAAACAAGATTAATGCTGCGAAAAAGAAGTGGCACCATCGTCTGGGGCCAGGTGGCTACCAGGTGGCCCTGCCTAAGTGGCATCAATCTGAGCAAGAGATGATTAGTAAACGGGTCAGTCCAGTTACATTGACATGGCCCCCCAGGTGCAGGACATGGTTTTATGCGCATGGGGGGGGGGGGGGGGTTGGACCCAGAGACAGGGCTGGTTATGGTGAAGGCAAGTCTTAAAGAAGCGACAGACGAAATACTTATTGCAATAGAAGAAGCTCGATCGGGGGTGTTCACGCCCAACAGAGATAACGACGAGCTTACGCGCGCCCTGAAGAATCCTGAACACCTGGGAAGAACACGAGGCAAAGGCGTTGTTCCGTGGTATGAGGGGTTTGCGGATTGGAACGACGACTATAGAAGCCGTGCGAGAAAGAAGAAGCATGAGGAGCAGAAGAAGAAGGAGGAAGCACTCCGCCTTGAAGGCCTAATATCCTCGCACCTGGAGTTGGAACGATTTGTCAGGCGGCAGCAGGAGCAGATCGACTCACTCAGCCAGGAAAGGGCGTCTCAGCGGCAGCATGAGCAGATCGATCCAGCATTGGATAGCACCGTCCCATCTATGCCGAGAAGCAGCGTGGGTTCCGCCCCGGCCGATATCGATAATGCACTGCTAGCTAGCTACCCTGTGGATGATATCAAAGACAGGACTAACTGTGAGCTACACATGAAAGTGAAGAACTTATCCATGAAGGTGGCGGACGGCTATGCTTTAGCAAATCCCCCTAAAGCAACCTTCCATTGCAATCCCATTCCAGCTGGCTATGCTCGTGTCGGGGTTGATGAAGTGATGTCAGCATATCACGAGCTACAACTTGACATTCTTGGAGGTGACGAGGAGAGAACACTGGGAGAGGCCATACATCGTATCATTCTATGGAAAAAGGATTGCATCGTCTTTCCAAGGCCACCGACTCCTCCTCCTCCAAGTCCGCCGCCGCGTCAGTCGACTCCTCCTCCTCCAAGTCCGGCACGGCGTCAGCCGACTCCTCCTCCAAGTCCGCCGCCGCGTCAGCCGACTCCTCCTCCTCCAAGTCCGGCACCGCGTCAGCCGACTCCTCCTCCAAGTCCGGCACGGCGTCAGCCAACTCCTCCTCCTCCAAGTCCTCCGCCGCTTCAGTCGACTCCTCCTCCTCCAAGTCCGGCACCGCGTCAGCCGACTCCTCCTCCAAGTCCGGCACGGTGTCAGCCAACTCCTCCTCCTCCAAGTCAGCCGACTCAGCGTGCTCCGCCTAAGCAACAGCGGAAGAGAGAGGCCGTAGCTACGACGGCTAGCGGTACAACAAGCAAGAAATTCAAATATGGTCCAGACCTCAAGCCTCTTCCGAAGTTGTCTTACCACCTGACTCAGGAGGAACTCGACGACGCATGTGATGCCCAATTGAAGGCCCATTATGCACCGAAACCGCCCGCGCCGCCAAAGGAGAAAGTACCTGAGCATGTATCACAACACTTTATTGATATGGCTCGACCGGCTGACAATCAGAAGGACTCCGACTATGTGCGGTCTATCAAGAGGTCATATTCTGCAGGGCAAAAGGAGTCGAGCTCGAGCTCGAGCCAAGCAGTTGGCAAAAAAAGCGGGAAAACTGTTCCCCAGCTGGGAGAACAAGCAGTGCAATCGATCCCCCCGCTCATTGTACAAACACATGTGAGTACCGCCGATCGGCCGGCAATAACCGACGATCTTAGAAGGCAGGCTAAAGAGGCCGGTGTCACTGTTGAACAACTCCTAGGCCTTGAGGAAATCCCCGGGATTACAGAGGAGGAAGTAAAATACCAATATGTCCGTGGCAAACCTCTGGTCAAGCCTGACGAAGTCAAGCTTCTACCAACGAGAATGTACGAGTTGCATACGTGGTACATGCAAAAAACAGCAAATACCAATGAAGAGTCCCTCATGGTGAAAGTCAGGAAAAGGCATTACTTCCATAAAAAAGACGTGTGGATTCATTATTCAGAGTTGCTTCAGTTATTCAATCAAGACGCACTCGACAAATCTATCGTCAGTTGCTATTGTCTGTAAGTGATTTCTTTCTGTAATTTAAGTCTCTAGCTAGCTAGCTAGATGTGCTCTCGTTCATTAACTGTAATTATCCTCACTATATTCTTTTCTGTGGTATTATGCAGAATGAAGATGTATGAAATGAAAAAAACTAGACGCTATGGAGTTGGGTTCATTGACCCAAATACGATTAATCAGGCGATATGGGAAGATCAATATTCGAGAGAAGACACAGAGAGATTCCTGCTAGAGTTTTTGAAGCAACTAAACACCCAACCAAAAATACTACTTCCTTACAACTTCGGGTGAGTGTTACTATATCTTGTACTACAAATTCTATTTTTTGCTTACTAGATGTTAATAAGTGTAGTTGATGAGTTATGCACATGCCCGCTTATTTATAAAAAACGTGTGCGCATGCAGTTTCCACTGGATCTTGTTAATCATTGAAGTTGACAAGGGAAAAGTTGAAGTACTGGACTCACTATATAAGGATCCATCCGAATACGCAACCGTGAAGGGGATGTTCGACAGGTAATTTCAATCATTATCGCACTATGTCTGCCTCTTTACTTCATTTCCTGATATCAACTAGTTAATAACTCCTTTATTCATTTTCTTTGCCGGCGGGCAGGGCTTGGAAAAAGTTCATCGAAGAGGTCCCCGGCCAATGGAAACAACAGCTGAAATGGGTGCGACCCAAGGTAATTAAGTAGTACTAGCTAGCTACGTCCGTGTATCTCTTTAATTCTAGTTTCAATACCATTATCATGCTTGATTAATTATTACCTGATTGAATTTTATTCTCGTAAAGTGCATGAGGCAGGAGAAGGGGAATAGTTTATGCGCATACTACGTTTGCGAGAATATTCGCATGATCACGTCTGAAAGGAGCATAGATGAAAAAACTCTTTGGGTACGTTTGCCAGAACACTATCCATAATTTTTTTATCATGATCTAGCTAATATATATACACACAACTAATATATTCATCTTGATCTCCTGATTATAGATGATAGAGATGCGGGGCCAGCTCCTACCAACGGCTCGCGTACGAGCAATTCAAGAGGAAATAGCTGGATTTCTGGTCGACCAGGTCATAGATCCCAAAGGAGAATACCATTACAAGATCAAGCAGTAATGCCCTGCATATGTAATGATCCGCAAATTGTAGGAGAAATTGTATATACCAAATTGTATATATATATGTATGTGAATGGTCGTCGTACGAGAAATTCGATTTATATATATATGCACAACGTGTACAGTATGTAGTAGCGTAATATATGTTTGAAATGAAAAATAATTAAATGGAAAACACAAAATTAAAAGGAAAAATAAACCAAAATTAAAAGAATTAAATACTTTTAGTCCCGGTTGGTATGTTACCAACCGGGACTAAAGGTGGAGCCTTTAGTCCCGGTTGGTGTGTTACCAACCGGGACTAAAGGCTCCACCTTTAGTCCCGGTTGGTAACACCAACCGGGACTAAAGGTCCCACAGCGAACGGCCCCGGCAGGCGCCACGTGGTGGGCCTTTAGTGCCGGGCCGTGACGAACCGGGACTAGGGGGGGGGGGGGGGGGCTTTAGTCCCCCCTTTAGTGCCGGTTGTAGAACCGGCACTAAAGGGCCTTACAAACCGGGATTAAAGGCCCGTTTTCTACTAGTGGAGATCCATGGGGATGCAGCGCGCAGGGGCGACGTCCAGCCGCTCCAGCAGGCCCTCCAGCCGGCGCGGCCGCCATGATCGATTGGGATGGTGGAGATGCCAAATCGCCTGTCCGTGAAAAACGGAGGCATATGGTAGTACTCCCTCCGTCCGAAAAAGCTTGTCCCTTTTTCGGACGGAGGGAGTACAATCCTTTCCTAAATTCCAGGGATCTGCATCCCTTTCCAGGTGTCATCCTCCTTTATTTTTGCATCCTTTATCTTTCAAGTTTCTGCGAAATACTACAGATTTATGTATGCACCAATGAGACTCACAATCTAACTTCTTGCCCTTACACAGAGCGTGCTACTATGCATCAATTCAATGGATAAAAATACATAAAGCTTCTTCCATTCACACACAGCAAGGGTCTATTCAGGTGAGAGTACGTACTTTCCTGCTGCAATAGTACCACCCGATAGCTTAGTACTGACAATCCGTCTAATCCACTTGATATTTACCCATGTACGTTACATAATCAAGACATTTTTTTGCGAATAATTAAGCCATATTTCATATGATCTATGATGTTGTACTCAGAATCTCAGATTACACGAGCCAGTTATGGAGTTCCTTCTGAAATTCTGCCAGATCAAGATCTGAGTTGATCTAATCTTATTCTTGAACACTTTGTTCGGCACCTTACCGGGTGGCTAACTGAATACTATTAATTTTGTTGTATGCAACTATAATGCAAAGGTTGAAACCATGTCTTATGCTTCATTTAAAGGGTCAGTTTTTCTTACCATTTTGCTCATCCCACTCATGCATATGCCATGTGTTTTATACTATGGAAATCAATGCAATATAACTGTACTTTTTGGGTCAGGAATAAATCATCAGATTAACCAATCGTCACATTAGTTCCCCCGATGAAAAATGAACACATTATTTGCGAACGTTTCTCACGTTATCAAACAGTCTTGCATTACTACACTTCTCAATCATCACTGCTCATAGTACCTTGCACCCTTATAGTTGGTGAGCTGAACACAACTATTATGAAAGAATTTTAGCATCTGGTTTGTGTACTCCATGCATGCTATTGCTCCTAGGTAGTTTCTACTTGCTAAAATGAGAAGCTATATTATGTTCTGTCTTCTGCCCGAGGTTAGTACAATGTAGTTCAACATGCATTTTGAGGTCCAAATGTTTGTATTGAGATCATAAACCTAAATGTTTCTCAATAATTACTTCTATATATTGCTTTTGCTTATGAATTTTTATAAGCACTATAGTTAATTTTACAAATTCCCGCCGCAACGCGCGGGGTATCTTCTAGTTATACCAATAGCATCGATTCCTCGAGTAAATTTGGGCGCAATGCGTCTCGTTCCCATTTTTCTTCTCAAATTGATTGATTACGTTTTGTCTGTACAAGATAGATCGATCCCGCCATGGCGCCATGCACGCGGAGCGGAGCGGCCGGATCGCACAAGAGTTTGATCCGATGCTAGCTGACTATCCTATCTACCTCTTCTACCACCCTTCACCTGTAGAGGCTCATCGCCGTCGTCGGTTGCGTGAACGTCTCCAGCCGTGGCTCTGTCAGGTCCACCTCCTCCTGCTCCGCCGACCGCCAGCTCCGGCCCTTCGCCACCGGCGTGCCAACGTTGACCGCGGCCTCGCCCGACACTACGGCGCCTTTGGCATTGCTGCCGTTCCCTCCGTGCAGGTGATCGCGGCGACGGCCGTCGTCGCCGTCCTGCCAAACCGAGCATTCCTGCGGCCTCTCGGCACGGAAACCCGGGACGAAGGCGGCGGGGGCGGCTGGCAGGTGGTGGCGACGGCGCTTGTCGGCGAGGGGCGCGATGGTGGAGAGGATCTGGACGACCTCGGTCATGGTGGGCCTGGCCTCGGGGTCCCACTGCAGGCACTCCCTGGCCAGGTGCGCCATGATCTGCATCTCCTCGGGCGGGAACGCGCCCTTCAGCGCCGGGTCCGGCAGCTCCGCCACCACCAGCCTGCTGTCCCGCAGCCGCGACGTCGCCCACATCACCAGGCTCTCGTCCGTGCCGCCGCCGCCGCCCCTCTTGTGCACCGGCTGCCGGCCCGTGATGAGCTCCAGCACCACCACGCCGAAGCTGAAGATGTCCGACTCGAGCGATGCCTTGCCGACGATGGCGTACTCGGGGGCGAAGTACCCGAAGGTGCCCAGCATGCGCGCCGGCGAGCTGGAGCAGCTCATCACGCCGTCGTTCATCAAGCACTTGGCCATGCCCAGGTCCGTGATCCTGGCCCTGAACCTGTCGTCGAGCAGGATGTTGGTGGACTTGATGTCCCGGTGCAGGATGCGCGGCGCCGCCGCCTCGTGGAGGTACTCGAGGCCCCTCGCCGCGCCCAGAGCCATGCCGACGCGCGTCGCCCAGTCCATGGGCTTCCTGTTGAGGTCGTCCAGGCACTCCCGCAGGTTGCCGTTGGTCATGCACTCGAACACCAGCAGCCGCTCCAGCTGCCGCCCCTGCCGCTCCGAGCAGTACCCCAGCAATTGCACCACGTGGCAGTGGTTCAACCGCGACAGCAGCTCGATCTGTCCATTAATTTGTTCATGGAGGAAGAGGAAGATGCCAATCAATGTTCAGCACAGAGTTCTGAGTTTTTTTTTTAAGTTCAGACCTAATAACAGAGTAAAACAGAGCATGATTTGCAATACCTCTGACAGGAACTCGTAGTCTTCGTCCGCACCTCCGAGGGGCCGAAGCTTCTTCACGGCGACGACTTTTCCATCGGCGAGCTGGCCACGGTACACCTTGCTCGTCCCGCCGACGCCGATGAGCTGTTCGTCGGAGAATTTCCCGGTCGCTTGCTCCAACTCCGTGTAGGAGAACCGGAGAACCACACCGGGGAACGGGCCGTCTTCGCTCCGGCCGACGAGCGGGCAGCTACACAAGAACCCTGCGCCGCGCAGAGAAAAATCAGAGTTGAAACAAGAACCAAGGCTGTCCTTCCTGAAAAAGTACTTTGCAGCAATTCAGACAAATGATATAGAGAAATGTTTTGCCTTGCCTTTGATGACACTGAGCCCGGGTTTGGGTTTCAGTTGGGTAAGGGGAGAAGATCGATGGCTGACGAGGTTCGATCTGCTGCTCCAGCTAGCGTACTTGTCGAAAGAGTGCATCCGGGAACGCGGGGACAGCGCGTCCTTGCGGCGAAAGTAGTACGCCGTGGTGCCGATGAAAGCAACAGTGGTGAGAACCACACATACCAGGAGAGTTGCAATGACTGTTTTGCTAGAGAAATGCTTCCTGCCTTGTTCAGAACTTCCTGCAGGGTTGAAGCAGGCAGCATTCAGACAGTCATCAGTAACCACAGCACACGTTCCATCTTAACATTCAGTATCCAAAGTGTATATGATGGAATCAGTAGAGGAGGATTTCATATACCGGATGTGCAGTTACAGGAAGTGAAGCAACTCCCGCTGTGCACCACAGCATGTTCTTCTTCCTGAAGGGCCTTGTCGGAGCGGCACGAGCAGTTCCATGACCCTGTGCCGCCGTTTTCATCTGCAACGGCAAAGACCCAAAGTTCAGGGATCTTGGTGGCATGACTTGTTTAACTGCTGATAAGCATAAATTGTGATTAATTTCTCATACCCCGTAGGCAGTGGCACGAGGAGTCGCAACTGGATGACAGGCTGCTATTGGAGTTAGCTTCGCCAAGTGGATGAGTGGCGCATACACAAGTCCAGCTTGTCGCTCCAGTCCCCCCTTGGGTAGTAGTATCTGTACGTTGATGCAAGGATCAGATGCTAAATCGCCTACTATGAGCACATTTCATTCAGCTATGGTATTCTCAATGTTTAGGACATTCTAGAAGAATTCTGTTGTGACAATTACATCAAACAGATCTAGTTCATGAGTGTTGCAGTGCTTACCACAGAATGCTCCTTGTATCAGAAGTACGCAGCTGAGGGAAGCCAGGAGAAGCTTCATGTGGAGATCCAGTGCAATCATCAGCTAGTTTGCAGGTAGGGAGTGGGGAGGAAGATCAAACAGGCCCCATCCAGTGCAATCTCTGAATGATGATGGCAAAATAGCAATCATGGCTTATTGACCAAAATGGGAGGAAAGAACATAAATTTGATAATGAATAACACTATGAACATCATACTTCTGATATTGTTAAAGTAGTACATGGTTAACTATCTATCAAATTATGCCACTATATATATCGAGGGGAATAGATAAAACAGAAAAACAAGCATACATCACCACAAGCATGTGCAGCTCATCGTTAACAAGTACGAAGTCCTATCAGATGATGAGTCATCATTTAACAAGTTAAAACTGGAAGGAGAATGAGTGACTCTGAGAGTCTTTTTTTTTTTTTGAAAAGGAGGAAGACCCCGGCCTCTGCATCAGAATGATGTATGCAGCCATATTATTAAATAGAACGTAATACAAAGTCTTAGCTTTAGTACCGGCTCGCAGCAAGGAGCCCAAATAAAGTAAAAAAAGCAAAAGATGTCACATCCGGCGAAACAAAGGCCACGATGACTAAACACCCAGCCTATTGTTAGCTCGCCATCCAAATCGGTTGAAGATAACCCGTGCTACCATCTCCCAACGGTTGCACCCAGTAACTAAAAGCTCCCTGTCGTTCGCATGCGTGAGTAACGACCACGTACGGATCCAAGCAGTGGTTCTGTGAATAACCTGCAAAAAATTAATAAGATTTTTCCGGTTAAAGATCAAGTCATTTCTGCAGTTCCATATAGCCCATAATAGTGCACATATCCCTATCCGAATATGTCGCGCTATATTTTTGGGTACTCCGTTTAGTCACGTCCCAAATAACGTGTTAATACTAGCTGGAGGATTAACGTTGAAGGCTATATGAATCGTACGCCAAAGTAATTTGGCTAACGGACAATCGAGAAAGAGGTGTTGTATGATTTCATCCTGATCACAAAAACAGCATCGGGAACTGCCTATCCATCTTCGTTTGAGCAAATTATCTTTTGTTAAAATCGCTTCCATATGGACGAACCACATGAAGATTTTAATTCTAAGTGGCACTTTAACCTTCCAAATGTGAATAGATCGCGGAATTGGCCCAGAATCAATTAGGTCCAAGTACATAGATTTCACCGTAAAACTACCGTTCTTAGATAGTTTCCAGTGAAAGGCATCTGGTTGGTCCGTAAGTTGAACAACCATCAACCTACGCACCAAGTGCAACCACGCATTCCACCTTTCCCCCACCAGAGACCTTATGAATTGGATATTAAGAGGGACCGAATTCAATACCGTAGCAACATAAGCTTACTTACGTTGTACAATATTATACAGAGTGGGATATTGTAATGCTAAGGGCGTCTCCCCTAACCAAGTATCTTCCCAGAATCTGGTTGTGTTACCGTTACCAATGATAAATTTCACCCTCTGAAAAAAGGTTTCTTTCGTCCTCATCAACCCTTTCCAAAATGGTGAGTCATTAGGTCTAACAGAAACCTGGGCCAATGTCTTAGTTTGTAGATACTTATTACGCAAAATTTGTACCCACGTACCCTCGGTCTCAGCAGATAACCTAAATAGCCATTTGCTGAGCAGGCATCTGTTTTTAACCTCCAAGTTCTCGATCCCTAACCCTCCTTGGTCCTTGGGTCTACAGATTATATCCCATATGGATAATCTGTACTTCGTCTTAGCTTCATCACTTTTCCAGAAAAAGCGAGATCGATAAAAGTCTAATATTTTCCGTACCCCTACCGGTATTTCAAAGAAAGATAAGAGGAACATCGGCAAACTAGTGAGAACTGAGTTTATCAATACGAGCCGGCCCCCATAAGACATAAGCTTGCCCTTCCAGCAGCTTAGCCTTTTTTCAAATCGATCTTCAATGCACTTCCACTCTTTGTTCGAAAGTTTGCGATGATGAATTGGAATCCCTAGGTAACTGAACGGTAAGGATCCCATTTCACAGCCGAACAATTGTTTGTAAACTCCTTGTTCTTCTTTTGCTCTCCCAAAGCAGAACAATTCGCTTTTGTTGAAGTTAATTTTCAATCCTGACAATTGTTCAAAGAGACAAAGTACTAGTTTCATATTTCTAGCCTTTGCGAGATCATGTTCCATGAAAATAATTGTGTCATCCGCGTATTGTAATATGGATACACCCCCCATCCACTAGATGTGGGACTAGTCCTCCTACCTGGCCATTCTCTTTAGCCCGACCAATAAGAACTGCCAACATGTCCGCAACAATGTTGAACAACACAGGAGACATCGGGTCTCCCTGTCTTAAACCCTTATGTGTCTGAAAATAATGACCTACGTCATCATTCACTTTAATTCCAACACTACCCTTTGTTGGGGAACGTTGCATGGAAAACAAAAAATTTCTACGCACACGCAAGATCTATCCATGGAGATGCATAGCTACGAGAGGGGGAGTGTGTTTACGTACCCTCGTAGACCGTAAGCGGAAGCGTTAGAACAACGCGGTTGATGTCGTCGAACAACTTCACGATCCAACCGACCGAGCACCGAACGTACGACACCTCCGCGTTCAGCACACGTTCAGCTCGGTGACGTCCTTGACTTCTTGATCCAGCAAGACGACGAGGTAGTGGATGAGTTCCGGCAGCACGACGGCGTGGTGACGGTGATGGTGATGCTATTTCCGCAGGGCTTCGCCCAAGCACTGCGAAAATATGACCGAGGGACGGAACTGTGGAGGGGGGTGCCGCACACGGCTAAGACAATGTTGTGTCCTTTGGGGCGCCCCCTCTCCTTTATTTATATATGTGTAGGGGCTTGGAGTAGAAGGAATAGTGCCACGTGAACAGTAACCGTGAATAGTACACACGTGGACTTGGACTCCAAAGTCCAATCCTATTCCTACTAGGACTCTCCCTTTTTTCCTTCCCTAGCTGCGTAGGCTTTTGAGGACTTGGTGCGCCTAGCCCAATAAGGCCAGGGCGCCTCCCCTTAGCCCATGCCAGCCCTTTGGGACGTGGTGGACCCACTTGTGGACTTCCGGACCCCTCCGGAATCCTCCGGAACCTTCTGGAAGCTTCCCGGTACAATACCGAAAAAACTACACCTTTTTCCGGAACCCAAAATATGACTTCCCATATATAAATCTTTACCTCTCGACCATTCCGAGACTCCTCGTGAAGTCCGGGATCTCATCTGGGACTCCGAACAATATTCGGTTACCAATTCACATAACTCATATAACGCTATAACATCAACGAACGTTAAGCGTGCGGACCCTACGGGTTCGGGAATGATGTAGACATGACTGAGACACCTCTCCGGTCAATAACCAATAGCGGAACCTGGATGCTCATATTGGTTCCTACATATTCCACGAAGATCTTATCGGTCGAACCGCAATGACAACATATGTAATTCCCTTTGTCCATCGGTATGTTACTTGCCCGATATTCGATCGTCGGTATCTCCATACCTAGTTCAATATCGTTACCGGCAAGTCTCTTTACTCGTTCCGTAATACATCATCCCGTAACTAGCGCTTTACACCAATATGACCTAAACGGCAGTGCCACAAGTATGTTGCACTATCATTATCAACTTTGCATCTTTTGGCATCAATATTATGAATATGTGTATCACTACGATCGAGATTCAACAAGAATAGACCATTCACAAAAGGTGCGTGACCATAAAAGATGTTACTCATATAAATAGAACAACCATTATTCCCTGACTTAAATGAATAACCGTCTCGCAATAAACAAGATCCAGATATAATGTTTATTCTCAGAGCTGGCACCAAATAACAATTATTGAGGTCTAAAACTAATCCCGAAGGTAGATGTAGAGGTAGCGTGCCGACGGCTGTGCCACCCCGGATCAGAGGAAACGGAACACCCCGTATTCCAGCCTAGAGATCAAGTCTTCTGGAATACGGCACTGCTTGGCATAGAACAAATCAGCTCTTTATTACAAATACTCGGGTACAAAGGTTCTGAAGGCACGAAGGTTACAGGGGCACGGCGACACTTCGCCTGATCAGATAGCTATATGCTAGCAGCGAGACATCTCAAAGCGGAATAACTACTAGTAGCGGAATAACGACGACGGTGATGAACTCCACTCCGCAGGGACTCTGGCTGGGACGTATCCTAGAGCGCAACCTCAGGGTCCTCGACAAACAAGCAATCACGGCATCACCTGCAATCTGGCATGACACGCCAGGTGAGTACTTTGAATGTACTCGCAAGCTCACAGCAACCAAAGCAATCAAGACATACAACAGCATGGCATTTACAGGTGAATCATCAAAGATGAACATGATACTACTAGAACAACATGAGCATGGCAACGACATGAGCATGGCAGCAACGTGAGCATGGCAACAACATGAGCATGGCGTGTGCATATAATTCATGATATGAACAGGATGATACTAGCTCTAGCATGCAAGGGGGTCGACGTTTAAGGTCTCATGGACCAACTTACTCTGCTCGGAGATTATCTCGTAACCACCAACTTACCATCGTGATCATCACTCGATCACCTCAGGATCGACCCACATCGGTAGTCACGATACCATCGTGATCCTCTCATGATCACATAAAGATCAACCAACTTCTTTTCTTATCGAACCAGGGTTGTTTATTATTCAGATTATTATTTTCTGTTGACCCATAGTGTGACCTACTACGAACTGTGTCCATGACCGAGGACGCGGCTATCGATAGTTTATACACTCTGCAGAGGTTAGTACACTGTACCCACACTACGAAACTCATGGCCTCGTACTCCCATTCGGGTGGACCAACGATGTTCCGACAAAACCAATCTATTGCATGACACTCTCCCGGCCACTCCCGACAAACTCCCCTTTGGGCTATGTCCTGGGTTGCCCCTGATGTCAACTCGTGACATCCGCCACCTTTGTGGCTGCCACCGTCGTGGCCAAAACATAACATTGTCCCAAACGGGGACCTTGGATCCATACAACTTGGGCACTCAAGGCTTATGGTAGCCTACTTGATCAGGGTAGCGCGCACCCATAACCTTCCCTAGTTGGAGGTTCCGGCGAGAGGCATGACAATAGACCGCATTAGGGCCTCCCCATCCAGGCAAGTGTGGCTGCACTGGTTAGCTCGATTCGGTGGCACCATGACTCAGCCAACAGATTTGTTCAAGTTCGATTAATGTCAGGTTCAACTTGAATAGTGATGAGCTGAGTCACAGTAAAATACATAATGAAATGATAATGCAGATGAGCATGACATCAGTGTAACCATGGATGGACAACATAATCATTTAACATCATAATGATAAATCATTTATGCTACGGGGTGCAAATGAGCATGGCATAGCGATGATCATAACTATCACAAGTATTTTCATATCAAACCGTAACTACTCAAGTGAGCATAGCATTATCACTAGCATCGAAAATAATTACAAGAATAAAATATGATAAGAATATCCTTAGCAATTAATCATATCACTTACTAGATGAAAATGAACATGGCATAGGCATAGACATGGATTCCCATGCATATTCGAAGTATTCACAAAATAATTAAATGCGCAAACAATTATTAAATATTCAAGTGGAAACCATGGCTACTGCAATGCCATCATGCAAGTGGCTGTTGTGGCTTCCCTGGGGATGGAGGATACACCGGGGAGAAGTGCGGAGACACTCGCGGAAAAATCGCCGGAAAAGTTTCCCTCTCGGAGGGGGCTGTATAAGGACAGGGGCAAAATGGTCATTTTCAGAGTGTGACAACATCATGAAAATGGTACCATCGGAACGGGCTCGACGAACTGAGATCGTGGGCTTTGGAATCACCTGATTCGGAGTTACGGTCGCCGAGTTACGGCCGTTCGTTCGATAGGCAGAAAAATAATAAAAAACTGTTCTTTTCTGGCCTTAACGGGCGAACGTCCGCTACTTAAAGGTTTCGGCGGCGGCTGGAAAAAGAGAAAGCGCATTTGGATAAATACGTCTTCGATGTAATGAAAGCGTATTTTTGACAGAAGACTTAGCAGAATACGCTTTCAGTAAATGAAGACGTACTTTTCGGAAGTACACTTCCACTTAAAAGTACGCGGGCCCGGGTCAACTCTTCTGTCCCGCCGACAGGTGGGGCCGAGGGGAGGCGGGGCCCACCGGGCTGGGTCAACGCCTTCAACCTCCCGCTCGCCCGCTCCTGGCCGTGGACAGGGCCGACTCCGGCGAGGGTTGCCGGCCACTCCGGCCGCCTCCCGCTGCGCACGGCCTACCGGCGTGCTCGGGAGCTCATGCCACATCCATCCCGGGGCAGCATGGGTCGCGAGGAGGTCGGAGTAGGGCGTGCCCTTGACGGCGGCGGACGGCGACTTCGGGCGGAGTTGGGGCTTGCGGCCACGGGGTCCTGGCGACGGAACGAGGTGTTGGGGCGGCTAGTGGAGGTCTGGGAGGAGCTCTGGTGGGGAGAGGAGGAGGGGAGGGGCTCGGTCCGGCTCGAATTTAAGCGGACTCCGGCGATGGCCGTGGCGGCAATGTGAGGGAGGGAGAGCTCCTCGAGCTAGTTTGGGTGGTCGGGGCGAGCTATAGGAGAGTGGAGGTGAGCTTGGTGAGGTCAGAGAGGCTCGGGGGTGGCTTATATAGCCACGGCGTTGATGCCGTCCGCGGATGCCGCCGCGAAGGCGAGGTTGATGCTCTCTGGAACGACCGCGTGCACGCGCGCACGCGCGGAGGGGGAGAGAGGGCTAGGGGAGGTGTATTCGGTGCAAAGGTACCGCGGGGAGGAAGAAGACAACGGCAAAGCAACGATGGCCGCGGGCATCCCGGGACGGCGTGCTCGCCGGAGCGGAAAGAGGGGAGGGGGAGGGGTCCAGAGAGTATACGAGGACGCAGGAGAGTGGTGGCGATGCTGTGGACATGGTGCGGTGGCGGGAGCTCGGCGTTTGGGCGGCGGCAGAGGGCCCCGATGGCCAGAGCACGCTTTCGGCGTGCTAGACCGCATGGTCACCGCGTGCACAGGCGCATGCGGTGCACTCTGGCCAATCAAACGATGTCTAGCGTGTTGTCTCTCCTAAGTGGGTCCTACCTGAGGTGATATACCGAAGAAAAGCACTGTGGGTGGATGGGAGAGGTCGACTGAACTTTGCTGTTGCAAACTTAAGCAGGAAGTAGTGATCAAATGGGCTAGGTTAGGAGCAAACCGGAATGTCTCAGAGGTTTATGGTAGGAAGGACTATGATCCTGTGAATTTTGAGGTCATTTGTGCAAGGTTTGAGTGCAGTTGCTTTACAACTGCCAAAAATTGGCCAGAATCTAGATCAGGAAGTAGCACTCACATAGGGTGTTGTATTGAGATGAAAATTGGTGGATCATGATCATTTGGGCATATGAAGGTACCATAAAAATTTCATACCAATTGGATGAATAAAAATGGTACTTCCTTCACAATGATCCACACTGGACAGGAACTTGGGGGAATTTTTGAGAGAAAATGGCTTGACAAAATAATGTTAATTTTGTCATTCTCACATTATTTATGGATATTTAGGTCCTGGATTAATTTCAGAATTTTTGAAGCAATATAAAATATAGTTGCTTCACAAACTGAAATTGTGACCAGAAACCAAGATTTGAAGGTGTGCTCACATAGATTTTTGGATGGAGATGAAATTTGGTGGAGAGTCATTATTTGATCATATAGATGATATCCAAAAATGTCAACTCATTTGGATAACCCTAGCTAGTACTTCCTTCACAAAGCTTCTCTCTGGTCAGAAACTTTGTAAATTTGCTGAGGAATATTTACTAGGCAAATAAGGTTTAATTTTGGCATGTGGCAATAATTTGGATAGGAAAGAGTGCCCAAATTTTTTTAGGGCAATCAAGAAAAGATAAATAGCACTTCCTTCACAAAGTGCCATACTGGACAGAATAGGAAATGAATATTCCTGTATTATTTTTGGACTAGGCAAGGATGGATTTTGACATATTTGTGGAAGATATGATCCAAAGAATTTATGAGAATTTTGTGGGAATTTTAGGAATGGCAGAAATATAGGTTGCTTCACAACCTAGGGCAAACATGGTTATTCCTTTAATAGAAAAAGGAATATTCCCAATAAAAAGAATTTGGGGTTGGGCTAAGATGGAAATGACATGGCCATGGGATAGATTTGAGAATGACAAGCCACTAGGAAGTGGCAGGAGAGAAGATTTTCCCAGGTTTCAAGACCACATAGCCACGGAAAAAGGAACTCCAAATAAAAACATCGAGGAAATCCAAAAGAAAAAGAAAGGGCCAAAAATCGGGGTGTTACAAACCTACCCCCCTTACGATAAATCTCGTCCTCGAGATTTGTTTGCTCAGGGAACAAGTATGAATATTCTGACTTAAGGAAACCGTTTCCAACTCGGGTATCCTTTTCCTTTATAAAATGGTTCCCACTGAATTGCATCTGACGGACTGCCTTGCTCTGGGGTGGTTTGCTTCACTGTATCCCACATTCTGACAAGTCTTCCTTCATATGTTCATCCTTGCTCTGACTTCAATTCTTTTATGTCTGCTGGCTTGTTTGATATCATCCCGACTGGAATTTCCATAGGTCCGGGAGTGATTTCCATTCGACGTGACTTTCTTCTATCCAGCACCGATAGTAGTCAATGGAGTTGGGTACAAATTTCCTTGGTGGACATGAAACATTTATTCCTTGCATTGGGTTACTCGAGTAGATGCATGTCCTTCGGGTTCAAAACAATGCTGAGAATCATAGCCGTTCTTTTTGGCAGAGTCTGACTGCTTGCAGGGATTTCTGAATCATCTTGGCTGACTTCTTTGTCTCAGATCCGTATTGACGAAGGCTGTCACCTTGATATGAGGTCTTTACAGGCAGAGTAGACCCTTTGGGTGTGTGTTCATGATGATCAATACGGAATCAGACTGTCTTGGGTATCCGTACCATGTTGTTCATGCCACAATGATCATACCTGTATTGCCGGTCTTGCTCCTTCAGTATCGTTTTCTTTTGTCCGAATATTTTGCTGAAAGAGCTTGGCCATATATATCCTTAATTCTTTGTGTGCCCATAGGTACTGTCAGGTGTAATATTTCGGCGGTCATACCTTATCCTTATCCTCAAGTAGTGCAGCAACGTTTAACTGGCAAGTTTATCATCTCACAAGCTCTAACTGTAGGGCAATGATCATCCGAACCTTTGCATGAAAACCGGCAAATAAATCAGTAGCCACCAGAACGGTCTTTACAACTCAGATCTGGAACATTACTGAAATAACTCAACCATGGCTCACGACGGCTAAAAAGCTGCTCACAGCATGAGACAGTGTTGATAAGAAGAATGTAGCAGTTCCCTAAGACGGCCGAGGAACAGCTCAGAGCATAGGGTCACTGCTATAAAAAGAAACTCAACAGCTGCCTGAGACGATCGAAAAGCAGCTCAGAACATGGGCCAGTTGTTGAAAAGAGAAATATAAAGGCGGCATCCACCCTGGACGGCCGAAAGCAGCTCAAAACACAGGCGTGGTGCCGTTACCAGGAAAAGGTAAGCAAGGGTTCATCAGAATCATATACCAGGTCCATAGTTACATGTGTAGAGCTCACTGTTGTGGTCAGTCATTCATGATAGTGACAGAGGGTAATGATATCACTTTGTCGGGTGTGAGGAAGCTGGCCTTGATAACCACTGTCCAGATTGTTGTTCCAAATTGTCTTACTTCATAGCTTGTCAGTCATTGCAATACACTGAGGTATATGCTGGCTTTCTTCCTCTTACACAATTCATGTGGTTGTCGGATTCTCACCATGCTTGCATCATCGTTCGAGTGACTTGAATGACCTTGGTAGCATGCCCACAATATATATATGGAAGCATGTGTATCTGGGCATTTGATTCCCGAGGCAGACACTTGTGTGTTGACTGATTCTTGCTTCTGACAAACTATTGCGGATCTGATTCTTGGGATGCATTGCCATATGCTGCCAACTCACAATGCCGATGACTGTTTGTAGTGCCGTACTGGCGAAGACTGGATAGCTTGTGTTGGAAGCTACCTGAGGGTAGAGTGCTGAGGAAGACTGAATAGCTTATGCTTGAAGCTTTTGTCGGGATAGCGTGCTGAAGAAGACTGGGTACCGTACCTCAGAAGCTTCTCCTCCTGGTTGCTTACTGGAGAAGATTCGGTGCCTTATGCCGGAAGCTTCCTTGCGTCGTAAGCTTCCCGGGTAGCGTGCGGAGGAAGACTGGGTTGCTTACTCCAGAAGCTTCTCTCTGTGATATGCAGACTGAATACCATATATATATATACACCTTGATATTCCTTTGACTGGAAATGTACTGTTGTCTTGCACACAAATTGTCTTCCAGCGGGTTCATTACGATTGTGATGGTTGCACACTGATGTAAACTTGATGCTGATAGTCATTCCAGAATATCATTGGTATTCCAACCAGATATTCCCAATATAATGCAGTCGGCTGAGAATTCCGTAATGTTTAGCTGAGCTTCCAAAATATTTGAAATCCTCACTGATTCTTCGAGTCCGGTGTCGGTTGATGAGCAACTTTTCATAAGGGGAAATATGGTAACACCGAGGGTCCAGAGAAAGAAGCAAAAGAAACGACTAAACAAAAGCACACACAGCATTAAGATTACATACAATCAATTTCACATTTTACAGCTATTCACCTCACTATGCATGCCTACTTAAGCACACAATTCTCGAGGAAATTCTGGTACTACGATCTAATATGCTATGACGGTGTGCACGAAAGTGAATCCACGTGTAGAGGGGTTGGTGTAAACGAAGCTACACCAAGTGCTGGCTCAGCACCGGTTGCATCTGGACAGGCTCCGGGGTGAGGACGGACTCGGTGATAATGTAGCGGACCACGGATGTCACGGTCACATCATCATCAAGCGTACAGACGGAAATCGTACTCGTCCAGGGGATGGGTGATAGGGTAGGATAGCGGTGGAAAACAGGGCTTGCTGGCATTGCCCTTTTCTGGTAACAAAGACCAGTAAGGGTTGCCAAACGGCGGGTTGGATGGCAAGATCCGGGGTAGAAACATGTCTACCACCGAAACGATAGGCGTGGCTGAAAAGAAAATATTGGTGCGATACCTATGCATCAATCCTGTAAATGATCGACACCACTAGGTAACTCGGCATCACTCCGCTGGGACAGAGATGACACCAAACACCAGAGGGCAGGTATGCAAAACTGGAGGGTGCAGGCAGTGGATCGAAACCGATGCCACCTACACTCACAAGATCAATCGTTAGCGACAAAATAATAAGTCTATATGCATGCTATGCAACAAACAAATGCAGCAATCAAGTGCAGCAAGCCAACTAGACTCTATACTAACGGTTTCTAACGCTCGCGCTGACTAGGGCGTCCTACAGCCAGACCTGCTTTGATACCAATCGCTGTGGCACCCCGGCTCAGAGGAACCGGAACACCCCGTATTCCAGCCTAGAGATCAAGTCTTCTGGAATACGGCACTGCTTGGCATAGAACAAATCAGCTCTTTATTACAAATACTCGGGTACAAAGGTTCTGAAGGCACGAAGGTTACAGGGGCACGGCGACACTTCGCCTGCTCAGATAGCTCTATGCTAGCAGCGAGACATCTCAAAGCGGAATAACTACTAGCAGCGGAATAACGACGACGGGGATGAACTCCACTCCGCAGGGACTCTGGCTGGGACGTATCCTAGAGCGCAACCTCAGGGTCCTCGACAAAGAAGCAATCACGGCATCACCTGCAATCTGGCATGACACGCCAGGTGAGTACTTTGAATGTACTCGCAAGCTCACAGCAACCAAAGCAATCAAGACATACAACATCATGGCATTTACAGGTGAATCATCAAAGATGAACATGATACTACTAGAACAACATGAGCATGGCAACGACATGAGCATGGCAGCAACGTGAGCATGGCAACAACATGAGCATGGCGTGTGCATATAATTCATGATATGAACAGGATGATACTAGCTCTAGCATGCAAGGGGGTCGATGTTTAAGGTCTCATGGACCAACTTACTCTGCTCGGAGATTATCTCGTAACCACCAATTTACCATCGTGATCATCACTCGATCACCTCAGGATCGACCCACATCGGTAGCCACGATACCATCGTGATCCTCTCATGATCACATAAAGATCAACCAACTTCTTTTCTTATCGAACCAGGGTTGTTTATTATTCAGATTATTATTTTCTGTTGACCCATAGTGTGACCTACTACGAACTGTGTCCATGACCGAGGACGCGGCTATCGATAGTTTATACACTCTGCAGAGGTTAGTACAATGTACCCACACTACGAAACTCATGGCCTCGTACTCCCATTCGGGTGGACCAACGATGTTCCGACAAAACCAATCTATTGCATGACACTCTCCTGGCCACTCCCAACAAACTCCCCTTTGGGCTATGTCCTGGGTTGCCCCTGATGTCAACTCGTGACATCCGCCACCTTTGTGGCTGCCACCGTCGTGGCCAAAACATAACATTGTCCCAAACGGGGACCTTGGATCCATACAACTTGGGCACTCAACGCTTATGGTAGCCTACCTGATCAGGGTAGCGCGCACCCATAACCTTCCCTAGTTGGAGGTTCCAGCGAGAGGCATGACAATAGACCGCATTAGGGCCTCCCCATCCAGGCAAGTGTGGTTGCACTGGTTAGCTCGATTCGGTGGCACCATGACTCAGCCAACGGATTTGTTCAAGTTCGATTAATGTCAGGTTCAACTTGAATAGTGATGAGCTGAGTCACAGTAAAATACATAATGAAATGACAATGCAGATGAGCATGACATCAGTGTAACCATGGATGGACAACATAATCATTTAACATCATAATGATAAATCATTTATGCTACGGGATGCAAATGAGCATGGCATAGCGATGATCATAACTATCACAAGTATTTTCATATCAAACCGTAACTACTCAAGTGAGCATAGCATTATCACTAGCATCGAAAATAATTACAAGAATAAAATATGATAAGAATATCTTTAGCAATTAATCATATCACTTACTAGATGAAAATGAACATGGCATAGGCATAGACATGGATTCACAAGCATATTCGAAGTATTCACAAAATAATTAAATGCACAAACAATTATTAAATATTCAAGTGGAAACCATGGCTACTGCAATGCCATCATGCAAGTGGCTGTTGTGGCTTGCCTGGGGATGGAGGATACACCGGGGAGAAGTGCGGAGACACTCGCGGAAAAATCGCCAGAAAAGTTTCCCTCTCGGAGGGGGCTGAATAAGGGCAGGGGCAAAATGTTCATTTTCAGAGTGTGACAACATCATGAAAATTGTACCATCGGAACGGGCTCGACGAACTGAGATCGTGGGCATTGGAATCACCTGATTCGGAGTTACGGTCGCCGAGTTACGGCCGTTCGTTCGATAGGCAGAAAAAGAATAAAAATCTATTTTTTTCTGGCCTTAACGGGCGAACGTCCGCTATTTAAAGGTTTCGGCGGCGGCTGGAAAAAGAGAAAGCGCATTTGGATAAATACGTCTTCGATGTAATGAAAGCGTATTTTTGACAGAAGACTTAGCAGAATACGCTTTCAGTAAATGAAGACGTACTTTTCGGAAGTACGCTTCCACTTAAAAATACGCTGGCCCGGGGTCGACTCTTCTGTCCCACCGACGGGTGGGGCTGAGCGGAGGCGGGGCCCACCGGGCTGGGTCAACGCCTTCAACCTCCCGCTCGCCCGCTCCTGGCCGTGGACAGGGCCGACTCCGACGAGGGTTGCCGGCCACTCCGGCCGCCTCCCGCTGCGCACGGCCAACCGGCGTGCTCGGGAGCTCACGCCGCATCCATCCCGGGCCAGCACGGGTCGCGAGGAGGTCGGAGTAGGGCCAAAAATCAGAATATTTAGGTCCTGGATTAATTTCAGAATTTTTGAAGCAATATAAAATATAGTTGCTTCACAAACTGAAATTATGACCAGAAAACAAGATTTGAATGTGTGCTCACATATATTGTTGGATGGAGATGAAATTTGGTGGAGAGTCATTATTTGAACATATAGATGATATCCCAAAATTTCAACTCATTTGGATAATCCTAGCTAGTACTTCCTTCACAAAGCTTCTCTCTGGTCAGAAACTTTGGAAATTTGCTGAGGAAGATTTACTAGGCAAATGAGGTTGAATTTTGGCATGTGGCAATAATTTGGATAGGAAAGAGTGCCCAAAATTTTTTAGGGCAATCAAGAAAAGATAAATAGCACTTCCTTCACAAAGTGCCATACTGGACAGAATAGGAAATGAATATTCCTGAATTATTTTTGGACTAGGCAAGGATGGATTTTCACATATTTGTGGAAGATATGATCCAAAGAATTTATGAGAATTTTGTGGGAATTTTAGGAATGGCATAAATATAGGTTGCTTCACAACCTAGGGCAAACATGGTTATTCCTTTAATAGAAAAAGGAATATTCCCAATAAAAAGAATTTGGGGTTGGGCTAAGATGGAAATGACATGGCCTTGGGATAGATTTGAGAATGACAAGCCACTAGGAAGTGGCAGGAGAGAAGATTTTCCCAGGTTTCAAGATCACATAGCCACGGAAAAAGGAACTCCAAATAAAAACATCGAGGAAATCCAAAAGAAAAAGAAAGGGCCAAAAATCGGGGTGTTACAACGGCGATCACATCAACCTTGGAACCATTCCCGCGCGCATCGTCACCTCGTCCTTAGCCAATCTTCGCTTATTCCGTAGCTCCTGTTTCGAGTTACAAATATGAGCAACCGAACCAGTATCAAATACCCAGGCGCTACTGCGAGCATTAGTGAGGAACACATCAATAACATGTATATCAAATATACCTTTGCTCACTTTGCCATCCTTCTTATCCGCCAAATACTTGGGGCAGTTCCGCTTCCAGTGACCAGTCCCTTTGCAGTAGAAGCACTCTGTTTCAGGCCTGGGTCCAGCTTTGGGTTTCTTCGTGGGAGCGGCAACTTGCTTGCCGTTCTTCTTGAAGTTCCCCTTCTTTCCCTTGCCCTTTTTTCTTGAAACTAGTGGTTTTGTTAACCATCAACACTTGATGCTCCTTCTTGATTTCTACCTCCGCTGATTTCAGCATCGCGAAGAGCTCGGGAATTGTCTTCTCCATCCCTTGCATATTATAGTTCATCACGAAGCCTTTATAGCTTGGTGGCAGTGACTGAAGAACTCTGTCAATAACACTCTCAACCGGAAGATCAATTCCCAGCTGAGTCAAGTGGTTGTGGTACCCAGACATTCTGAGTATGTGTTCACTGACAGAACTGTTCTCCTCCATCTTACAACTAAAGAACTTGTTGGAGACTTCATATCTCTCAACCCGGGCATTAGCTTGAAATATCAATTTCAGCTCTTGGAACATCTCATATGCTCCGTGGCGTTCAAAACGCTTTTGCAGTCCCGGTTCTAAGCCGTAGAGCATGGCACACTAAACTATCGAGTAGTCATCAGATCGATCCTGCCAGGCGTTCACAACGTCTGCAGCAGCTCCTGCAGCAGGTCCATCACCTAGCGGTGCATCAAGGACATAATTCTTCTGTGCAGCAATGAGGATAATCCTCAAGTTACGGACCCAATCCGTGTAGTTGCTATCATCATCTTTCAACTTAGCTTTTTCTAGGAACGCATTAAAATTCAATGGAACAGTAGCACGGGCCATTTATCTACAACATAGATATGCAAAGAAACTATCAAGACTAAGTTCATGATAAATTAAGTTCAATTAATCAAATTACTAATGAACTCCCACTTAAATTAACATCCCTTAAGTTAACTAAGTGATACATGATCCAAATCAACTAGCCCATGTCCGATCATCATGTGAGATGGGATAGTCATCAATGGTGAACATCTCCATGTTGATCATATCTACTATATGACTCATGTTCGACCTTTCGGTCTCCAGTATTCCGAGACCATGTCTGTACATGCTAGGCTCGTCAAGTTTAACCCAAGTATTCTGCTTGTGTAAAACTGGCTTACACCCGTTGTATGTGAACGTAGAATCTATTACACCCGATCATCACGAGGTGCTTCGAAACGACGAACTTTAGCAACGGTGCATACTCGGGGAGAACACTTTTATCTTGAAATTTAGTGAAGGGATCATCTTATAATGCTACCGTCGTTCTAAGCAAAATAAGATGTATAAAGGATAAACATCACATGCAATCAAAATATGTGATATGATATGGCCATCATCTTGTGCTTTTGATCTCCATCTCCAAAGCATCGTCATGATCTCCATCGTCACCAGCTCGACACCTTGATCTCCATCGTTTCGTCGTGGTCGTCTCGCCAACTATTGCTTCTACAACTATTGCTAACGCATAGCGATAAAGTAAAGCAATTACATGGCGCTTGCATTTCATACAATAAAGAGACAACCATAAGGCTCCTGCCGGTTGCCGATAAATTACAAAACATGATCATCTCATACAATAACGTATATCACATCATGTCTTGACCATATCACATCACAGCATACCCTGCAAAAACAAGTTAGACGTCCTCTACTTTGTTGTTGCAAGTTTTACATGGCTGCTATGGGCTTCTAGCAAGAACCGTTCTTACCTACGGCACAAAACCACAACGGTGATTTATCAAGTTTGCTGTTTTAACCTTCAACAAGGACCAGCCACAGTCAAATTCGATTCAACTAAAGTAGGAGAAACAGACACCCGCCAGCCACCTTTATGCAAAATAAGTTGCATGTCTGTCGGTGGAACCGGTCTCATGTACGTGGACATGTAAGGTTGGTCCGGGCCGCTTCATCTTACAATACCACCGAATCAAAATAAGACGTTGGTGGTAAGCAGTATGACGATCACCGCCCACAACTCTTTGTGTTCTACTCGTGCATATCATCTACGCATAGACCTGGCTCTGATACCACTGTTGGGGAACGTTGCATGGAAAACAAAAAATTTCTACGCACACGCAAGATCTATCCATGGAGATGCATAGCTACGAGAGGGGGAGTGTGTCTATGTACCCTCGTAGACCGTAAGCGGAAGCGTTAGAACAACGCGGTTGATGTCGTCGAACAACTTCACGATCCAACCGACCGAGCACCGAACGTACGGCACCTCCGCGTTCAGCACACGTTCAGCTCGGTGACGTCCTCGACTTCTTGATCCAGCAAGACGGCGAGGTAGTGGATGAGTTCCGGCAGCACGACGGCGTGGTGACGGTGATGGTGATGCTATTTCCGCAGGGCTTCGCCCAAGCACTGCGAAAATATGACCGAGGGACGGAACTGTGGAGGGGGGCGCCGCACATGGCTAAGACAATGTTGTGTCCTTTGGGGCGCCCCCTCTCCTTTATTTATATATGTGTAGGGGCTTGGAGTAGAAGGAATAGTGCCACGTGAACAGTAACCGTGAATAGTACACACGTGGACTTGGACTCCAAAGTCCAATCCTATTCCTACTAGGACTCTCCCTTTTTTCCTTCCCTAGCTGCGTGGGCTTTTGAGGACTTGGTGCGCCTGGCCAATAAGGCCAGGGCGCCTCCCCTTAGCCCATGCCAGCCCTTCGGGACGTGGTGGACCCACTTGTGGACTTCCAGACCCCTCCGGAACCTTCTGGAAGCTTCCCGGTACAATACCGAAAAAACTGCACCTTTTTCCGGAACCCAAAATATGACTTCCCATATATAAATCTTTACCTCTCGACCATTCTGAGACTCCTCGTGACGTCCGGGGTCTCATCCGGGACTCCGAACAATATTCGGTTACCAATTCACATAACTCATATAACACTATATCGTCAACGAACGTTAAGCGTGCGGACCCTACGGGTTCGGGAATGATGTAGACATGACTGAGACGCCTCTCTGGTCAATAACCAATAGCGGAACCTGGATGCTCATATTGGTTCCTACATATTCCACGAAGATCTTATCGGTCGAACAACAATGACAACATACGTAATTCCCTTTGTCCATCGGTATGTTACTTGCCCGAGATTCGATCGTCGGTATCTCCATACCTAGTTCAATCTCGTTACCGGCAAGTCTCTTTACTCGTTCCGTAATACATCATCCTGTAACTAACTCCTTAGTCACTTTGCTTGCAAGCTTCTTATGATGTGCATTACCGAGAGGGCCTAGAGATACCTCTTCGAAACACGGAGTGACAAATCCCAGTCTCGATCCATGCCAACTCAACGGACACCTTCGGAGATACCTGTAGAGCATCTTTATGATCACCCAGTTATGTTGTGATGTTTGATAGCACACAAGGTATTCCTCCGGTATCCGGGAGTTGCATGATCTCATGGTCTGAGGATCATGTATTTGACATTCAAGAAAGCAGTAGCAATAAATAGAACGATCATATGCTAAGCTAATGGATGGGTCTTGTCCATCACATCATTCTCCTAATGATGTGATCCCGTTATCAAATGACAACTCATGTATATGGTTAGGAAACCTTAACCATCTTTGATCAACGAGCTAGTCTAGTAGAGGCTCAATAGGGACACGGTATTTGTTTATGTATTCACACATGTATTTAAGTTTCCGGTCAATACAATTCTAGCATGAATAATAAACCTTTATCATGAACAAGGAAATATAATATAATAACAACTTTATTATTGCCTCTAGGGCATATTTCCATCACCCTTTTGGATGAAGGAGTCCACCTGTTTCCTCCAGGCTTCATTGAACCCCTTCAAACGTAAGGCCTGCTGGAGGAAGGGCCATTTGACCTTATCGTACGCTTTCTCGAAATCCACTTTGAAGATGACCCCATCCAGTTTCTTTGAATGGATTTCGTGAAGAGTTTCATGTAAGACAACAACCCCTTCCAGGATGTGCCTCCCTGGCATGAAAGCAGTCTGAGTAGGTTGCACCACCGAATGGGCAATCTGCATCAACCTGTGCGTGCCGACCTTGGTGAATATTTTGAAACTCACATTGAGAGTGACTCAGAGAGTCTACTTACAACTATCTACCTTAATGATAAATAGAGTTAAGAAGCTTGCCGAACCTATGGCATTGACATGATCTCCCTGAGAGTTCAAAGCCAAAAATCAGCTGAAATTACAAGCTGGCCTAACTTATGAATTGCTTCAGACAAGTATCCTGGTCTGAGAGTACAACTAATGATGGCCTTATTACTGGCCTGGCCTGGCCAACGGGCGCCTACAGTGCATTCAACTCGAGCGCTTCAGACAAACAGAAACGCTCCCCCCCCATATCCCTCTCTCCATCTCTTGGCACGCACACATGCAGACAATGGAGATGGAGACGGCAGCGGATACGGAGCTCCATGGATGACGAAGCTAAGCTCAAGCACAGCGGCTGAGGTACCTTCTCTTCTCCTCTCCTCTCCTCCTCCCTCTCTCATCTGTCAGATTACAATGCCTTCTGCCCTCAACATTAGTTTTCCCGCATTGCCTTGCCGTGCCTGCCTGTTTCCTCTTTGGATTTTCTCCTTCCTCCTCCCACTCCCACCCATGAACAGCCACCCGGCCGGTCTCGCAGGCTTCTGAATCCTGACTCACGTAGAGCCCTTCTCCTCCTCCTCCGCAAGGGCAGAATTTTGGCCGTCAGTCACCACCAGTGGCCGGAGCAGCAACCGTGTGATGCTAACAGGTTCGAATTCCTCCGAGTTTTTCACGAGCATGCTTCTGTTCCACCAAGAATGCGACCGAGGCTACTCCTCTCCATATCTGCTCACTCGTCTTCCCTAGATTTCAAAACCAGAAATGGACGGGCACATTAGGGAGACGGGCTCAGTTCAGTTCAGGTTCAGGTTCGCACTACCGGCATGCCAACATGGGTGTCTGTCTGACGGGAAGATGCCATCTCAAGTGGAGGAGTACTGTCTACGCCACCCATCTGTATCTACCTTGGCATCCTCCTCATCTTACGATCCGCAAGATCGCCGAATGATTCCTTCCTCCACCTCATGGAGCAGCGCCGCCCACTTGTTTTCTCCCTTCGAGGGCCAAGGACGGTAGCTTTTCCTCCTTCGTCCCAGTCTTCCTAGCTGCCTGGGGAGTGGTAATTTACTGCCTCCAACGTGCTCTGCCCACATTTCTCTTCTTTTACCATGCCACCAAGATACTATAGTAGCATTGTCTATAGTAAGATGGATCGAATACTTTTGGACAGGGAGGGGAATTCTCCGTCTCTGACGCAATCCGGCCCTGCCATTCATGATGGTCTTAAGTGTGCTTTATCCACACAAACCATTGGCTCGTTATCCTGAATATCGATTTCAATCAAAAACGAATGGACAACGTTGCAGAATTCTCCTTGCGTGCCTTCACTATGGCCCTTGGATTGAAGTTTAGCACTTTGTCCTATATGTCTAGACTCAAAATGGTTTGGTAGAATCCTTTATCCAAAAAGTTAAGCTCATTGCATTATCTTTACTTTGGAATTGCAACTTACCAACTTTACGTTGGAGTCATGTAGTTTTACACGCTCATGACCAAACTGCATAATATTATTCCCCTCTATCTTTGATACATGGAAATCTACCAAGTATTTCCCATCTGCGGTAATTCGATTGCATACCGATATCACCACCACGGCATACATCATTGGCCCCTTAACATATATTTGGGATCTACGTGAGGAATAACTGTATTTCCGTCAATACCTCAAGCCCCCCACATGGGGAGGTATTCAAGGCCAGTATGCTGATTCAGTGAGGAACATTTCTAGGCATTAGGGGGAGATTTCAAGTACCATAAATAATGCCAGGAAATTAGTGGAATGTTCAACACATTTCTGCCTCAAATCCACGTACTCAAAGATCTGAACCATGCGTTCAAAAGATTTGCAACACATTGCAAATAACCTGCCAGATTCATTTACTAACTATAAAGGTGTCACACAATCCTACAATCCTGCAAAAATACGTCGGCAAGAGTGGAGGTACCAACTAAAACCACTCAAATCCCCGTTCAAAGCAACAGGGGGAGAAGTACGACACAGGGCCGGCCCTGAGGGGGGCAGGGGGGCGACCGCCCCGGGCCCCCGAAATCCAGGGGCCACACGCCAGGTGTATGCCCTATGCAGCTAGCCCATGACCCTGTCCCGGTACACAACCTCGCAGTAATAGGCTAGCAGCCTTGATTAATGCAAAACATTCTAGCTAGCTAGCAGGTACGTTACGTGCTTAGGTAGCCCACAATTCATTCCGAGAATCCCGTCTATTACTCCCGGGGCAATTGCCAATTTGTTTTCTTTCCATCATGAGTTCTTATATCTGGTTCTTTGCTACGATCCCTAATTCCCCACTACCAGTATATTCGTCTGAGCCCAGATCGCGAGTTCCGGCCTCGCAGGCGCTCGACGGTTTCCGCCAGGGCCCTGACCGCCGTAGTACGCCGACAAACTCCGCTCCCCTATCCCTAGGCGCTGAAGCACAAGCACATCGTTGAGGGCGTTCGGCAGACGCCAGTCCACATCGCATCATTGCCACGCCGAGCGTTCGATGAGCGTTCGCCGACGCCGATCTGACCGATTTCAGGTATATCACAACCATTCCCTATACGTATACTGTTAATTAAGTAGTACTCCCTCCATAAACTAATATAAGAGCGTTTAGATCACTACTTTAGTAATCTAAACACTCTTATATTAGTTTACAGAGGGAGTAATTTACAAGATTGTTCAACCTTTCAATGCAAAAAAAAATCGTAGCCCTTCTGTTATCATGTCATCTACAAAGAATGCTTCTGGTAGAAAAAAATAAAGGAAAGGGCACAGCGTGTGGATCATTGGTGCTTCGACGAACCCAAATGATGAGTTGGGTATTGGGTATACTTCTTGTGAAGGAAGAGGAACCAACTATGTAGTGGTTAACAAGATGGAAATATTGACATCAACATTGGCAATAACAATGTATGCGTCTTTTTTGGGGGAAAACAATGTATACATCAGTGATAAGAATTTTTACCGGTAACATTGCATACATAGATTTTGCTTATTATTGTTATATATGACGTTTATACTAGGGGCCCCGAGGTTTGGTTTCGCCCCGGGCCCCTGAAATCACAGGACCGGCCCTGGTATGACAATAGTACATCAGGATTCAGCTTCTCGCAAGCAAGGATGTTGATACGTCTCTAACGTATCTATAATTTTTGATTGTTCCATGCTGTTATATTATCAATCTTGGATGTTTTTATAAGCATTTACAGCAATTATATATCATTTTTGAAGACTAACCTATTAACTTAGTGCCCAGTGCCAGTTGCTGTTTTCTGCCCTGTTTCTGTTTTACAGAAAATCAATACCAAACGAAGTCCAAATGCCACGAAACTTTTTGGAGATTTTTTATTGGCCAGGATAAACACTAGAAGCTTCGGGAGAGGGCCAGAAGACTCAGGAGGTGGCCACGAGCCACTAGGGCGCGCCTTGGGGGGGCAGGCGCGCCCTGATGCCTCGTGGGCCCCCCTTTGCTCCGTTTGACCTAATTCCAGCACTATAAATTCAGAAGAAAAAACAGAAACCCTCAGGGGAGTCCATGAAATACTTTTCCGCCGTCGCAAGTTTCTGTTCCAGAGAGATCCCATCTCGGGTCCTTCTCCGGTACTCCGCCGAAGGGGGAATCGATCACGAAGGGGCTCTACATCAACCTTGCTGCCCTTCCGATGATGCGTGAGTAGTTTACCACAGACCTTCGGGTCCATAGTTAGTAGCTAGATGGCTTCTTCTCTCTTTTTGATCTTCAATACAATGTTCTCCTCGATGTTCTTGGAGTTCTATCCGATGTAATCACTTTTTGCGGTGTGTTTGTTGGGATCCGATGAATTGTGAGTTTATGATCAGATTATCCATGAATATTATTTAAGTCTTTGCTGCACTCTTTTATGCATGATTATTATAGCCTCGTATTTCTTCTCGAATCTATTGATTTGGTTTGGCCAACTGAGTTGATTTATCTTGCGTTGGGAAGAGGTGCTTTGTAGTGGGTTCGATCTTGCGGTGCTCAATCCCAGTGACAGAAAGGGACATGACACGGATGTATCGTTGCTACTAAGGGTAAAAATATGGGGTTTATTCATACGTGAGTTTATCTTGTTTACATCATGTCATCGTTCTTAAGGCGTTACTCCGTTCTTTTATGGACTTAATACACTAGATGCATGCTGGATAACGGTCGATGTGTGGAGTAATAGTAGTAGATGCAGGCAGGAGTCGGTCTACTTGTATTGGACGTGATGCCTATATACATGATCACTGCCTTGGATATCGTCATGATTATTTGCTTTTCTATCAATTGCCCAACAGTAATTTGTCTACCCACCGTATGCTATTTTCTTGAGAGAAGCCTCTAGTAAAAACTATGGCCCCCGGGTCTATCTAAATCATATTACTAAAACCCTAAAAATATTGCTGCCATTTTCTTTTATTTATTTTATTTTGTATTTTTGTTTCAATCTATCAATCTATCACATACAATTTAATCTTGCAATTTACCGCCGAGGGATTGACAACCCCTCGTTTGCGTTGGTTGCAAGGGTTTATTGTTTGTATGCAGGTACTGCTAACGAGGTGTTGTGTGATTCTCCTACTGGTTCGATAACCTTGGTTTCATAACTGAGAGAAATACTTATCTCTACTGTGTTGCATCATTGAGGGTGTCCCAGACTAGGGGGTACTCGGGCCGCCGGCCTATCTCTCATAGGCTGGGCTGGTGGGCCGCCCTCTACTCGTCGATGGAAGGTCGGATTGTGGGCCACCCCGTGTATCAGAAGGAAACCTCCGAAGACTTGGCGTCTCCTCCAAGAAATAGTTGGCGTAGCTGACATGTTTATCCCCTGATGGTAACCGACTATGTGTAACCCTAGAACCCTCTGGTGTCTATATAAACCAGAGGGTTTAGTCCATAGAGGACCTAAGATCCATTACCTAGGGTTTAGCCCAGCCGATCTCGAGGTAGATCAACTCTGTAATCTTCATACAATCACATCAATACAATTAAGCAGGATGTAGGGTATTACCTCTTCGAGAGGGCCCGAACCTGGGTAAATCGCTGTCTCTACGTTCCCTGTTACCATCGACTCCTTGACCCATAGTTCGGATCCCCTACCCGAGATCTGCCGGTTTTGGTACCGACATTGGTGCTTTCATTGAGAGTCCCGTCGTGGGTCGCCAAGGATCGATGGCTCGCCGTCCCCGGACAGCTCTTCAGCAATGGAATCTGCAACGGGGATATCATCGTCCTCGGACAGCCCTTCTCTTCAACAACGGAGTTCGCAGCGGGGACATCTTCGTCCCCGGACAGCTCTTTTCGTTCGGCAGCATTGTGTTGCACGTCGATCCGACCGGTCACCTCGACCAGGTCGGCAGCTTCGCCCCCGAGTAGGAAATCAGGTTCGGCGGCCTTGAGTACGTCGCCGATGCTCGAGGCAATCTGGTCTTCACTGGGTTTTCGGCCTTACCCGAGGAACCCACCAACCCCGAGGCCTTGACTTCGAATTCCTTCCCGCCCCCGTCCTCGGGGCGGGCCCCAGTTCGGACCTGACCTCGAGTTTGGATCCGACTCCGGCGCTGGAAAGCCAAGGGTCACCCTTGGCCGAATACACTCCCGTTATCGGCACGCCGGAGCTCGACTCGAACGGCAGCCCGAGCATGGATCCGGTGAACCCCCTCGATTTTAAGCGAGATGCTAGACCGGATCCAGAAGATAAATATCGCGGATGGCTCGTCCTCGGACTAGGAGCAGGTCGGATAGGATGCCAGCCGTGGGGAATTTTGCGTCCCACCCACCACCTACTTGGTAGCCACTGTCGAAGATTTAACCGACATGCTGGACTACGCCTTCGAGGAGGATGACGACATGGACGAGGACATCGACGTCCCGCCCTACACGGATACCTTCCTTGCCACTGCCAATACCGGAAGGTGGACCGCCACCTCCACGTATGATGTTTACATGGTCGACACCCCCATGAAGGACGGCGACACGACCAAGAAGGATGGCGGTGATCCCGCCGAAGAACCGCCCAGACGCCGACGACGGCGAGCTAGAGGGCGGGGAAAGGGCAAGGAAAATCACACAGACACGAACGGTACTGGAGATACCGAGACTCCGGACAACCTAGGGGAGCTCGGGGATAACACGCCCAAGCAGCAACCCGAAGCCCCAGAAGGGCACAAGGACCAGGGTGACCCCGAGGACATCGATGATTCCGAGGACAGTAATTACCTCCCTCCGTCTGAAGAGGAGGATAGCCTCGGACCCGAAGACTTTATCGTCCCTGAGGATCCCCTGGAGCAAGAGAAATTCAAGCGGCAACTCATCCCCACTGCCCGAAGCTTGAAGATGAAACAACAACAGCTAAAAGCCGAACAGGATACGCTCAACGACAAATGGACAATGGTCTTAGCTGCCGAAGAAGGCCTCGACGATCAACGTCAGGGTCAGTACAAGAGTGACCCACGGCGGCGCCTACTCCCTGAATTTGAGGATGAGGCCTTTGATCCCATGCCTCCCAGACGAACTTATGCAAACCAGCCCGACCGCCCCCCTCGAGGACGGGATAGGGCGGCTGGGGATGCCGAACACCCACCCGCACCTCCTCGCCGAGCAGGCAAAGACCCGGTTCGACCGGATGACCAATATGACCTGCGCCGCGACCAGAATGCCAGAGCGATCCAGTCAAGATCCATTTATGGATCCACAGGATACTCCCCCGCTGTACGGGACGGATACCAGGCTTGGCGCGATAGAAACGACAGAGCCCGAGAGTAGCACCGTGCCCGGATGACGACCGATCTCCGGCGCGACGTGGCCCGGGCCAGGGGCGCCGCACACCCAATGTGTTTCACTGACGAGGTGATGTAGCATCAGTTCACTGAGGGGTTTAAACCCGTCAACATAGAATCCTATGATGGGACAACTGACCCAGCCGTGTGGATTGAGGACTTCCTTCTCCACATTCATATGGCTCGAGGAGATGATCTCCACGCTATCAAGTACTTACCGCTAAAGCTCAAGGGACCGGCACGGCATTGGCTGAACAGCCTACCAGAAAACTCCATCGGGAGCTGGGAGGAGCTCGAGGATGCATTCCGAGCTAACTTTCAAGGCACCTATGTTCGGCCACCAGACGCCGATGACCTAAGCCACGTCATTCAGCAGCCCGGAGAGTCAGCCCGGCAATTCTGGAACCGGTTCTTGACTAAGAAGAACCAGATCGTCGACTGTCCGGACGCCGAAGCAATTGCGGCATTTAAACACAGTATCCGGGATAAGTGGCTCGCCCGCCAACTCGGCCAGGACAAGCCGAGAACAATGTCGGCCCTTACCTCCCTCATGACCCGCTTTTGCGCGGGTGAGGATAGCTGGTTAGCTCGTCGAAGCAATCACCCCGAAGACCCCGGCACTTCAGAGATCCGGGACGGAAACGGGAAACCACGGTGCAATAGGAACAATAAGCGCCGGCACTCAAACAACGGCGGTGAAGCCGATGACACAGCGGTAAACGCCGGATTCAGCGGCTCAAAATCGGGACCATGCAAAAAACCCTCTAAAGGGAATCGCGACGGCCCGTCCGCGCTTGACAGAATATTGGATAGGCCCTGCCAGATTCACGGCACCCCTGACAAGCCCGCTAACCATACCAACCGTAACTGTTGGGTAATCAAACAGGCCGGCAAGGCCAGAGCCGACGAACAGGGCAAGGGCCCCCGCAGCGAGGATGACGAAGAACCTCGCGGGCCGAACAATGGAGGCCAGAAGCAGTTCCCTCCAGAGGTCAAAACCGTGAACATGATCTACGTCACGCATATACCGAAGAAGGAGCGGAAGCGCGCACTTCGGGATGTCTACGCCTTAGAGCCAGTAGCCCCGAAGTTCAACCCATGGTCGGCTTGCCCGATCACTTTCGACCGTCGAGACCATCCGACCAGTATACGCCATGAAGGAACGGCGGCTCTGGTGCTCGACCCCATCGTGGATGGCTTTCACCTCAGTAGAGTCCTTATGGACGGAGGAAGCAGCCTCAATTTGATTTACGCAGATACCGTGAAGAAAATGGGGATTGACCCGTCAAGAATCAAACCCAGCAACACCACCTTTAAAGGTGTAATCCCAGGCATAGAGGCGCGCTGCTCGGGATCTGTGACTTTGGAAGTAGTCTTCGGCTCACCCGATAACTTCCGCGCCGAGGACTTGATCTTCGATATTGTCCCTTTCCGCAGTGGTTATCACGCACTCCTCGGACGGACCGCGTTCGCCCGCTTTAACGCCGTCCTGCACTATGCGTACCTAAAGCTCAAGATGCCAGGACTAAGGGGCGTTATTACCATCAACGGTAATACCGAGCGCTCGCTCCGAACAGAGGAACACACTGCGGCTCTAGCCGCCGAAGTCCAAGCCGCCGAAGAGGCGTCGCAAATCCAGTCCACTTCTAAGACACTGGACGCACGCAAGCGCTCTTGAGCTGCAGCCTCGGTCCCGGTGCACTCCCATGCTCACCCCAAATAGGGATACGCGCCCCACAGCACGGCCCACCTAGTCGCGAAATACGTACCTCGTGTGCACAATTTCGCGCTCAAAATTCCATGGGCAATTGTGGGGACACATAAAACAAAGGCCAAGAGCTCGGTTCGACCGACAAATGGCCAACAGATGTCTTCAAATCAAACATCGACGACGGGCACCATCTAGGGCCCGATCAGCGTCAAGCTGATATACCGCGGCGACTTCTCAAAACCCTTTCCAAGGGCTCGACGCCGAACATTACTACTTCCGCCGAACACACGGTGGACAGCTTCGCTTCCTCAGAAGCCCCTCGAAGAGCAAAGGCGCAGACGTGCAGCAGGGCATAGTAGGGACACCAAACCACTCATGAAGGCCCTGTGTAAACCTTTACTCTCAATATATTCTCTTCTTCAAAAGTACCTATTAAAGTTACTTCGGCAATCCGGATTGTACGGTTGGACGTCACACATTCAAAGGAAATAAAGACCACTTTATGGTATACTCGTGCAGTCATTCGCGATTCCTTTCCGCCTTTTTAGCCAAAGTAAACTATTACGATACATCTATTTCAACCGGCTTATAGACCGAGGGCTCGAACATAGATCTTGCCTTAAACTTTATCCGGGCACTCATTTTTCTGTGCTCGGCGTCGCGGATATTGCATTATATGAATCAGTTCCGAATTGTGTCTTTGGTCAATAGTTGGGTTGCCCGGCTCCTGTGTTTACCCTCTTACGTTCCGCACTGTTCGGCTAAGATGGTAAAGGGAGAACCACTGCGATTGTACTTCTAGCTCGCCTGGTTAAGTACCTCGGTGGAGAAAGTCGAAAACTGACTGTCACAATAAGCGAGAACTGGTCGGCGATCCGGCGACTCGTGTCAAACCAAAAATCGTTGGAGGTTAGTCCGTGTTACAGGAAGAGTTCCCTATTGTAGGAACCATGTGATGATGGTATCTACCGCGGCTCGTCCGAATATCACAAAACACTAGGGGCTCGTTATCGGCCCCCACCGTCAAGCTCCTCTGGCTAAGTGAAAGCACTAAAACCACATAGTCTGATTGCCTGGTTTTCTGTACATACAACCGCCTCCGGGCACCGAGACGTCGGCTAAGGGTTCATGTATTACGAGAAAACACCCCAGGCAGTATCTGCCAGGGGGCTGAAGCCGACGACTGGTAACTTTCAGTTTCAAACCGGCCATACAGGAGTCAAAATTAAACAGGCACTATATTACTAGCCGACCACTTGCATTACACTAAAGCAAAAGTTTCAAACCCTTGGTTACAAGGAAGCTACATCTACTCATAAATTACGTCTTTCGCACACTGGGCCTCTACTGCCCGAGCACCGTCCATCACGACGGGAAAGTACTGCTCGGGACGCCTATGCTCCTTCCCTGGCGGTGGTGGTCCAATGACCATCTCGGCTGGCTTTATCTTCGGCCAATGTACCATTGTCTTGCCGAAGGCCATCCGAGCACCCTCGATGCATGCGGAGCGCTTCCAGGCGTCGACCTTAGCAGGGGCATCGTACAGCCTCTGGACCAGACCGAAGTAGCTGCTCGGCAACGGTTCCGATGGCCATAGCTTGACGCAGAGGTCCTTCATCACCGGCTCCGCCATCCGATGCAGCTCCATCAGCTGCTTCATTTGGTTGTTGAGGAGGGGAGGGTGCTCGGGCGCTTGAAATTGCGCCCAGAAAAGCCTCTACTCGGCCCAACCCTCCTGGCCAGCGAAGAAGCTCACCGCATCCGCCGCACTCTTCGGGAGGTCCGCAAAGGCGCCTGCGGAACGCCATACCCGCGTGAGCAACGCGAACCTGTTACCTCCAAAGACATTTTGTAACAAGTACGGCTTACCGTCCGCAATCAGCCTGACTTGGCGGAGCTCTTCTTGGTAGCCACGCGCTTGTGTCCGCGCTTCCTTAGCCACCGCCGCCAACGAGGTCACCTCGGCGGCCTGCTCCTTATTCTTCTACTCAAGGACCTCACACCTTGTGACGGCATCCCCGAGCTCTTGCTGCACTTCCAGCACCCTGGCCTCGTGCTTCTCACTTGCGGTTCTCACCGCCACCAGCTCGGCAGCCGCATGTTCGGCTACCGACCTTTGTGCCGCCGCATCCGACTGAGCTGTCCTCAGTGCGGCCTTGAGGCTTTCGACCTCCGCGGCGGCAGCTGCAGTACATTCGGTTATCTCCGTTAGGATACTTCGAACCCTGCTTACAAAATGACGGCTGTCTTCAATATCACAGCTCGGACTTACCTTGCGCCTCGTCGAACCTCTTGTTTACCAGGCTCAGGTCATCTTCGGAGCTTTTCAGCTTCCGATTCAGCTCCGCCAACTCTTCAGCGTTGGTGGCTGCGGCCGAAGATGATGCATGTTCATTAATTATACACAAGTTAGTATCCGGGATGTTGATTTTTGATCCGCTGACAGGCTTTGCCCAAGCCAGTCAGCGTCTCGGGGGCTACTATGTATGAGGCTATAAATTTACACAAAGGAATTTTTCTAAGGGAAAAGCATTACTTCGCTCACCTTGAAGCCGGTAAGAAGGCCACTAAAAGCCTCCTTCAGTCCATTATCCACAGACCGAATACTTTGCAACACCGCACCCATAAGTGCACGGTGCTCTTCGGCGATGGAGGAGCTGGTTAGAGCATCCTCCATCTTGTCCGGCCACCCGGTCGACGCCTGCTCTGGGGCAGGCGGGGGTGGCGGCGGCGCTTCGGCTCCTTCCTTCTCAAAGTCTGGAGCGCCGGACTCTGGACGCCTTGACGTCTCCGGAGTCGTCCTCGGAGAGAGCTCGGGTCGTCTGAGCTCCTCCTCTTCATTCACCAGAGGGGCCCTCCCCTCCTGGTCTTCGGCGACCGAGGTGTTCACCTCGGCCATGACAGTGTCGCCCCCTCACCCCGCGTGCGGCACGGGAGGGGTCCTCCTCGATAGGACCTCCTCGGCCTCTTCGATGATCGAGGGAGGCGAGGCGCGGGATTCGGTCCCGCTCTCCGCTAGCGCTGCCGGTGGGGAATCCCCCTCTGAGACTCGGTCGGTGGGGAGATCGCGCAGCGGGCTGCAAGATTACGCACGGAAACGCGATCAGTCTCAGAACCCAGTTCGGCTAAGGATGGTTAAGCGGTTACTAGCACGCGTACCTTTGAGCCTAAGGCTTAGCCCTGGGAATCCTCCGAGGAACCTCTTCGGACGCCTCGGATTCCTCGGTCGAAGCCGAGTTGTCACCAGACAAGGCCATCTTGGCCTTGCGCAGTCTTTTTAGGGCGGGTTGAGGCGGCTCCACCTCGGCGTCCTCGGACGCCGCTCTTTTCCCTGTTCGGGAGGAGTCGTCTTCCTCCCCGTCCTCTCCCTGCTCCTTCTCCTCTTGCGCGGAGGGAGCATTGGTGTCCCCGGATCTAGCGCCCGGGGGTCCTCGGGAGCGGAGGCCCTCTCTGGCCTCCCTCTGCTGGTCTTTCTTCTTCTCCTTCTTCTCCGGCGCCTCTTACGGCTCCACGGCCAGCATGGCCGTCAGTAGGAGCGTTCTGGGTCCCTCTGGTAGCGGCGCCGGACTATCGATCGCTGGGCCTTCTTCAGCCACTTTTGCGGACGCAAAATAGCAAAGCAGAGTACCTTGTACAAAGGGAACAGTTCGAATATAAAAGTACAAAATTGCTCATACCTCCCGTGGAGGATTTGCGGCGTCGAGTCCGATATCTCGCTCCTCGGCCGGCCAGTCCTTCTACGGCTTGAACAGCGCCCTCCACAGTTGGGCGTGGGAGGTGCGGAAGAAGCTGCGCACGGTCGCCGGGTCTCCGGGTGTGTAGGCCCACATGGGGGAAGCCCTGTCCTGGCAGGGGAGGATTCGGCGGCCGAGCATGATCTGGATCACGTTGACCAGCGCGACGCCCTTCCCTATCATTTTGGCGATCCGGCTCTGCAGCAGTGCCACCTCCTTATTCGGCCCCCAGTCGAGGCCCTTCTTGGTCCACGAGACCAGCCTTGTGGGGGGCCCGGATCGGAAGGCCGGAATCGCCTCCCAATCTGCACTCCTCGGCTCGGTGATGTAGAACCATTCCTTTTGCCAGATCTTGACGGTCTCGATAAAGGTACCGTCTGGCCACTCCACTCGCGGAAGCTTGCTGATCATCACCCCACCACAGTCCGCCTGCTGGCCATCTACTATCTTCGGCTTGACGTTGAAGATCTTCAACCACAGACCGAAGTGTGGCCGGACCCGGAGAAAAGCCTCGCAGACGATGATAAAGGTCGAGATGTGGAGGAAGGAGTTCGGCGCGAGGTCGTGGAAGTCGAGTCCGTAGAAGAACATGAGGCCCCTGACAAAGGGGTGAAGGGGGAAGCCCAAACCTCGGATAAAGTGGGGCACGAACACCACTCTCTCACCCGGCCGTGGCGTGGGGATGGACTGGCCCGCCTCCGGAGCACGGTGGGCGACGCTGGCCGGGAGGTAGCCCGTGCTCTTCAAATCCAAGATGGCGCCGTCGGTGACGCTAGAAGCCTCCCACTTGCCCTTGGACCCGGAACCCGCCATTGTTGAATTGGGCGGGTGGATGGAAAGGTTCCTGGGAAGGAGAGCGGATCTGGGCGTTGGAGCTCAAGTGAGGGAAAGCAATGGCGAAGGGGGGAATTGGGAGCGTGCGAAAGGAACGAAGGCTGTGCCCCTTTTATGGGCTGTAAAAACCCATCGTCCTTTTACTGCGCCGTAGTCCTCGCCATTTTCCCATGTAACCATGCCATTAGGCGCGCGTGGGGTGAGAAGGATTATTGATCATATCCCTTGAAAATAGGACACGATCTCCATATCGATGGGACGTGCCAATAAAAACCACCTCGAACCGCGAATCGAGTTTGTCATAAACCAACTCGCGGTCGTGGCGAGGTGTGACCCTTCGGTAAAAGTTGTCAGATAAGAAACACTGTTCACACCGAAGCGGCTAGCCTTCGGGGCTAAGTTATTATTATACTTCATTACCGAGGGACAGCTCGGCTCGTATACGACCGGACAATGCTTGGGAACACAACTCGGAGTACTACAGGCCTGTTACCGGTGTCACGGAGGAAAGTGAACTGGTCCACGAAGCCAACGGTGTTCGGCGTCTACCTCGGCTTCAAAGACTAGTTCGGGGGCTACTGAGGGTGTCCCGGACTAGGGGGTACTCGGGCCGCCGGCCTATCTCTCATAGGCCGGGCTGGTGGGCCGCCTTCTACTCGTCGATGGAAGGTCGGATTGTGGGCCACCCCGTGTATCAGAAGGGAACCTCCGAAGACTTGGCGTCTCCTCCAAGAAATAGTTGGCGTAGCTGACATGTTTATCCCCTGATGGTAACCGACTATGTGTAACCCTAGAACCCCCTTGTGTCTATATAAACCAGAGGGTTTAGTCCATAGAGGACCTAAAATCCATTACCTAGGGTTTAGCCCAGCCGATCTCGAGGTAGATCAACTCTGTAATCTTCATACAATCACATCAATACAATTAAGCAGGACGTAGGGTATTACCTCTTCTAGAGGGCCCGAACCTGGGTAAATCGCTGTCTCTACGTTCCCTGTTACCATCGACTCCTTGACCCATAGTTCGGATCCCCTACCCGAGATCTGCCGGTTTTGGTACCGACAATCATCCCTTCCTCTTCGGGGATAATACCAACGCAAGCTACAAGTAGCAGGAAGAATTTCTGGTGCCGTTGCCGGGGAAACATCATCAACATCTATCAAGTATCTTTGCATAAACTCTCATCTCCTTGCATTTACTTTATTTGCCTCTCATTTTCATCTCCCCCACTTCTAAAAAGTTTTTACAAAAATACAAAAATATTTTTCATTTGTCTTTTTTGCTCGTTTGCTATCTTTGCTTGTGTGCCATGTGCCTTCTATTTGCTTGCATCTTCGCTTGCTAGAAATCTATTGATATGGATCCTCATCCACTTGCTAATCTTTTTAAAAGACCCAATTATGATGAACCAATTGCTAGTGAGTTGAGTGCACTTGATTTCCTCTATGAAGTTTTGCTTAAAAATCATGAATCTGAAAATTATGATGAAGTGCTGAAAGAAGAAATTTATAAACTGATTCATGATAGCTCCTTCAATGAAAAGCATGATTGCAATGATGTTATTATAAATTATATTAGTGTCAATTGTGCTAATGATATGCAAAACCACAAGCTTGGGGATGATAATTTTGTCATATCCACTACTTATTTGCAATGATCATGATTGGGGTGATAATGCTTTTTATGATCTTGAAAATTTATATAAGCATCGTGATGAATATGATATTGATAATAATGCTTGCAATAATATTGAAAGTGGGTTTGGAAGAGTGTCAACTCTAGGTAAAAATAATCCCACATATTTGCAGAATGTTCAATCTTATGAAATTTTTGATAAAAGTGGGTTTGGAGAGGTCATGACTTTCATTGATGATAATCCCACTATTTTGGAAAATTACAATTTTTTATGCATGTGGATCGTAAAGAGAGTATTATTTATGATAGCTATATCGTTGAATTTGAATATAATCCTACATGTAATTATTATGAGAGAGGAAAATATGGTTGTAGAAATTTTCATGATACTAAATTACCTCTCTTCATGTTGAGATTGTTATTGTTTCTTTCCGCTTCTTTGCATTTGATAGGTTTTGCTTGTCTAGATAATTTGTTTGCCTATAAAATGCCTATGCATAGGAAGTATGTTAGACTTAAATGTGTTTTTCATATGCTTCATTATGCTCTCTTTGTGCTTCAATTATTATCTTTCGTGTGAGCATCACTGAAATCTCAAGTCTATCTTAATGGCTATAAAGAAAGAGCTTGTTGGGAGGCAACCCAATGAATAAAATAAATTTTTACCTTTTATTTCTGTTATTGTGTGTTTTCACAGTTCTGCTACTGTTATGATTGTGTTTTAATTAGTGTTTGTGCCAAGTAAAGCCTTTAGGATGATTTGGAAGATAATATAATTGATGCTGTTTGGAAAACAGAAAGTTTTGCGTCCAGTGCCCGAATTTTATTTCTGTACTGGAGTGTCAGAAAAATCTGAAATTTTTACACAGTATTGATATATGAATTTCCCACATTGTCCTAAGTTTTCAGAATTTTTGGAGTTACATAAGTATGGATTTTAAATAGATTGCTACAGACTGTTCTGTTTTTGACAGATTCTGTTTTTGATGCACTACATGCTGGTTTTGATGAATCTATGGATTGTATCGGGGGGTATAAGCCATGGTGAAGTTAGAGTACAGTAGGTATAATGCAAAAAAAATGAATGGGTTTGCAACAGTACTTAAAGTAGTGATTTATTTTGTTATACTAACGGATCTTACGAAGGTTTTGTTGAGTTTTGTGTGATTGAAGTTTTCAAGTTTTGGGTGAGATCACGATGGATGAAGGAATAAGGAGTAGTAAAAGCCTAAGCTTGGGGACGCCTGAGGCACCCCAAGGTAATATTCAAGGAAGACTCAAGCGTCTAAGCTTGGGGATGCCCCGGAAGGCATCCCCTCTTTCTTCTACCAACCATCGGTAATTTTACTTGGAGCTATATTTTTATTCGTCACATGATATGTGTTTAACTTGGAGCATATTGTATTATATGAGTCTTTGCTTTGTTTGCTTTTTAGTTTGTCACAATCATATTTGCTGAACACACCTATCTTGAGAGAGCCACAGATTTAATATCATCATTTGTTAGAATACTCTATGTGCTTCACTTAATTTTTTTGAGCTAGGCAGTTGCTCTAGTGCTTCACTTAAATCTTTTGAGCACGGTGGTGGATATATTTTAAAGAAATAAACTCTCATGCTTCACTTATATTATTTTGAGAGTTGATTAAAATTTTGAAGAAATAAATCCTCATGCTTCACTTATATTATTTTGAGAATTGATAAGTTTAAAATTTTGAAGAAATGAATTCTCATGATTCACTTATATCATTTTGAGAATTGATAAGATTGAAATTTTGAAGAAATATTTGCACTCTCATGCTTCACTTAAATCTTTTTGAGAGTTGATAATAGTAACGGTAATTTGCACAAGATATGAATTTGGTCCCAAAGTGATGAATATTCAAAAGGGATATAATAAAAACTTTCATATAGATCATTGGATATGATAAGTGTGATTCCTTGTAATAGTTTTGCGATATGGAAATGATGATATGTGAGTCATGTTAGTGAGTAATTGTGATTTAGTAAGAATATTAGTGTTAAAGTTTGTGATTCCCTATGCATGCATGTTAAGTCAATAGTTATGCAATGAAATTATATCCTACTTATGGTGCATTATTCGGTGTTAGTTATGTTCAATGCATGTTTATGACCTTTTCGCTTTTTGGTTGGTTGCTTCTCAATCTATTTGCTAGCCTTCATTTGTACTAAGCGGAAATACTGCTTGTGCATCCAAAATTCTTAAACCCAAGTTGTGCCAAATGAGTCCACTATATCTACCTATATGTGGTATTTCAATGCCGTTCCAAGTAAATTTGCGTGTGCCAACTCTAATTTTCAAAATAATTTTTCCGTTTTGTGTGCCCGTACCGCTCATGAAACGGCAGGGGGTGGCCATTATTTTTCATGCTAGGTGTGTTATTCTCACGATGAGTGTTTATTCACTTGTCATTGCACGAGAGAATGGTTGGTAATAGGGATGCCCAGTCCCAGAATGAATCAAAAATAATAACAACAAAATTCCTTGGAAAGTGTTGGTATGGAGGGTACCCGTGGATACGGCTAGCCATGGATTGTGAAAGAATGGTGGAAAGGAAATAAACTTTATTTTCTGTTTGGGAACCACCTATGATGTGTCTAGCATGGAAAATATTGGGAATTCTCAGTCGTTTTCGTTGACAGGAAAAGTATGCCTCTAAAAATATTTTTATCTCTTTAATTTAAGCTCTGAGCTCTAGCACATTTGACAAATCTGTGTTTCCCTCTGCGAAGGGCTTATCTATTTACTTTTATGCAATTTTTATTTTTACTTGAGTCTCCGTCTTCTCTTATAAATTCTCAGTCGTTTTACTGGATGTAGCTAATATTTGAGTGTGTTTCATGAATGGATCAATGATTGAGCATAATGGGCTAGGGATAACTTTCTTTAGCGTTGATATTTTGAAAGACATGGTTGTTTGTTAGCATGCTTGAGTATTTATATCTTCATGTCAAATTATAGACTATTACTTTGAATCATTCAAGTCCAATGTCCATGCTATAAAAGAAAAGAATATGTGATGAATATGATAGGCAGCATTCCACATCAAAAAATTTGTTTTCATCATTTACCTACTCGAGTACGAGCAGGAATTAAGCTTGGGGATGCTAATACGTCTCCAACGTATCTATAATTTTTTATTGTTCCATGCAGTTATATTATCAATCTTGGATGTTTTTATAAGCATTTATAGCAATTATGTATCATTTTTGGAGACTAACCTATTAACTTAGTGTCCAGTGCCAGTTGTTGTTTTCTGCCCTGTTTTTGTTTTACAGAAAATCAATACCAAACGAAGTCCAAATGCCACGAATTTTTTGGAGATTTTTTATTGGCCAAGATAAACACTAGAAGCTTCGGGAGAGGGCCAGAAGACCCAGGAGGTGGCCACGAGCCACCAGGGCGCGCTTGGGGGGGGCAGGCGCGCCCTGGTGCCTCGTGGGCCCCCCTTTGCTCCGTTTGACCTAATTCCAGCACTATAAATTCAGAAAAAATCAGAAACCCTCAGGGGAGTCCACGAAATACTTTTTCCGCCGCCACAAGTTTCTGTTCCAGAGAGATCCCATCTGGGGTCCTTCTCCGGTACTCCGCCGGAGGGGGAATCGATCACGAAGGGGCTCCACATCAACCTTGCTACCCTTCCGATGATGCGTGAGTAGTTTACCACAGACCTTCGGGTCCATAGTTAGTAGCTAGATGGCTTCTTCTCTCTTTTTGATCTTCAATACAATGTTCTCCTCGATGTTCTTGGAGTTCTATCCGATGTAATCACTTTTTGCGGTGTGTTTGTTGGGATCCGATGAATTGTGAGTTTATGATCAGATTATCCATGAATATTATTTGAGTCTTTTCTGCACTCTTTTATGCTTGATTATTATAGCCTCGTTTTTCTTCTCCGATCTATTGATTTGGTTTGGCCAACTGAGTTGATTTATCTTGCCATGGGAAGAGGTGCTTTGTAGTGGGTTCGATCTTGCGGTGCTCAATCCTAGTGACAGAAAGGGACATGACACGTATGTATCGTTACTACTAAGGGTAAAAAGATGGGGTTTATTCATACGTCAGTTTATCTTGTCTACATCATGTCATCGTTCCTAAGGCGTTACTCCGTTCTTTTATGGACTTAATACACTAGATGCATGCTGGATAGCGGCCGATGTGTGGAGTAATAGTAGTAGATGCAGGCAGGAGTCGGTCTACTTGTATTGGACGTGATGCCTATATACATGATCACTGCCTTGGATATCATCATGATTATTTGCTTTTCTATCAATTGCCCAACAGTAATTTGTCTACCCACCGTATGCTATTTTCTTGAGAGAAATCTCTAGTGAAAACTATGGCCCCCGGGTCTATCTAAATCATATTACTAAAACCCTAAAAATATTGCTGGCATTTTCTTTTATTTATTTTATTTTGTATTTTTTTCAATCTATCAATCTATCACATACAATTTAATCTTGCAATTTACCGCCGAGGGATTGACAACCCCTCGTTTGCGTTGTCGTGGGAACGTGCCTGACAGTAGATGGTAGGGGTACGAAAGGAGAGGGCAGAGTCCTAGCTACGGCGAGGGTGTAGACACAGATGTATGAGTTCAGGCCTCACTCGGAAGTGATAACAGCCCTACGTCTCAGGTGCTCCGGGGAGCTTACTCTGTCGAGTGATACGTGTGTTGTGTTTACAAAGGATCTCGAACCCCTGTGCCAGTGGGGAGGGGTGGCTTATATAGAGTGCGCTGCCCCTCATAAACGTCTGGCATTTAGGGGTTTGATTGTAGGTAATAAAAGGGGGGGGGACGTTACTGGTAACGTATACAATAAATGCCGGTTAAGGCAGCGAGCGTAACGCCTGCCCGTTGGCCTCCCTGGGGAGACTCTTGGTCTTCTGCGGTCGAGTGATTGGCGGCCCCTCCGAGTGAGAGCTGACCGTCGAGTGGAGGGGAGGGTCTTCCGAGTGACTCATACGCCATGGCTAGTTCAGTCGGAATCTCTCTCGTAGTCTTGTAGTCCTCCAATGTGGTGTCCTTAGGTGGGGTATGTAGGACGGGCCTAGCACCCTACCCTAAGTACATATCCTCGTCACTAGCCCCCGAATGGATCAGGGCTCGAGTGGAGAAGGTGCAGTGCAGGTTCTGTCGAACTCAGCGTTCTGAATGAGCTTCGAGATCTTTCCGATACCTGTGACGACTGGGCCTTCCAACGTCTGCCTTGATCTATTCAGCTAGTCATTTCTTCCGAGTGAATTTAGATGCAGGTTCGAGTCCGAATGGTCAACAGGATCTTCAGATGTGACAGGACGCTCTGTCCGGCCCGGATTTCGCAGGATTCGAAATTTTGGGGAACGCGCACCGAGCAGGGATGACGCAACCGACGGGGAAGCGGCTCCTCGATCCTCGCGCCACCTTTATCGCCACATATCGTGGCTCCTCCGTTAGTGGGATACACAGGAATTTGGCGGGCCCACGAGTCAGTGACTCGGGTCGACGGACATAAAAAATGAGAGGGGAGGGGAATTTGCGACAGTGCGCTCATTTTCCCCTCATCTCCTCCGCTTCTTCTGCTCCGCCGCCGCGCTGCTCAGATCGAGTCCGCTCGCCGCTGCGACAATGGCGCCCAAGAAGACGACGAAGGGGAAGAAGCCCTCGAGCGCCCGGGCCGCAGCGCCATCCGAATGGATGCAGGGCGATTTCCTGCCATCAACCATAACGGCGTTGGACGTGGAGAAGCTCGTCGCTGACGGCCTGGTTGCGGCCGGGTCGTGGAGGTTGCCGGGGACGGAAGCGGAGCCGGAGCCGCGCGAGGGCGAGCGGGTCCTCCTGACCACCCATTTGGAGAGAGGTTTTGCTCTGCCCCCGCATCCCTTCTTCCGCGGTTTTTTGAATTTCTTCGGGGCTCAGTTGCATCATTTTCCTCCCAACGCAATTGCGTATCTCGCTGCGTTCGTGACGATGTGTGAATGTTTCTTGGGTTGTCCCGCCCACTGGGGTCTGTTCAAGCACATCTTTACCATCCGTTCTCAGTCGGTAAAGAAGGCCCACACTAGTGATAATAGGACCAACGTCATCCAGCTATGCGGGGGTTTGGGTCTTCAGAAAAGGACGGGGAGTGCATTTCCAGCGCTCACCCTTCCGGAGTCGGTGCGGGGCTGGTAGTCGACCTGGTTCTACTGCCACAACGTCGCGTCCCCAAACATGTCGGCCGGCCTTCCTCCCTTCACGCTGGATCGACCCACTGCGCCCCCATCTCTGACCGTGGCCGAGGAAGAGAAGGCCAATGTGGGGATCTTGATGAACAATGTTGTGAATCTGATTCGTGATGGAGTGACCGGCTTGGATCTGTTGGAGGTGTTCCTGGGTCGACGGATCCAGCCGCTCCAGGCGCGGGACCATCCGATGTGGCATTACTCAGGAGTCGACGATACCACTCGTATCCACCCGAAAGATGTCTCAGAGGAAACCATCACGCTATGGCTGCGCGGCATCACTGGTGCGCGAGACAACCCCCGGGGTTCCAAAAGAGTATCGCCTTTCTCAGCTGTGAATCCGCCGAATGTGGTGAGTCATGTCATTGTCGATTGCTTTTGTATCTTGTCGAGTGAATATGTCTTCAGCTGACTGACTTGAATCTTTGCAGGAGCTCACGAACATGTATTCACCCGTGCCGAATGGCGGTCAGAACCTTGAAGGAGCGGGGAGCGAGAGCGACAGCGACAGCATCAGCTACGCCGAGGACAGCGAAGGCAACGGTGATGACTCGTTGGGGAGTGATGAAGTTGAAGTCGTGTCTCCTCCGCGTACTGAAGGGCGCTCCAAGCAGCGTCACGACCCAACACTCGACCGGGGTCGTGCCGGGGGGTCGACCACCAGGAGCTCCAAGCGCAGTCGGACGTCGACGCCAGAGCCGATTGAAAAGGTTGCCAAGCAGCCCAAGGTCACCACCACCAAGCCCCGGAAGGCTCTCCCCAGAATCAAGGTTGACGTGCCGATTGCTTCAACGTAAGAATCCTTGCTCTTCGCTTAACTTGTTGCTGAACTTCATATTTTTGCTGACCGAGTGGATCTTGATTGTCAGGGCCGCTACCTCGGTGACATCGCCGGGGCGAGGAGAGGAGAGCGCGTAGGAGGACACACCGGACGCAGCTACTTCTCGCCAAGGTATGGCATATTGCCATTTGACATTCTTCTCATACCATTCGACAGTCATGCGATATGTCGACTGGTGACATGCAGAGCCAATGGATACCGACCCCGCAGCCCCGTCTCCGACTGAACCGATTACAGCACCGACCCAGATGGCCGTGGAGCTCGCCAGTCCGCCACAAGCGCCTGTCTCCCAAGTGCCAGCCTCGCAAGCGCCAGTCCTTCCGACTACATCGCCGCTCCCTTCACAGACCATCTTCTCTCTGCACCGTGTTCCGGAAGATCAGACTGGAGCTGCTAAGGAAGCGATGACGCAGGCCGAACATATGATGCGGCGTACGAAGGAGGTGTACGAGGCCAGCAAGCTGGCTTACGACGCTAGCTCAGCGCTTCGGGCGAACGTCCAAGTAAGTGCACTTGTAAGTGCGCTTTTTGATTGTGTCGCTTTCCGTCTACCATGACTTGACTTCTGCACCCGCTGGGAGTTTTCTGTCTGTCGACTGGTAATCGCTTGTCACGCACTCGGCTAGGGCTGACCTGGTCGAGTGGACAATCTTATTTTTTGTTCGGCCGTCACTCGGATCGGGCGGACCGTTCCGAGTGGATACCGTTCCGGTGGGGGCACGCTGAGTGCACCCACTGGGTGTAGTCCCCGAGACTGCCGTCGACTGCGGGCAGTCGGCGGGAGTCTTAGAACTTTTGCCTTGTTTTTTTTATGTTTGGCCGTCACTCGGATCGGGCGGACCGTTCCGAGTGGATACCGTTCCAGTGGGGGCACGCTGAGTGCACCCACTGGGTGTAGTCCCCGAGACTGCCGTCGACTGCGGGCAGTAGGCGGGAGTCTTAGAACTTGGACTCGAAGCCCATATTTCTGTCCACTGAATTGTTTTTGTCGTTGATCTCAGAAGGCCTGCGAGCTCGGTACTCGATACGCTGACTTGGAGAAGGAGAAGACTCAGCTTCAGCTCGACTTGGAACTGGCGAGGAGAGACCTGGAGCGTGCGCGAGCTGATCTGAAGGCTTCAGGAGGTAAACTTTGTTGATCGAGTACTTCATTATTTGTTTCTTCTATCTTTGAACCGAGTGACTCCACTCGAGCAGACGTGCGTGCTGAAAACCGTCGACTCCGAGCGAGACTCAACAGTGCTATTTCTTTAGATATCATGAAGAAGGCGCTGGAGGACAAAGACAGATCACTCGCCGATGCTCAGAAGATGGCGAGGGAGAAGACTGAAGCTGCCGAGAAGAAGCTCGCCGCGGCCAGCAAGCTTGAGGAAGAGAACACGAAGCTGAAGCAGGAGCGAGCTGACTGGAGCAAAAGGCTTGACCATGCAACCAAGAGAGCAAAGGGCTTGGAGACCTATCTGGGGGATTACGCCCAGAAGATGTATGTTTCGCTTGAAGGTAATTTTCTCCAGTCGAGTGAATTCCGTTAATCCCAACTTCATCCAGTCGAGTGAATTCCGTTGATTTTCAGGAAACAGTATCTTGACTAATTCTTTCCATCTTCTTCATGTAGAATTCTGCAAGGACTTCGAGAAGGAGACCGAGGCGGTCGAGCCCAATCTGGACCCTTCCAAGTCACCTGTCGGAGATGCTGTGGCTATGAACATGTTCCGGCTTGAAGCTCGAGTCGCAGGCGTCCGGGAGTACGTCGCTCGACTGCGAGGCGCAATAGAGAAGATAGACAAGGAGCTGTGGCCGGAAGACTCACTTCAGGTTGACCTCGAGTCAATGCTGACTCGGCTTGACGAGCTCCCTGGTCGAGTGCAGGCATGGAAGAAATCTGCTGCACGCTGCGGAGCTGACATAGCGCTCTCACTCGTCAGGGTCCATTGCAAGGAGGTCAAGGAGGACAAACTGAAAGCACTTCAGGTGGCCAACACAAAGAAGCTCCAGTTCCAGGACTTCATGGAGACCTTCATCGAAGCGGCCACTCGGATCACTGACGGGATCGACCTGGACACCTTCGTCGAGCCTGCAAGTCCCACTGGAGCTTGAAAAAACTTTGCTGGTGATCAAAAACTTTAATTTGCCTCGGTATACCGAGTGGTGGTGTATCGTTAAAACTTCTTTCGGGTCTTGGGCCCGAGTACTTTCGTCATTTGCATGGGCAACTTTTATCCATGCTGAATACTCTGGATTTATCTGAATTTGCTTTTCAGTCCTTTGCTTGATTTCCTCTCGATTAGATCAGGTCTTGTCGAGTGGTTTCTTGTCCAGTGGGGGCACGCGGAGTGCACCCAGTGGGTGTAGTCCCCGAGACCGCTGTCGAGTGGCGGCGACATCAGCAGGGGTCTTAAATTTGTTTGATTGATTTCGGACTTAGGCGAGGACTGACTCGCAGCTAAGCCCCCCGAGTGAGAGGACCGCTCGTCATTCGGGAGTGAGTATCAGAACTTAGGCGAAGACTGGTTCGCAGATAGCCTCCGAGTGAGAGGATTGCTCGTCACTCGGAGTAGTTTATAACTTAGGTGATGCGGAATCACGGCTAAGCCCCCGAGTGTGAGGATCGCTCATCACTCGGAGTAGCGTTTTAACTTGGGCGAAGCGGATTCGAAACCAAGCCCCCGAGTGAGAGGATCGCTCATCACTCGGAGTATGTTTATAACTTAGGCGATACAGAACCGCAGCTAAGCTCTCGAGTAAATGCTATTCTCTCGACGAGGTTCTGAACTTAGGCGACACGGAGTCGCAGCTAAGCCCCCGAGTGTGAGGATCGCCCATCACTCGGAGTAGATTTAAACTTAGGCGATGCGGAATCGCGGCTAAGCTTTCGAGTGAATGTGATGTTATTCACTCGACGAGGTTCTGAACTTAGGCGACACAGAGTCGCAGCTAAGCCCCCGAGTGTGAGGATCGCCCATCACTCGGAGTAGATTTAAACTTAGGCGATGCGGAATCGCGGCTAAGCCCCCCGAGTGGAAAATCGCTCGCACTCGGAGTATTCTTGAACTCAGAATTGTGCGATCGGAATCGACAAAAGACTACAGGAGTCGTATCCTTGATAATCAAAACCGTTTACTCTTATTACATCAGACAGATCAACCTTCAGGTATAGAACCGGCGAAGCAGATCCGCGTTCCAGGCCCGTGGCTCGTCAGCGTTCTTCTTGAGATTGAAGAGGTGGTAGGCTCCATTGTTCAGCACCTTGGTGACGACGAAAGGGCCTTCCCACGCGGGGGCTAGCTTGTGAGGCCGCTGCTGATCCACTCGGAGCACGAGGTCACCATCGTGGAAGGTCCGACTCCTGACGTGCCTTGCATGAAAGCGACGCAGATCTTGCTGGTATGCAGTCGACCGGATCAAAGTCATTTCCCGCTCTTCTTCAAGGAGATCCACAGCATCCTGGCGTGCTTGCTCAGCTTCAACCTCCGAGTAAAGGTCCACCCGAGGAGAATTGTGAAGAACATCACTCGGCAGGACAGCTTCAGCCCCATACACCATGAAGACAGGAGTGCGATCAGTTGACCGATTTGGAGTTGTCCTCAAGCCCCACAGAACAGACGGTAATTCTGTAACCCAAGCTCCAGCTGCGTGATCGAGTTCGCGCATGAGTCGAGGCTTCAACCCTTGAAGGATAAGGCCATTTGCTCGCTCGGCCTGACCGTTTGACTGGGGGTGCGCGACGGATGCGTAATCCACCCGAGTGCCTTGAGAGGAGCAAAAGGCTCTGAACTCTTCCGAATCAAAATTAGAACCATTGTCCGTGATGATACTATGGGGAACTCCGTATCTGAATATTATTTCCCTCATGAATTTGATGGCTGTGCGAGAATTCAGCTTCCTGATAGGCTTGGCCTCAATCCATTTAGTGAACTTGTCGACTGCTACCAGAAGGTGCGTGAAACCACTCTGGCCCGTGCGGAGAGGTCCGATCATATCCAATCCCCATACAGCGAACGGCCAGACGAGTGGGATGGTCTTCAAGGCAGACGCAGGCTTGTGCGACAAGTTTGCATAGAATTGGCATCCTTCACAGTGCTGCACAATATCCTTAGCCATCTCATTGGCGCGCGGCCAGAAGAAACCAGCTCGGTAGGCCTTGGCAACAATCGTCCGAGAGGACGCATGATGGCCGCAAGTTCCCGAGTGAATTTCCTCCAGAATCAGTCGACCTTCTTCGGGAGAAATGCATCGCTGAGCCACGCCGGTTACGCTCTCTCTGTAGAGCTGCCCATTCATAACAGTGAAAGCTTTGGATCTGCGGACAATCTGTCGAGCTTCAACTTCGTCTTCTGGAAGTTCTTGCCTGAGGATGTACGCGATGTAGGGCACCGTCCAATCGGGAGTTATCACCAGAATCTCACTGACCAGATCTATGACTGCTGGGACATCAACTTCAGTCGGATTGGAGGCGCTTATAGGCTGCGGGGGCTCTTCGGTGAAGGGGTCCTCTTGTACCGAAGGAGAGTGCAAATGTTCCAGGAACACATTGCTGGGCACAGGCTTCCGAGTGGAACCGATTTTTGCCAGTTCGTCAGCTGCCTGATTCTTCACTCGGGGAATGTGATAGAGTTCCAAACCCTCAAACTTCTTCTCAAGCTTTCTTACTGCATTGCAATATCCGGTCATGGCGGGGTTTCTGACATCCCACTCCTTCATCACTTGATTTACCACCAAATCCGAGTCACCGTATACCATCAGGCGACGGACGCCGAGCGAGATGGCCATACGCAACCCGTAAAGGAGTGCTTCGTACTCAGCTTCATTATTGGAGGAATCAAAGTGAATCTGGAGGACATAGCTGAGTTTATCGCCCTTGGGAGACACCAATACCACACCAGCACCAGAACCGTTCAGCATCTTCGAGCCGTTAAAGAACATGGTCCAGTGTTCCGAGTGGATCTGGACTGGCTGCTGCTGGTCTATCCACTCGGCCATGAAGTCAGCAAGTGCTTGAGATTTAATGGCTTTCTTCGCTTCAAACTTGATATCAAAATAAAGAAGTTCAATGGCCCATTTGGCCACTCGACCAGTCGCGTCTCGATTGTTGAGGATTTCATTCAAAGGCGCATCACTGACGACTGAGACTGGGTGATCTTGAAAATAGTGCGCCACTTTCTTCGCTGATAGATATATACCATAGACAAGCTTCTGGTAATGTGGGTACCTTTGCTTAGAAGGAGTCATCACTTCAGAGATGTAATAAACTGGGCGTGGACTTTGTAGGCCTTGCCCTCTTCTTCTCGCTCGACAGTAAGAACTGTACTGACGACCTGATTGGTGGCTGCAATGTACAGGAGCAGGGGTTCTTTGCTGTGTGGAGCGGCAAGCACCGGCTGGGTGGAGAGCAGGGCTTTGAGCTGGACAAACGCTGCTTCTGCCTCTGAATTCCACTCGAACGTATCGGATTTCTTCATCAGTCGGTACAAAGGGAGTGCCTTCTCTCCGAGACGAGAAATGAATCTGCTCAGCGCTGCCAGGCAACCAGTAAGATTCTGGACATCGTGAATACGCTCGGGGCGTTTCATTCGAACGATGGCACCGATCTTCTCGGGGTTGATGTCGATTCCTCGTTCGGAAACGAGATAACCGAGTAACTTTCCACCCGGAACTCCAAAAGTACACTTGGTTGGATGCAGCTTGAGGTCATATCTTCTTAAGTTGGCGAATGTTTCCGCCAAGTCAGTCAGCAGGTCGGAACCTTTGCGAGACTTGACTACGATATCATCCATGTAGGCCTCGACATTCCGACTCATCTAGTCGAGGAGACACTTCTGAATCATGCGCATGAAAGTAGCGCCAGCATTCTTCAGACCAAAAGGCATGGTGATGTAACAGAAACACCCGAAAGGGGTGATGAAGGCCGTTTTTATTTCATCTGGACCAAACAGATGGATCTGATGGTAGCCAGAGTATGCATCGAGAAAAGACAAACGCTCGCACCCCGCAGTCGAGTCCACAATCTGGTCGATGCGGGGGAGCGGGAAATGATCTTTCGGGCAGGCCCGATTGATATGCTTGAAGTCTATACACATTTGTAGCGACTTGTCCTTCTTGGGGACCATGACGACATACGCAAGCCACTCGGAGTGGTAGACCTCGCGAATGAACCTGGCCTCCAAGAGTCGAGCCACCTCCTCGCCGATTGCCTTCCGCTTCTCTGTTGCCGACCGGCGCAAGTGTTCTTTTACAGGCTTGGCCTTCGGATCAACTCTCAGACAGTGCTCAGCCAGTCCCCTGGGTACACCAGGCATGTCAGCGGGCTTCCATGCAAAGATGTCCCAGTTCTCACGGAGGAACTGGATGAGCTCGGCTTCCTATTTGCTGTCGAGTGTGATTGAGATGTTGGTCGGAGCAGCAGTAGGATCTGTCGGGTGAATGTGTACTTGCTTCAAGTCTCCTGCCGACTGAAAAGCTGACTCGGTGGTGGGCTTCTTGGAACGCAACAGATCAGCGGGATCAGCAGTCTTCTTGTACTCTTCTAACTCGACTACAGCCATCTGCATGTCGGCGATCTTGGAGCCCTGTTGGAGGCACTCCTCAGCCCTCTGCCGATTGCCTGTGACTGTGATCACACCCTTGGGCCCGGGCATCTTCAGCTTGAGATACACGTAACACAGGCGGGCCATGAAACGTGCATACGCTGGACAGCCAAGGATGGCATGATATGCACTCTTGAGGTCTACAACCTCAAATGTCAGCTTCTCTTTGCGAAAGTTCTTGTCAGTGCCGAACACCACATCCAGCGCAATCTGTCCGAGTGACTTGGCCTTCTTCCCAGGGATGACCCCGTGGAATTGCATATTGCTTTCACCGAGCCTGGACATCGGAATGCCCATCCCTTTGAGGGTATCAGCGTACAGAATATTCAAGCCACTTCCTCCATCCATGAGAACTTTGCGGAGCCGAGTGCCTCCTACCACCGGATCCACCACCAGCGCCTGTCGACCTGGGGTAGGGACATGAGCAGGATGGTCCGACTGATCGAAGGTGATAGCTGTCTGGGACCACTTGAGGTACTCGGGGGTAGCTGGAGCGGCCATGTTGACCTCCCTGTTGATGACCTTCAATCGACTCTTGCTTTCTACATCGGCAAAAATCACCAATGTGGCATTGATTTCAGGAAAGACTTCTTTATCTTCGTCCTCTTCTTTCTCAGGATCTTTGTCACTCGACTGCCCTCCCTTGAACCCTTGGATCAGCAATCGGCACTGTCGAGTGGTATGCTTTGACGGGATCAAGTTGCCTTCTTCATCCTTCCGTGAGTGAATGGGACATGGCATATCCAGGACATCTGTCGACTGGTTCTTGGACTTCTTCTGAACAAATTGCCCCTTTGGCTTCACTTTCCCTTTCGCCGCCAGAGCGGCTACTTCTGCCTGGACAGAGCCGTCAGCTTTACGCTTTTGCTTCCGACTGGAATTTCCGCCGCCGGGGTTACTGTCGACTGCTTTACCCTTGCCACTGCGGAGGCGATCCTCCTCCTCGCCGTTGGCGTATCGGGTGGCAATCTCCATCATCTTGCTCAGGGACATATCTCCTGTCCGACCAAACTTCAAATAGAGCTCTCTGTATCTGACTCCGGCCTTGAAGGCGCAAACAGCCTGGTGCTCGGAAACACCTTCCACCGTGTGATGAAGAGTGGTCCACCGCTGAATGTAATCCCTCAAGGTCTCATTCGGCTTCTGGACACAGTGCTGCAACTCGAGCAAACCGGCAGGGCGCTTGCAGGTGCCTTCGAAGGTCTTGACAAACACTCGGGCAAGATCCTCCCAGCAACAGATGCTAGAAGGAGCCAACTGATTAAGCCACGCCCGGGCCGGACCATCCAACATCAGGGGTAGATGCTTCATAGCCACGTTGTCGTTGCCTCCGCCGATCTAAACAGCCACTCGGTAATCGTCTAGCCATGTTTCCGGCTTCGACTCGCCAGTGAATTTGCTAATCCCAGCCACCAACCTGAAGTTGGGGGGGATCTCAGCAGATCGGATGGCTCTGCTGAAACACTCTGGACCAGAAACAGCTGTACCACTGCCACTCGGAAAATCTCTGTCATAGCCACCTCTGTTGTATCTGCCTCTGTCGACCCGGTTCTGAACGAGAACGGATCTCGCGTCAAACCCAGGGTCCCGCTCATCACCATACGGGCGCCTGTCATCATAGTGCCGGGGCACGTATGGACCACTCCGCGGAGGAGTAGGCACTCGACGGTGGTCATCACGGTGATGCCGAGGAGCAAACTGATCTCGCCACTGATCTCTGTACTGATCATTGCGGTAATCTCTGCCTCTGTGACGCTGAGGTGACCCTGGACTGTGGGCCGATTGGACTGTGTCTGCTCTAACTGACATGCTGTGAATCTTGTTGCGCGACTGAGAGACAGCGGAGTTTTGCTGTCGAGCCGCCCCAAGCAGGGTTCGGATCTGCTCGAGTCCTCTGCCGGCCTCTGAATCGGACGGCTGTATAGAATCTGCAATCCTAGCCGCCGCTGCAACATTCTGGATCGGAGTACGGTATACCTGACGATTGTCGTCGACTGGAGGGAACAACTGACGCTCGCGGCGCTGTCGAGTGCGCTCGTCGAGTGACCTCTGCATCTCCTCGAGGCGCGTGCGCTCTGCCAAGGTGGCGAGACGCGCAGCCTCCAGAGCCTGGGCTTCTGCAGTCGCGCCAACGATGGGGGTTTGGAGGACCTCCTCATCCCTGCGCTGATGATCATTCGACGGGCCGCCACGCTCGCGGCCGCCACGGCCATAGCCGGGTGGGCTCTGATGAGAACCCACCATGAAAACTTCTGCTGCAGGATCGCAGCTCTCGCACTCGGAAGGGAGCTCGGATGAATCTGATGCCGAGTCGAACGCGCCGTGAAGTGGCTCGGCGGGCTCGATAGTCGCGACCTGTGGAGTCGACGCCCGGCACGCCGCCGCGTGCCTCACCCATCGCTGGAGCCTCGAACAACCGGATCGCTTGCGGCGACGAACAGCGGGGAGAGTGGACGACGCTGGAGCCGACATGTACGGGGTCGACGGCTGACGAAGGAGAACGCCGCATGAACTCGCGCTGAAGTGCGTCGCCCCGCGGACGGGGAGAGCCTCAACGTCGAGAGGGGCTTCCTGGAGCCATGCGGAGTCGTCGGCTATGAAGGTGAACGCACCGAGACGGATCTCGCAGCCCCGGATCAAACCGCCGTCGGGAGACATGGTGAAGATGAAAAACTGCAACCTCGCCGGAAGTCGCTTAGACGCCTGCCCCCACGGTGGGTGCCAACTGTCGTGGGAATGTGCCTGACAGTAGATGGTAGGGGTACGAAAGGAGAGGGCAGAGTCCTAGCTACGGCGAGGGTGTACACACAGATGTATGAGTTCAGGCCTCACTCGGAAGTGATAACAGCCCTACGTCTCAGGTGCTCCGGGGAGCTTACTCTGTCGAGTGATACGTGTGTTGTGTTTACAAAGGATCTCGAACCCCTGTGCCAGTGGGGAGGGGTGGCTTATATAGAGTGCGCTGCCCCTCATAAACGTCTGGCATTTAGGAGTTTGATTGTAGGTAATAAAAGGGGGGGGGGGGACGTTACTGGTAACGTATACAATAAATGCCGGTTAAGGCAGCGAGCGTAACGCCTGCCCGTTGGCCTCCCTAGGGAGACTCTTGGTCTTTTGCGGTCGAGTGATTGGCGGCCCCTCCGAGTGAGAGCTGACCGTCGAGTGGAGGGGAGGGTCTTCCGAGTGACTCATACGCCATGGCTAGTTCAGTCGGAATCTCTCTCGTAGTCTTGTAGTCCTCCAATGTGGTGTCCTTAGGTGGGGTATGTAGGACGGGCCTAGCACCCTACCCTAAGTACATATCCTCGTCATGCGTTGGGTGCAAGGGTTTGTTGTTTGTGTGCAGGTACTGCTAACGAGGTGTTGTATGATTCTCCTACTGGTTCGATAACCTTGGTTTCATAACTGAGGGAAATACTTATCTCTACTGTGCTGCATCATCCCTTCCTCTTCGGTGATAATACCAACGCAAGCTACAGGTAGCAGATGTCAAGGCCTCTGAATCAGTAAATGCAAGTCGACTTCACGTTGACAGACACCTAGTGGGTAGTATACACCCAGTGGATGGAAAACCTCCACCAACCCAGGTCATAGCGCACACAATGACCGGGACATCGGAATACCCGACTCAACCGCATTGGGAAATCGCGGGCAGTCACCATGGGTAACGATATTTCCATCAACTATATATTGATATATAGATTCTGTAGAAACATATAACCGGAAGTCTACAATTGTTGACATACATTTCTCAACTAGATTGGAAAAACCTTTCAAGTGATTTAGATCCAAAGACCATGGCCATGGCAAAGTGTGAACAACACTCGGACTGAACTCAAGCAAAGGGTATAATCTAGGTAGAAATAATCTTGCTCAATAGGTATTCACATAAGCCTACACCGGTTTTCTTCTGGAAACAGAATGAGAACAACGAGGTGGTGAAACATAGAGCAATTATTGTAGCACAAGGGTTCACGCAGATACCCAACTATGTAGGAGATATGCCCTAGAGGCAGTAATAACAGTTACTTTGTATCTCTGAGTTTCTAATGAATGTTTATGTTCCATGCTATAACTGCAATGATTCTCGAGTCTACAATAACCACGAGGCTCGGAGGGAAACTCATGTGCACGTGTGGTATAATAAATGGAAAAGTATTCCTAGTCATGCCTCTATGACTGGCTCAAGTATTGCATGATGATCCTGTTTTCCTGATCATGGGCATGGCTATGCCGGCAATTTTGAGGGCACAATGTTAGTAGAACACTTGTGTTGAATCGACCCAAATTGATGTTATGCTATGAGATACAATCGTCATGAGTTAATGGTTAATAACACAGAGATAGTTATTGTTTGCATAATTCCTTAGACCATGAGAGTGTCGAGTTTCTTCATGCTTTCTTCATGAACTTTGGGGTTTGTTAAACGTCATCCGTAAATGGGTGGCTATTACGGCGGCTTACGGGTTCATGGAAAAGTATGTCAAGTAACTTGATAGCTCAAGATTGGGATTTGCTCCTCCGACGATGGAGAGATATTCTCGGGCCCTCTCGGTGTTACGGTATCCATCATCGTCTGGCCAGACACATTGTGATTTGATCACTGGGATGCCGGAACACGGAAACGAGTAAAGAGAACAAAACCGGTTACGAGGTAACTTGCATAATGGACAAGTTGTTGATCCACGGGGATGCATAAATCTCACCTCGGGTTTTGTAATATATCGTGAAGCAACAGGAATAGCACACGGCAACTGGAGGTTCACTCGAATATTCATTCGTGTGGGTATAGGGTTCAATATGGGTGTCCACGGCTCCGATGTTGATCATTGATCGGAAAGTGTTCCGGGTCATGTCTATACTTCACCGAACCTATAGGGTCACACGCTTAAGGTGTTGGAAATATGCCCTAGAGGCAATAATAAATTGGTTATTATTATATTTCCTTGTTCATGATAATCGTTTATTATCCATGCTATAATTGTATTGATTGGAAACTCAAATACATGTGTGGGTACATAGACAACACTGTGTCCCTAGTAAGCCTCTAGTTGACTAGCTTGTTGATCAAAGATGGTTAAGGTTTCCTAGCCATTGACATGAGATGTCATTTGATAACGGGATCACATCATTAGGAGAATGATGTGATGGACAAGACCCAAACTGTAAACGTAGCATTTGATCGTGTCAGTTTATTGCTATTGTTTTCTGCATGTCAAGTATCTGTTCCTTTGACCATGAGATCATGCAACTCACTGACACCGGAGGAATACCTTGTGTGTATCAAACGTCGCAACGTAACTGGGTGACTATAAAGGTGCTCTACAGGTATCTCCGAGGGTGTCTGTTGGGTTGGCATGGATCAAGACTGGGATTTGTTACTCCGTGTGACGGAGAGGTATCTCAGGGCCCACTCGGTAATACAACATCACAATGAGCCTTGCAAGCAATGTGACTAAAGTGTTAGCCACGAGATCTTGTATTACGGAACGAGTAAAGAGACTTGCCGGTAACGAGATTGAACTAGGTATAGTGATACCGACGATCGAATCTCGGGCAAGTAACATACCGAAGAACAAAGGGAACATCATACGGGATTAACTGAATCCTTGACATAGAGGTTCGACCGATAAAGATCTTCGTAGAATATGTAGGAGCCAATATGGGCATCCAGGTCCCGCTATTGGTTATTGGCCGTAGAGGTGTCTCGGTCATGTCTACATAGTTCTCGAACCCGCAGGGTCTACACACTTAACGTTTGGTGACGATTAGTATAGTTGAGTTATTATGTTGGTGACCGAAGGTTGTTCGGAGTCCCGGATAAGATCCCGGACATGACGAGGATCTCCGGAAGAGTCCGGAGGTAAAGATTGATATATGTGATAATAGTGTTTCGATCTCCGGAAGAGTTCCGAAGTTCACCGGAAGGGGTTCCGGATGTTTACCGAAGTGTTCGGGTGCAGCAACACTTTATATGAGCCAAAGGGATAAAGCCCACAAGGTATTGGAAAGTGCAAAAGTAGTTTTGCTGCCGCGTAAGCGGTACTACCGCTTGGTGAAGCGGTACTACCGCCGGAGCGGTACTACCGCTTGTGTGAAGCGGTACTACCGCCCAAGCGGTACTACCGCTTGTGTGAAGCGGTACTACCGCTTGTGCGCGGCTGTGCACGATTCGGCAGGGTCCGAATTGGACTCTTTTCCTGCGGGCCAAACCGACCTTGTGCGGGCAAAACCGACCTGGAGGAGGCTTTTACTCCAAGTTTAGACCCCAAGGCTCAACATATAAATAGAGGGGCAGGGCTAGCACACGGGATACATCAGGATTTCCCAAGCCGTGTGCCGGCAACCCTAGCCCTCTAGTTCCTCCGTCATAATCTCCGTAGTGCTTGGCGAAGCCCTGCAGAGATTGTTCCTCACCACCATCACCACGCCGTCGTGCTGCTGGAACTCAACCACTACTTCACCATCGCTCGCTGGATCGAGGAGGTGAAGGCGTCATCAAGCCGTACGTGTGTTGAACGCGGAGGTGCCGTCCGTTCGGCACTAGATCGGAAGGATCGTGATTGGATCGCGGGACGCTCGGCGATTTGGATCGCGAAGACGTTCGACTACATCAACCGCGTTTATTAACGCTTCCGCTTAGCGATCTACAAGGGTATGTAGATTCACTCTCCTCTCGTAGATGCTCATCACCATGGATAGATCTTGCGTGTGCGTAGGAAAATTTTTGTTTCCCATGCAACGTTCCCCAACAGTGGCATCTGAGCTAGGTCTATGCGTAGATGAGATCTCGAGTAGAACACAAACGAGTTGTGGGCGTGGGTGTATACATATTGCTTGCCGTTACTAGTTGATACTTGATTCCGCGGTATTGTGAGATGAAGCGGCCCGGACCGACATTACGCGTACGCTTACGCGAGACTGGTTTCACCGCTGCGTGCACTTGTTGCATAAAGGTGACTGGCGGGTGTCTGTCTCTCTCACTTTAGTTGAATCGGTTCAATGAAGAGGGTTCTTTTAGAAGATCAAAAAGCAATCACTACACCACGTTGTGGTTTTGCGTAGGTAAGAACGGTTCTTGCAAACCCGTAGCAGCCACGTAAAATTTGCAACAACAATTAGAGGACGTCTAACTTGTTTTTGCAGGGTATGTTGTGATGTGATATGGCCAATTACATGATGAGATATATGTGATGTATGAGATGATCATGTTTTGTATAGAATATCACGACTTGCATGTCGATGAGTACGGCAACTGGCAGGAGCCATAGAGTTGTCTTTAATTATTGTATGACCTGCGTGTCAATCATTAAGCGCTATGTAATGCTTTACTTTATCGCTAAACGTTATCAATAGTCGTGGAAGCAACAGTCGGCGCGACAACCTTATGGCGACACGTTGATGGAGATCAAGATGATGGAGATCATGGTGTCATGCCGGTGACGATGGAGATCATGCCGGTGCTTTGGAGATGGAGATCAAAAGCACAAGTTCATGGCCATATCATGTCACTTATGATTTGCATGTTATGTTAATCCTTTTTATGCATCTTATTTTGCTTAGGACGACGGTAGCATTATAAGGTGATCCCTCACTTAAATTTCAAGATAAATTGTGTTCTCCCCAAGTGTGCACCGTTGCGAAAGTTCGTCGTTTCGAGACACGCCGTGATGATCGGGTGTGATAGACTCTACGTTCGCATACAACGGGTGTAAGCCATGTTACACGTGCGGAACACTCGGGTTAAACTTGACGAGCCTAGCATGTACAGACATGGCCTCGGAACACAAGAGACCGAAAGGTCGAACATGAGTCATATAGTAGATATGATCAACATGAAGATGTTCACCATTGAAACCACCTCAACTCACGTGATGATCGGACTTGAGTTGGTGGATTTGGATCATGTTACACTCGAATGATCGGAGGGATGTCAATTTGAGTGGGAGTTTTTTAAAATATGATTAACTAAACTCATTATCTAAGAACAATAGTCTAAGTTGTCTTTGCAATATTTATGTTGTAGATCATGGCTCGCGCAGTAGCACCCCTGAATTTTAATGCGTTCCTAGAGAAAGCTAAGTTGAAAGATGATGGAAGTAACTTTGTGGACTGGGCCCGTAATCTAAGGATTATCCTTACGGCTTCCCAGAAGGCTTATGTCCTTGATGCACCGCTTGGTGATCCACCCGCTCCAGTTGAGTCTCTAGACGTTGTGAACGCCTGGCAGGCTCGTTCTGATGATTACTCAATAGTTCAATGTGCAATGTTGTATGGCTTAGAACCGGGACTTCAAAGACGTTTTGAACGTCATGGAGCATATGAGATGTTCCAGGAGTTGAAGTTTATCTTTCAGAAGAATGCCCGGATCGAGAGATATGAGATCTCCGATAAATTCTATGCTTGCAAGATGGAGGAGAACGGGTCTATCAGTGATCACGTGCTCAGAATGTCTGGGTACTCCACCCGTCTGGCTGAGTTAGGGATGCCCCTTCCGCCAGAGGCTATCACTGACAGAGTTCTTCAATCATTGCCACCTAGCTACAAGAGCTTCGTGTTGAACTATAACATGCACGGGATGAACAAGTCAGTCGCCGAGCTGTTTGCGATGCTGAAAGCCGCTGAGTCTGAAATTCAGAAGGAGCATCAAGTGTTGATGGTCAATAAAACCACTAGTTTCAAGAAAAATGGCAAGGGTAAGAAGGGTAACTCCAAGCAGAGTGGCAAAGCAGTTGCTCCTCTCGTGAAGAAACCCAAGGCTGGACCCAAACCAGAAACTGTGTGTTTTCATTGCAAGGGAACTGGACACTGGAAGCGGAATTGCCCCAAGTATTTGGCTGACAAGAAGGCGGCCAACAACAAACAAGGTATATATGATATACATGTTATTGATGTGTACCTTACCAACTCTCGTTGTAGTGCCTGGGTATTTGATACCGGTGCGGTTGCTCATATTTGCAACTCAAAACAGGAACTGCGGAATAGACGGAGGCTGGCAAAGGACGAAGTGACGATGCGCGTGGGAAATGGTTCCAAGGTTGATGTGATCGCCGTCGGCACGCTCGCTCTTCGATTACCGTCGGGATTAGTGATGAACCTAAATAAGTGTTATTTGGTGCCTGCGTTAAGCATGAACATTATATCTGGATCTTGTTTATTGCGAGACGGTTACTCATTTAAATCAGAGAATAATGGTTGTTCTATTTATATGAGTAATATCTTTTATGGTCATGCACCCGATGTGAAGGGTTTATTCTTATTGAATCTCGATAGTAATGATACACATGTTCATAACATTGATGCCAAAAGATGTAGAATTGATAATGATAATACCACTTTCTTGTGGCACTGCCGTTTAGGTCATATTGGCGTAAAACGCATGAAGAAGCTCCATGCTGATGGACTTTTGGAGTCACTTGATTTTGAATCACTTGACACATGTGAGCCATGCCTCATGGGCAAGATGACTAAAACGCCGTTCTCTGGAATAATGGAACGGGCAAGTGACTTGTTGGAAATCATACATACTGATGTGTGCGGTCCGATGAGTATTGAGGCGCGCGGTGGTTATCGTTACTTTCTCACCTTCACTGATGACTTAAGTAGATATGGGTATATTTACTTAATGAAACACAAGTCTGAAACATTTGAAAAGTTCAAACAATTTCAGAGTGAAGTTGAGAATCATCGTAACAAGAAGATTAAATTCCTACGATCTGATCGAGGAGGAGAATATCTGAGTTATGAGTTTGGCAGTCACTTAAGACAGTGTGGAATTGTTTCACAATTGACACCGCCTGGAACACCACAGCGTAATGGTGTGTCCGAACGTCGTAATCGAACTTTATTGGATATGGTGCGATCTATGATGTCTCTTGCCGATTTGCCACTATCGTTTTGGGGTTATGCATTAGAGACAGCTGCATTCACTTTAAATAGGGCACCATCGAAATCCGTTGAGACGACGCCATATGAACTTTGGTTTGACAAGAAGCCAAAGCTGTCGTTTCTTAAAGTTTGGGGATGTGATGCTTATGTCAAAAAGCTTCAGCCTGAAAAGCTGGAACCCAAAGCGGAGAAATGCGTCTTCATAGGATACCCAAAAGAGACAGTTGGGTATACCTTCTACCTCAGATCCGAAGGCAAAGTGTTTGTCGCTAAAAACGGAACATTTCTTGAGAAAGAGTTTCTCTCGAAAGAATTGAGTGGGAGGAAGATAGAACTTGATGAGGTTGTTGAACCTTTACTTCAACCTGAGAGTAGCGCAGCGCAGAAAGTTGTTTCTGTGGAGCCTACATTAGCTGAAGAGGAAGTTAATGATGATGATCATGAAGCTTTGGATCAAGTTGCTATCGAACCTCGTAGGTCGACAAGGACGCGTACTGCTCCCGAGTGGTACGGCAACCCTGTCTTAGAGGTCATGTTGTTAGACAACGATGAACCTACGAGCTATGGAGAAGCGATGATGAGCCCGGATTCCGAGAAGTGGTTAGAGGCCATGAAGTCCGAGATGGGATCCATGTATGAAAACAAAGTATGGACTTTGGAAGTATTACCTGAAGGGCGTAAGGCCATTCAGAACAAATGGATCTTTAAGAGGAAGACGGACGCGGACGGTAATGTCACCGTCTATAAAGCTCGACTTGTGGCAAAGGGTTTTTCACAAGTTCAAGGAGTTAACTACGATGAGACCTTCTCACCCGTAGCGATGCTTAAGTCCGTCAGAATCATGTTAGCAATAGCTGCCTTTTTCGATTATGAAATTTGGCAGATGGATGTCAAAACAGCGTTCCTTAACGGTTTCCTTAAGGAAGAGTTGTATATGATGCAACCAGAAGGTTTTGTCGATCCAGAAAATGCTGACAAAGTTTGCAAACTCCAGCGATCCATTTATGGACTGGTGCAAGCATCTCGGAGTTGGAATCTTCGTTTTGATGAGGTGATCAAACCGTTCGAGTTTATACAAGTTTACGGAGAAGCTTGTATTTACAAGAAAGTGAGTGGGAGCTCTATAGCGTTTCTAATATTATATGTGGATGACATATTGCTGATTGGAAACAATATAGAAATGCTGGAAAGCGTAAAGGAATATTTGAACAAGAGTTTTTCAATGAAGGACCTAGGAGAAGCTGCTTTCATATTAGGCATCAAGATCTATAGAGATAGATCAAGACGCTTAATAGGACTTTAACAAAGCACATACCTTGATAAGATTTTGAAGAAGTTCAAAATGGATCAGTCCAAGAAGGGGTTCTTGCCTGTTTTGCAAGGTGTGAAGTTGAGTAAGACTCAATGCCCAGTGACTGCAGAAGATAGAGAAAAGATGAGTGTCATCCCCTATGCTTCAGCCATAGGCTCTATCATGTATGCAATGCTGTGCACAAGACCCGATGTCAGCCTTGCCATAAGTATGGTCGGAAGGTTTCAAGGTGATCCAGGAATGGAACACTGGACGGCGGTCAAAAATATCCTGAAGTACCTGAAAAGGACTAAGGACATGTTTCTCGTTTATGGAGGTGATCAAAAGCTCGTCGTAAAGGGTTACGTCGATGCAAGCTTTGACACTGATCCGGATGACTCTAAGTCGCAAACCGGATACGTATTTATTCTTAATGGGGGTGCGGTTAGCTGGTGCAGTTCCAAGCAAAGCGTGGTAGCTGATTCTACATGCGAAGCGGAGTACATCGCTGCCTCGGAGGCGGCGAAGGAAGGTGTCTGGATGAAGGAGTTCATGACAGATCTTGGAGTAGTGCCTAGTGCACTTAACCCAATGACTCTGTTTTGTGATAATACTGGTGCCATTGCTCTAGCCAAGGAACCAAGATTTCACAAGAGGACCAGACACATAAAGCGACGTTTCAATTCCATCCGCGATTACATCAAGGAGGACGACATAAATATTTGCAAAGTACACACGGATCTAAATGTTGCAGATCCGTTGACTAAACCTCTTCCAAGGGCTAAACATGAACAACACCAGAACTGCATGGGTGTTCGATTCATTACAATGTAAATCACATAGTGATGTGAACTAGATTATTGACTCTAGTGCAAGTGGGAGACTGTTGGAAATATGCCCTAGAGGCAATAATAAATTGGTTATTATTATATTTCCTTGTTCATGATAATCGTTTATTATCCATGCTATAATTGTATTGATTGGAAACTCAAATACATGTGTGGGTACATAGACAACACTGTGTCCCTAGTAAGCCTCTAGTTGACTAGCTTGTTGATCAAAGATGGTTAAGGTTTCCTAGCCATTGACATGAGATGTCATTTGATAACGGGATCACATCATTAGGAGAATGATGTGATGGACAAGACCCAAACTGTAAACGTAGCATTTGATCGTGTCAGTTTATTGCTATTGTTTTCTGCATGTCAAGTATCTGTTCCTTTGACCATGAGATCATGCAACTCACTGACACCGGAGGAATACCTTGTGTGTATCAAACGTCGCAACGTAACTGGGTGACTATAAAGGTGCTCTACAGGTATCTCCGAGGGTGTCTGTTGGGTTGGCATGGATCAAGACTGGGATTTGTTACTCCGTGTGACGGAGAGGTATCTCAGGGCCCACTCGGTAATACAACATCACAATGAGCCTTGCAAGCAATGTGACTAAAGTGTTAGCCACGAGATCTTGTATTACGGAACGAGTAAAGAGACTTGCCGGTAACGAGATTGAACTAGGTATAGTGATACCGACGATCGAATCTCGGGCAAGTAACATACCGAAGAACAAAGGGAACAGCATACGGGATTAACTGAATCCTTGACATAGAGGTTCGACCGATAAAGATCTTCGTAGAATATGTAGGAGCCAATATGGGCATCCAGGTCCCGCTATTGGTTATTGGCCGTAGAGGTGTCTCGGTCATGTCTACATAGTTCTCGAACCCGCAGGGTCTACACACTTAACGTTTGGTGACGATTAGTATAGTTGAGTTATTATGTTGGTGACCGAAGGTTGTTCGGAGTCCCGGATAAGATCCCGGACATGACGAGGATCTCCGGAAGAGTCCGGAGGTAAAGATTGATATATGTGATAATAGTGTTTCGATCTCCGGAAGAGTTCCGAAGTTCACCGGAAGGGGTTCCGGATGTTTACCGAAGTGTTCGGGTGCAGCAACACTTTATATGAGCCAAAGGGATAAAGCCCACAAGGTATTGGAAAGTGCAAAAGTAGTTTTGCTGCCGCGTAAGCGGTACTACCGCTTGGTGAAGCGGTACTACCGCCGGAGCGGTACTACCGCTTGTGTGAAGCGGTACTACCGCCCAAGCGGTACTACCGCTTGTGTGAAGCAGTACTACCGCTTGTGCGCGGCTGTGCACGATTCGGCAGGGTCCGAATTGGACTCTTTTCCTGCGGGCCAAACCGACCTTGTGCGGGCAAAACCGACCTGGAGGAGGCTTTTACTCCAAGTTTAGACCCCAAGGCTCAACATATAAATAGAGGGGCAGGGCTAGCACACGGGATACATCAGGATTTCCCAAGCCGTGTGCCGGCAACCCTAGCCCTCTAGTTCCTCCGTCATAATCTCCGTAGTGCTTGGCGAAGCCCTGCAGAGATTGTTCCTCACCACCATCACCACGCCGTCGTGCTGCTGGAACTCAACCACTACTTCACCATCGCTCGCTGGATCGAGGAGGTGAAGGCGTCATCAAGCCGTACGTGTGTTGAACGCGGAGGTGCCGTCCGTTCGGCACTAGATCGGAAGGATCGTGATTGGATCGCGGGACGCTCGGCGATTTGGATCGCGAAGACGTTCGACTACATCAACCGCGTTTATTAACGCTTCCGCTTAGCGATCTACAAGGGTATGTAGATTCACTCTCCTCTCGTAGATGCTCATCACCATGGATAGATCTTGCGTGTGCGTAGGAAAATTTTTGTTTCCCATGCAACGTTCCCCAACATAAGGGTCATCTATCTGCTGAATACTAGACGGGGAGTCTGAGAGAAATTCACCAGAAAAGTTTCGGACGAAACGGAAACGTTCCGGAGAGGATATCGGAATAGTTCCGGTAAAACTGAAAAGTTGTTTCAGGGGATACCATAAAGTCAAATTGGTTTCGGCACATGCCTGATACTTCTTGGAGGGTGCCAGAATCGTTCTGGAAACTTTCTGGAATTTTCCGAGATGAAAACCGGAAATGTTCTGGAGCTGCCGGAACCGCTTCAGATGCTTTTCGCAGATGAAAATCACTAAACCGGAATTGTTCCGGATCGCATTGAAAATTATTTTTGTGGGTACTGGAAATGTTCTAAGCCCACATAAATATTTTCAGTTCGAACAGACGCTGAAAAATGTCGTCGTGAATAGTGAAAAGCACTTTTTGGGCTGATTTGCAAATGGGGTTTTTCTTCTAGAAGAAAACCACTTTTGGTGAGAGATAAAGGTGTGTGAAAGGTGGTGGGCCCCCCCAAAGGGGGCAGCACCAAATTTCGTCCATAGGTGGTGGGGAGGGCCCCCTTGGGGTTTCCTTCCACCTCATGGTGGATATGTTCTACACACACCCTTATGTGGCATTTGGGTGAAAAGATCTTAAGCCCTTTTTGGTCTTTTTACCCCTTGCCTCCACCCCTTGGCTTTCCTATAAATAGGAGGTGAGGGGGCTGCCCAAAGATCATCCCTTGCTCTCATACACATGCTATGCTTTGCTAGCTCTCTCTCTCCCTCCCACGAAAAGAGTTTTTCGTAGAGCCGAAAGGCAGTCTGGGTTCCGGCAGGAACTAGCTCTGGACGGTGAAGCCATGCTGGATAGCTGACACCGTATGTGTGCAACCCCGTAGAGAGATTGTAGTTTCGATCTTTTGCCCGAAGGGCTGTTCGAGTTACCGTTCGAGTTTCCGGGGTCCTCCCGAAGGGTTGTCCGGGTTACTGTTCGGGTTCCGAGGGTCCTCCCGAAGGGCTGTCCGCGACATTGTCCGGGGGACTGTCCGACCGCCTCCCGAAGGGCTGTCCGGAGTGGGAGTACATCCTTGCGGTTGGGAGGTTGTAAATCCTAGCTGCAGGGATCTGCACCGACGATCTACACCGACTCTTCTTCCGCTGCGCTTCGAGTTGGTACGGATCAGATCAAACCTTGTATGCAGTCTCCATAGTGATCCTGGGCGTGATCGCTGTACCGAATTTTTTTGTTTTCTGTCACGTTCCCCAACAGTGGTATCAGAGCCGTGCTATGCATAGATGCAGGTTACGATCTAGAATACATGGAGATGTATGGGTATTGCATAATATAATTTTGGAGTAGATAAGATCTATTGCTGAAAATTATTTATGCGGGTAGCAGATGAAGTTTGTTACCCGATGTTCTTGTTGCTTCCCTGGAATTTGCGTTTGCTCAATCTCGAGACAGCATGGTGGAATTTCACAAAGTTCTGGCAATCCGCGATCCTGATTGATCAACGAAGTGCTATCAGTTCTTTGGGTTCCACCATAGTCAACAGAAAGATGAAATTCGCAGATGAAAGGGCATTGCAGATATGATCTGCACGGGGGTCACGCGTATGACGAAGTTTAGTATGGGGCTCGAGATTTAATTATCTCGTGTTTCATACACCCCGAGATGTTAATCTAGCAATTTTGAATTATCATACTTGATAATAAAACGTTGGTAGCTGCGGTTTAAGTCAAAACCTTAGAAGCCACGTAAAATGAATTTTTGCATAAACCGATTAGAGTCGTCTAACTTGGTTTTGCAGGATGTACATGTGATGTGGTATAGCAAAGCTCATATGAATTCGATTATGTATGAGATGACTATATGATGTAAATTTGTTAACATGACCTGCGTGTCATGATTCGGCATGATGGCTGGAGCCATATGATTGTCACTTTAATGACCTGCGTGTCAACCTTATGTAATGCACTTATTTTAGTAGCTATAGAGATAGCAATATTATTTGGTGCATCGGTAAGGTGGTGGCAATCTTCGCGAAGGTGAACTCCGACGCAAATGCCGAAGACAAAGAAATACTTGACTTCTCCGTCAGAAAGGGCTATACCATATCATGCTAATTATGAATTGCCTGAGATGTTTATCCCTTATGATGCACCCTTCTTGATTGCGCGGTAGTCGCTTTTTATTTGGGTGATCTCTCACTAAAAATATCAAAGTAGTTAGTGTTCACCCAAGTGTAGCACCGTCTGAAATTCGTATCTTTTCGGGGTGCGCCATGTACACATGAGCACGAACGAATTGAGAGGAATGAGGCGGGTGAGGTCAGACCTCGCAGCAAGATCACTTGGTTGTCTTTGACGTTCAGGCATGAAAGTCATGAGCTCGGAACACACACATCAAAAGATGAACAAGAATCACATAGAGATGTGATTGGCAAGTTGGCCTACCGATTGAAATTCGCGTCATCAGTGATGAACCCGTCATTGGCGTCGAATTGAAATACGGATCTTGAATCACTCACAATCAATTATGAGAGATATTGATTTGAGTGGGAGCGCACTTTAGAATAAAATTGTTTATTCACTAGTGCCAAATATCATTATGAACGAAGTCTAAGTGAACTTGTGTTTTCCGTTGTAGATCAAATGGCTCGCAACACCGCGTTCAACTTAGGCCCGATGTTAGAGAAAGAGAAGTTAGCTGCGAATGGAAACAACTATGCGGACTGGGTCCGTACCCTGAGGATTGTCCTCAGGAGTGCTAAGAAAGTGTACGTGCTTGACGTACCTCTTCCACCTAAGCCGGCGGCAACAGCCATGGCAGATGAAAATAATGTCTGGGCCACTAAGGATGATGACTTCAACTTAGTGCAGTGCTTCATGCTGTCTTGCATGAGTTCAGAGCTTCCAAAACGTTTTGAATTCCATGAATCCTTTGATATGATCAAGGAACTAGATGCTCTGTACAAGTTTAATGCACGGTCTGAACGTTTTGATATCGTCAAAACCATGTCGGAGACCAAGATGGCTGAGGGAAGTTCAGTTAGCGAACACGTGGTCAATATGATTGGCCACGCTGAGAGGCTTAAAACCCTGGAATTTCCACTTCCAGAGGAGCATGTTATGGACATGTTGCTCGGTTCACTCCCCCCTTCTTACGAAGGTTTTGTCATGAACTACAACATGAATGGGATGGACAAAACACCTAATGAGGTGCTTGCCATGTTGAAAACTGCCGAAGGAGGACTGCGGAAAAATCGCAAGCAAGTGTTGCTTGTGAATAAAACTGCCAGTTTCAAAAAGGGCAAGCCAAAGAAGGGCAAGGGCGCCGGTAAGACCGGCTTCCAACGCAAATCTAAGGGCAAAGCCAAGAATGAAACTGAGTGCTTCTACTGCAAGGGCACAGGACACTGGAAGAGAAACTGCAAGAAGTATCTGGAAGATAAGAAGTCCGGGAAAACCGGAAAAGGTATAATTGTATACAAGTTAATGTCATTGACGTTTTGCTTGCTAGCGAAAATTCTAAGTCTTGGGTATTTGATACCGGATCGGTTGCTCACATTTGCAACTCGATACAGGGGCTTCAGAAGGTGCGCAAGCTGGCAAAGAATGAAGTCATGATGCGTGTCGGGAATGGCGCTGGGATCGCCGCTCAAGCCGTCGGCATTATGCCTCTACGTCTCCCTTCGGGATTTATCTTAGAACTAAATAACTGTTATTTTGTTCCACTGTTGTGTAGAAACATTATCTCCGGATCATGTTTAGTTCACGATGGGTATTCGTACAAGTCTAAGAACAATGGTTGTTCACTTTATTGTATGGATATGTTTTATGGATTTGCACCCATTGTTGGGGGCCTTTTCATTCTAAATCCTGAATGTGGAAATGATGTCTTTAACGTGAATGCTAAACGCCTTAAGAAGGCTGACACCACCACCACTTTCATGTGGCACTGTCGGCTTGGCCACATCGGAAAGAAACGCATGCAAAGACTCCATAAAGATGGAGTTTTACCGTCCCTTGATTTTGAATCATTTGACACATGTGAAGCTTGCTTGATGGGGAAAATGACCAAGACGCCGTTCACGGGTCATCCTGAACGGGCGAGTGAATTATTGGAAATAATACATAGTGATGTATGTGGTCCAATGAACACAGCCGCACGGGGTGGGTATTTTTACTTCGTGACTTTTACTGATGATTTAAGTCGGTATGGCTATATCTACTTAATGAAGCATAAGTCGGAAACCTTTGAAAAGTTCAAAGAATTTCAGAATGAGGTAGAAAATCATCGTGACAAAAAGATTAAGTTTCTGCGGTCTGATCGCGGAGGCGAATACCTTAGTCATGAGTTTTGCCAACATCTAAGTGATTGTGGAATTGTTTCACAACTTACGCCTCCCGAAACTCCTCAGAGAAACGGAGTGTCGGAACGACGTAACCAAACCCTGTTAGACATGGTAAGGTCGATGATGTCTCTTACAGATCTTCCGATATCTTTTTGGGGTCATGCACTACTCACTGCCGCTCACACACTAAACAGAGCACCGTCTAAGTCTGTTGAGACGACACCATACGAGTTATGGAACGGGAAGAAACCCGGTTTGTCGCATCTCAGAATTTGGGGTTGTGGGGTATACGTAAAACGTTTACAACCTACCAAACTCGATCCCAGATCAGACAAATGTTACTTTGTAGGTTATCCCAAGGAAACAATTGGGTATTCCTTCTACCACCCGTCCGATAGCAAAGTGTTTGTTGTGAGAAATGGACAATTTCTTGAGAAAGAGTTTCTCGCAAAAGAAGTGAGTGGGAGGACAGTACAACTTGATGAGATTATTGAATCTTCGGCGACAGTTGATATGGCTAAGGAAACGGAAGCAATTCCGCTTATTATCCCTACAACCGAGCCGGAAGTTGTCGCATGTGATGCGGAGACTTCAGACAATGTTGTAACTGAACCGCGCAGATCAGGTAGGGCTATCCAGCCACCTGAATGGTTTCATAACGAAATCTTCATTCTTGAAGACAATGAACCTGCGCACTACAAGGAAGCGATGGCGGGGCCCAGCTCAAAGGAATGGCACAAGGCCATGAAATCCGAGATGGAATCCATGTACGAAAACTAAGTTTGGAACTTGGAAGAACTTCCAGATGGCGTAAAACCCATCGGTTGTAAATGGATTTTCAAAAGAAAGACGGACGCGGATGGTAACATTACTATCCACAAAGCTAGACTTGTCGCGAAAGGGTTCACGCAAGTTCCAGGAGTGGACTACGACGAGACTTTCTCGCCCGTAGCTATGCTTAGGTCTGTTCGGATATTACTAGCAATTGCTGCTTATTTCGATTATGAAATATGGCAGATGGATGTCAAAACGGCTTTCCTAAATGGAAACCTTGAAAAGGATGTATACATGATACAGCCAGAAGGTTTTGTCGATCCTAAGAATGCTAGAAAGGTATGTAAGCTTCAGAAAGCCATTTATGGTCTGAAGCAAGCATCAAGGAGCTGGAACATTCGTTTTGATGAAGTGGTCAAAGAGTTTGGCTTCATCAAGAACGATGAAGAATCTTGTGTTTACAAGAAGTTTAGTGGGAGCGCAAAAGCATTTCTAATCTTGTATGTGGACGACATATTGTTGATTGGAAATGACGTGAATTTTCTTAGCGAAATAAAAGACTCATTGAAGAAGAGTTTTTCAATGAAAGACTTAGGCGAAGCGGCATATGTATTGGGCATCAGAATCTATAGAGATAGATCAAGACGCCTGATAGCGCTTAGCCAAAGCACGTACATTGACAAGGTGTTGAAAAGGTTCAACATGGAGAACTCCAAGAAAGGCCTACTCCCCATGTCACCTAGCACAGTACTTTGCAAGAATCAGTGTCCTCGGACCCTCGATGAGCGAGTACAAATGAATGATATTCCATATGCTTCGGCAGTTGGTTCTATTATGTATGCCATGCTATGTACAAGACCGGATGTTTCCTATGCGCTAAGTGTTAGCAGCCGGTACCAAGGTGATACAGGATTGGAACACTGGGCCGCAGTCAAGGGTATTCTTAAGTACCTCAGAAGGACCAAGGATTTACTCCTTGTGTACGGAGGTGATGAAGAGCTCATTGTAAGTTGTTACACTGATGCAGGCTTCATGACTGACCCAGATGACTTTAAATCTCAATCTGGCTATGTTTTCATATTGAACGGCGGCGCAGTTGATTGGAAAAGTTCCAAACAAAAGACTGTGGCGGATTCTACAACGGAGGCGGAATATGTTGCTGCTTCAGAAGCCTCCAAGCAGGCTGTCGGAATCAAGCAATTTCTTGAAGACCTTGGTGTGGTTCCAAGTGCTCTGGACCCGGTGGAGATCTATTGTGATAATAGTGGCGTCGTGGCTCAGGCAAGGGAGCCATGTTCGCACCATAAGACAATGCATATTCAACGCAAATATAAACTCATTCGACATCATGTCGAAGAAGGTTTAGTGAAAGTACGCAAAGTTCACACGGATCTGAATGTGTCAGACCCGATGACAAAGCCTCTACCACGAGCAAAGCATGAGCAACACCGGATAGCCATTGGTGTAAGGGAAGCCATGTAACTAGATTATGACTCTAGTGCAAGTGGGAGACTGTAGGAGATATGCCCTAGAGGCAGTAATAATAGTTCCTTTGTATCTCCGAGTTTGTAATGAATGTTTATGTTCCATGCTATAACTGCAATGATTCTCGAGTCTACAATAACCACGAGGCTCGGAGGGAAACTCATGTGCACGTGTGGTATAATAAATGGAAAAGTATTCCTAGTCATGCCTCTATGACTGGCTCAAGTATTGCATGATGATCCTGTTTTCCTGATCATGGGCATGGCTATGCCGGCAATTTTGAGGGCACAATGTTAGTAGAACACTTGTGTTGAAATGACCCAAATTGATGTTATGCTATGAGATACATTCGTCATGAGTTAATGGTTAATAACACAGAGATAGTTATTGTTTGCATAATTCCTTAGACCATGAGAGTGTCGAGTTTCTTCATGCTTGCTTCATGAACTTTGGGGTTTGTTAAACGTCATCCGTAAATGGGTGGCTATTACGGCGGCTTACGGGTTCATGGAAAAGTATGTCAAGTAACTTGATAGCTCAAGATTGGGATTTGCTCCTCCGACGATGGAGAGATATTCTCGGGCCCTCTCGGTGTTACGGTATCCATCATCGTCTGGCTAGACACATTGTGATTTGATCACTGGGATGCCGGAACACGGAAACGAGTAAAGAGAACAAAACCGGTTACGAGGTAACTTGCATAATAGACAGGTTGTTGATCCACGGGGATGCATAAATCTCACCTCGGGTTTTGTAATATATCGTGAAGCAACAGGAATAGCACACGGCAACTGGAGGTTCACTCGAATATTCATTCGTGTGGGTATAGGGTTCAATATGGGTGTCCACGGCTCCGATGTTGATCATTGATCGGAAAGTGTTCCGGGTCATGTCTATACTTCACCGAACCTATAGGGTCACACGCTTAAGGGTCATCTATCTGCTGAATACTAGACGGGGAGTCTGAGAGAAATTCACCGGAAAAGTTTCGGACGAAACGGAAACGTTCCGGAGAGGATATCGGAATAGTTCCGGTAAAACTGAAAAGTTGTTTCAGGGGATACCATAAAGTCAAATTGGTTTCGGCACATGCCTGATAATTCTTGGAGGGTGCCAGAATCGTTCTGGAAACTTTCTGGAATTTTCCAAGATGAAAACCGGAAATGTTCCGGAGCTGCCGGAACCGCTTCAGATGCTTTTCGCAGATGAAAATCACTAAACCGGAATTGTTCCGGATCGCATTGAAAATTATTTTTGTGGGTACTGGAAATGTTCTAAGCCCACATAAATATTTTCAGTTCGAACAGACGCTGAAAAATGTCGTCGTGAATAGTGAAAAGCACTTTTTGGGCTGATTTGCAAATGGGGTTTTTCTTCTAGAAGAAAACCACTTTTGGTGAGAGATAAAGGTGTGTGAAAGGTGGTGCCCCCCCCCCCCAAAGGGGGCAGCACCAAATTTCGTCCATAGGTGGTGGGGAGGGCCCCCTTGGGGTTTCCTTCCACCTCATGGTGGATATGTTCTACACACACCCTTATGTGGCATTTGGGTGAAAAGATCTTAAGCCCCTTTTGGTCTTTTTACCCCTTGCCTCCACCCCTTGGCTTTCCTATAAATAGGAGGTGAGGGGGCTGCCCAAAGATCATCCCTTGCTCTCATACACATGCTATGCTTTGCTAGCTCTCTCTCTCCCTCCCACGAAAAGAGTTTTTCGTAGAGCCGAAAGGCTGTCTGGGTTCCGGCAGGAACTAGCTCTGGACGGCGAAGCCCTGCCGGATAGCTGACACCGTATGTGTGCAACCCCGTAGAGAGATTGTAGTTTCGATCTTTTGCCCGAAGGGCTGTTCGAGTTACCGTTCGAGTTTCCGGCGTCCTCCCGAAGGGCTGTCCGGGTTACTGTTCGGGTTCCGAGGGTCCTCCCGAAGGGCTGTCCGCGACATTGTCCGGGGGACTGTCCGACCGCCTCCCGAAGGGCTGTCCGGAGTGGGAGTACATCCTTGCGGTTGGGAGGTTGTAAATCCTAGCTGCAGGGATCTGCACCGACGATCTACACCGACTCTTCTTCCGCTGCGCTTCGAGTTGGTACGGATCAGATCAAACCTTGTATGCAATCTCCATAGTGATCCTGGGCGTGATCGCTGTACCGAAAATTTTGGTTTTCTGTCGCGTTCCCCAACAAACTATTCTCCAGAGGTGGAATCTCTTTCCGATACATTATCATTGGCAGTATAAAAGCATCTATCTATGCAGTTGATAGATGTAGTGATTACATATCCATGTGGATCACTAGATTCAGACATAGATGGTTCCCAATGGAATCTCACTTCTGAATCGAAATGCAAAACGCAATATGCATTGTGTAAAATCAATAAGCTACTATACAGCCTATTGATGTCGGTATATTCTGGTACAACCGACGTAGTGAGTTCCTTATACACAAGGATTACTCCTACACTGATGATTACCCATACATGTTAAGCATGTGATCATCTAAACGACGAAATTTGAGATGAAGGATTTGGGTAAAATCTCGAGCACCTTCACTCACACATTATGGCACACCATGTTGCCTATATCCATATTATATTGGAGAAATTGATTGTGGACAAGTCTTATCCATCCATAATTCTCATGGTTGTTCGTTCTCTAGATGTAGAGAAAGATTCATTTAGACCATGAGAGATGGAAATAACATATTGGGACCTAAGGTTCCATATCATAGTGCATGCATTGGATCCACCAAACACAATTGGTTGGGACTCAAGAATATCTTTCGATATCTCCAATGCGTCAAATTTTTTGTCCTAATATTTGAGTTTCAGAGAAATCTGGACACCAATATCATTGGATACATCGATCAGATCCCTACTATGTCAGATCGTAGACAAGCTTTGTGTTCCTGCTAGGTGTGGTAGCCATCCCATGAAAGTCTTCGAAACAGACCTTAGTGGCTACATCCACCAACCATTATCTCTAAGATAATGTTGCTTATGTTGCCCGGATGCAAACATGTTACATAATAAGCAATGTGACTATATTGCCCATCTTGCAAGTCAAATCACGCGATAACCTCGTTGATTTGTTCATGAAGTCTCTACCAACTTCAACATTCCATAAATATGTTCATGGAATTGGTATGTGACGGCTTCGTAATTTGCAAGAATCAAGGGGAGTATCTTCCTGAATTGTTCCTGTTCAAAGCATTATATTATACTCTTTTTCCCTTCATGAGTTTACTTTACAGGTTCTCATAAAGGTTTTTAATGAGGTAATATCAACATGAGATCATATGCCATACTTTCTGTTTTCCCCATCAGGTTTTTAGGAAAGTATATACGACATATTTATTGTCCTCTAAACTCTATGGGTTTTCTCGTATTGAGTTAAAAGAGACAATAACCATTATATGTTGCATCATTTTCTCCTTCTTTTTCCCACTGGGTTTGAAGGAGTTTTAGCAACATATCAAACACCTATCTCCTCACATTTTTCCCACAGGGTTTTCCGAGGAGACTTACTTAAGTTGATGATGATGAACATTTTCAAAGACAAACTAACTCGGAGGAGTTTTTATCAAGATGATGATACTACATGGACAAGTGTAGATTAGGGGGAGTGTTAAGACTTAATTAACACATGTTAATTAAGGGTTAAATCTCCACTTATCCAAACCATCATAGAAATAGATGCAACTCTTGTAACCGTCATGTCCCTCCGGATGCGCCCCTTCGGGGACTATAAATATGTAACTTGTCATCATCAATATACACAGTTTTCATTAATATTGATTGCCTCTCGTTTTACTTTACAATAGAGATGATCTTCATTAACATCTCAATGTCCTATTTGTTGGCTCGTTGTTTGGCGGGCAACGCGCGGCAAGCCGCGCCCCCTATCTAGTATCGTAAAATTTAGGGTGACGCTACGCGTCCACCGGCTGATCCTTGATATGTTGTAAACTTTTTAATGTTTATTTTGAAGTTTAATTGTGTATATTATGCATTAGTTATTTATTTTTACAATTTCATAGAAAAAAGTTAATTATTTTTAGGAATAATCTACTAATAGCTGTGAGAAAACATTGTTTCTCTATGAAGTGTCTATTTTACAAAAGTTTCTTGGGAAATGTTAAAAATCGAGAAAAAAACATACGAATATGATTGAAAGGATTGAGAAGGCACATGAGAGGGTGGATAGGGAGGAAGACCATGGCCAACACATCCCATGGTGCCTTGGGGCCAGACATTGGCCCCATCGGCGGCTGCCTCCACCTCCTTTCAACCAAGTCATACCTCTCAGGGCCTTTCTATTCATACAACGATTTACGCAACCGCTCGTGGAGTGCACTCGCTATCCCCATCGCCCGTTTGCCTCTAGATTCGCACCTGCCCATGTATCTGCCGGCGTATTTCAATAGTATATCTATCCATATTCTAGTCCCTGGCCCACAACACCATTCCTAATTAATGTGACGCCCGCCGTCGGACACGTGAAGGCTTAGACGCGTCAATACGTTCTGGTCCACGGCTCAAACATCATACAATAACGACGACCGCCCCACCCCACGCCTAGCCCGCAAGATTCTTCCCAGTCGCCGCCGCCCCATTGCTCTCCGAGCGGAAACCGGCCAGATCTGAAGCACAAGAACTCACCCATGACTACATCCTCTTCTTCTTCCCAACCCGAGGAGATATTTCCATCGAGCCCATGTCCGGATTCCGACGACGAGGTGGTCACCTTTGTCCCCCGCTGGAAGTAGAAGGAAAAAAGTTCACGTGTTGCACAATAATGTTCACATATGTGCATGCAAAAATGTCAACGTAATTAAAACCAAGTGTTTCATATATTTACAAAGGTTCATAAATTTGTAAAAAGATGGTTTACATGCAATTACGTGGACATAATTTTGCAACGTGCATATGTGAAAGTAAATCATGCAAGTTTAGAAAATGTTCACACATTCTTGAAATATGTTCATACAATTAAAAAATGGTTTGTATTTCTAAATAATGTTCATGTAAATAAATAACTGTTCGCATATTCTTTTCATAAACACACGATGCACATTATCGCAAAAGATGAAATTCTTTAAATACATTATAGAGATTTTAAAATATAAGATGGGTTATTTCAAATACACGATGAAGACTTCTCATAATGCACAATGAATGTTTTTAAATACACGATGCATCTTTTCAGAATTCATGATGACCATTTTTTAAAATACATTTTTTAGCAACATTTCGAAAATAAATGATGTACACTTTCTAGAAAACATGATGAAGTTTTTTTTCTATAAATACACATTGCTTTTTATACAAAAAAAAATATGCAATGAAAAATTCTTTTATTCACTATTTTTTTAATAAACTATGAACATTTTAAATATATGATAAACATTTCTAACATACATGATGGGCACATGTTTCAAATACGTGGTGAACATTTCAACAATACACAATAATCATTTTTGAAAATACACTATGAACATAGTTTAATGCATGATGAACATAATTTCAATACTAGACTAAAAATTTATGAAATATATTATGGTTCTTTAGAATACACAATCATTATTTTTCAAATACATTGTGGACATTCTTTAAAAACAGATGGAGAAAAAATGAAAGAAAAGAAAAAAAAGGAAAAAGGAAAAAAAACAAATGTTTAATATGTGATGAACATTCTTCAAATAGTACATTTTTTTATAAATGCACTATAAACATTTTTTATACAAGGTACACAATGAACATTTTTTTTTGATAGAGCCGAATGTTTTCCTGTCAACCATCCTCAACTTCTTCCATCATTTTTTTTCAAAACGGAGGCAAACTTCTTCCATCGTGATGTTAGTACATGAGTGGGAAATTTTAGAACAATTTTTTATCTGCTGATGGGCTGCATTACGAACTCTGTCGCTGGTAATGGCGTTATCTTCATCGCACGGACTCGCCGCCTTTACTTAATCTTTCCGTCCCCACATGACAGAAAGTGTGCTTCCTGATCCACGGGCCAGCTTTGTCCAAACGTTACGGGCCACGGCTCAAAAAAAAACCATTGACCGAAGACGGCCGGTTCCTTTGCGTTCGAAGGGAACCAGAGTAACCACTAGGCTATCTTCTCAGCTTGTGCACAAATGTTTTTTTTTCTTTTTTTTCTTTCTTCGGTAAGTGGAGTTTTTTTCCAGTTCGTCAGTTCCCGGACATTTTTATTAGTTTTTTTTCTTTATTTTTCCTTTTTTTTTCCTTTTCCTATTTTGTTTTCAAATTCTTGAACTTTCCTAAAAAAAATCGATGAACTTTTTTTCAAATTCGTGAATTTTTTCTTCAAAATCGATGAACTTTTTCCCAAAATACATGATTTGTTTTCCAAATTGGGCGAAATTTTTTCAAAATTGATGAACTTTTTTCAAATCCAATGATTTATTTTCAAAATTGCTGAACTTTTTCAGTTTTTGTGAAAAAAATCAAAATCAATGAACTTTTTTCTAAATTGATAAACTTTTTTTCCCATTCGATGAATGTTTTTTCAAATTGGTGAACTTTTTTTCAAGATTTGATGAACTTTTTTCAAAATCGATGAACCTTTTTAGGTTTTTGTGAAGATTTTTTCAAAATTGATGAACTTTTTGGAAAATTGATGAACTTAAATATTGTGAACTTTTTTTCAAAATCGATGAATTTTTTTGAATTCCCTTTTTCTGGAAAAGTTTTTTTCAAAAAGTCAACGGTCAATGGTGGACCGGTCAGCCATGACTAGTCAACTCACAATCCCAGCGAACCGGTTTTTTTTTAGTGAACAAGCAAACAGAGCGATTCCCGAGCGAAGCGAATCGCTCCTGTTGGGCCGGTCCATGAGGGGTAGCGTGCGGGCGCCTGAAGCGCCTAATAGGAGCTCCCCGTGAAGACCGCACGAACCCCCACCAGATATCCTGGCCCACAAGCACATGAATCGTTCATGCGTATGCCAGACTTCTCCCTATTTACTTCGTTCCCGTATTTAACTGGCAGAGGAAAAGGAACAGATCCCCGTACTGCATTCGTCAGACAGGATATGGGGAGCAGCAGTGCTCGGGTGAAGAAACACCACGTCCCAGACAGTAGACAAGATTCGATCTGGAGGCCTTTAATAGATCAAATTCAAGATTAGCCACCTCGAAATTCACGTGTGCTCTATTTTCATAATGTGGAATGAGTAGTCCTCCTGATGATTACGAGTTTGTAGTAGTATAAATGTGTAGTCATCTTTCTATGCACTTCATTAGATCATATGAACCGGTGTACATGATTAGCCCTTCTATGTAATTGTTGGGATATCTTTTGTTTATGAACTGAATGTCTAATCTACTGGTTGCAACCTCAATCGTTTGAGTATATCTATGTGTGCATATTACATCATTTTTCTTTAGTCCGTAATCTTGGACAGGTCACGACGCGGGAACTGACATAAGAAACGGTGTGCATTAGATGGATGAATCGCCAGGAGGGGGTGAGATTAGCCTAGTGACAACAAACTTGTGTATGTTTTTACTTTCTTGAATTGCCTTGTTAGGGTAAAATTGATTTGTTTATTATCTCACTATTCTTATGGAAAGTAGATTAATTTCCTTCAATATATGATGGTGTGTGTATGGATATTGGGCACCATCGATCCCACAAAATGATAATTGCCATGCATTTGCATTCTCTAACATTATCTTGAAGGGCACATTGGCAGTAATAAACATAAATGTCAAATGTACTAAGCATGAGAAAAAAAATGCCTTGTTACCTGACTTAACCACAACTACCAATCTACAATTATTGTACTTCTATTGTAATCACCAAGGTAATGTGAGACCAATGCCTTGTGGATCAATTCATATCTTCACCGATTAAAACACAACTTGTTAATCAGGCTGAACTTAATTCTATTATAATCACTGAGGTAATGGTTGTCAATCACTAACAAATTAATCAGATAAAGAAACATCACATAAGAACATCAGCAAAACATCATCAGGGAAAGAAAGGTGTTAAAACAGATGCATAACTCGGTGCATGCCGCAACTAGTGCAGATCCTCCTTGTTGCCATACAAAAACACGAAAACGTGTGCATCAGGTTACACTGAATCAAAGCTAAACTTCAGGTGTTACATTACAGACAAGAAGATGATAAGTTTCAGGTCACATAATAATCTCTGCATAAGAGCAAAAAAAACCAGTATAAAGAAGAGTTTTAGTTGTTCGAAATCAGTCGCCTCCAGCTTCCTTGATGTCGACGGTGAACTCGTACTCCTGGTCGCAGCCGAGGTAGGAGTCGGACATGAGGTAGATCATGTAGTCCTTCCTCCCTGGCTCCGCGGCGGCGGTGAACTCGAGCTTCACACGGGCCCTCTTCTGGAGGGCGACCCTCTTGATCGCCAGCAGCTGCTTGGTGGAGCTGTCGCCGACCACCAGCCACCACCCTTCCTCCTTGGTCTTGGGGAACCTGGGAGCGTGAACCGGGCCCACCTCAGAGTTGGGCAGGTTGGTCATGTCACGCTCCAGAGTCACCTGCAAGGTCACATTGTCACCGGCCCTTATGTCGTCGCCCTCGCGGACCTGTTTAGAGTTTTTTCAGTGTCGTTTGGGTAGACTGTAAACGAGATTCTTACCTCCTCTGCTTTGTAAGAGTAACAACCAGCATGTTCTCTTCTTCAACATGTTCCTGTTGCAGCATGTTCCTGCTGTAACTCCCAGGTTAATGCTTGATCTTTCAGCCTCGGTATCCAGGTCTTCTTGTTGCTCAGACATGTAAGGGTGACATGTACCTTGGGCCGCAAAGAAGGATACACTCAACTCTGAATCTTTTGCAGCTCTGTCCCACCATCTTTCACATTCGAATTCTGAACCGGTCTGTCTTTTTCCTTGTCCTATACGCATGCTCTCCTCGTACACCTAGTCCTGGGTGTATAAATATGTACCACTCACAGTAAGCATCCCAAAACCAGTAATCAAATCACTCGCATCAATGGAGCATCACCTCCTCTAATTGAAAGCAATAATCACCCTTGTTTGCTGTTCTGGCAGCCAAGTAAGTTCATCTCATCATCGCTGTTCGTCGTGAAAGGGGAAATCAGTCACTGGTTGTCTCTTAGCTCCTCTGCTGTCCAGATAAAGTACACAGAAGAAGTTTCCCTTTCCTATTTTCAGTTATAATGTGTATGCATGGTGCCGTATCAAATTCGATTATTGATACTACAACGAACGAATGTCAACTCACAGAGCTGTAAATGTAAATCTGGGAGTTGCCACTTCACAGTGACTGAATAATTGGACTCTCTCATTCTTTGTTGCTGCTGTCTTTCTTTTTTCTTTTTGACGAAAATGCTGCTGTGCAGCTTTTCATTGAATATGAGAGAGGGAAGACAACGTTTGTTACAAAATTTGCACGAATTGTGCACCACCGCGTTCCGTATCCTAATGTCTAGTCTGGTTCTAGAGGTCTATGCAGCAGGTTGTTGATCTTGTTACGGCCAGCTATCGTCCAAGTATCGATGTCTTCTATCAGGCGGTGGAAGACCTGCATCCCCGTCGAAAACTTGTTATCGAAGATCCGCGCATTTCGTTCTTTCCATGCCGTCCACCAGACCTGCTGCACCAGCGAGCTCCATCCACGTCTGTGATCCCTCGGCACACCGGATCGGCTTTGTTCCCACCATTCTAGAAGGTTTGCCGCGGTCGCGGGCGGCACCAGCGTTGCCGGCAGACCGCCCCGGTTTAGCACCCTCCGCCAAAGTTCCGTGGTGAAAGGGCATGAGGCGAGCAGGTGAAATGCTCTCTCTGGTGCCCTCTGGCAGAGACTGCATGATGCATTGTGTGGCCATCCTCGTTTGGCCAGGTTGTCGGCGGTGAGGCATCGATTTAGTACCGCAAGCCACGAGAATATTTTGCACTTCATGGGTGCGTCGGCCTTCCAGATGATCTGTTTAAATTCAGTCCGTGTCGTCCCCTCGAATTGAATCGCATACGCTGATGCCGATGTGAATCGTCTGTCTGCTGTCCATTTTCATTCCACCCGGTCCGGCTCGTCGGTCAGCACCACCTGTTGTAGTTGCACCCAGAGCGTGGCGAACTCCCGGATGGCCTGGCCTGAGGGGTTTGCTTTGATATGTCTCGTCCATCTTGCGTCGCCGATTGCTTCTGCCACCGTGAGTTTCTTTCTTGTGCAGCTGCTGTCTTTCTTTGGCTTCAGTTAGCACAGCAACAGCCAACAAAAAGCATCCGTTGCCAGCTGCAGTGTGCATGTATTGTACGGTTGATATATATGCAACTGAAACGAAAATCGACGAGTGAAGACTCCTAAATTTGGAGTTGCAGTTGGAGCATTCGATTCCATGAGGTGCCTAAATTCAGTGAGTTGCAGAAATAGAGGACGCCTATTGCTCTAAGGAAAAGAGAAATGCATGCAAAGTCACAGATTTGTAAACCTGAGAGTTACCACCGGAGAAAGATTGAGTTGTGAAATTAAACTCAGTGGGGAGACCGGAGAACAAACGTACATACATACTCCCCAAAGTTAGTATAAAGTTGAGTCACTTATTTTGGGACAGAGGGAGTACATATATCCTTTTTCTCAGAGATTAAAATATCCAAGTGGTTGATGTTTTTTGCTTTATAATATGGCTAAGTTGCCGATGTTGTGTCAAACCTTAAAGAATCATTGGTAAGTTTGTGGACTGTGAAGTTAGTACAAATTTGCTGATCTTTCCGCTATGGCTCGTCATTGTTGGCGTTGGATTCTGAAGTATTACTCCAGTAGCCACCGAAGCAGTATTGAAGCTGCAGCAGTAATGCCTACGTTATGTATTCTTCCCCTTTTTTTTTAGAAAGGAGGCGCTTGCTCGGCCTTAAACTGAGGCCCTTACAAGTTCAACAAGTGTGACGAAGTACGAAGTAGTAATAAAACAGCGATACATGCGATACATGCCCGGAGGCGAGGTCATAGCGATGCAGCGCTAGTAGGATAAAGACGGTCTAGGCTCTCATGGTAGCAAGGGGCGACGCCATGTCGGTGATGTCCCCTATGTCGATCGACGCAGCTCAGTGCACTTTGCCCGCACCGTTGAGGCGAGCTCCTCCACGCGCCTTCGGTCGTGCGCCCTTGCCAGTGGCTTCCATAGCTGCAAGAAAGACACCAGTTTGTATAGCAGATCAGCCGGATGCTTGATGGATTGTCCCTCTATCAACGCCTTATTTCTCGTGGTCCATAGTGACCAGGCAGTAGCACCAAAGCCTAGCCAAGCCATCCGTCTATCTCGTCCAGTAGTGGACGACACCAATCTATAGAAATTCGAAAAACCGCTCGGATTCCACGACGATCCCGTTACCGCTCGAACGGAACTCCACACAAATCTGGCCATGGTACACCGAAATAGGATATGATCACGGTCTTCACACTCGCCACACCAGATGCATTTGCCATCGCTCGGGCCTCTTCTTTTTTGCATCTGGTCCCCACTAGTGATTCGATTACGCGCCACTTGCCATAAGATATTTTTATTTTCACCGGGAGCCGGGCCTTCCAAAGCCCAGAGAGATCACAAGGCGTCAATGATTTGAAAATCTCTCTATACAGAGATCCAGTGGAGAAGAGGCCAGACGGCTCCAAACGCCAGACCACTTCGTCGTTCCCCTGCCCAAGCTGGTGCCCATGCAATTTATCACGTAGGCCTTCCCACTCAATGTTTTTCGCCTCTCCCAATGAACGGCGAAACTGTGGCGTCCACTGCCCGAGTCTCCAAACGTCCGCCACCTTGGCGTGATGGTTATTAGCAATGGCGAAAAGTGCTGGAAATGCCGAGCATAACCGGTCCTCCCCACACCAAATATCAGTCCAAAAGCACGCGGCCTTACCATCGTGGATAGTAAATTTAGTCCCCAATCGCAATAGCGGTTGCACTTTCCTAACATCCCTCGCAAACTGAGACATTTTAACGTTCCGTCTAAAATCCACACCGCCCTGGACCAAATATTTGGTAGTAAATATATCTAACCAAAGGCCTCCCTGCCCGGTTAAGATTTTCCACGCCCACTTTGTCATGAGGCACCAATTCATAACCTTGGTATTGATCACCCCCAAACCGCCAACCTCTTTAGGTTGACAAATATTGTCCCAGCTTACCATATGATACCGCTGCTTCCCGTTTTCCTTTGCCCAGAAAAAACGAGACTGAACCTTATTTAGTTTGTCATGAATCCCGTCTTGGAGAATGTAAAAACCCATCACGAACATCGGAATGTTCGTGAGACAGTCGTTAATGAGCACCAGCCGGCCTCCAGAGGCCAGTAACTTGCCCTGCCATGGCTCCACCCTCGCCGCTGTTTTGTCTACCACTGGTTGGAGCTCACCCATCGTTAGCGCCCTCGATGAAATTGGCATGCCCAGATATTTGATTGGAATCGATCCCAATTCGCAATTCATCATATGCGCCGCCCGAAGTTGAGACTCGAGATCACCTCCCGTGACAATCGCCTCACTCTTAGCAAAGTTAATTTTTAAGCCCGGCATCTCCTCGAAGCACATCAACAAGAATTTAAGATTCGCAATCTCAAGCTCCGAATTTTTTATGAAGATAAGCGTGTCATCCGCGTATTGTAGATGTGATATCCCTCCGGGGATAATGCCCGAAGCCACCCCCGAGATATGCCCCGCCGCCTTGGCATGGTCGAGGATTGACGCAAGAGCGTCGGCCAAGATGTTAAACAAAAACGGGGATATTGGATCACCCTGCCGGACCCCTCTCTTATTCTTCCCTTTTTAACTTCGGAAAAACAAAAGAGAGGATGTTGCTATGCTATGGAAGTAGCGTGTGATTTTTCAATCGACAGCAAAGGAAGTGCTCTTTGACAGTATTACAGTACTGCTATATTCATGCATAACCCAGTTTGTTCTTTTATCTACAGATACACACAACAATAGTAGAACACACCCACACAATAGTAGAACACACCCACAGTATCCAGAAATAGCGTTTGCAAAAAAATAATAACTATATCCAGAAATAAAGTATTTCAGCAACTAAATTATTCCCAGGAGCAGTACATGCACAAGGGCAGGGCCGGCCCTATGTTTCGGAAGGCCCTAGGGCGAACTCGGCGACATGGGCCCCTAAGTCCTAAGACCATATATATGTATGTGTATGCGTGATATATAAACAAATATATATAATTTCATTTGCATAATATTAAGAGTAATTTTTCAACCATACATCTTTAGTTTGAGATTTGACAATAATAATTGTTGGACAATGCCATATTACGACAGAAAGACTAAAAAAAACCCTTCTCTGATTGAATTTTCAGATCGTTTTCTTTTCTTTTTCATCTTTTTTGAGCACCCGACAAATGATTTTTATACAACATTGTAAGGCATGCTAATGTCTTAAAATTATGAAAGTAAAGAGGATACAAAGAATTAGAAACTTATACATCAAAGCCCTAATCATGTACTGAAATTAGGGTTGGGGTCTTGGGGTTGGGGATGGATGAATTAATGCGTACTCATGGTCTTGCGGATGGCGGATGGCCGGCTCGCCGACACGGCGGATGGCGCACACAAGCCTGACGGGGTGACGGCAGACAGGAATGGCGACGACCCAGCCGAGCGACGGTTGAGCAGTGCGTACAGAGGAAGACGAAACAAAGCGATCGATCGATTCACGCGTGCGGCCGTGCTTCACGTATCGCTCGAAATCAGGCTAAGGGATTGGGCCTAGCCCATCTCGTTTATTTTCCCCAATTCCATATTTCTATCTATTTTATATGCTGGGCTATACTGAATATATATAGGGAAACTCTTTATTTCAACCGGTTGATCCGTCGCTGGAATAAACCGCGTGGTGCGTGTGCCACGCGTCCTGTGGGGCCACGACCGCTTTCCCCTCTCGCCTCTCACGAACCTTATCGTATTCTTCCCCGCGACTCAATCCCCCTCGCTCTGCTTTTTTCTCTCACCCCCACGCGCAAGTCCTCCAACTACCTGCATGCACAATGTTGGGGGCCACACCGGCGTTCAAGGCCGTGAGGTGCCACGCGCGCAACATTGCAAGGCGGGCTGTTGCGGTGACCACACGGGGATGCTACGCGACGGCGGCTCTCTTCTACGAGATCGGCTGCGACCTGCTGCAAGGGGGAGGACGCTCCCGTGCTTCAAAGGGGGGAAGGCTTCGCCGTGGCGCCATCGAAGCGGCAGGTCGCCCTGGTGTTGCAGACCGGTGCGCCGACGGTAGCTTCCAAGCCGGTCGCCGGCCGGAGCGCTGTTGCTATGTGGCCAACCGGCGGATTCTGCAACGCCGCTCGCTTTGTGGCAGTGCTGGTGTTGCAAGATGAGTTGTCTGGTATGTCGACATTGCGGGCGAGCTGGTCGCTGACGCTCACGACTGCTGCGATGGAGCATGGCTGGTGGCGTGCTGCGATGGATCATATCGCCGGGGCGCGCGGTGCCGCAATGGAGCACCGCCGCGGTCGTCGTTGCTGCGGTGGGAGCTGCAATGGAGCACCGGCGGGAGCGCCGGTGCCGCTGTTGCGGGGTGTCCGGTGCTGCCGGGGGCAAGGCGTCAGGTCCTGTGATGGCCGCTCGCTTGTGGGAGCCGGTGCTATGAAGCAACTCGCAGTGAGGCCGCTTGCCGGAGCGCCGGATACTGTGACGACGGCAACGGCCATCGACGAGGATGTGAGGAGAGGCGGGTGCTGCAAGGCATGCTTCAGGCCTTCAACAGCCTCGGAGGTGCTTCGACGGCATCGCCGGATGCTGTGACGATGCTGCGACGGCCATCGACGATGATGTGAGGACAGGCGGATGCTGCAACGCGTTCTTCAAGCCTTCAACAGCCTCGGAGGTGCTTCGACGGCATTGCAGTACACGGCAAAGCTGCGACGTGTGCTTCATTGGCCGCGGCGACGCTTCTACGGCCACGACGATAAGGCATGCTTCGACGCGTGCTTCAACGGCCATGGCGACGCTTCGACGACAAGGCGTGCTTCGACGGACGCGGCAATGCTTCGACACGTGCTTGAACGGCCACAGCGACGCTTCAACGACATCGCCGACGCGGCAATGCTTCGACGCGTGCTTCAACGGCCGTGGCGACGCTTCGATGACAAGGCGTGCTTCGACAGACGCGGCAATGCTTCTACGCGTGCTTCAACGCCCACGGCGACGCTTCGACGGCATTGCCGACGCGACAATGCTTTGACGCGTGCTTCAACGGCCGCGGCGACGCTTCGACGACAAGGCGTGCTTCGGCGGCATCGACGGACGCGGCAATGCTGCGACGCGTGCTTCAACGGCCATGACGAAGACGTGTTGCGACGAAGATGTCGTCGACAACAGCGGCAATGCTACGAGTCATCTTCCACGGCGATGCTTCGACGACACACGACAATGAGGTGTGCTGCAATGGAGCATCGCCGCCAGGCCGTCGGAGCATCGCGGGTGCTGCAATGGAGCATCGCCAGGCCGTCGGAGCATCGCGGGTGCTGCAAGGAGCATCAAAGGCCGCCGAAGCGTTGCACCATGTGGATTCATTGCTTGTCATTGCACAGCCATTCGCTAGAGCTGCAAAGCTTGTCAGTAATGTGCGTCTTGAGCGGCAGCGTAGCTTACGGGGCTGTAGACGAAGCTGCGCTTCTTTCTTATGGAGAGAGCTAACGGCCGGAGCGACGCCAACCCGCGCTGGATTTTTTCTGCGATGGAAAGCAGGACAGGGGGAAGCACAACACAGGGAGCGGGATGAGCTAATTGATCCAACGGCGGATACATCGCTATCTTACGGTACGGGAGGCGGCTTATATTTCCCTTAAAATCAGGCGGATGACGCCTAGCAAGCGCCCCAGGGCCGGCCCTGCACAAGGGCAGGCCAAGGCGACCCTTTCCATCCATCATTATGCATGGTTACCATGCACATGACCAGTTGCTATAAGTCCAACCCCTCGAAAAAAAAAAAAAGTTGCTATAAGTCCAATCAGTCATCGTCCTGGGAAGTGCCTTCCTCCTAAACAAGCATGGCATTTTCTTCTCCATCATAGAGGCTGTATGCAAAGGGCACATGTCTTGTGCTTACTGCTGGAGTACTACTAGTATGGTAGTACCTTAAGACACCATCATAGAGAGACATAATCTAGCCAGATAGCTAGATAAGAAGCGCAAAACTGAATCTCAAACTGTAGTCAATCTATTCAACATATCAACTCTAAACATTGAGCACCGAGCCTACATCTACCATGCGCAAACCATACAACACAAAGTAAACCTTGTTGGTCTACATCTACTCTAAACATCGACCTGCCACCTGAGTTAACATATAAACAGCACCGTGCCTACATCTGCAAGAATTGGACCAATGCTCTAAACATAAACTCTACACCTCATATTACCTGGTGGCTGACTTGCCGGATGCGTGGCTAACATCGCCCCTGCTGGTGCTAGGCTGGAGTCGAGCCAGAGGAATATGAAGACGCTGCCGCTGCTCACGAGAATATCCTGCCGCCGCCGCTCACAAGAAGATGCTGCCGCCGTAGCTCACGACCAGAGGGTGCCGCCGCTGACGACCAGAGGGTGCCGCCCCCAACGCTCATAGCTCTGCTAGGAAGGGGGAATGAGAAGTTGAGAACTAGGGTTATGGTCATTGTCGAGTGGTGTGGGCGAGGTTGGTTTTGGGCCTGCTGGGTTGTGGCCTAGTTTTCCATTTTTTCTGAATTTTTTCATCATGTGTACGCTATAACGCTACACGTTACAACGTTATAGCACCGTGTAGCACGCTAATTACGTGATTAGCGCCATAGCGGCTGAATTTGCTAAAATATAGCGAAGCATCCACAAAGTCCGGCGAGCAGTCTGCGGCGGCTCGCAACATCTCACCGCTTGCAGCAGCAGCGCCGCCGGTATGCTCGCAACAGCCACCCGATCACCGCAGCAAACCTCGCAACAATCGTCGTCCACTCGCCACAACCGCAATGAGCTCGCCCGCACCGCGCGTCCCATTGCAGCATTGCCTTCCACAAACATCGGTGTTATGCTTGCATCGCCGATGGGTGCCATTGCGGCATTCCCGTGGGCGGCCTTTGCTGCACCGATGGCGCTTGCACAAAACGTCGGCCAGCACGTGGATGAAGGAGGAGTTCCCGAGGCCGAAGAGGCCCGAGTTCTCGGCGCCAAAGCGGATTACGCGGCCGTCGAGGGGACCCTCCCCTTCGTCGATGTCGACAGCGAGGAGGAAGTGCGAGCGAAGTCAGCAGGTGTCGTCGAGGTCGGCGACGAAGCGGATGACGTGGCCGTCGAGGGGATCCTCCCCTTCGTCGGTGTCAACGGTGAGGCAGAGCTGTGCGTGGAGCCCGGAGACTCTGTCGCAGGCGCGGTCGAGGTCGGCGATGATGACGTAGGAGTTCCCACGGCCGAGGAGGCCTGGGTTCCCGTCGCCGAAGTGGATGACGCGGCTGTCAAGGACCCTCCCATTCGTCCACGTCAACCGCGAGGCGGAGCTGTGCATGGAGCACGGAGGCGCTGTCGTGGGTGCGGGGGAGGTCGGTGGATATGAAGGAGGAGCTCCCGTGGCTGATGAGGCCCGGGTTCTCCGCAGCGAAGCGGAGGACGCGACCACCGGGAGTCAGCGGGTGCGGACGAGGTGGACGCCGAAGGCGGAGGATCTCCCTCACCCAATGAGGGCTAGGTGGTCGGCGGGTAAGTGGAGGATGCGACCGTCGAGGCGCCGACAGCGAGCTAGCACCAGTCCTCCCCGATCACGATGGCGGTAGGGCTGACCCATAAGCCGGGGGCGACTACCCTAGGCCCCAAGAGGGAGGGCTACAACTAAAAATTATACCGGTAAACACTATACAATTATAAATTATATTTTAAAGATTATTAAAATTCATAAAATAGAACCTCAATTTGGAGGAGTGCAAGTTCACACCACATACTAATAGTTTATACCATGCGGAGGCAAACCAACCCGACCGGCGAAGTTGAGTTTAGATACGCTAGTCTCTCCGATGGATGTCTTATAGTATCATAATGAAATTTATGATAATTAGATTTCATTGTTTAAACCAATCCATAATTTTTCATTTGAGAAACAGGTAGGAGATCTCTTTTGCACCAAATCAAACTAAGTGAATCTAGATGGGGCATGTTAGATAATCGAATCATATGCAACTTGCATGTAAAATTTGATATGCCCTAGAAGTTTCTACGAATATTGTTGCCTAATATAGAGTAGAAACCACTATTAAAATATGTATGACATAGAAGTCTACCACGACATTCAATAATATTAAAAGATATATAGACACACGCATATATATGCAAATATATGTATATACACTATATACAATTTATGTGATCTTAGAAAGGTATCGCTCCCTCCAGGGCGATTAGGGGGCCAACCCTAGCGCCCCGGCCGCCGCCCCCTCCCCCCCCTCTCCTCCACCTCGTCGTCCCCGGAGACGTGCGCTGGCTAAGCCCTGGCGCCGCCGGTGATGGGGACGGCGGGGATCTAGGCTGCAGCCCCGCGGTCTGGAGGGACCGGCGGCGTGAGATCGCCCTTCGGTCTTCGTCTTTCCCGGCGGTTCGGCGCTGCTCCGGCGGCTTCGTGGGGAGGGCGGATCAGGAGGGGATGTGGCCATGGTGAATTGGTCGGCGGCGCCTCCGGTCAGCTCAGATCTGGCTGGTGCCGCCGCCGGTGGTGGCCATCTCCTCCGTCGGAGGTGGTCGGCCTGAGGCTGGATGATCAGATCTCGAGATCCGCCATCTAGTTCCGACTGCGAGTTGGAAAGACATAGTTGTCGGTGAAAACCGAGCCGATGGCGGCGTTCTGCGTTGTTACCTTGATGAAGGCATCGTCGTGTAACTACTGTCGACCCACTCGTGCTGCTCCGGGGGAAACCCTAGGATCTGGTCTTCCAGATCGGACGATGGCGGTACTGAGGTGTCGTTTTCTCTCTTGGGAGCATCGTTTGTGGAGCAGAGCCGGAAGACAGAGGCAGGAGGTGGAGCGGCTTCGTCTTGCATGGAGCTTTCGGTGGAGATGTCAAGTCATGCCTAACCGACAGGTGCTACGCTGTGTCATGCCTGGTCGGCAGGTGCTACGCACGACAGATCTTCCAGAATCTTCGCGTCTGGATGGACGAGCGCGGGGAGGTGGTGCCGTTGGGCGCCGTGGTGGCGTCGACGGATGGACGGACTGGCAAGGATGATGCGGATCTCTATCCTGAAGATGGGTCAGCGATTCGATGATGATGGCGGCGTCTAAAACGTGTGCATGTGGTGTACGCTTTAGGTCTGCTGCACCGGCTGTGGGTTCCGATACGTTATGTGGATGGATCGGCGACGGCACCGGTTTTAGATATGGGGAGTGAGAGCACTCCACATTATCGAGTTTTGTAGGTGTGAGTGGTGGCCTCGGGTGGCTTGATGTATGTTCTTGTTAGACCTATGTTGAATAATAAATAAAGATGGCCGTATGCATCGATTGAAGCAGAGGCCGGGGGTCTTAACCTCCTTTTCCAAAAAAAAAAGTGATATTAGAAAATTAATTCGAATGATTTTTTTAACAAAAAATAATTTTGGCACATCATACAATTTAAATTTTGCAGAATCAAAATTTTCAATGATGTACATTACAACTGTATAACAACGAATAATATAACTACTATTTGAAAACATTGTTATGTGGCTAAGTAAAAGAAAATTATATTAATTAAAATTATTATATGTATGCTTAGTTTAAAATAAGTATAAATGTTTGGTATAAAAAATAATTGTTTTACATCGCTCCGGGCCCAAAAATGGTTTGGATCGACTCTAAATGGGGCCGAGGAGGCGGCGAGGAGCAGGAACAGGATGGGCTCTATATGGGGCGGGGACGACGCAGGAGTTCCCGCGGCCGAAGAGGCCCGGGTGCTCGGCGCCAAAGCAGATGACGCGGCCGTCGAGGAGACACTCCCCTTCGTCGGCGTCGACGTCGACGGCGAGGCGAAGGTGCGTGCCAAGCCAGCGGGTGTGGGCGAGGTAGGCGCCGAAGACGGAGTAGCTCCCGCGACCGATGAGGGCTAGGTGGTCGGCGGGGAAGCAAAGGACGCGGCCGCCTACGCGCCGACGGTGAGCTAGCGACGCTGCTGCCCGATCACGATGGGAACGGAGGAGGCGGCGAGGAGCAGGAGCAGCAGTATGGGCTTGTACAACTCCATCGGGTGGGGAAGGTGCTCCAAGCCGACGGGTGCTAGGGTTTGGGTTGTTGCTATGCTATGACATGGAGGAAGTGGAGCATAGGAGAGGTGTGGTCTGTGGTGTACCCCACGTGTGACTAGTTTGGGCGGAAGAAGTGGAAGGCGTTAGTGATTGGTGAACCCCGCGTGGGAGCGGATGGATTGAGATGTATCCATTTCTTCAATAAATGTGTGTGGCCCTTTTGCCCACTCATCTATTGCTATTCTTCATTTTTCCTCAAAAATAAATCGGGATTGCTAAATCTCAGTCGACTAAAACTTAACTAAGTCTTAGTCGATGCTATATTCACAAGATGTTACGTGGAGAAACTTCTATTGGAAATATGCCTAGAGGCAATAACATTATATTATTATATTTGTACGTTCATAATTAAGAGTTTATATTCTATGCTATAATTGCTATGATCCTGGAATATATGATCCAGAGGAAAACTCATATGCACGTGTGGAATGATAAACGGTAAAATAAGATTCTTAGTCTCGCCTCTAAGACTAGCTCAAGTGTTGTTGGTGATCATATTTTCCAGATCTTAGGATATCATTAAGTGTAATGATAGTCCTAAAACAACATTGAGAGTATGACGTTAGAAGAACGATCATATTGAATCGACCCAAACTTGTTTGTTATACTTTGAGATAATATCGTTAGAAGTCAATTGTTATAACACAGAGTGTTAACGTGTGGTTTAGTTCCTTAGAACATTAGAGTATCGTAGTCACTTCTTACCGTACGATGAACTTTGGGGTTGCTCAGACGTCATCTGTAACACGGTGATCATAACGACAACTTACAGGTTCATCGAAAAGTTTGACAAGGGACTAGATAGCTTGAGAGTGAAATTTTCTCCTCCAACGATGGAGATATTCTTAGGGCCCTCTCGGTGTGACGGCATCCATCATCGTCTGGCCAGACACAAGTGACCAGGTCACGAGGATGCCAGAACATTTCAATGAGAAAGAAGAATAACACCGGTAACGAGGAGACCGGTATAGTGAGCATGTGTATGACTCAAGATGATATCGATACATCTCACCTCAGGTTTAGTAAAGTATCGCGAAGCAAATGGAATAGAACATGATAACCAAAGGTTCACTCGAATGTCATTCGTGTACTCATAGGGATTGATATGGACGTCCACGGTTCCGCTATCGGTCATTGAGCGAAAGTGGTTTTGTTCATGCCTATGTTTTACCGAACCTATAGGGTCACAATTTTAAGGTAGTCACGATCTGCTAAGTGTTAGTAGGACAGGAGTAACGAGGAAATATTTTTGAAATTTTTTCATTAATATTCAAAATAGTTTCGAGAGGAACCGAAAGCGTTTCGGGGTCACCGGAAGGGTTTTGGAGTTTATCGGGCAATACCGGATATTTCCGATAAATAATATATATGTGAAAAATGTTTTCGGAGATATTAAATTAATAATAAAAGGCTCCAATAATAGTTAGGAGGCTTTTATATATAATTTAATATCAACCGGCCTTAAAAGGCCAAGTGGTGGAAAGCATATTGGGCCACAAGGGCCCAATAGTGGAGGCACCCCATTCTCCCCATGGAAAGGAGGGAGGGAGGCCGAATTGGGGAGGGATTCCCCCTCCCCATGGCCGGCGCAAGGGGGGAAACTTTTCCCCCTTTTGTTGCGGTACTACGTGTGATAGGCGTTGAGTTTTCCCAAAAGGAGAAGGGTGATGTAGTATAGTAGCAGACAATATTTTCCTCAGTTAAGAACTAAGATTTATCGAACCAATAGGAAATTCACGCAAACAAAGGTCGACAGTACTTGCACATACATAAACAAATAATTGCACCCAACGCGGGCAAGAGGGTTGTCAATCCCCTTGTACTCGTTAATTGCAAGGATTAATTCTGATAGTGGTAGATATATAAGTTACAAAACAAAATAAAAGTAAATAAATTGCAGCAAGGTTTTAGGATTTTAGTAATATGAGGTGAATGGACCCGGGGGTCATAACTTTCACTAGAGGCATCTCTCTCAAGAACATAGCAACAGTGCGTACACAAATTACTGTTGCGCAATTGATAGAAATGCGCATAGTTATAATGTTATTCATGGCATGATCAGTACATATGCATTACGTCTGTGACAAGTAGACCGTTAAACTTATTGATGCCTACTACTATTACTCCACTTCGAGAGCACTTCTATGCTTGCCTCTCTAGGTATTAAATTCATAACAAACAGAGTACTGCTTTAAGTATGATGACATAATGTAGACAAAATAAGACCAAGCAATATGATCTAACCCCGTCGTTTTACCCTTAGTAGCAAAACAAATACGTGCCTCGCTACCCCTTCTGTCACGAGGTGAGGACACCGCAAGATTGAACCTACCACAAAGCACCTCTCCCACTGAAGATAAATCAATCTAGTTGACTGGTGTCTACTACACAATTTTATTCTTGTAGACTCGGTTGGGCCTTCAAGTGTAGAGTTTTGTAGGACAATAGCAAATTTTCTTCAAGTGGATGACCTAAAGTTTATCATTCCGTGGGAGGTGCAGGATGAAGATGGTCTCTCTCAAACAACCCTGCAATCAAATACAAACAATCTCTTGTGTCCCCAACACACCCAATACAATGGAAAGTTATATAGGTGCACTAGTTCGGCAAAGAGATGGTGATATAAGTGTATTATGGATAGTAGATATAGGTTTTTGTAATCTGAAATAATAAAAACAGCAAGGTAGCAAGTAACAAAAGTGAGCACAAACGGTATTGCAATGCTTAGAAATAAGGCCTAGGGTTCATATTTTCACTAGTGCAATCTCTCAACAGTGCTAAAATAATTAAATCATATAACAATCCCTCAATGTGCGACAAAGAATCACTCCAAAGTTCTTATCAATAGCGAAGAATATAAGATGAAATTGTTGTAGGTAGCGAACCACCTCAAAGTTATCTTTCCGATCAATCTATTGAGCCATCCCTATAAGTGTCACAAATAGCCCTAGAGTTCGTAATAGTATAACACCATATGATACGCATCAATCAACTCTAATGTCACCTAGATACTCCAATGTCATCACAAGTATCCGTGAGTCAACTATTCAATATGCATCAAACAATTTCAGATTCATAATATTCAATCCAACACAAAGAACTTCAAAGAGTACCCCAAAGTTTCTATCGGAGAAAGTAGGATGAAAACGTGTATCAACCTATGTGCCTAGATTACCCCAATTTCACCACGGGAATCCGCAAGTTGATTACCAAAACACACATCAAGTGATTCAATAGAATACCCCATTGTTACCACGAGTATCCACATGCAAGACATACATAAAGTATTCTCAAATCCAAAGTATTCAATCCGATAACAATGAAACTTCAAAGGAAAAGACTCAATTCATCACAACAAGATCGAGAGGGAAGAACACCATAGGAATCCAACTATATTAACAAAGTTCGTGGTACATCAAGATCGTGCCAAATCAAAAACACGAAAGAGAGAGATCAAACACATAGCTACTGGTACATACCCTCAGCCCTGAGGGTGAACTACTCCCTCCTCATCATGGAGACCGCCGGGATGATGAAGATGGCCTCCGGTGATGATTTCCCCCTCCGGCAGGGTACCGGAAAAGGGCTCCGGATGAGATCGCTTCGGTACAGAGGCTTGCGGTGGCGGCGTGAGAGTTCTAGGTTTATTTCTGGGGGTTTCTCTATTTATAAGATTTTTCAGCGTTGAATTCACGTCAGGGGGGTGCCCGAGGGGCCCACGAGCTCAGGGACACTCCCTACCCCCAGGGCGTGTGGGGTGAGCTCGTCGCTTCCTCGTGGGTCTTCTGATCCTCCTCGAAGCTTCGGGGGTCTCTTATGTTCCAAAAAAAAAATGACCGTAAATTTTCGTGGCATTTGGACTTCGTTTGGTATGGATTTTTCGCGAAACAAAAAATAGCCAAAAAAAACAGGAATTGGCACTTGGCACTACGTTAATAGGTTATTTCCCAAAAATCATATAAAAGTGCACCAAAATCATACAAAATTGTTGTAAACATGGCATGAATACTTCATAAATTATAGATACGTTGGAAACGTATCAGCAACCCCAAGCTAAATTCCTGCTCGTTCTCGAGTAAGTAAATGATAAAAGAAATAATTTATGAAGTATGAGTGCTAGAGTAGTGTATAAGTTTGATCAGTGATAATTTCAATCACATTTCCTAGCATCATAAACAACAACTCTTTTTCATAAAACTTCTCATGATCAAGTAGCAAGCTATTCACATGTTAAAGTATAGACCATATACTTTCTTGAAAACCAACAAACTATATTCTCAGTCATCAAACAATTATAATTCATCTTATTTTCAGGAAGGGTCTATGTAAGAGCTTTGATTTAGCAAATTCCGCATACTCAACTATAATTTAGTCTTCCATGATTGCTGAGACTTAAAGCATATTTTTAGAACAAGTTGTTTCAATCAGACACAGAGGAAGACAGGGGCTTACTGTTTCGCCTCTCAACTTATTTATCTTAGGGATAATGTCAACAATAATAACTCATGATTACCTATATTCAACTGGATATATGTGCCTGGATCATTCACCATCACATGATGCTTGCCAAGTGGAGAATAATTGAGGTTGAAATGAGAATGAATACTATCGACTCTTGCATAAAAGTAAAAGCTGAAAAGTAAAAGATAGGCTCTTCGCAGAAGGAAGCAGAGGTTGTCATGCGCTTTTGATTTTTGAATGTGCAAACTCTTAATGTAAAGGAACGTCACTTTATATTACCCCTTGTGATAATAACCTTTATTATGCAGTCCGTCGCTTTTATTTCTTTACCATCACAGGTTCGCACAAAGCTTATTTTCCCTTGCAATAAAAGATCATACATATTTAAGAATAATTTTTATTGCTTTTTGCACCGATGAAAACATACTTGAAGAATCTTATTTAATCCATATGTAGATATGGTGGACTCTCATAATAAGAAACTTGGTTTAAGGGTTTTTGAATGCACAAGTAGTATTTCTACTTAATATGAAATTTTGGCTAGGAAAAGATTATGAGCAAGCACCACATGTTAGAGAATCCATGACAATATAACTTCTATGTGAATATAAACAAACATAACCCATTACGTTGTCTTCCTTGTCCAATATCAACTACTTGATCAAGCTTGAAAATAATTAATTGGAGGCTCACAATCATAGAAGATTTCCAAGATAGTATATTTATATGTGAAATCTGTCTTCCTTCAATAATCTTTTATGAATTGTTCAATTGACCAATGCTGTGTTTGCTAAATTTCAATAAATTTTACCACTTATACTTTTTATATGTGAAGTCACTACTCCCCATGGGACAAGCATATGAAGCACATATAATTTCAACTTTATGATATTCAATTCATTTAACAATTTACTCTTAGGATATAAGTGAAGCACACGAGTAAATGACAAACTACTACAAAACATATAAGTGAAGAAGTAGTTAAGTCAATAGATAGCTATGTAAAGACCTCTCTCCAATTAAAAACTTTCAGATCTAAATATTTTATTCAAACAACACACAAAACAAAAGGACGCTCCAAGCAAAACTCATATCATGTGACCAATAAAATATAGCTCCAAGTAAGATATACCGATAGTTTTGAAGACGAAAGAGGGGATGCCTTCCGGGGCATCCCCAAGCTTAGACGCTTGAGTCTTCCTTGAATATTACCTATGGGTGCCTTGGGCATCCCAAACTTAGGGTCTTGCCACTCCTTGGGCATCGATTTTCTTTGTTTTTTAACGGTTTTTCTTTTTCTTCTTCTTTATACTTTGGTTTTCTTTGTTTCTCTCATTGATTCTTCGGTATCTTTTTTTTTCTTTGTCGGTTATTTTATTTTTATTTTTTCAACATATGTCTACTTTTTCATACATAATGTACATATTTCATATACATATAAAACATTTTTAATACATGTTAAATATATTTTTACAAAACATGTTTTGAATATATTTTCAAATATGTGTTAAACATTTATTAAATACATGTTGAAACATTTTTTTGAATGATAAAAACCATTTTTGGAACTATGCAAACATTTTTCAACATTGTACAAACATTTTTTGAAAATTTCACGAACACTTTTTTGAAACTTGTAAAGATTTTTCTTAAATGTAGCATACATTATTTTTTGAATCTTTGAAACATTTTCTTAAATTACACGAACATTTTCTTATATTTGAATAAATATTTTTTTTAAAATTTCATGTACATTTCTTTTTAAATGTGCGACATTTTAGAATTGTCATAAATATTTTTCGTTTACATGATTAACATGTTCTAATTTCGACATTCACATTTATAAATTTTTCGTATACAACAGAAATATTTTTATACACATTTGATATTTTTAAAATGGAAGATTAACATTTTTCCAAATTTTATGTAAAGTGTTTTTGTAATATATATACATACATATATATATATTAAAAATATTTCGAATATAAAAACCGAAAAAATGCGCATGACGTCACCACGACAATAGCAGCAGCTGGTTACTGGGCCGATCTAGTTCCGGCTTCCTAGGGGTCGCAGCGCAATTTCTATTTGTCGCCTGCAGGCGGCAAATTTCTTTTCTGGTTCTCTCTTTTCTTTTCTTTTATATTTTTGTTTCTATTTCTTTGTTTTTCTTTCCTTTCCTTTTTATTTTCTTTTTTTCTTTTTCTTTTCTTGTATTTTGTTTCTGTTTCTGTTTCTTTTCTTTTCCTTTTTTTATTTTTCCTTTTTTTATTTTCTCTTTCCCTGTAGTATACAAAGTTCATTACGTGTTACAAAAATGTTCATCGTATGTTAAGGAAATGTTCACGGTATTTTTAGATAAGTTCTTCATGCGTTATAAAAATATTCATCATATATCAGAAGTTTGTTCATATACAAATGTTGACTACGTTTTTGAAACTTGTTCAGTGTATATTACATAAAGGTTCAATGTGTATTCAAAAATTGTTCAACGTATATTATGAAATGTTTGATGCGTGTTCAAAAAGTTGTTCAATGCATATATTCATATTTTTTCAAAAATGTTAATCGTGTATTATTTAAAATGTCCATCGTATATTAAGAAAATGCCCATTAGCGGCTGCCTTCAGTGGAGGCTCAACAATTTGCCACCCGCGGGCGGCAAATAGGAGCTGCCGGCTCGCAGAAGGCGGCACATAGCCGCGCCCGTAACACTGGGCCAGGAATGGAAACACTGGCCGTGTTAGGCCGTGGTATTTCGGTCCATACGGCTCCCTTTCTCTCTGGTTTCTTATTACTTTTTTTTTTGCTAATCTTATTAGTACCAGTTGTTGTTGTTGTTGTTGACTTGTTGTTTGAGCAGCCAAAAAAAAGGTTTTGTCAGGACAAAAAAATGCAGCTCAAAATAGGTACTCCCTTGGATCCAAATTAATTGACGCTGCTCTAGTAGCTGCTTTAGTTGTACTAGAGAAGCGTCAATTAATTTGGATGCGGAGGAAGTAGTGGAGAACATACATACATGTATCGTTTTCTTCAGGGATTAACATGTCCAAGTGGTTGAAGCTTTATCAGGAGTTTTAAGTAATTAATACACTCACTTCCTTTGGCTAAGTTGCTGTTGATGATGTGTCAAACCATAATTAGCTTTTTCTAAGGGATGTGCTGCTGATAATGCTTTGCCTGTAATTCATGAATAGTCCATCCACTTCCTCCATAATAGGCGTTTGGTAAGGGAAGTAAGAGGATGCAGTACATAAATTCAGTCATAAGTTCACAAATTGCCATGACTTTGAAAGATTCAGTCATAAGTTCCTCCTGATACTGACCTGACTTGAAAGATCCAATCATAAGTTTTGTAACTGTTATGTAATTTGTATTACCCTGGCCTTACAATTCTGTTCAGTTGTCAGGATGATACGTACTACATTTCTCAAGGAAAAAGAGAACATGTTTGCAAGGATGATATGTCTGCTACTTGTTCTGTTTGAATGGTCAAGGCTTTTGTTAGCAGCCACAGAAGTTTTAAATAGATAATATAACTCCGGATTATTATGTTTAGTCAAACTCTGTATTCTGTTGATTTCGCAGCAGCCAGAGAAATGAGAATGCGGCACCGCGATTAATTTGGAAAGAGAGACTCGACTGATCTTAATATCTTTCTTTTAGAATACTACTACCAAGCCAAGCTTGTCGAGTTGGTTGGGCTCCTTTAAACAGATTCCTATTTCTGATCTTCCATAGAGACCAGGCGAGGTGATGGCTAGCTGATAGAGATCGTCTCGTGCAATGGTGGAGCGGGTATCCTACCAACCAAACCAACCCAAGGACTCAAGCCAACAATCTTGGCTGAACTTGTAGAGAGATTGTTTGGCAATACAATATTCGTTGTATTGATTGGGTGCTGGTGCACATCTATACCTAATATTAAAGTGAGGATTGTTTCTCCACTTTTTTCGTCATCTGGTACGTTTTCGTACGTCGTTTTTTTTTTTTTGGTCGTGTGCATTGTATGTAAAAATTGGCTTCAAAAAATAAATTGCGATACGAGGACTCGAACCCCGCCCGCTTAGATTAAGCCCGCACGCACAAACCAAGCCAGCTAACATGTTGTTTGTGAAAGGAAAGGAAGATAGCCTTTTATATTGGTTAAAACGAGTTTTGTCAAAAAAAAAAAAAAACAATTACACGCTTCGGCCGTCGTGGTTCCCCGATTCTCTAGCGTTTCCGATCCTCTCACGTGTCTGGCCCACCTTGGGCCTCAGCCCGTAGCCTGCGTTGCGGCCCAACAGCCTGCGTTGCGGCCCAACAAATACGGCAAAAACAATTACAGACGTGAGGGATCGAACTGCAGACCTGCCCTTCAATTCACAACGTTGTGTCCGACTGACCTAGCTAACGATTGTGTATAAAAGGGAGGGTTCATGTTTATTAGATTGTCCCACCTCGCTTCCTTACAGAGAGTTTCACCAGTTTATATATGTATGCGAACTGAAATCAGTAGGAGCCTGGAGAGATTAAAGACTAGGTCCATGTATCCTAAATTAAAAGGAGGGAAAAAAAGACCCTTTGAAAAGGAAACTAATGGAGGGAAAAGGAGACCCTAGGAATTAATGGAGGGAGACCGGATTGATGAGACATCATGCAGAATTAATTGGGGGATTAAATCAGCAATATTAGCGTCCTTGCCCTTTGAGATGAAGGAAAAAATAGACCCTTTCAGAAGGAATTAAGAGGGAGACAATCATGAAGAATTAATGTGGGATTAAATCTGCGTTTATGCATCTAAAAGAAACGGATCTAATGGAGAGAAGAGATCCCTTTGACCCGGGATTCGTGTGAGAGCATGATGTAATTAAATCCGGATGCATGCTTGAAAAAAGGAAGAAAATTGGTGATTGACTATAATTTACACTTATATGAACTTCATTGGCAAAAGAAAGAGAAGCTTGCCTGCATGCATAAGTGCTTAATTGCTTCAGCATGAAAAACTAATTAATTAGTTATACGAGTGCATAATTTTTTAAGTGTTCATCATCACACGAAAGCGTCACTTTATTTAACATCTGTGAGGCCCCTACACTATTGTATTGCTTTTTGGTATAGTATTTGTAAAATAATATATTTTTTCAACACTTTTTTCCTTCTTATGTCAAATATTTCTTGGACAAATTTATCATAACACTAACCTGTCGAAGATTAATGTAATTAGGAGCTGCAATTATCATTCTATCAGAGCAGTGCGCTAATTTTGAAATAAAAGCAATTAATCTTTGCATCAACTGATCTACAACATTTGTCTTCGTTCTGATGTAGCCATCTGTCTCATAACCTTAGTTGGGAAACCAGATCGAAAATGCAATCTTTTTCCAGAGACTGAGATAATGGCAGGACCATGATTCCTGGAAAGGGAGCCTGATTCTCGGTGTGAGCATATTTTTTTCCCGTTGCAACGCACGGGCATGTTTGCTATATATTACTAATAAAGCAAGGTGATATTCTTGGTTTCGTCCCGCTTAGATGATTTTATTTATTGGTGTTGTTTCATGTTTAAAATTATGGCTACTCGAGGTGGTACAAAATTTAGGTTGAACGATTAGTTCGTCGCTTGGCTGTGCCGACCCCTATGCGTTCACCCATGTCCAACGCTGGCCCGTCAGCGTGGCCATCGAATCTCCCTGTTGTTGTTAAACACGGCCAGATTTGATTGCATGTGTGTGTCAGAGTTCTAGACGCCGACGGCTGCCTTTCAGAATTTCGTCCGTCGTTTGTTCGTCTGCTAATTTTTTTTGTACAAGTCGCTCGCCCGATTTTCTTGGAAAATAATCTACCTTGCCCTGTTTTCGTGGGAAAAAAATCCACCAACTCAATTATTTAGTCCAGGACCCTTGCAATACGGACTCTCAGTTGAAATCTAACACCGCATCCATGGCCTCCTTCCCTAACCTCCCCCATATATATCGGCTTGGAGAGAAAGGGGAGGTGGGGCAGAGTTGATCACGTGGAGCGGAGGAGCAGCTGAATCGTTTTGGCTTTGTGGGTCGAGGTGATACAGAGGAAAAGGACCCGCGCGACCTGGAAGCCCACGATGCCGGCCAGTGCGGCCGGAACTCGCCAATACCGTCCGTTGTGTGGTCAGCAAGTTCAGGAGCCTCATGTTATCGCTCCGCCTAGCCGGTAGCGGGGCCGCAGTATATAACTACCATATTGGTTGTACTTGTCGTTGTCGTCACCGCCAGTGTCACGCCGATGCGGCTCGCCATGGAACTGAAGCGATTAAACACATCAACGCCGTCTTGTTCCGCTGGAACTTGCCGATGCCGCCCGCCGTGTCGTCTTTCAGCAGCAAGTTTAGGAGCATGGTGCTCTCCCTCCGCCTCGCCGATAGCCGGGCCGCGGTATAACTACGGTAGATACGTACTGGCCGTACTCATCGTCGTTGTGGGCTTGTGGCCGCCACTGTCAAGCCGATGCGGCTCACCATGACCAGTACACGTTCACTTCGGGAGGTCGTACAAAGTAGTACGTGCATATCCTTTTACAAGGAAAGCTGACCTAGATGCATGGGGATTTGCGTGTTAGACGAGACGACGATGCGAAGAAGTCATGAGGATCGACAGTTACTTCTACTGTTGCCGCCGGCGCCGGCTACATCTGTTATCTGCAGATGTGAGGTTTGGTCTACAACTACATATCATTGCTAAACCAGAGGCGGAAGCTCTGATATTATTTTGCATGTGTATAGTTTTGGTCATTTGGGTGCATTGGTTGCACTAATTTTTCTCCTTAATTAATTTATTACATGATGAATGCAATTATATATGATTTGTTGCAATCGTGGGAATGGTGGTACACTCATGCATATATGAATTTGCTATTCTAAATTAAATTCCAGAATGAGTAGAATAACTTTCGTGGTTTTTCTGTAAAAAAATACTAATTATTAATGAAAAAAACCATAGAAAGTTCATCTCGAGTATCAATAACATTATCTATTAAAAGGAGAAAAATCTGGCCATGAGCATGAATCGTCCTCCTGCTTTTCATGGAGATGGCACAACAGTTTTCCGCTGCCACCTTATTTTGTCACGGTGTTTGCTCAAAGCATGTGCCCGCCGGGTAGAAGCTTGCCTCGCTAGAACTCACCGACACTCGTCATCGACCTACGTTTGCTCCCGTTGCAACGCACGGGCATATGTGCTAGTATATATAAGTACAGGTAGGCCTTGACCTCAACTATACACAACTAGGAGGTGGGCCACAATATACGTAATACATGCAACACATATATACTCAACACCCCCCGCAGTCGAAGCGTCGCCGGAGACACAGAGACTGGACCGAAACTCCTCGAAGACGGAAGTAGGCAATCCCTTAGTCATCACATCAGCAAACTGTTGCGTCGTCGGAACATGGAGAACCCGAACACGGCCAAGGGCAACCTGCTCTCGCACGAAGTGAATATCGAGCTCAATATGCTTCGTACGTCGATGGTGCACCGGGTTGGCGGAGAGGTAGACCGCGCTGACGTTATCGCAGTAGACAAGAGTGGCCTTGTGAACATCACAAAGCAACTCCTGGAGCAGCTGACGGATCCAAGAGCATTCGGCCACGGCATTAGCCACGGCCCGATACTCTGCCTCGGCGCTGGAGCGGGAGACCGTGGGCTGTCGCTTCGATGACCAAGAGATCAACGAGGGCCCAAGGTAGACGCAATAGCCGGATGTAGAGCGTCGGGTGTCGGGGCAGCCTGCCCAGTCGGCGTCCGAGTAGGCGACGAGGTCGGTGGAGGCGGAGGCCGTCAGGGTGAGTCCCAAGGACATGGTGCCGCGTATGTAACGGAGAATACGCTTCACCAAGGTCCAATGAGAGTCACGCGGTGAGTGCATGTGGAGGCACACCTGCTGAACAGCGTACTGCAGGTCTGGTCGGGTCAGCGTCAGGTACTGTAAAGCACCAACAATGGAGCGATAGAACGCTGCATCGGACGCGAGAGACCCCTCCATAGCAGAGACCTTCGCCTTCGTGTCGACGGGGGTGGGCGCCGGCTTGCAGTTAAGCATACCGGCACGCTCTAGAAGCTCATGGGCGTACTTCTGCTGATGCAGAAAAAAGCCGTCAGCTCGACGGACCACCTCGATGCCGAGGAAGTAGTGCAGAGGCCCCAAGTCCTTGAGGGCGAACTCATCACGAAGACGAGCCGTCAGCCGCTGAAGGAGCTCGGGGGTGGACGCCGTGAGGATGATGTCGTCGACATAGAGCAGCAGATATGCAGTGTCAGCTCCCTGATGATACACAAAGAGTGAGGCATCGGAGCGAGTGGACCGAAAGCCCAGAGACTGCAGGAAGGCTGCGATACGCTGGTACCAAGCCCGTGGCGCCTGCTTCAACCCGTAAAGAGAACGGGAGAGCAGGCACACGAAGTCAGGATGCTCGGCGTCGACGAAACCAGTGGGCTGCTCACAGAACACCTGCTCGGCAAGATGACCGTGCAAGAAGGCGTTGGAGACATCCAACTGATGCACAGGCCAGGCTCGCGAGACCGCCAACTGAAGCACGGTGCGGATCGTGCCCGGTTTCACAACCGGAGCGAAAGTGTCGGTGAAGTCCACGCCCGCGCGCTGCCGAAATCCACGAACCACCCACCGAGCCTTGTAGCGCTCGAGAGAACCATCCGGGCGAGTCTTGTGGCGGAACACCCACTTGCCAGTGATGACGTTGGCACGAGGGGGTCGCGGAACAAGATGCCAGGTGCGGTTGCGCTGCAGGGCGTCGAACTCCTCCTGCATCGCTGCGAGCCAGTGGGGATCCCGAAGGGCAGTGCGAGCGGAGGTGGGGATGGGTGACGGCGTCGAAGTCGAGGCGGCGCACACATACTCGTTGGAAGAGTAGCGCGTGCTCGGCCGGAGCACACCGGCCCGGGCGCGAGTCATCACGCCGAGAGGCGGGGCAGCGGCGGCAGCCGGGCCAGCGGCGGCAGCAGGGCCCGCGGCAGCGGCCGAGACGGCGGCGGCGGGCGAGCCGGCGGCGACGGCCGAGCCAGCAGCCGGCGAGGGGGCAGCCGAGGCCGGCGAGGCGGCCGGCAAGGGTGCCGGCGAGGCGGCCGGCGAGGGCGCCCGCGAGGCGGCCGGCAAGGGCGCCGGCGAGGCGGCCGGCGAGTTTGACGCATCGGCTCCCACTTGCTGTTTGAGTTGAGCCCCCAGTTTGTATGCACTGCGGACCGTGAACACGCCATTCTTCTCACTATGCCAGGCCACACGATCCTCAGCTCCGGTGCTGGGCAGTTTAATTTTACATATTTCCTCTGCATCAAACTCGTGAAACAACTCATTCACAAGGTTAACATTCCATTCATTGCCTTCCGAAGTTAGGAGCTGGTTCACGGGAAATACCCAATGGTTCCTGGGTACATGTGTACCCTATATGAGGATTTTTTTTAATAATTAAACAAAAAGTCAAAATAGTTAAGAAACTATTTTTAGAATAAACTTGACTTACTTGCGCACTAGTATATAAATTTCCACACAAAAAAAACGTTGACTTCACAGCGAAAAAGACAAAATTTATTTGCTATTATAGGTCACTATTCATGCTATTTTGACTGAAAATTTGTCTTTTTTGAAAAGAAGTCAAAGAGGAATTTTCTTTTTTTGGAACTTTTCTCACCAGTACAATGGAAGGTCAAGTTTTTTTCAAAAATATTTTCAGAAATTTTTGACTTTTTGTTGAATTACTAATTTTTTTTCCATATAGGGTACATATGTACCCAGGAACCAAATGTTCCCCTCCGCTGGTTCACCCATCTCAGTCATGACCGTCTCTTGAAAGTGGCCACTTTCAGTCCACTTTTCCTTGGGATCCATTGATCCCTCTGGATCTGAATCCTTCTCCCATTTCCAAGTCTCCAAATTAGTCCTTTTTTGAGGAGCTCAAGGCCATGCTTAATACCTTTCCATGCTTGAGAGGCGCCTGAAGCAAATGATGTGTCAAGGAGTTTCCCATTTGGGTAATATTTAGCTTTTAGCACTCTCGCACAAAGACTCTTAGGGCGTTGTAACAACCTCCAACCCTGTCTTGCTAGTAGAGCCTGGTTAAAAATTTGCATGCCACGGAACCCTATTCCTCCTGCTCTTTTCGGTTTCACCAATTGGTCCCACACCGTCCAGTGAACTTTCCTACGACCTTCCTCCTCACCCCACCAGAATTCTCTGATCAACCGCTCGTATTTGTCACAGAAACCGACCGAGAGCTTGAACACCCCCATAGTGAAAACCAGAAGGGCCTGTACTATGGATTTGACATGGACTTCTTTTTCCGAAAGGACATGAACCTTCCATCCTAGTCGCTACATCTCTTCATGAACCTGTCCATGATAGGTTGGAAATTTGCATCTTTCATTCTTCCTTCCGTTGTAGGGAGGCCTAGATATTTGCTCTCAAAGGTTGACGTGTCTATGGCTAATATACTTTTAATTTCCTTCTGAACTTCTGTTGGGCAGTGTTCACTGAATAAAATTGACCATTTGCTATTGCTGAGAAGCTGTCCTGTACATCTCTGAAACAAGGATAATGCTTCCTTTACCGCTAAGGCTTGCTCTCTTGTAGCCTTGACTAGGGTGATGCTTCCTCCTAACACTGCCTTCTTGAAGATATTTGCCAGTCTGTCTACCACAAAGAGGAATAGGTAAGGGCTCAAGGGATCTCCCTGTCGATGCCCCTTTGAAGGTGTGAATGGTTCTAGTACTTCCCCATTCATTCTCACTGAGAATTTCACTGAAGTTACACATTTCATCACCCAATTGATCCAGACCGAGCTGAAACCAATCTTCTCCAATGCACCTCGCAAGTAGTTCCAGTCCACTCTATCGTAGGCCTTTGCAAGGTCCAACTTGTATGCACAATGAGTATTATGTGGGTTTTTACTATGCTGAATCTTGTGGAAGCACTCGAAGGCGATGATGGCATTGTCAGTAATCAACCTACCTGGAATGAACGCACTTTCAGTTTCTGAGATCAAATCATCAAGGTAGGGACGCAAGTGGTTTACTAGACACTTGGATATGACCTTGTAGATCACATTATAGAGACTGATTGGCCTTGTGGGTTCCTTCCCTTCGGTATGAGTACATTGTGTCATTGATTCCTTCAGGCATGATTCCATCCTCAAAAAATTTCAAGACCGCTTCTATGACATCCTTTTTAATTGTACTCCAATTTTGCAGGAAGAACCGGGCCAGAAAACCGTCTGAACCTGGGGCTTTTAGTGGCCCAATCTGGAACAGTGCATCGCTCACTTCTTTCTCGGAAAAACTTTCAGTAAGTTTTCTGTTCATATCATCTTGGATTAAGCGGGGCAGCAGCTCTATCAGTTGAAAAGGAGCAACCTCATCGTCTCTTGTATACAGTTTTTTAAAGAAATCAGTTGCCAAAGCATTCATGTCAGCCTTCTTTTTGATCCAGATTCCCTCTTCATTCTTTAGCTTTCTAATTTGGTTTTTCTTTTGCCTCCAGGTGGCTCTTTTGTGGAAATACCGTGTGTTTGATCACCTTCTTTTATCCAAGTTGCTCTGGACCGCTGTTTCCACATAATTTCCTCTCTTACAAGTAGCTCATCAAGCTTGCCAGACACCTTTCTTATGAGTCTAGCATTCCCCCCCAGTGTTGGGATTTTCGTACAGTACCTTCAATTCCTTCCGTCTCCTCTTTATACAGCCAGAGACGGACCCAAAGTCCTTTTTAGACCAATTGTGTAGTGAGTTTTGAACCCCTTTGAGTTTCTGTATTACTAGCTGGCGAGGCGTCTCACCCGTTCGCCCCCCCCCCCATGCTTCTTTCTTGAGCAATTTTAACATGCTCCCTCTTACCCCCTCTTTTCACATGGGAGGTAAGAAGGTAAGAGTTAATCCGACCACTACTTAATCAAATCAATGGCTCAGATCTATTATGTACTCTTACCTCTCATGTGAAAAGTAGGGGTAAGAGGGAGCATGCTAAAATTTGCCTTCTTTTATTGTACTGTCCAAAGAAGGGACTCACTCCCACATCATTTCATACCGAAACGAAGTAGGTCTTCTCGAAGTTTCCCCTGTCCCCAACGACAATAACAGTGGGAAATAATCAGATCGGGACATGGTTATATGGTCCACACTTGCATTTCGAAACAGGTGGGACCATTCAGGTGAAGCCACTCCCCTATCCAGCCTAGCTCGGACGTTCTTTCTCCCCTGTTGCTTGTTGTCGTATGTCCAACCGGGACCATAGTAGCCAAGATCATGGAGATTGCACCATGACAGAACATCTCTGAAGTTGCTCATGTACCTTTTCGATCTTCTCGTTGTAGAGAAGTGTTCAATTTCCCTTAATGTTTCATTGAAATCCCCTATCATCATCCAAGGTTCGACCGATTTTGGTTTGATTGTTCTTAACAGGCTCCACATGTTATGCCTCTCATGTGCTCTTGGTTCACCATACACAAAAGTGCCTCGCCACATCGGGCCATGGGGATCGACACGGATATGCACATCAATATACCTCAAACCATGGGAAAGCAACTTTATTTCAACATTTTCATCCCAAAACAGGGCGATACCAGCACCTTTTCCCATGCCATCATGGGTGATGCAGTTTTTGAAGCCAAGCCTCCATCTTATTTTCTTGACGCTCTCCTCACACTGCCGCGTCTCAGATACGAACATGACAGAGGGGCGATATGTGCGCACTAGGCACACAAGCTCACGAACTGTCCTTGGGTGGCCCAATCCCCGGTAGTTCCAGCATAGGATCGTCATTCCTCCTGACGGACGCTCTCATTCGCGTCCGCCAGTTCCCCGGTAGCCCCAACACCGGTAGCTTCCTTACCACCTAACTCTCCTACATCACTCTCATCCTCTTCCTCCCCAGCACCCCTCTGTTTCTTATACATTTCCCCTGTTACATCAAGTTCGCTAGCAGTAACCAAAGCCGGTGCAGCCATGTCGCCTGTAGTTCTCTTCCCAAGCACCGAGTCCATCTCCCCTAATCCTTTCCTTCCACTGAATTGACTAATATACCTTTTTGCCTTGGCCTTGATTCCTGCTGTCTGGGTAATCTCAGGGATCTGTGGTCAGCGCGGGTTTTGTCGGAGCCGTCGTAGTGTTCTCGCCGATGCTTGTCTTCCTTGCGCCATCCCGTCCAGGGCTATCGCTTACTCTGAGCGCGCTCACCGCGACGATCGCCGCTTGTACAGACGGGTGAAGCAACACATCATCAGGTATGTCCCTGCACCTTACCATCTCCTGTGAACGATTGTGCAGCACCTTCTTGTCCCTGGCTAGCTTCTCCCAGGCCAATTTGGTCGGGGCTGTCCAAGCTTCCCCGTCCAGCTCTGACCCAAAGTGCAGGAAGCGTCTGGCACTGTAAGCATCCGGTGCCACGAAGCCTCCCTTGTTCTTGCTTGATTTGTACGGCAATGCTCTCATCGCCCCTATGAACCTCATTGCTTGATCATCTATCGGCAACCTGCAGTCTCTCTCCCCATGACATATATGCCCACAGTACATACAAAACCGGGGAGCTCTCTCATACTTGATCTCTAGGTCCATCTGATCATCCTCACCTAACTCTCTAGGACTGATCTCACGCAGGAGAGGAGTGTTTACATTATGTTCTACCCGTACACGAAGGAATTCAGAGAAAATATTTCCAAACTTATCAGCATCTACCCTCAAAACTTTTCCTAAGAGGCCTCCCAGCTTCCACCCGATCTCTTCCGATAGCATGAGCGGCGGTACATCATAGATGCACGCCCAGACTGGCATGACATTCACCGGCACATCCGACGCCTTGCTCTGTCCATCAAAGGGAACAATGAGGAATGCATCCTTACGGTGTGTCCAAGGGCCGTTCTCCAGGACGTGCCGACGATCGCCCTCACGCTCGAATTCGAGCATGAAGCGATTGTTGCGGAGGGGCGTGAAGCTAAGCCGTCCGCACAGCCCCCACCTGCTCTTCAGTTCGCCAAACAGGCTCGCCGTGCTGAACGGGGGTATGAAGAAGAAGTACCCCACAGCGAGCCAGCGAGTACTCATGGCCGCCCTTAGCTTTTTGTTTTTGGCTCTCGGGAACTTCATGAACCCTAGGGCTCTTTGCAGATTCTAGTAGTGATTTGAACTTATCAGCCAGCTCACTTACCTGAACCAGCTTGATATGTCTTTGCACAAACCACGAAAAGAAAAGCACTTAATATTCTTTTGCCACCCCATTTGAACAGAGAACAAACATGATAATACATAATTTCAATTCTGCTCACCTGTCAGGATCCTCTTGGTCTTTGCCGCACCTAACATTTGGAAGAACTCGCTGGAAATCCATTTGAAAGTATCAACTTTCTCGTCGCTCATGAGCACACCTCCAAATATAGTGCTCTGGAAGTGATTGTCAACACCAACAAAAAGTGCAAACGGCATGTCGTGTCGTGGGAACAAGCCTGACAGTAGAAGGTAGGGGTACGAATGGAGAGGGCAGAGTCCTAGCTACGGCGAGGATGTACACACAGATGTATGAGTTCAGGCCTCACTCGGAAGTGATAACAGCCCTACGTCTCAGTGCTCCGGAGAGCTCTCTACTCTGTCGAGTGAAATATGTGTGTTGTGTTACAAAAGGTTGCGAACCCTTGTGCCAGAGGGGAGGGGTGGCTTATATAGAGTGCGCTGCCCCTCATAACGTCTGGCATTAAGGGGTTTAATCGTGGTCATAAAAGGTGTGAACGTTACTGGTAACGTACACAATAAATGCTATTAAAGGTCTTGATGAATGCCCGCCCGTTAGCCTCCCTGGAGTGACTTCTGGGCTTCTGTGGTCGACTGTCTTCTGGTCCTTCCGAGTGAAAGGGTAAGCGTCGAGTGAAAGACATCTCCGAGTGTATATTGTCGAGTGACTCATGCGTCATGGCGATTCCAGTCGGAGACTTACTCGTAGCCTTTAAGCTTTCCGGGGCAGTGTCCTTAGGTGGGGTATGTAGGTCAGGCCTATGACCCTACCCTAAGTACATATCCCCATCATTAGCCCCCGAATGGATCGGGGTTCGAGGGTAAAAGGTGTCAATGCAGGTTCAGACGAGACACAAAAATCCCGAGTGTATTTTGATGCTTCCCAGAAATCTGCGTCGATTGAAACCTTAATCGTCCGCCCTGATCAATTCTGTCTTGGAGTGTGTCCGAGTAAAACTGAACTTTGAAAACTGGTCCGAATGAAACTGGGCTCAAAGCCAGGTTCGAGTGATCTGAAGAATCTTCTGACGAAACAATTTGCTCCACCGGGTCTGAGTCTCGCGGATTCTGAAATTTGGATAAGAGCGCGCGCGCGCGGAGCGGAGATGGCGTAACTGCTAAGGCAAGTGCAGGAACGACGCCTCGATTATCGCGCCGCCCATATCGCCACGTATCGCTCCTCCTCTGATTTCGGGATGTCCAGAGATCTTGTGGGCCCGCAGGTCAGTGACTCACACGAGCGGGTATAAGAGGCGACGACGCCGGTGCTGGTACAGTACTCTTCCCCCAAATCCACTCTTCTCCTCCTCTTCCTCCGCCCTGCTCTGCTTCGCTGACCGCCGCCGCCATGACGAAGGGCAAGATGGAGAAGCTCGAGCGCGCCAAGAAGGGAGGTGCCAAGGCGAAGAAGCCGTCGGGAGCCCGGTCGACGGTGCCGCCGGGGTGGATCCAGGGGGATTTCCTCCAATCGACGGTCACGGCAGAAGATGTGGACAGACTCGTCGTTGACGGGTTGATAGCTGCCGATTCCTGGCGGTTGCCGAAGGGGGAGGTCGAGCTGGAGCCACGCGACGGAGAGCGAGTTCTGCTTCTCACCCACATCGAGCGAGGTTTTTCCATGCCTCTCCATCCGTTCATCCGCGCTTTCTTGAACTATTTTGGAGCGCAACTCCACCACCTTCCTCCTAATGCAATTGCCTATCTTTCCTGCTTCGTAACCTTGTGCGAATGTTTCCTGGGCTGTCCCCCACATTGGGGTTTGTTCAAGCACATATTCTCTGTCAGATCCCAAGCCGTCAAGAAAGCCAATCCCAAAGATAGCAAAACCAATGTGATCCAACTGTGTGGTGGCTTAGGGATTCAGAAGAGAGGTAGGAGTGTGTTCCCCTCTATGGCCTTTCCCGACTCCGTTCGAGGTTGGCAGTCGACCTGGTTTTATTGCAAAGATGTTGCATCACCAAATATGTCGACTGGACTTCCTCCTTTCACCCTGGATCGACCTGTTACTCCCAAACCGCTGTACGTGACAAAGGTAGAGAAAATCCAGGTAGGGATCTTAGTGAATGCTATATCTGAACTGATCCGCGGTGGAGTGACTGGTTTGGACCTCCTTGAAACGTTTCTGAGTCGACGAATTCAGCCTTTCCAAGCTCGGGATCACACCATGTGGCATTATTCGGGCCCTGAGGATACCACCCGGACTCATCCTGAGGAAGTTTCCGATCAGACTGTTTCTCAGTGGCTCAGAAGCATCACTGGAGCCTGTGATAACCCAGAAGGATCCAAACGAATTCCGCCTTTCTCCGCTTTGAACCCGCCAAAGAACTTGGTGAGTTATATATTTGTCGATTGTTTTAATATTTTACCGAGTAACTGAATCTTCGGTCGACTGAATTTGAAGCTTGAATCTCGCAGGAATTTACGAACATGTACTCGCCTGTACCCAATGGAGAACATCCTGATGAAGAGGAAGGGAGCGTCGACGGCAGCGTAGACGGCGATTATGCTGACGACAGTGAGAGCAGCGACGACGATCTGGATGAAGACGAGGTGGAGGCTCCGGTCCTTTTGCGCAACGACCGTCGGGCCAAGCAGCAGAACGACCTGGAGGTCACCCCGAGCAAAACTGTGGCGTCAAGCACAAGGAACCCGAAACGTGACCGTGTCGCGACATCGGGGTCGACTGAAAAGGCTGCGAAACAGCTCAAGCCAGACGTGCCAAAGCCTCGGAAGGCCCTGCCTCGAATCAAGATAGCCGTGCCTGTTGCCTCCACGTGAGCGTTCATTTTCCTTACTTTGCTGTTGAAGAACTTTATGTTGATGTTTGACCGAGTGAAATTTATTTGCCAGAGCTGCTACCTCCGTAACGTCGCCCCATCGGGATGACGGAGACCATATGGGAGTGGACACTCCTGATGCAGCCACCTCCCAACGAGGTATGACAACTCCATACTTTACTCTGCTTGTTGAAGAATAATTGGCGAGTGTCTTGATTAAAATTGCCGATTGCAGCTGACGAAGTCATCGAACTGGAAGATGATGAGGAGCCGCAGGGAGGAGCGGAGGATGAAGCTGTGCTTCCAGAGGCCCGACGCGTGGGCACTCGTGGACCACCGTCTGTCCAGACGCCCCGTGGGACGACTGCGGCGACGCCTCCACCCCTTGTAACTCCACTGTCGAGTGCTCCGCCGGCCACTTCTATTCTGGTGGTTTCGACGCTTATTGGACAATCCCAAGCACCTCCAACTGCTCCAGTGACTACACCAGCCCACTCGACGCCTGCATACCCTTTGTACCACGTCCCGGAGGACCAAACCGGAGCTGCCAAGGAGGCCATGATCCAGGCTTGGCAGATGATGCTGCGGACAAAAGAGGCGTATGAAGCTAGCAAGTTAGCCTATGATGCCAGCTCAGCGCTTCAGGCCAACGTCCGAGTAAGTGGTATTGTAAGTTCATTTCCGATTGAATTCCTGTCCGTCTTGATTTTACACCCACTGGGGTGTTTTTCTTCGCCAGTAGACCAAGTATTTTCTGGTCCAGTGGGGGCACGCTGAGTGCACCCACTGGGTGTAGTCCCCGAGACCGCTGTCGAATGACGAAGGCATCGGCGGGGGTCTTAATATTGTTTCCATTCAACAGGGCAGACCTTGTCGAGTAAAAGTAGGTCCAGTGGGGGCACGCTGAGTGCACCCACTGGGTGTAGTCCCCGAGACCGCCGTCGAGTGCTTGCTTCGGCGGTGGTCTGATAGAGACGATGTTTGGTTGCTTGCTTCTTTCTTTTACACTCGGACAGGCCAGACCTAGTCGAGTGTTGTTGTTTCCAGTGGGGGCACGCTGAGTGCACCCACTGGGTGTAGTCCCCGAGATTACTGTCGATCGTTGACGATGGGCAGTAGTCTTTAGAACCATTCTGCAGGTTTCATGGACATCATTTCCATCAACCATGATATGACGCTTGCATAGGGTTGTGGGGTGGGGCGGCGGGCCGTCTTTTCCACTCGGGAGTAGAGAAATTGTTATGTCGACTAAACCACTATTTTTGCTGATTTCAGAAAGCCTGTGGGCTCGGGACCAAGTACGTCGAGCTGGAGAAGGAAAAGAACCGACTTCTGCTGGATCTGGAGCTGACGAACAACAACCTGGACCGTGCCCAGACCGAACTGAAGACTTTGGGAGGTAATCTTTGTTGATCAACAGTATTATCACTTTCGATTTCCACCCTTTGAACCGAGTGAATCCACTCGAACAGACGTACGTGATGAAAACCGTCGTCTCCGAGTGCGCCTCAACAATGCTATTTCTTTAGATACCATGAAGAAGGCGCTCGAGGACAAGGACAAATCACTTGCTGATGCTCAGAAGGAAGCGAAGGAGAAAACTGCAGCTGCTGAGAAGAAGCTTGCAGCAGCCAGTAAACTGGAAGAGGAGAACACCAAGCTCAAGCAGGAACGATCCGAATGGATCAAAAGACTCGAAGTGCAGACCAAGAGTAAGACCGCTCTGGAGAAACACTTGGGAGACTTTGCGAAGAAAATGTTCAGCATGCTCGAAGGTAACCCTCATCTGTCGAATGAATTTCTTCGGTTTTTCCAGAATGGTATTATGATCACCCTTTCACTTTCTCTTCATGCAGAATTCTGTCAAGACTTCGAAAAAGAAACTGAAGAAATTGAACCCAATCTGGACCCCACGAAGTCTCTCGTCGGAGACGCCGTGGCCATGGATATGTTTCGTCTCGAAGCTCGTGTCAAGAGCGTCCAAGGATTCATCACTCGGCTGAGAGCTGCATTTGAGAAGGTCGACAAGGAGCTGTGGCCTGAAGATCCTCTCCAGACTGACCTCAAGTCAATGATGACTCGGCTCAATGAGATGCCCAATCGAGTGCAATCGTGGAAGAAATCTGCTACCCGCTGTGGTGCTGACGTGGCACTTTCACTCGTCAGGGTTCATTGCAAGGAAGCTAGAGAGGACAAACTGAAGGATCTCCGAGTGACCAACACGAAGAAACTCAAATTTGAAGATTTCATGGAGACTTTCATCGATGCTGCCACTCGGATCGCCGACGGAATCGACCTGGATACCTTCGTTGAACCTTCAAGTCCTGCTGGAGCTTGAATTGGTACTTTGCTTATGGAAAAAACTTTATTTGCCTCGGTATGCCGAGTGTTGGTGTAACCGAGTAAACTTCGTTCAGGCCTTAAGCCTGAGAACTTCCCTTTGCGCGAACAAGTTTCTGCTACGCCGGAGATTTTAGTCTTACTCGCATTTCGCTTTCCGACATTTAGCTTGGCTGAATTTATTTAATTCTCGAATGGAACGGGCGTTCAGCACTCGAAAGAATTTAGGGCTTAGGCGAAGACTGGTTCACAGCTAAACCTCCGAGTGTACTGAATGTCATACACTCGGAAAAGTTTTGAACTTAGGCGAAACGGATTCGCAGCTAAGCCCCCGAGAGAGAGGATCGCTCTTCGCTCGGAGTAATTTTCGAACTTAGGCGAGGACTGGCTCGCAGCTAAGTCTCCGAGTGTACTGAATGTCATACACTCGGAAAAGTTTTGAACTTAGGCGAAACGGATTCGCAGCTAAGCCCCCGAGAGAGAGGATCGCTCTTCGCTCGGAGTAATTTTCGAACTTAGGCGAGGACTGCCTCGCAGCTAAGTCTCCGAGTGTACTGAATGTCATACACTCGGAAAAGTTTTGAACTTAGGCGAAACGGATTCGCAGCTAAGCCCCCGAGAGAGAGGATCGCTCTTCACTCGAAGTAATTTTTTGAACTTAGGCGAGGACTGGCTCGCAGCTAAGTCTCCGAGTGTACTGAATGTCATACACTCGGAAAAGTTTTGAACTTAGGCGAAACGGATTCGCAGCTAAGCCCCCGAGAGAGAGGATCGCTCTTCACTCGGAGTAATTTTTTGAACTTAGGCGAGGACTGGCTCGCAGCTAAGTCTCCGAGTGTACTGAATGTCATACACTCGGAAAAGTTTTGAACTTAGGCGAAACGGATTCGCAGCTAAGCCCCCGAGAGAGAGGATCGCTCTTCGCTCGGAGTAATTTTCGAACTTAGGCGAGGACTGGCTCGCAGCTAAGTCTCCGAGTGTACTGAATGTCCTACACTCGGAAAAGTTTTGAACTTAGGCGAAACGGATTCGCAGCTAAGCCCCCGAGAGAGAGGATCGCTCTTCACTCGGAGTAATTTTTTGAACTTAGGCGAGGACTGGCTCGCAGCTAAGTCTCCGAGTGTGCTGAATGTCATACACTCGGAAAAGTTTTGAACTTAGGCGAAACGGATTCGCAGCTAAGCCCCCGAGAGAGAGGATCGCTCTTCGCTCGGAGTAATTTTCGAACTTAGGCGAGGACTGGCTCGCAGCTAAGTCTCCGAGTGTACTGAATGTCATACACTCGGAAAAGTTTTGAACTTAGGCGAAACGGATTCGCAGCTAAGCCCCCGAGAGAGAGGATCGCTCTTCGCTCGGAGTAATTTTCGAACTTAGGCGAGGACTGGCTCGCAGCTAAGTCTCCGAGTGTACTGAATGTCATACACTCGGAAAAGTTTTGAACTTAGGCGAAACGGATTCGCAGCTAAGCCCCCGAGAGAGAGGATCGCTCTTCACTCGGAGTAATTTTCGAACTTAGGCGAGGACTGGCTCGCAGCTAAGTCTCCGAGTGTACTGAATGTCATACACTCGGAAAAGTTTTGAACTTAGGCGAAACGGATTCGCAGCTAAGCCCCCGAGAGAGAGGATCGCTCTTCACTCGGAGTAATTTTTGAATGTAGAACTGTGCGATCGGAATCGACAATAGACTGCGGGAGTCTTCATTTAACAAATAACATTGTCTGAAGTACCCTTATTACATCCAAGCAACTCTGTTATCAAGAATAAAAACGTCGAAGCAGGTCCGCATTCCAGGCGCGTGGCTCGTCAATATTCTTCTTCAAGTTGAAAAGATGATACGCCCCGTTGTTAAGCACCTTGATGATGAAGAATGGGCCTTCCCAAGCTGGGGCCAACTTATGAGGTCGCTGCTGATCCACTCGGAGCACCAAATCTCCTTCGTGGAACGAACGGCTCTTGACATGTCTTGCATGGAAGCGGCGAAGGTCTTGTTGATATGCAGTTGATCGGATCAGGGCCATCTCACGCTCTTCTTCTAGGAGATCCACTCCGTCTTGTCTTGCTTGCTCAGCTTCGTCTTCAGAGTAAAGATCTACTCGAGGAGAATTGTGAAGGACGTCACTCGGCAATACGGCTTCAGCTCCATATACAAGGAAGAAAGGAGTGCGTCCAGTCGACCGGTTGGGGGTTGTCCTCAAGCCCCACAGAACAGACGGTAACTCAGTGACCCAAGCTCCGGCAGCATGATCAAGATCTCGCATGAGCCGAGGTTTCAATCCTTGGAGGATAAGGCCGTTCGCTCGCTCAGCTTGACCGTTTGACTGGGGGTGCGCAACGGATGCGTAATCCACCCGAGTGCCTTGAGAAGAGCAAAAGTACCTGAACTCTTCCGAGTCAAACTTAGAGCCATTGTCTGTAATGATACTGTGGGGGACCCCATACCGGAACGTTATCTCTTTTATGAATTTGATTGCAGTGCGGGCGTTCAGCTTCTTGATGGGCTTAGCTTCGATCCACTTAGTGAACTTGTCGACTGCAACCAGTAAATGAGTAAACCCACTCTGACCTGTTCTAAGGGGTCCAACCATATCCAAGCCCCACACAGCAAACGGCCAGACGAGTGGAATGGTCTTCAAGACAGATGCAGGTTTGTGTGATAGGTTCGAGTAAAACTGACATCCTTCGCAGTGATCGACAATATCTTTAGCCATCTCATTGGCGCGTGGCCAGAAGAAACCAGCCCGGTAAGCTTTGGCAACGATCGTCCTAGAGGACGCATGATGGCCACAAGTTCCCGAGTGAATCTCCTCCAGAATCAGTCGACCTTCTTCAGGAGAAATGCACCGCTGAGCTACGCCAGTCACACTTTCTCTGTAGAGTTGTCCATTGATTACAGTAAAAGCCTTGGATCTGCGGACTATCTGTCGAGCCTCATCTTCATCATCTGGGAGTTCTCTTCTGAGAATGTACGCAATATATGGTACAGTCCAGTCGGGCGTGATTACCAAAATCTCCATGACCAGATCAATGACAGCCGGGACATCAACTTCAGTCGGATCATAGGCGCTCTTCGCTTGCGGGGGCTCTTCAGTGAAAGGATCTTCCTGCATCGAAGGAGAATGAATGTGCTCGAGAAACACATTACTGGGGACAGGTTTCCGAGTGGATCCAATCTTTGCCAACTCATCAGCTGCTTGATTCTTCACTCGGGGAATATGATGGAGTTCCAAACCTTCAAATTTCTTCTCAAGTTTTCTTACTGCATTGCAGTATCCAGTCATAGCGGGGCTCCTGACATCCCACTCTTTCATCACTTGATTAACCACCAAATCAGAATCGCCATATACCATCAGGCGCCGGACGCCGAGTGAAATGGCCATACGCAATCCATACAAAAGTGCTTCATATTCAGCTTCATTATTGGAGGAATCAAAGTGAATCTGTAAGACATAACTGAGTTTGTCGCCTTTTGGGGATACCAGTACGACGCCAGCGCCAGATCCATTCAGCATCTTTGAACCATCAAAGAACATGGTCCAGTGTGCCGAGTGAAGTTGGATTGGCTGCTGTTGCTCGATCCACTCGGCGAGGAAATCAGCAAGAGCTTGAGACTTGATTGCTTTCTTTGCTTCAAATTTGATATCAAGATAAAGGAGTTCAATAGCCCATTTGGCCACTCGACCAGTCGCATCTCGATTATTGAAAATTTCAGATAACGGAGCATCACTGACGACTGAAATTGAGTGATCCTGAAAATAGTGTGCCACCTTCTTTGCAGTCAGATATATACCATATACGAGCTTCTGGTAATGTGGATATCTTTGCTTCGACGGAGTCAATACTTCAGAAATATAGTAGACCGGGCGTTGAACTTTGTAAGCCATGCCTTCCTCTTCCCGCTCGACAGTTAGTACTGTACTGACGACCTGATTAGTGGCCGCGATGTACAATAACAATGGCTCTTTGCTGCGCGGAGCAGCAAGCACCGGCTGGGTGGTAAGTAGGGCTTTGAGCTCGACAAACGCTGCTTCAGCTTCTGGAGTCCATTCAAAAGTATCAGACTTCTTCATCAGTCGGTATAAAGGCAGTGCCTTTTCGCCGAGACGAGAAATGAATCGACTCAATGCTGCCAAGCAACCTGTGAGCTTCTGGACATCGTGCACACGCTCAGGGCTTTTCATTCGGACGATGGCGCCTATCTTTTCAGGGTTAACGTCGATTCCTTTTTCGGAAACGAGAAAACCGAGTAATTTTCCACCAGGAACGCCGAAAGTGCATTTAGTCGGATTTAACTTAATATCATATCTCCTCAAATTGGCGAATGTTTCAGCCAAGTCAGACAACAGGTCGGAACCTTTGCGAGACTTGACTACGATATCATCCATATACGCTTCAATGTTCCGAGGAATCTGATCGAGCAAACACTTCTGAATCATGCGCATGAAAGTAGCGCCAGCATTCTTCAAACCAAAAGGCATGGTGATATAGCAGAAACACCCGAAAGGGGTGATGAAGGGTGTCTTTATTTCATCCGGACCAAACAGACGGATCTGATGGTAACCAGAATAAGCATCAAGAAAAGATAGACGCTCACATCCCGCAGTTGAGTCGACAATCTGATCAATGCGGGGGAGTGGGAAATGATCTTTCGGGCAGACCCGATTGATATGTTTGAAATCAATACACATGCGGAGTGACTTGTCCTTCTTAGGGACCATGACGACGTTCGATAACCACTCGGAGTGGTAAATCTCACGTATAAACTTAGCCGTCAAGAGACGAGCCACCTCTTCGTCGATTGCTCTTCGCTTCTCTGTTGCCGACCGACGCAAGTGCTCCTTCACAGGCTTGGCCTTCGGATCAACCCTCAAACGGTGCTCAGCCAGTTCCCTGGGTACACCAGGCATGTCAGCGGGCTTCCATGCGAAGATGTCCCAGTTCTCACGGAGGAACTGGATGAGCTCGGCTTCCTATTTGCTGTCGAGTGTTGTTGAAATGTTGGTCGGGGCAGCAGTTGGATCCGTCGGGTGAATGTTCACCTTCTTCACATCTCCTGCCGACTGAAAAGCTGACTCAGAAGCGGGCTTCTTAGCACGCAACAGATCGGCGGGATCAGCATTTCTCTTGTATTCTTCCAACTCAACCATAGCCATCTGCTGGTCGGCGATCTTGGAGCCCTGCTGGAGGCACTCCTCAGCCCTCTGTCGGTTGCCGGTGACTGTGATCACACCCTTTGGTCCAGGCATCTTCAACTTGAGATACACGTAACATGGTCGGGCCATGAAACGGGCATAAGCTGGTCGACCAAGGATGGCGTGGTAAGCACTCTGGAAGTCTACCACTTCAAACGTCAGTTTTTCCTTGCGAAAATGCTTGTCATCACCAAACACCACATCCAACGCTATCTGGCCGAGTGAACGGGCCTTCTTCCCAGGGATTACTCCATGAAATTGCATGTTGCTTTCACTGAGCCGGGACATCGGAATGCCCATCGCCTTAAGGGTATCTGCATACAGGATGTTCAGACCGCTCCCGCCATCCATCAAAACTTTACGGAGTCGAGTGTCCCCTACAACTGGGTCCACCACCAGCGCTTGCCGCCCGGGGGTAGCAATGTGCGCAGGGTGATCTGACTGATCGAAAGTGATAGCAGTCTGAGACCACTTGAGATATGCTGGGGTAGAGGGAGCTGCCATGTTAACCTCCCTGTTGATAACTTTCAGTCGACTCTTGCTCTCAACATCAGCAAAAATCAACAAGGTGGCATTGACATCAGGGAACTCTTCTTTTTCTTCTTCAGTTTCTTTCTCACTCGACTGACTCTCTTTGAATGACTGGATCAACAAACGGCACTGTCGAGTGGTATGCTTTGGCAATATTAAATTGCCCTCTTCATCTTTCCTCGTGTGGATTGCACACGGTAAATCCAAAACATCAGTACCCGACTGATTCTTTGACTTCTTTGGGGTGAACTTAGCCTTGGACTTTCTTGAACTCTTGCCTTGTGCCGCCACGGCGGCCGCTTCTGCCTGAGCAGGAGGATCCGCTTTGCGCTTCTGTTTCCGACTGGAATTCCCACCTGCGTTATTGTCGACTATTTTGGCTTTACCGCTTCGGAGGCGGTCTTCTTCTTCTCCATTGGCGTACCGAGTGGCAATCTCCATCATCTTGCTCAGAGAAATATCACCGGTGCGACCAAACTTCAGATAGAGCTCTCTGTATCTAACCCCAGCCTTGAAGGCACAAACAGCTTGATGTTCGGAAACATTCTCCACCGTGTGATGCAAGGTGGACCAGCGCTGAATGTAATCTCGCAAGGTTTCATTGGGCTTCTGGACACAGTGCTGCAAATCAATCAAACCAGCTGGACGTTTACAAGTGCCTTCAAAGGTTCTGATAAACACTCGGGCCAAATCTTCCCAGCAATAGATGCTAGAGGGAGCCAAACGATTCAACCAAGCTCTGGCCGAACCATCCAACATCAAGGACAGATGCTTCATGGCTATGTTGTCGTTACCTCCACCAATCTGTACAGCCACTCGGTAATCATCCAACCAAGTTTCAGGCTTTGACTCGCCCGAAAACTTGCCAATTCCAGTCGCCAACCTGAAGTTGGGGGGAATCTCTGCAGAGCGAATGGCTCTGCTAAAACACTCGGGCCCAGAAACAACAGCACTGCTTCCACTCGGATAGTCTCCGTTATAACCATCTCTGTGGGCTCTGCCTCTGTCGACCCGCCTTTGAGCAAGGATGTCCCTTGCGTCGAACCCAGGGTTCCGCTCATCGCCGAACGGGCGCCTATCATCATTGTGCCGGGACACATATGAACCATTCCGCGGAGGAGAAAACACTCGACGGCGGTCATCGCGGTGATAACGGGGAGCAGACTGATCTCGCCCCTGATCTCTGTACCGATCTTCACGGTATCTTCCGCCTCTGTGACGCGAAGGTGACCCAGGACTGTGAGCCGATTGAACTGTTTCTGCCCTGGGAGAATTGTCGTGTAACCTGTTCTGCGACTGAGAAACAGCCGCGTTTTGCTGTTGCGCTGCCTCAAGCAATGTCTTGATCTGCTGCAGACCTCTACCAGCTTCTGATCGTGACGGTTGAATAGACTCTGCAATCCTAGCAGCCGCTGCAACATTCAAAACTGGAGTACGAAATACCTCGACGTTATTTCGAGATCCACTCGGGAACAACTGTCGCTGTTGTCGATTGGGATGTGGTGGACGCTGCCCAGCACGCCCGTCGAGTGCCTCCTGCATCTCTTTGAGCCGAAGGCGTGTAGCCTCCATGGCCTGGGCCTCAGCAGTCGTACCGACGATGGGAGTATGGAGAACATCCTCATCCCGGCGCTGCTGTTCATTCGACGTTCCTCCAATCTCACGCCTGGAGTGGTTGAAGCCAGGCGGCGGACTCTGATGAGAGCCAGCCATAAAAACTTCTGCCGCAGGGTCGCAGCTCTCGCACTCGGAAGGAATGTCGGATCGGTCCGACGCCGAGTCGAACACGCCGTGAAGTGACTCGGCGGGCTCGATGGCTGCAATCTGTGGGGACGAAACCTGGCGTGCCGCCGCATGCCTCACCCAACGCTGTAGCCGCGAGCGACCGGATCGCTTGCGACGACGAACAGCAGGAAGGGCCGATACATACGGGGTCGACGGCTGAAGGAGAAGAACACCGCAGGAGCTTGCATAGAAGTGCGTCGCCCCGCGAATCGGGAGCGCCTCCACGTCCAAAGGCGCTTCCTGGAGCCATGCCGAATCGTCGGCGATGAAGGTGAGCGCTCCGAGACGGATCTCGCGGCCCAGGAACGAATCGCCGCCGGAAGACATGACGAAGGAGAAAATATGCAACCTCGCCGGAAGTCGCTTAGACGCCTGCCCCACGGTGGGCGCCAACTGTCGTGGGAACAAGCCTGACAGTAGAAGGTAGGGGTACGAATGGAGAGGGCAGAGCCCTAGCTACGGCGAGGATGTACACACAGATGTATGAGTTCAGGCCTCACTCGGAAGTGATAACAGCCCTACGTCTCAGTGCTCCGGAGAGCTCTCTACTCTGTCGAGTGAAATATGTGTGTTGTGTTACAAAAGGTTGCGAACCCTTGTGCCAGAGGGGAGGGGTGGCTTATATAGAGTGCGCTGCCCCTCATAACGTCTGGCATTAAGGGGTTTAATCGTGGTCATAAAAGGTGTGAACGTTACTGGTAACGTACACAATAAATGCTATTAAAGGTCTTGATGAATGCCCGCCCGTTAGCCTCCCTGGAGTGACTTCTGGGCTTCTGTGGTCGACTATCTTCTGGTCCTTCCGAGTGAAAGGGTAAGCGTCGAGTGAAAGACATCTCCGAGTGTATATTGTCGAGTGACTCATGCGTCATGGCGATTCCAGTCGGAGACTTACTCGTAGCCTTTAAGCTTTCCGGGGCAGTGTCCTTAGGTGGGGTATGTAGGTCAGGCCTATGACCCTACCCTAAGTACATATCCCCATCATGTCGTACAGGTTTGTCTTGTATGTGGTATCAAACGTCACAACATCACCAAAGCATTTAAGCTGCTCAATGCCTCACCCTGTGGTCCACATCTGGGTCTGGATTCTACCCTCACTATCAACCTGGACACTGTATTAAACTCAGGATCCTCGGCTCGCATTGCATGGAATACCTCTATAGTCTTGGTTGCATCATTGTCTGACTGTTCTCGGTTTAGCTTGCCGCATAGTATTTTCAACGACCGCTTTTTGAACGGTATGTCCCTTATTGTACCAAATAACTATCGATAACGCTTTAGACTTTGCTAGTGCTGATATTGTTTTCGCTTAGTTGCTTAACCAGGTCCCTCATGTAACTGTGTCTATTGGATTTCCAATATAACTTCTTTCCACACATAACTGAGAAACTCTGTGTGTTCTGGCCTATGCTCGCACACGTACCCCCACCCCCCATCCCCCATCCATCATCTGACCTTACCAGCCACATCATAGCAGTGCAGCCACACCTTGTTCATCTGCTATTACCCTGCAAAAAAATCAGAACAAGTACCCATTAGGCTGATTCGCAAAAAAAGTACCCATTAGGCTGGAATAATGCAAAAAAAAAAAAAAAACACAATATATCCACGATCCATTTTACTACGTGCACAATCAAAGCATAATCTCATTTAAAAAATCATCAGCTACTCACCGCACATGCGCACACTAACTCTTGCATGCACTTCTTCCTGTGGACATCATAGTTTAAAATCGCGGGCGAAACTGCCGCTATTGCGGCGCTATTGCCGATCTGAAACAGCCGCGCGAACTGCAGGGCATGGAAAATCGCCGGAGATGGCGGTGCTATCGCCGGAGATCGCGCCATTCCTTCCTTACTCATCGCGGCCAAAATCTCTGCCACGATTTCTGTTAGCCCGCGATTTTAATCTATGGTGGACATTCAACAGGCTATTGGCATAACAGACGCCAAAACCAGTCTCGCACTAGTACAAGTTGTAAAATTCATACGCCTCTTCAACAAAATCGAAGCTAGTACCGACTTGTGGATTAATAACAGTCCCCATCTTCTTATGATGCTAAGCACGAATCGAAGCCTCAAGAGAAGACACTGCCGGGATTACTCTGCCTTTCCTTGGCAACCTTACCAATTATGCTTCTGAAAAGATAATCACATCCAGTGGTTAGTATGCAACACGAGACCCATGCTGCATCCCAGGGTTACAGCTAAACTTAGTTTCGGCCCGATGACTATAAACAGCTATGAAATTAAAGCTAGAGAGGCATTCACCCTACTATGACTGAACAGCTCAGGGAAGTATGATTCTTATAAATCGTGCAAAAGTTCAACCACACCAAACAGGGAACCCGTAATTAAATCGATTGCTCGTAATGTAATTACCTTCGCGTCCAGCAGGACCCTTTTGATTTGGACACGACCACCCCCCTCTGCGCCTCCATCTTCTTTGGCCATCGCTCTGCCTACATCTTCAAGGCACATCTCGCCAGAATCAGCAACTACTTCGCTATCGTGATTGTCTGATTCCGTAAGTTTCTCTGTGACGAGCGTTTCTTCCGTTTGTTCGTCCCTTTCGTCTTCCCGAGCGTATCCTACGCCACTGCCTGACTCAGAAGAAATCCAACCATCCTTTTGGCCCACCACGAATCCTCTGCCTTTTAGCAACACCCTCTATAAGATGAATCCGGCGTCCAATCGAGGAATGAACCTGTGCCCACATCAAATTGACAACAAGCCAGATCTGAGTACAAACGATGAACGAGAAAAAGGAAACTCTATCCAAGTCCATCTCACTAGTATATCAGGCACATAAAAGAGTTGATCTGACAGAACATTACCTTGAATCAGATTCCTCGAAGAAGAACTACATCCCATCCATGGCCAACTCACTTCTGCTTAGTTTTAGTCTGCAGGAGGTAGGAGACGACCGTCGAACCACGCATGCTCTGCAAACCATGTAGAAGCGGTTGTGTAAGCGGCCCATGTGGTTCATGATGTACGTGCAACCATAGGACACCACGGAGGCACCAAACGGAGGCACCGATATGCATTCAGGAAAATAGCCAGCGTATACTACTGGAAAGGGAATGATTCCCTTCATCCAGCCGATTTCATGAGTTTTATCCGCCACCTCCTACGGATGGCACGTGGCTGCAACTCAGACTAGCCACATGTCTCAGTCTATCCTTATCCACGAGATAGTGTTTGCAACAAGACTTATGTTGCAAAGAAGACTCTTGTTGCAAAACGACTAGACGGCAGTTCGACATCATCTTTGATTGCAAAAAGTTTCTGCAACATCATTCATGTTGCAAAAGTCCTTCCACAACATCATCTATGTTGCAAAAATGTGAAGATGATTTTTTTTCTGCAACACAACCTCTGTTGCAAAAGTTTCCGCAACATAGGTTCTGCAACATTGCCTTTGTTGCAATGATGAGAACGTGGCTGGGTTGCATGATGTCGCCACATCTAACGGTTGTTGAGGCGGCGGATCTTTCAAAAAGATCCGGCGACCGACGTGTAGCAGTTCCATAATTACAATCGTTGATATTATATATTGATCATTTTTAATTAAAAAATAGTCCAAGTAGGATCAAATAAAGCACGAATGCAGGAGCCACCACACCGTTAATGATGAGGCACACGGAGGAAGAAAAAAATCATGTTCGGATGTAAGATATCCATATTTTGATTTATTTCTTGGTTGAAGTTTATTTATATTTTTTTATAAATATCATAAAGGCTCATGCACCCTTTGGCGTCATTGTCAACCAATTATGAATACAAAAATAGACTGAGAGCGACAAGAATGTATGTTCCATAACTTCCTAAAATTAGCTGCTAATATATAAATGATATTTTGATTGTTAGAGAAAATAGTGTCAAATTATCAGTTATGTACTTAACACACTAATATTGCATATAGCATATTCATATGAAAATAATGAATTTTTTTGAGCTGACCCTATCAAAATCTAAAATAGCATGTGTAGATACATTTTTAAAATCTAGCCGCGCAAATGCGCGGGTCACGCTGCTAGTTGAACTAATAAAATATGAGTTATATGTACCAAAAATACAATTGGAAACTTCTTTCCGGTGCAAATCCAATAGTATACTTTCTATGGCATATAACTTATATTTTGCTAGTCAAATTCACAGTCAAAGTTTTACCCGGAAGGGAGTGAGTAACATAGGAGTGTTTGGCATAAAGCTTTTGTTCACTATGAGTACCAGCAGAACCTTCGGTGCATCTTTGCTTTTGTTCCATGAAGCACTGCTTATCGATATCATAAAGGAAATAACTAAGCAAAAAAGAGCACAAATTGTCACCCAAAATTATGTTGTTGGATTCATATTTGAATGTACGTACTTCCTCCGTTCTATAATTATTGTTTTGTGATCTTGGTTTACTAAGATGGAGGTAACATCACAATTAAGTTGTTGTAACATTTTTAGTTGTGGACTGAATTTTTTGGTATAACTTTTACGCAGGGGAAAATATGGTGTCTATTTGCTCTTGCTTTGCTTCTCATACCCAAGGCGGTTGCGATCCAAACAAAGGTCGTAATATTCAATGCCACGGGAGGAGTTGGGTACCGAACGTCCCTCAATAATATTCGCCAGGAGAGTATAGCAGACACCACATGTCAACGTGTGGGCACTCATATTAGCCTCCCACAGACACCGGGCGATCTAGCTGTTCCCCCGCAACGGATCGTCAAGATTGACCTCTTCCATGGACCCGGCTCCACACCAAAAGGAGCCTTGTATATGAGAGGGGATTCTTTATATGTGATAGGGGTAACTGATCAAAGTGGAATTGTTCATTATTTCCCACGATATGCGCCGATATTCCAAGATTTTCCAGATAGCCGACCCCTGTCATTACTTAGGTCTCACGGGCACAGCACCAGGGGACGCAGCTTATCTAGCGCTTACAAAAGTCGTTGTGGGTAGGGCATCGGTGCAGAATGCAATGAAATTCATCTCTAGACCTGATGCTTTTGCTATGGAAGATATCAGGAATGGTATCCTCACTATGGTCTTGATGATCCCCGAATCATTACAAATACAAAGTGTGGCAGAGGCATGGACCGGTTTTTCCGGGAGATAGAAGGTTGAGGTGGAAGAGAAATTGGGGATACAGATTGCATGTGAGGGGAAGAGAGAAAATGAGAAATTTTACGATTAGAAAAGCGAGATAGTGGAGCGGATTAGGTAAGCGCTATGTATGAGAGCGGTGATCATCGATCAAACGACTCGTGAGGGTGTGCGCCCCAATTCTCAAAATAGTGGAGCTGCACTATTTAGACTTTAGGTTCTTTTATACTAAACATTTGTACTTATTTAAATTTATTTCTATTGTATTACAATATTAACAAGTATAATTTCTATTATATAGTTAAAATAATTAATTGGAACCATATAACTATGTTGTTAATTATTAATTATAATGTTATATGTTATCATTTCTAATGTATGTCGCTGAAACTTTGTTACCGCTAAATTTAAACTGTGTGTTGTAACAAAAATTATCTTTGAATTATTTTTTTACAATTACATAACGTATAAGTGCATGTGCATTTGTTCATGTATATTTTAATATCTCTAAAGTTTATCATCTAACTATTATCTCAATAACCGTTCTAGTGTATTATTAAATAAGCATATGTATAGAATCTTCCAGAGTATAAAGTGAACCAATTGTAAATGTGTTGCAAGTTAGGTTCGGTAACAAGTTCCCAACATGTGCATGTTCCATACTTGGCACTGAAATAACATTGATTACTGACAATTATAACATGTCATTGATTCAATTATTCATACATACAATTTGTTTTTTTATATGCTTGTCTGGAAGCTTGGTTTCTTCATGAGCTTCTAGTTAACATAGCTTCCGGTACAACTTTGTGGAACGTCTACCGGAGAGACACTGGTAGGCAAACTAAACTAATTGTCGCCTTTCATACTGAGTTGTTCTTATCTGATACTCCCTCCGTCCCATAATATAAGAGCACCTAATCTGTAACGCGGAGCACTGATTATCCGATTTGCTTGCGAAAACAGAGAAACTGAAAGGTTGACCCCACATGTCGAGCTGACATGGCGAAGACTAAAAACTTTGACCAGCTGATGTTGCAAAAAAGAAACCGTGGGTCCCACCTGTCAATGACTGTACTGCCATCTTCTTCACATCTCTTTCTAAGGGGCATTCCATCGAGCAGGTTCTGGGCGGCCAGAGTATGCTTGCGGCGTCGTGCCTCCGGTGATCATGATGCAGACCGTTGTGGAGAGAAGGTGCTCGGAGCTGCCTGTGCGTGTTTTGCCTCCATGAACGTCCAAATCGAGGACCGGTGCACTCCCATGGCTAGAGGCCTTGTCCGTCTCGCCCAATTTCACCCGCTTGTCGACGTGGCTGGAGACCTGCGGAAGATGCGCCACCGCTCGGCTCACGAAAATCAGCGAGCCCAGATTCCTACGCGTCTGCGGCTCCCATGGCCGGAGAGGCAGCAGCTACTTGCCCGCGGCTCCCATGACTGGCTCTCCGGTGCGCCGCCGCTGGCCGCCGCGCGGACTCGCCTGTGCGAACAACGCCGGGATGTTCAAGGGGTTGTGAAGCTGGCGAGATGGCATCCAGTGAAGCCGCGTTGCATAGGAAGGATGTGGGATGTGGGTTGACTTGGGAGGCGGCAGCGGTCGAGACTGCCGGAATACCTGCCGTCGGGAGAGAGAGATGAGGAGGAAGAAAAAGAAAATAGGAAAAAAAGATGGGAGGCTGACAGGTGGGATCCTCATCCACACCTATCAGTTTCCTGTTTTCGCGAGCAAATCGGACAATTAGTGCTCCGTGTTACATATTAAACGCATAGTTGGTGGTTTTTTGTGCTCTAGCACAAATGTGGTACCAAATTGTTACCCTAACTCCAAGTGTGGTGATTTTGCCTAAATAACTAAAGCAGTGGCAATGCCAGTCTGGCCCTCTACCGCGGTAGGCTTGGAGCCTGAACATTCCTTGATGAGGTGATAGCGCAAGTTCTGTTGCTCACGTCCTCCACCACGGCCCTCCTTCACCTCCTTGGCGATGCACCACAAAAATGGTTGCGGGGAATACAAACCAAGATTAGAGCTAGAAATGACACCAAGTGCTGAATGGATCAAGTAGTAATTTTCTTTTTCTATTTCCTTTGGTTAGTAGAGTAGCAGCTAGCATCTGGTTCTAGCTGCAATATACTCACTCTGTAAACTAATATAAGATCTTTTAGATCATTAGTACTAGTGATCTAAAAGATCTTATAGTACTAATGATCTAAAAGATCTTATATTAGTTTACAGAGAGAGTACTACTACTTAACTTGCAAAATGCAGAGAGCATTAGTGTGACGCCCCCGGCCCGACCGTGCACTAATCATACACGCAAATGCGCACGATCAAGCCTAGGGACTCACGGGAAGATATCACAACACAACTCTAGACACAAAAATAAAATAATACAAGCTTAATATTACAAGCCAGGGGCCTCGAGGGCTCGAATACATAAGCTCGAGTTACACAAGAGTTAGCGGAAGCAACAATGTCTGGGAACAGACATAATTAGACAAGAGTGCCTTAAGAAGGCGAAAACAAACAACGGCTCTGATCGAAAGAGGCAAGGCCTCCTGCCTGGGAGCCTCCTAAACTACTCCTAGTCGTCGGTCTCCACGTAGTGTTAGGCTCCACCGTGGTAGTAGTAGTCGTCGACGGGATCAGCTGGCTCCGGGGCTCCGTCATCTGATCACAGCAATCGGGTATGGAGAAAAAGAGGTAGCAAAGCAACCGTGAGTACTCATCCAAACTATTCGCAAGACTTATATCAGATCTATTCTATTTATGCATCGGTATCAAATGAAAGGGTTGTATCTGTGGACTGGACTGCAGAAATGCCAGAATAGAGGGGAAGGCCTAGCCTATCGAAGACTAGCATCTTCAGCATCTTGCAGCATTAGAAGAGTGCAGATTAGTATGATATAATAAAGGAATAAGTATGTAGTAGCAAAGCCCAGAGATCCTTCCTCGACTCCCTGCGAGAAAGCGATCCCGGAGCTAACATATTAATTAAGGTAACATGTATCCAGTTCAAGTTGTAGTAGATCGGGATACAACACTGAGCGTCCGGTTACCGTGGACACAGCTATTCGAATAGATAATCTTCCCTGGAGGGGTGCACTACTGTTACCCAACACGCTCGATTAACTCTGGCCGGACACACTTTTCTGGGTCATGCCCGGCCTCGGCTGATCGACACGACGTAGTCCTACCTAGGCTCAGCAAAGAGGTCCCCGCCGGTCTACATCCTAAGTGCTCAGGGGTCTTGGGCCATCACCCTTTGCACTCCGGGTCGTTGCGAGCAGGGTGAATACCAGCGCCACCCCTCTCCTGGATGGCACGATCCGACCGTGCCATGATACGTCTCCAACGTATCTATAATTTTTGATTGTTCCATGCTGTTATATTATCAATCTTGAATGTTTTTATAATCATTTACAACAATTATATATCATTTCTTATGGACTTAATACACTAGATGCATGCTGGATAGCCCATCGATGTGTGGAGTAATAGTAGTAGATGCAGGCAGGAGTCGGTCTACTAATCTTGGACGTGATGCCTATATACATCATCATTGCCTTGGATATCGTCATGATTATTTGCTTTTCTATCAATTGCCCAACAGTAATTTGTCTACCCACCGTATGCTATTTTCTCGAGAGAAGCCTCTAGTGAAATCTATGGCCCCCGGGTCTATCTAAATCATATTACTAAAACCCTAAAAATATTTCTGCCATCTTTCTTTATTTATTTTATTTTGTATTTTTGTTTCAATCTATCAATCTATCACATACAATTTAATCTTGCAATTTACCGCCGAGAGATTGACAACCTCTCGTTTGCGTTGGGTGCAAGGGTTTGTTGTTTGTGTGCAGGTACTGCTAACGAGGTGTTGTGTGATTCTCCTACTGGTTCGATAACCTTGGTTTCATAATTGAGGGAAATACTTATCTCTACTGTGCTGCATCATCCCTTCCTCTTCGGGGAAATACCAACGCAAGCTACAAGTAGCAGGAAGAATTTCTGGCGCCGTTGCCGGGGAGACATCATCAACATCTATCAAGTACCTTTGCACAAACTCTCATCTCCTTGCATTTACTTTATTTGCCATTTGCCTCTCGTTTTTATCTCCCCCACTTTTAAAAAGTTTTTACAAAAATACAAAAATATTTTCCGTTTGCCTTTTTGCTTGTTTGCTATTTTTGCTTATGTTGCCATGTGCCTTCTATTTGCTTGCATCTTCGCTTGCTAAAAATCTATTGATATGGATCCACATAGAGTTTACTACGTGAATCATCTTCTATCCATTCGTGCTCGTGCTGAAACCCCAACTAGTTTAGTTGAGGGAAAATCATTAGATGAGCATGCTCATTTTGTGCGTCACCGTTTGTCTGAAAAAGGGAAACTCCTATGGCGTCAAATAAATTGTGTGCTATGTTATGCTCGGAATCTATGTGAAATTTATGATTTTACTTGTTGCTCTAAGAACCCTGAAAAACACCTTCCCTACCTATGTGAGTTCAATGATAATGAAATCTTATCTTCTTATGAAAAGGGTGTTTATAATTACTATGATATTGAACAAATTGAAGAATTTGTTGCTTTTAAGGGTGCTTATGAAGTTGCTTCTTTGATTGAAAAGTATGATATTACTTTCCACAAATCTGAAAATTTTGCCATACTTAAATGTTGCTATGAAAACTATGCTCATAATGCTTATGTTAAAGAATTTATTGAGAGAATGTCTGCTGCTCTGGAAGAGAATAATGATATGCATGAATCTATAGATAATTGTGATTCTGTTGATTCGATTGAAATATCCCCTCTTAATGAACATGATGCTTGTTATTCTTATGGCCACGATGCCAATATTAAAGATGCTTATAGAGATGAACTTGCTATAGTTCCTTATGTTAAAAATGAAATTATTGCTATAGCTCCCATACTTGATAGCTCCTTTAATGAAAAGCATGATTGCAATGGTGTTACTATAAATCCTACTAGTGTCAATTGTGCTAATGTTATGCAAAACTACAAGCTTGGGGATGATAATTTTGTCATGTCCACTACTTATTGCAATGATCATGATTGGGGTGATAATGCTTCTTATGATTTTAAAATTTTATTTAAGCCTCATGATGAATATGCAATTGATAATAAAATCTGCAATACTATTAAAAGTGGGTTTGGAAGAGAGTCAACTTTAGGTAATTATAATCCCACTATTTTGGAAGATAATAAAAAATTTATGCATGTGGATCATGGTGAGAATATTTTACATGATAGCTATATTGTTGAATTTGAATATGATCCTACATGTAATTATTATGAGAGATGAAAATATGGTTGTAGAAATTTGCATGTCACTAAATTACCTCTCTTTGTGTTGAAATTTTTAATGCTTCATTCTTCCTATTGGCATATGCTAGATATTGCTTGTCTTGATAATTTGTTTGCTTATAAAATGCCTATGCATAGAAAGTATGTTAGATTTAAATGTGTTTTTCACATGCTACATGATACTCTCTTTGTGTTTCAATTATTATCTTTCATGTGAGCATCATTGAAATCTCAAGCTTATCTTAATGGCTATAACAATAGCGCTTGTTGGGAGGCAACCCAATGAATAAAATAATTTTTTGTTATAAGTTTCTGTTATGGTGTGTTTTTACTGTCATGCTACTGGTATGATAGTATTTTTATGTTTTTAATTAGTGTTTGTGCCAAGTAAAGCCTTTAGGATGATTTGGAAGATAGTATAATTGATTCTGTTTGAAAACAGAAAGTTTTGCGTCCAGTGCTGGAATTTTGTTTTTTCACTGTTACGTCAGAACCTTCTGAATTTTTTACACAGTATTGATATATGAATTTTCCACGTTGCCCTAAATTTTCAGAATTTTTAGAGTTACAGAAGAATGACAATAATTCATATCTCTACAGACTGTTCTATTTTTCACAGATTCTGTTTTTGATGCACTACTTGCTTGTTTTGATGAATCTATGGATTGTATCGGGGGGTATAAGCCACGGTGAAGTTAGAGTACAATATGTTTAATGCAAAAATAAAATATGAATGGGTTTGCAACAGTACTTATAGTAGTGATTTGTTTTGTTATACTAACGGATCTCACGAAGGTTTTGTTGAGTTTTGTGTGATTGAAGTTTTCAAGTTTTGGGTGAGATCACGATGGATGAAGGAATACGGAGTAGCAAAAGCCTAAGCTTGGGGATGCCCGAGGCACCCCAAGGTAATATTCAAGGAAGACTCAAGCGCTTAAGCTTGGGGATGCCCCGGAAGGCATCCCCTCTTTATTCTACCGACCATCGGTAATTTTACTTGGAGCTATATTTTTATTCGTCACATGATATGTGTTTTGCTTGGAGCGTCTTGTATGATATGAGTCTTTGCTTTGTTTTCTTTTTAGTTTGTCACAATCATCTTTGCTGCACACACCTATTTTGAGAGAGCCACACGTTATCATCATAATTTATAGAATACTCTATGTGCTTCACTTATTTTTTTTTTGAGCTAGGTAGTTGCTCTAGTGCTTCACTTAAATCTTTTTGAGCACGGTGGTGGCTGAAATTTTGTGAAAATAAACTCTCATGCTTCACTTATATTATTTTGAGAGTTGATTGAAATTTTGAAGAAATGAATTCTCATGCTTCACTTATATTATTTTGAGAATTGACTTGATTGAAATTTTGAAGAAATAAATTCTCATGCTTCACTTATATTATTTTGAGAATTGTTAAGATTGAAATTTTGAAGAAATATTTGCACTCTCATGCTTCACTTAAATCTTTTTGAGAGATGATGATAATAACGGTAATTTGCACATGTTATGCAATTGGTCCCAAAGTGATGAATATTCAAGAGGGATATAGATAAAAACTTTCATATAGATCATTGGATATGACAAGTGTGATTCCTTGCAATAGTTTTGCGATATGGAAATGATGATATGTGATGCCATGTTAGTGAGTAATTGTGCTTAAGTAAAAATATTAGTGTTAAGGTTTGTGATTCCCTATGCAAGCACGTTAAGTCAGTAGTTATGCAATGAAGTTATATCCTACTATGGTGCATTATTCGGTGTTAGTTATGTTCAATGCATGTTTATGACCGTTTTCGTTTTTTGGTTGGTTGCTTCTCAATCTTTTGCTAGCCTTCATTTGTACGAAGCGGAAATACTGCTTGTGCATCCAAAATCCTTAAAACCAGTTTTGCCTTATGAGTCCACTATATCTACCTATATGCGGTATTTCAATGCCGTTCCAAGTAAATTTGCGTGTGCCAACTCTAAATTTCAAAATAATTTTTCTGTTTTGTGTGCCCGTACCGCTCATGAAGCGGAAGGGGGTAGCCAATATCGTCCATGCTAGGTGTGTTATTCTCACGATGAGTGTTTATTCACTTTTCATTGCACGAGAGTGTGGCGGTAATAGGGATGCCCAGTCCCGAATTGTGAAATGAAATGAAATGAAAAATCTTATGTGATCACAATAATAAATTCCTTGGAAAGTGATGGTATGGAGGGCACCCGTGGATACGGCTAGCGATGGATTGTGAAATAATTGGTGGAAAGGAATAAACTTTAGTTTCTGTTTGGGAACCGCCTATGATGTATGTAGCATGGGAGATATTGGGAATTCTCATTCGTTTTCGTTGACAGGAAAAGCATGCCTCCCAAAATATTTTTTATCTCTTTAATTTTCAGCTTTGAGCTCTGGCACATTTGACAAATCTCTGCTTCCCTCTGCGAAGGGCCTATCTATTTACTTTTATGCAATTTTTATTTTTCTTGAGTCTCCATCTTCTCTTACAAAAGCACCAACTAGAGAACACTATTGTCATACTTGTGCATTGGTTGTAGCTAATATTTGAGTGTGTTTCATGAATGGATCAATGATTGAGCATAATGGGCTAGGGATAACTTTCTTTAGGGTTGATATTTTAAAAGACATGGTTGCTTGTTACTATGCTTGAGTATCTATGTTTTCATGTCAAATTATAGACTATTGCTTTGAATCATATAAGTCCAATGTCCATGCTACAAAAATATTCATGATTTGAAAAACCGTCCATAAACTTTAAAAATGTTCAAAATTTCAAAAATATATTTGTGAAATTGAAAATTGTTCTGAATTCTAAGCTCCCTAGGAATGCCGGATCTTGGTGCGTTGAGGCTTTAGGGGTCGATAGTGGGCCACCAGTAAGCGGGTATTTTGCATGTTCAGATTGTCTTGGCCCATTCAAAGGTGGTCGTATGGTGCTCTTTGTATTACATCTCGGCCTGTGTGTTGTTTGCTTGTGGTCGATTGGTTTCATGGCCTACAAAGGAGCTCGCGTAGACATCATTGGTCGCCACCGAGTCTAAAATGTGTAACAACAGCCAAACACCGAACAATTCCACTGTCATCTCAAAACAAATGTCGCATGGAACAACAAGCCAAGCGGTACCAATGAAAGAAAAAACCCCCATGCCTAGCATAATTAAAGCCAACTTAACACAGAGAAAAACAAAGTAAATCAACTGGCCATAATAACCGAGAGTCTGAGAGCTCAAGCCCCGCACACAAGATAGCAAGCAAACGCGCACTAGGCCACAACCAATGTAGCGCTATGCGCGTGTGGGGCCCGCGATTTTTTTCTAGGTCGGATTTCCAGTTGACCTTTACCTTTTGGTCATTTTTTAATTAAAATGCTCTCCAAATTTTTAAAAACTACTTAGGATTGTGAGCAAACGCGTAGAGCTGCGACCCATGTACCACTATGTGCGTATTGTGTTGGTGATTTTTTTCCACTCGGTTTTTAGTCATTTTTTTTAATTTCGTTTGCTTTTCTATTGAATCCCTTTTAAAATTTTCAAAAATATTCATGAATGTTTTTTGTGAATTTCCAAAAAATTGCACAAATTTGGAAAAACACCCATGAAATTAAACAATGTTCATAAATTTTAAAAATTATTCACGAATATAAACAAATATTCAAGAATTATAAAAATGTTCATGAGTTATTAAAAAAATCACAATTTTTGACAAACCATTTATAAATTTTAAAAAATGTCACGAATTTAAATTATGTTCATGAATTTCAAGAAATATTCATATTTTTCAAAAATATTCATGAATTAAACAGAAAAAGGAAACAAATGGAAAATTAAAAATGAAAAGAAATAAAAAATCCTGTTGAGAGAAAAATGAAAGAAAAAACCAAATGGAATCTAATTCAAATTCGTACCTGTCCGAAACGGATTTTTTGGCGTGTCTCGAATGTTGTGTCTGGTATAACTCTTTCCTTGTAGTATCTTTTGCTATTTTAATTAGTAGGAGTATATATATTTGTTCTTAGCAGCCGCTATTTTTTTTTTTTTACATGTTAGCAGCGGCTAAGTTAGTTAGCAAGGAGTAACGGTCAAGATCAGAATGGCGATTGCTGTAATGGCATGTTTTCGTATGGAGTGTCTGAAGGCAGAATATTCCACCACTTACCCTTGCTACTGGTCGCTCCTCGCACGTACGTGTTCCTCTTCCTGGCCATCACTAAGCTGCATTGTGATAGGTCACACACAATTCCAGTCGACAATTGTGGTCTCGCTTCTCTGAAAGTAGTGGTTCATGCGAGGCAACGCTAGCTAGTAGTACTCTTGATGGCTTGGACGTCTTCTTGTGGTTGCTCCTCTTTAATTAGTAGACAGGTACGTAGGAGGGAATGGTCAGATCAATAATGCATGAATAAATCAACGACGCCTTGGAAATATCGCGGCAATGTGCGGCGCTAGCTCCTTCTATTGTATACCCATCGATCCCAGTTATCACGGGATGGAGAGTACATAACTGGGACAGGCAATAATGCTAAATGGAGTGTGTTGTATATTCCTAAACGTGGCTATCTGTTGTTCAAGGGACGCCATTTTTTTAAGTATTGATGAAGTAAAGCTATAATAATTAATAACTTCCTCCGTTCCATAATATAAGATGTTATTACAACCGATATCTCCCTCTATCGCATAATATAAGATATTATTACAACCGATATGCGAGTATATCGGTTGTCATAATCTCTTATATTATGAGACGGAGGGAGTAGTAGCTAATTGTCAAGATCAGATGGTTTTTTCTTTGTCAAAGAAAGATCAGATGGAAAACTTAATAAACGAAAATGACAAATCCAACTATATAGTAGTACCACAATTCAAATTCGTTATTACAATCTGAATTTTAGCCTTGTATAGCTGCTTTGTATAGTTCTTTTTTTCCCTTTTCTTTTGTTGTTTATTTGAGACCTTGCATCTTCTCTATTTAAAAATTAATAAAAGTACGCAGCAGAGTCCTGCTGTTTTCCTAAAAGAAAAAATACAACCTGATTTGTCTGTTTCTGTTTCTTGAGCTGCCGATCAAGTTTTGAAATGAATTTTTGGGACATAATAGAGACACATTATATCAAGGCTGTAAAAAGAATGGGTGTGGCTAGATCTGAGTCGACTGAGACTTAACCAAGTCTCATTCAAGTGATATAGTATGTAAGATCAGAAAAGAAAAACCGAAAAGAAATTTTTTGTACGAATCTCAATGCAAGATCAAAGGAATATAGTATCAACTGAGACATAAGAAAGTCTCAGTCGACTGAGACTTAGCAAAACTGAAAAAAAAATCAATTTTTTTTATTAATTTCTACTTGTACTTTTATGCAGTAGTCTCTACTCCTAATGGAGCAGTTGGTAGGCCGGTACTGCGGTTTTATTTTGGTACTCCGGTTTTATTTTCGTCCGGTTTTATTTTGTCCTACCTCCCACCACCTCCTCCATGCTGGTTTTATCTCTCTACAGAAAATTACACAAGAAAAAAAAACAATTCGCCATTCCTCCTGTCCCGGACGAGACGAGTCCAATCTGCTAGCTGCAGCGGCAGCCGCCGCCACCGATCCGGGGAGACGCTGTCGCGGATCACAAGGACGCCGCCGCCGATCCGCGGATCACCAGGACGCCGTCGCGGATCACCGGGACGCCGCCGGCGCCGGCGCCTCGGATACGTCGCGGATCACCAGGACGCGGCTGGGCTGCGTGTCCACCGACCGCGCCCTGCTTATCAGGCGAGCAGATATTCATTCTTCATCGTCGGCAGGACATCCACATGCCTCTTGGGGATTCGTGGTGGGGGGATCTAGCCGGTGGCCTCGAGGAGAGGAGCTCCACGAGCGGGCAGAGCGACCCCATGCCTTGGAGAGTGCGACCCTCTACCCCTTGCTGCAGTGGTGCACTGGCCACATCTGTGACAAGGAGGCGAGCCACAGTTCATCCCTTCCTCATCTCTCTCATGGTTTTGCACAGGTAAACCTGATCTGTGCCCAGGGCCGGCCCTGGGGAGGGGCAGGGGGGGCGGCCGCCCCGGGCCCCCAAAATTAAGGGGGCCCCCGGAGGGGTAGGTACTAGGTAGGCCTATGGCCCATATTGCAGACGCGCGCAGGGAGCAGCAAGCAAATCGATCGATTCGTTTCCTCGAAAAAGCTAGCGAGCGAGGCAGCCAGCGGTTGGTTCACATAAAAAAGGAGAGCGATCGCGTAAAAAAAGAAAGAAAAAGAGCGATCAGCGATCGATCCGATTCTGACGGTTCCCTTCCTATTCTGTTCCATCATGCAGACGCATCCCTAGGCCGCCGACGCCCGACGCCGTACATGTATTCCCGCCTCGCAGTCGTCCCATGGTAATTTCCTTACTAATCCGGTTATGTACGCGGCCGGTTTCAATTCTGGGGCCCCATCATCACGCCCCTTTGGCCTTTGCTCAGTTGCTCTTCTCTGAATCCTCTGTAGACCCTAAGCGCTGTGCTGCTGCCACGCTGTATAGGCAGATGCACTGAAGTTCGATCATCAGGATTTAGGAATTGAGGTATATATTCATATAATGTTGATACAATAAATTCCGTGGTTGCATAGCTTGCACCGTTCAACGATTGATCATTGATGCTACAAACTGTTTTGTTTTCAGCATTGTGTGTGTTATCATGTCATCCAGCAACAGGACATATTCATCAGGTAGCCACAAAAGGGAAAGGAAGAAGGAAGTGGATAAATTGATACAATCACAGTGCGGGCATATTCACAAATTTTTCAAGAAGTGATACCGGCGCTTCCACTGCTTTGATAAACCCAGATGATGAGTAGGTGATCGTTGCCATAGAGGAAGAGCAACAGACTAATGGGAATTCGGAAGAAGAAAATGTCGACACCAACATCGGCGAGAACAATGTAAGTGGCTCGGTAATTCATCAGATGCACATGCACAATCTGCTACTGCTTATTGCATCTTATTTACTGTGCGTGTGACGGCCGCATCGGCCGAAAGAAACTTTTCGAAGTTGAAATTATTGAAGAATTATTTGAGATCAACAATGACTCAAGAGAGGTTAAATGGTTTGGCTACATTATGCATCGAGAAGAAATTATTGAATGAGATTGACACCGACCCCATCATAAGTGACTTTGCATCAAGGACTGTTAGAAGAAATTTTTAAGGTAATTTCGGAGTATAAATTACTTGATAAGCATACTGATTTGGATGCATTTAAATGTTAAATGTTATTGGTAACACTATATATATGTATATTCATTGTTATTTAATATGATGTGTATATTAAGGGCCCCGAGTTTTAGGTTCGCCCCGGGCCCCCAAAAGCTCAGGACCGGCGCTGTCTGTGCCCCATCTTTTACTCCAGATCAATGGGCACATCTGAACTGTGCACATCGTTTTCCTCCCAACACAGTGGTGCACCGGCCACATGCCCGATCTTAAGCTAATTGGCACTCGAGCAACCATTAATTGGGCCTGAAGCTTTAAGGAATTTGACAGCGGACAGTCCAAGTTCTATGTATAGTAAACTGCCAGCCTTTTTTCTAGACCAAGCTCTGCAAAACATTTAGTTTACTAAGAAACTAATGCAGATGAAAGTTGCCACCTCATGAAAAGAATATCCTGTAAAGGAAACTTGCATTTTGTTGTAGATATTGTTTGTTGGTTTTCTGATCTCCCCACTGTTGTGTTACATTGGCATGCTGCATACAATTGCCATAATTTGATTAAGGACGACAAGTTTTGGGAAAGAGGCATGGTGCTGGTACTTATAATGGTTGCTTTTGGTATAACTCATTTATGCAGTAGTTTATCTGAATTTATTACCGCTATTCTCACCGTCATTTTTTTTGCTCGTAGGCATGTGATTGCTTGATAAAGAATGGGAAAAGGTATATGCTATTAAAACTTTGTGGAGAATAGCAACGTTGGAGATGGACATTGCAAGAGCCATGGTAGCAGAGATTGACTCAACTTTTTTCTTTAGATGATTGTTCGTCTCTCTGAATCTAGCCTATTTGCACCTGGCCACGACGATTTAATTAGCTATTCTCCATTATATGCTATACGTGATGAAAACACATGCATTGGTTGGTAGGTAAACATTTGTTATCCAATTAATGCTTTGTCCTTGTGATTTAGCTCCTCGCTAAAGATAGGTGTGCTCGCATGCTTCATGCTTCAAGTATGTTCTTCCTGATTGGGGGAAATTCCATGGTTGTTGCATATCTGGCAAAGTACTGGGAGTAGTACAAGTAGCTCCATAGTATTTATTGTGTCTTCTGTTTTTTGATTATGCCAATGTGAAATGATCATGATAGAGCTGCACGTCTATTGTTGACTGGCTGCATAAAATGTTTGGCTTAGTTAACTGGAGTAGATCCACATCATCTAGAAACAAAGGTCTGCATTGTTTAAGTTGTACAATTCTGAATCTGAAATCTAATCAATCAACAACTTGTCAATCAACAACCTATCAACCAACCCTTGCACGTTCTTCTATATGTATGGCTGTATGTATCCATATGGTATGTCGCGGTGGCCACGGACGAGGGGAACGCCGCGCTTAGTTCATAGGCTTATTATCACATTCTATGTGCAATGGGTTCAGTTTATGGTAAGAAACTTTGAGTGAAAATGCTAAAAATAGATCTTGATGGACAAATTGTTAATCATGTCTACGAAACACACCTTTGTCAACTGCTATTCACACACAGGATTCATTGACTGTTCATCGTGGAGACATATTTGACTCGAGGGCTGTTGGAATCGCTACAGGTTTTATACCTCACCATAGTTGGACTGTTCTACAAATCCTAAAATTCAAAGATGCGTAGCAGTCTCTTGCTTATTTATCTATATTTTTCAGAGTTAAGGGCTTTGACACCACACTGCATGTGTCAGGCTCATAGGAGAAATGGTTTTAAGCTCTTTATCTTTCTTTTCAGCAATGACCTTTCTTTGTTTTCTATAATTATTAATGGATTTATTTATGGCCCAGTGTTTTTTTTTCAGCACAACTGTACGTCTAGAACCTTTCGTTCTGTCCTCTATCGATTACTTGTGAACTGCACAACTGTTATATGTATGATATACTTTTGAAGGGCTATTTTTTTCAGAAAACGTGGAAGATTTGCCCTTCATTGTATTAAGAAGTGAGAAGAAAGAGTGGGATAATTACAAGAGACCCGACCGGATCAGGCAACAGCCTTGTCAAAAAGCTTTTGTAACTAATCATGTAGGGGATTTTGGTCGACCTTGCCAATACGCCCGCCAGGAAATTAAGAACATAAATCCAGTAGCCCAAACAAGATGCTTTACTTTAATTGATCTCGTAGCTACTGCCTATAAAGAAGAAAGAAGTAATAGGTAGGGATGACAGGATAATTTGCGAAGAAAAGTTCCTAACTATCTGGATGTTCTTTCTGTACAACTGATGAATCATTTCCTGTTTGTTTTGCAGAAATTTGTAGATATTCAAGTTGAAGGGCCACCATCTTACTCATATAGGTCAAAAGGATTTTGTTTGCCCACATCCAGGCTAAGCTAAGGTAGGGATTCACTAAGTTTCCATTGCATGACAACATTTTTGCTTCTAATTCTAAACATACAGCTTGAGTTTATAGTTGCAATGTTCATATATCTAATGACGCGCGCTATCAATTTTACCCTACCTAATATGTTTCACTGATTTGATTAGATGAACTGGCATGCCAATTCTTCGCAACTGAAGATGTTTCACTGACTTGATTACATAAACTTCCCTCTGACGGGAGATCGTAATTCCCAACTCCTCATGGACCTGTTTATTTATGGTTATTTTTTTAAGAATCATAATGTGATATTTTCCTTTCATTTGTTTCACCTTCCTCAAGATTGTGGCTGCCGTAGTCATCGCTAGAACAAGAGGATCACAGTTGAACATGCATCAGCTACTGCGTCGGGCGAGGGGGCTGGAGAAGAAGTGACCAATACGATACGATGGGGGCCTTGTTGGTGATGGACGAGATGGTATCGATCCGGAGAAAGACGAGGACGGCAGCACAACAACACTCGAAGAGAGTAAGAGAAACATGAGGGGCAGTGGGACTTTATGTTGCCGATGGTTTGCGTGCTTGCTGCTGTGTGTTTGTGCTTCATGTGTTTGTAAAGGCACACGATTTTGGATTAATTTTTTTCAAAATATTCTTATTATTTTAACAAATCCCAAAACTATAAGTCTAAATTCATAAATTACATTTCTATGACCCAGGCGGCTTCCCTTAGGCTGAAGAGTGACTTTTCGGCCTCGCTTGGCCCAAAGAGGCCTTTTCGAACTCTGTTGGGCCGAAGACCACTCTTCAGTCGTAACTGTTGGGCCAAAGACCACTCTTCGGTCTCCCTTAGACCGAAGAGTAGCTCTTCCTTCCGTTGAAGGCAGAAGAGTGTCCTAGGGTGCCCATCAACCCCACCATATACACCACAACTCCTCCCGGTCAAATCTTCGAGTCACCAGGACTGCATCGACGAGTAGAATCCATTCAGATGAAGAACAACTTGAACCGTGCATTGTGGAGGACGAATTTTGACTGTCAATCTACACTGGTCACCGCAAGCCTACATGGCCCTCAGTGAGAGATTTTTGAATTAATCACACACATAAGGGTCATGGTGTGCGCGGCCAGTGATAAGAATAGGATGAGGGGTAATATCTAGGATGTTGGGGGCATCTAGATGAGTATATGTGTGCGATTAATTCAAAAATCTCTCACCGAGGGCCATGTAGGCTTGTGGTGATCAGTGTAGATTGAGAGTCAAAATTCGTCCTCCACAATGCACGATTCAAGTTGTTCTTCATCTGAATGGATTCTACTCGTCGATGCGGTTCTGGTGACGTGAAGGTTTGACCGGGAGGAGCTGTGGTGTATAGGATGGGGTTGATGGGCACTATAGGACACTCTTCTGCTGAAAACTCTTCTGCCTTCAGCAGAACTCTTCGGTCTAAGGGAGACCGAAGAGTGGTCTTCGGCCCAATAGTTCGACCGAAGAGTGGTCTTCGGCCCAACGGAGTCCGAAAAGGGTCGGGCCAAGCGAGGCCGAAGAGTGACTCGTCAGGCTATGGGAGGCCGACGGGGTCATAGAATTGTAATTTATGAATTTGGACATATAATTTTGGGATTTGTTAAAATAATAAGAGTATTTTAAAAAAAAATCCACGATTTTGTACTCGCACATCTAAAATTATTTTATTTGGTTTAGTAAATTGGCCACACACATTTTTTCTAATAATTCTTGACCATCTCAATATTGTTACTAATAAAATTAAAATTGTTCGCTGAAACAACGTTTGTTACTAATATAAATCATTTTCTGAAACAAAAAGCTTGGCCACGTTTCACTAAAAAAAATATTGGTTCACTTGCTTATAATCTTTAGGACACTAGGACTGAATTATAATCCAAAAAGGTAATCGAGAAGAATGGCAGCCATGCAGCAGCAAACGAGTAGGGTGGGTGGGCTGGGCAGGGCAAACTAAGAGTCAGTGGTGTAAATATTCTGGTGGCCGCAACACTTGGAGAAGGTGACGACACTACGGTTGTCGCATTGCCGTGGCAGTCGCCCTTGGCGTGGCGGTGTGCACTCTTTGGTATTGGGAATTGTCTTGGAATGCCCTTGTCATGGAGATTGATGGCGCGACATGATAACCCACAAGTATAGGGGATCGCAACAGTTTTTGAGGGTAGAGTATTCAACCCAAATTTATTGATTCGACTCAAGGGGAGCCAAAGAATATTTGCAAGTATTACCAGTTGAGTTGTCAATTCAACCACACCTGGAAAACTAAATATCTGCAGCAGAGTGATCTGTAGCACAGTAGTATGATAGTTTGATAGCAGTAGCAATGATAGTAACAGTAACAGTAGCGGTAACAGCAGTAGTTTTGTAGCAATTGTAACACCAGTAGCAACAATAGTAACTTAGCAGGAACAATATGTGAAAAGTTCGTAGGCATTGGATCGGTGATATTCGTTGGATAATATTCATCATGTAACAGTCATAACCTAGGGCGACACAGAACTAGCTCCAATTCATCAATGTAATGTAGGCATGTATTCCGTAAATAGTCATACGTGCTTGCGATAAGAACTTGCATGAAATCTTTTGTCCTACCCTCCCGTGGCAGCGGTGTCCATAAGGAAACTAAGGGATATTAAGGCCTCCTTTTAATAGAGAACCGGAACAAAGCATTAACACTTAGTGAATACATGAACTCCTCAAACTATGGCAATCACCGGAAAGAATCCCAATTATTGTCACCTTGGGGTATGCGGATCATAACACATAGCAGATGCATATAACTTGCAAGATCAGATCAAGAACACAAATATATTGATGAAAACATAAAGGGTTCAGATCTGGAATCATGGCACTCGGGCCCTAGTGACAATCATTAAGCATAGCAAAGTCATAGCAACATCAATTTCAGAACATAGTGGATACTAGGGATCAAGCCCTAACAAAACTAACTCGATTACATGATAAATCTCATCCAACTCATCACCGTCCAGCAAGCCTATGAAGGAATTACTCACTCCCGGCGGTGAGCATCATGAAATTGGTGATGAAGGATGGTTGATGATGACGATGCCGGAAGATCCCCCTCTCCGGAGCCCTGAACGGACTCCAGATCTGGCCTCCCGATGAAGAACAGGAGGTGGCGGTGGCTCCGTATCGTGAAACGCAATAAAACTTCTTCTCCTATTTTTTTCTCTGGAAAACTGAATTTATAGCGTTGGAATTAGGTCAGACGGAGCCACGTGGGCCCCACGAGGTACCAGGGCGCGCCTGGGGGGTGGCGCGCCTTGGTGCCTCGTGGGCACTGGGTGGCCCCCCTCCAGTATTTCTTGATGCCAATATTTTTTATATATTCCATAAAAAATCTCCAAAAAGTTTCATCCAATTCCAAGAACTTTGATTTTCTGCACAAAAACAACACCATGGCAATTCTGCTGAAAACAGCGTCAGTCCGGGTTAGTTCCATTCAAATCATGCAAATTAGGGGCCAAAACAAGAGCAAAAGTGTTTGAAAAAGTAGATACGACGGAGATGTATCAACTCCCCCAAGCTTAACTCATTGCTCGTTCTCAAGCAATTCAGTTGACAAACTGAAAGTGATAAAGGAAAACTTTTACAAACTAATTTGTTCTTGTATCTATATATATGCTTAAGTAGTGTCCAAGTTTTCAGCAAAGATCATAACTAACCATGCAAATGATAACTCTTAGAAATTATATTCACTCATATCAATGGCATAATCAACTAGCGAGCAATAATAAGATATCTCCAATGCCAACACTTTGTCAAAACAATCATGATATAATATGATAACATGGTATCTCGCTAGCCCTTTCTGAGACCGCAAAACATAAATGCAGAGCACCTCCAAAGTTCAAGCAACGACTAAACATTGTAATTCATGGTAGAAGAGATCCAGTCATGAGGCACACAACATTAACTATTCACAATGCATGAGAATGACAATAGTGCTCTCAGGTCTAGTGCTTATTTGAGAAGGTGATGACTCAACAATAAAAGTAAAATGACATAAAAGTAAATAGATAGGCCCTTCGTAGAGTGAAGCATGGATATGCAGAGGTGCCAGAGCTTGAAGCTTAAATCAGAGATAAATAAATTTTGGGAGGTATGCCTTTCCTGTCAACGTCACGACCGAGAGTTTTCAATATCTTCCATGCTAAACACATTAGCGGCGGTTCCCAAACGGTAAAGTAAAGTTTACTCCCCCTCCACCAACAATCACAAGCCATGGCTAGCCGAATCCTCGGGTGCCCTCCATACCAACAACTTTCCGGGGGAGTTTGTTTTATTATTTTGCATTTTTAATGATGGGACTGGGCATCCCGATTACCAGCCCCTCTCATGCAAGGACAACTGAGTAAACACTCGTCATGAGAATAACCCGCTTAGCATGGAAGATACTGACCACCCCCTGTCGCTCCATGAGCGGTACGGGCACACAAAACAGATGTTCATTTGAATAGTTAGAGGTGGCACATGCAAATTTACTTAGGACGGCAGAGTAATACCGCATATAGGTAGATATAGAGGACTCATCTGGAATAACTTTAGTTTAAGGGTTTTGATGCACAAGCAGCATTCCCGCTTAGTACAGGCGAAGGCTAGCAAATACGTTGAGAAGCGACCAGCTAGAGAGCGAAAATGGTCATAACCATGCATTATAAATAATCAACATTGAATACTAGCATGAGTAGGATATAAACACCATGAACATAAATATCGTAGAGGCTATGTTGGTTTTGAATCAACTACATGCGTGAATATGTGCCAAGTCAAGCCACTTGAAACATTCAGAGGAGGATACCATATCATCATACTACATCACAATCATTTTAATGCATGTTGACACTCAAGATAAATCATTATCCACTCCTAGCTATTTAAGCATGGCATGAGCAACTATAATCTCTAATTGTCATCGCAAACATGTTTAATCATAATATGCTGAATCATGGATACTGAGTTAAACATATTTACAAAAACAAAGAACAAGTTGAGTTCATACCCGCTTTTCCTTGCCACAGTCACTTCATCGAATCATCGTCATTATTGCCTTTCACTTGCACGACCGAATGATATGAAAATAAAAATAGTGCAAGTGTGCCGTGGACTAAGCTAGAATCTGCAAGCATTTTATTCAAAGGAGAACACAAGGTAAAATGGGCTCTTTGTTAGATCAACAATAATGCATATGAGAGCCACTCATCATTTTCATCGTGGTCTTCTCCTTGCAATGACTCAACGAAAGAAAAGAATTTCAGAGAAACACACTAAAATATTTTTAGAGTTTTTAGTTTTCTGAAGAAAGCAAAAAGAAGAAAACGAAAAACGAGAGAAGAAAACTATTTACACGGGAGAGCTCCCAACAAGCAAAAGAAGAAACGGAAAATCTTTTTGGGTTTTCTTTTACTACTACGAAACTACAACTAATTAAACTAAAAAAACAAAAAGAAACGAGAAATGTTTTTGGATTTTCTCAAAGTTTTTCAAACAAACAAGAAGAAAACAGGAAAATAGAACTAGCATGGATTATACAATGAAAAAGTATGAACACCGATAACTAGAATGAAATGTGTGAACATGAATACAATGTCGGTGAGAAATACGTACTCCTCCAAGCTTAGGCTTTTGCCTAGCTTGGTCTACTGCCATGGCTGTCCTGCATAATAATCGAAATGATAGCTCGTAGAGGCGTTCTGGGCTGCCTCCTCAGCCTGGCGAGTAGCTTCAACGGCCGCCTTGTACTCGTGCACCTCACTCTCATGAAGAAAGTATCTATGTTTGTTCTGAAAATCAAAGAGAGCAGGCACAGGCAAAGCAACATACACAGAGTGATATTTATTAAATACTAGGTTATATTCATAACCCTGTGCGTTGCGTTTTAAGAACCTATGTTCTCGCATTGCTTCGAAATTTAAATATTTATAAGGCAAGAGGGGATCATTGAATTTGGGTGAGACCCCTAGCTTTGCAGCTAAGCGGGAGGCATAAACTCCTCCATATAAATCACCACTACCCGCATTACGCTGCAACCTACGTGCTACAATGGCCCCAAGATTATAAAGCTTGCTACCGGTCAAAGCTGCATGAATAAGACTCAGACCAGGGGCGCAAAGTGCACTACAGTCTTGTTTACCAGCAACACATTTACCATTAAAAAGCGCAAAGTACCGAATAGCGGGAAAATGAATGCTATTAATTCTAGCCTGCGTGATTCCCCTATCCTCACCGTTACAAAGGCTATTAAGAAACAACTCATAATCAGATCTTGGTGCTTCATCTAACGAATCCCAATATGGAATTTTGCATGTATCACTGAATTCTTCTAGAGGCATATTATAAGATTTGTCATAGAGGTAAAATAAAACTCTAGAGGTGTGCTGATGAAAGTCAAAGTACTGAGTGAAGGAATGAGTGAGGTTGTAGTGCTGTGGTGGCTTATCTGCGATGAAGGCGGAGAGCTCGGCATTGTGAATATATTGGTCAAATTCCTCCTTGATGCCAGCACCTAACATGAACTCGTTGCACGGCCACCGACATGATTTTGCTTCGGCACCTCGCACTGAACTTGTCCTTGGTTCCTCATATGATTGGCGTGCCGAGCTTTCACTTGATGAAGCTTCCGAGGACCTCCTCCTCGAAGAACTTCTCCGGAAGATATTCATTTTCCTATGAGCAAATTTTTGAAAAAATTTGGGTCACGAAATGATATAAATAAAACTTCACAAGATTGATAGCAACTACTCATATAGATGTCTAGAGGCTATATCAAGCAATAAAACTATTTGGAACTCAAAGAATCCAACATGCAAGCTCATTTTTTGTAGCACCAAGAGTAGCTAATTATGCAAAATATAAACCACTAAAGCAAAAACCAATTGGAGCAATGGAGGAGTCACATACCAAGGAGCAATTCCCCAAAACAGTTTCGGAAACGGGGCTCCGAGCAAAGATATCGAAAATTTCAGTTTTGTGAGCAAGAACACGAGAGAGAGGGCTACCAGGAATTTTTGCTAGAGGTAAGAGACGAAGTGAGCTAAAGGGATAAGTGAGGGGGTCCCTGTGGGGCCCACGAGGTACCTGGGCGCGCCAGGGGGGGTGGCTCGCCCTGGTGCCTCGTGGGCACATGGGGCACCCCCTGGTATAATTTTTGTGCCAAAAATTCTTAAATATAAAATAAAAAATCATGTCAAAATTTTATTACATTATGAGCACTTTTATTTCTGGGCACTTTTTTATTGCACGGATAAATCAGAAAACAGGATAAACAAGGCATTTTATTTTATTTAACTAACAATAGGAGAAAATAAAAGGTGGGTACAGAAGGTTGTGCCTACTGAATTCATCGACCACATGCCTCTCAAAAAGAATTCATTAATAAGGTTGATCAAGTCTTATTAACAAACCACTTCCGAGTGACATGAAACCGAAGAATTTTCGTATAATACTAAGTTACCTCAACGGGGATATGCATCTCCCCAACAATAAGAGTTTCATATTTCTTTTTAACAGTAGGAAGAGGGATTTGGAAACTTCCGATGGTAATTGTCGGAGTCTTTTCAATAATATGAATGCCATTCACTTGAAATTGTTTCTTTGGAAAGTGCACCGTATGTTCATTACCATTGATATGAAAAGTGACCTTGCTTTTGTTGCAATCAATAACAACCCCTGCAGTATTCAAGAAGGGTCTACCAAGGATAATCGACATATTGTCATTCTCGGGCATATCCAGTATAACAAAGTCTGTTAGGATAGTAACATTTGCAACTACAACGGGCACATCCTCACAAACACCGATAGGTATGGCAGTTGATTTGTCAGCCATTTGCAATGATATTTCAGTGGGAGTGAGTTTATTCAAATCAAGTCTTTTGTATAGAGAGAAAGGCATGACACTAACACCTGCTCCTAAATCACACAAAGCAGTTTTGACATAATTTCTTTTAATGGAGCATGGTATAGTTGGTATTCCTGGATCTCCTAGTTTCTTAGGTACTCCATCCTTAAAAGAATAATTTGCAAGCATGGTAGAAATTTCAGCTTCAGGTATCTTTCTTTTATTTGTTACAATGTCCTTCATATATTTTGCATAGGGAGGCATCTTTATAATATCAGTCAAACGAGTGCGCAAAAAGACTGGCCTAAGCATTTCAGCAAAGCGTTCAAATTCTTCCTCATCCTTTTTCTTCGATGGTTTAGGAGGAAAGGGCATGGGTTTTTGAACCCATGGTTCCCTTTCTTTACCATGTTTTCTAGCAATGAAATCTTTTTTATCATAACGTTTATTTTTAGAAGGTGGGTTATCAAGATCAACAGCAGGTTCTATTTCAACATCATTATCAGGTTCTTTATCATTATCTGGTTGGGTATCCACATGAACATCATCATTATTATTATCATCAAGTGGTTGTTCATTGCCAGATTGTGTTTCAGCATCAGAAATAGAAACATCATTACTATCCTCCAAGGGTTTTTCTACCTCGGGTTCACTAGAAGTATGCAAAGTCCTATCATTTTTCTTTTTCTTTTTCTTTCTAGATGGACTAGGTGCATCAACATTAATTCTTTGAGAGTCTTGTTCAATTTTTTTTGGGTGATCTTCAGGATAAAGTGGCTCCTGAGTCATTCTACCTCCTCTAGTCATTACTCTAACAGCATGATCATTCATATTGTTAGTCATTTCATTGAGCAATTCACTTTGAGATTTAGCAACTTGTTCTAGTTGAGTTTGAACCATAGATGCATGTTTGCTCACACCCTTAACATCATTAGCAATTCTAAATAACAAGTCACTCAAGCGGTCAATCATGTAAGAGTTACGTTTCAATTGTTTCATAACATTTGCATTGAAGTGATCTTGCTTCATCATATAATTGTCAAATTCATACAAGCATTGACTAGGAGGTTTGTTATAAAGAATATCACTTTCATTAAATTTTATAAGAGAATTTACCTCTACTACCTGTGTTGGTTTGTCAAGACCATGTATCTCTTTAATAGGCGGTAAATTCTTAACATCTTCAGCTTTAATACCTTTTTCTTTCTGGCATTTCTTCGCTTCTTGCATATCTTCAGGACTGAGATATAAAATACTCCTCTTCTTCGGAGTGGGTTTAGGCGGTGGTTCAGGAAGTGTCCAATCATTATCATTCTTCAATATATTATTCAGTAATTCCTCAGCTTGCTCAATAGTCCGTTCCCCGAAAACACAACTTGCACAACTATCTAGGTAGTCCCTAGAAGCATCGGTTAGTCCATTATAGAAGATATCAAGTATTTCATTTTTCTTGAGAGGGTGATCAGGCAAAGCATTAAGTAGTTGGAGAAGCCTCCCCCAAGCTTGTGGGAGACTCTCTTCTTCAATTTGCTCAAAGTTAAATATTTCCTGTAAGGCAGCTTGTTTCTTATGAGCAAGAAAATATTTTTCAGAGAAGTAATAAATCATATCCTGGGGACTACGCACACATCCAGGAGCAAGAGTATTATACCATTCTTTAGCATCACCCTTTAATGAGAAAGGAAATAACTTAAGAATATAGTAATAGCGAATGTTTTCCTCATGAGCAAATAGGGTGGCTATATCATTTAATTTAGTAAGATGTGCCACAACAGTTTCAGTTTCATAGCCATGGAAAGGATCGGATTCTACCAACTTAATCAACTCAGGGTCAATAGAGAATTCATAATCCTTATCAGTAACAAATATGGGGGAGGTTGCAAACTTAGGATCATATTTCATTTTCTCCCTCATAGATTTTTCTTTCATATCAGCAAGCAATTTTATAACTTCATCTCTATCATTACAAGCAAGGATGGCTCTAGTGGTCTCCCTATCAAAACATGGTTCATTAGGTGTTTCAACTCTAGTAGGAGAGCTAGGCATAATAGGTGAATCATCATTCTCAGGAGTTTCAGCATTTTCAATTTTTTTGGCTTTAGCAATTTGTTCAGTAAGAAATTCACCAAGTGGCACAACATTCTCAAGCATAGTACTAGCATCATCATGAGTATCATTCATAGCAGAAGTGGTATCATCAATAACTTGCGACATATCAGAATTAATAGCATGTGGTGGTGTTGCATGTTTACTCAAAACAGAAGGTGAATCAAGTGCAGAGCTAGATGGCAGTTCCTTACCTCCCCTCGTCTTAGAGGGAACGATCTTGGTTCTAGTGTCTTTCAGATTCTTCATAGTGATCAACAGATATAAATCCCAAGTGACTTAGCAAATATAGCTATGCTCCCCGGCAACGGCGCCAGAAAAAGGTCTTGATAACCCACAAGTATAGGGAATCGCAGCAGTTTTCGAGGGTAGAGTATTCAACCCAAATTTATTGATTCGACACAAGGGGAGCCAAAGAATATTTGCAACTATTAGTAGTTGAGTTGTCAATTCAACCACACCTGGAAACTAAATATCTGCAGCAGAGTGATCAGTAGCACAGTAGTATGATAGTTTGATAGCAGTAGCAATGATAGTAACAGTAACAGTAGCGGTAACAGCAGTAGTTTTGTAGCAATTGTAACAGCAGTAGCAACGATAGTAACTTAGTAGGAACAATATGTGAAACTCGTAGGCATTGGATCGGTGTTATTCGTTGGATAATATTCATCATGTAACAGTCATAACCTAGGGCGACACAGAATTCTTTTGTCCTAATTCATCAATGTAATGTAGGCATGTATTTCATAAATAGTCATACATGCTTACGATAAGAACTTGCATGACATCTTTTGTCCTACCCTCCCGTGGCAGCGGGGTCCATAAGGAAACTAAGAGATATTAAGGCCTCCTTTTAATAGAGAACCGGAACAAAGCATTAACACTTAGTGAATACATGAACTCCTCAAACTATGGCAATCACCGGAAAGAATCCCAATTATTGTCACCTTGGGGTATGCGGATCATAACACATAGCAGGTGCATATAACTTGCAAGATCGGATCAAGAACACAAATATATTGATGAAAACATAAAGGGTTCAGATCTGGAATCATGGCACTCGGGCCCTAGTGACAAGCATTAAGCATAGCAAAGTCATAGTAACATCAATTTTAGAACATAGTGGATACTAGGGATCAAGCCCTAACAAAACTAACTCGATTACATGATAAATCACATCCAACTCATCACCGTCCAACAAGCCTACGACGGAATTACTCACTCCCGGCGGTGAGCATCATGAAATTGGTGATGAAGGATGGTTGATGATGACGATGCCGGAAGATCCCTCTCTCCGGAGCCCTAAACGGACTCCAGATCTGGCCTCCCGATGAAGAACAGGAGGTGGCGACGGCTCCGTATCGTGAAACGCAATAAAACTTCCTCTCCTATTTTTTTCTCTGGAAAACTGAATTTATAGCGTTGGAATTAGGTCAGACGGAGCCACGTGGGCCCCACGAGGTACCAGGGCGCGCCTGGGGGGGTGGCGCGCCCTGGTGCCTCGTGGGCACTGGGTGGCCCCCCTCCAGTATTTCTTGATGCCAATATTTTTTATATATTCCATAAAAAATCTCCAAAAAGTTTCATTCAATTCCAAGAACTTTGATTTTCTGCACAAAAACAACACCATGACAATTCTGCTGAAAACAGCGTCAGTCCGGGTTAGTTCCATTCAAATCATGCAAATTAGGGGCCAAAACAAGAGCAAAAGTGTTTGGAAAAGTAGATACGACGGAGACGTATCACGACATCGCGCCGATGCATGGCGAGGCTCGGCTGGGGTAGAAGACCGAGTCTAACGATGAGGGCATCGTCGCACATCCCCGCCACGCCACACACAGTTGTTCCCTAGGTCGTCCAACCCACATACAAACAGGTCAGCTACATGGCTCGGACTAATGGGGAACGAGCTACGAGCCCTTCTGCACCTCCTGTTCAGATCCGGCTGCCCAGGATGCCAGACCAGTGGGCGAGCTGGCTCGGTGCCGAGGCGGCGACGCACTGGCTCGATGTGGATATGACGACCCAAGAAGTTGGTGGGGAGAGACGGAGGCGGGCCACACCATGGCGGGAAGAGAAGGGGGCGGGCAACGACGTGGATGGGAGGGGAGGCGGTGGGGAGAGCAAGGGTGTGCTTCGCCATGTCGTGGTGGGAAGGTGCCGGGGAGAGATGGTGGTGGCGATGCGTGGTGGGGAGATGAGATGCGGCGATACCCGGTGACTCGCTGGCTCTACGGGGTGCGTAGGAGGTGGTTGTGCGGTGAGTGACTTAGAGGAGTGGTTGTTTTTTCCTTCAAGAAAAGGAGAAATGAGCAGCTGCTATGCAGTGACATAAATGTCACATAGCCTAACAAGTCATTTTTAGAGAAAATACCATCCAAGTGATCTATAGGTAGCCAACAATTTATAGCTCATTTAAATCGGAATGTGACTCACATCGTATCATGCAAATAAAGTTAAAACCACAGTCCTCACATTGTACGGAAATATCTTAAACCCATCAAGTAGATCTAAGTTTGTAACAGGTAATTAGTTGGATTATTGCTCTCTATATAAACAACTTTTTATTAGATTTCTTATCAACTTACATCGTAAGTGAAATGAATTTCAATTACTTTTTGATTGTTTTGGGCTATCATTTCTATACATGCAAAATTTGACATGCATTATGTTTACATATGCAATCGGCAAAACATATATTCATGGCCCGTAGCAACGCACGGGCATTCTACTAGTGATTGTTAATAGGGGAATCAAGGGTCCCATCCGAGTTGAATTCGGGGGGGGGGGGGGGGGGCTAGTTTGGAAAGTTAAGTATAGCATTTGTACATCCTTTGTAGGTTTATCATTATTATTTTTTCTCCAGAACGGCGATGGAATGTGTAGTTCCGTTTATAAGTACTACAGTCCAGTTTAATTCCGTTTAGCAGTCATATTGGGTATATATATATGCAAGAGAGCCAACGCTGGAAGCTAAAGCAGCGAGAGAACCATCAATACACCACTTTTCCTCTAATGGTGTTATGACGATGAGGCTCCTCGACGCACTCCTCTGCTTGCTCGCGCTGCTGTTACTTCGGACGGAAGCAGTGCGAGCATCTGCCATACAAAGAAGCCAAGCCGGAAACAGTAGTACTCTTCCCTCCCTGGCCGGTTGTCCGAAGAGCTGCGGCCAACTGAGTTTGAGTACCCATTCGGCATAGGGGCGGGCTGCTTCCGGCCACCGCCGCGAGACTTTGAGCTCATCTGCAACAACACCCATGGTGCCTCCCAGCCCCCAAGACTGTTCCTGCACGACGGCATCACGGAGGTCATCGGTAACATCAAACCTGGCGCAGACGATGGCACACCAGGTATTCGTGTATCGTTTTCCCATTCCGTGTCCGTGAAACCTGAGGTCAATGCCTACAACATGTCCTGGAATCCTGGGAGATCTCCCACTGGTTACTATTTAGATTTAAACTTCACTGGTTGCGACTTCGACATGTATGTGCTCCCGCACAACACGAACAGGACGTTGGGTCAGTGCAGTACTACATGCCCTGACGAAGATATCACGGACACGGTGGCCAGGCAGAACTGCTACGGTACAGGATGTTGCTCCCCCTACAGTACCGGCGAGTTTGGTACCGGCTTCGACATCAAGTTTGTCGGCCACAAGATTGGGAAGCGGAAGTTCAAAACGCACAGTAACCGAAGCTCCATATGGGATACGATAGATGTAACCTCTAATTACGCCTCTATTTCCTGGGCTATCGCCGTTGATGAACCAGCTAGCATAAATTATCCATGTCTCAGAAACCATAGCTTATAGTGGGACATGGCCAATTTAATATGCCACGAGGCGGAGAATACGACCGGATATGCATGTGTCAGCAGGAATAACATATGCTTGGGTGTCAACTCCGAACAAGAATATGTAGGTTACCGTTGCAAATGTTGGGACGGCTTTGACGGGAATCCATATATCGCGGATGGGTGCAAAGGTACACACTGCATCTCTCTGCCTCGTTCTCATCTGTTGTGCACCTCCTAAATCCAACTAATATGCAACACGTCTCTTTGTACGTCTCTTTGTTTAAGGAAATGCCATATTAAATGGGTGATCACACACCTTTTCAAAAAGTGATACTTTTATATCTCAAAATAATCTCAAAGTAAAAGAAAATAGATATGCAAAAACATGCTCAAGCTCGACCTCTATATCTACTTTGTGCACATGGTAACCTGTAAATAAGTTGTCTACGCAACAAAGATTTATATGAGTTCATTCTATAATTTCTGCTGTGCCCCTAATGATAAAATTACATAAAGCTCAAAATAACCTATGCTAGTATTACGTGCAGGCACTAATGGGCAACTTAGTTACAATACTTATGTATTTTAATCTTGCATTATACTTATTGTTGCAGATGTTGACGAGTGCAACACACCAGGCACATGTAATGGGACTTGTCATAACATCGAAGGAGGTTACTATTGCAACCGCTGTCCTAGTCATACAGTCTATGATACTACAACAAAGATATGCACATCGCCCAACCTGGTACTAGGTGAGTTCTATGGTACAACCAATTCCACGTAATGAGCTACATAAAATCCTGAATAGTGATAACAGGCATAATCATTACAGGTATCACTATTGGGATTAGCATTGGTTTCGGAATTCTACTTCTCATGTCAATTGTAATATTACTCATCCGTAGATGGAAAAAAGACATCAAGAAGAAACTACGAAGAAAGCATTTTCGGCAGAACCAAGGTCTACTCCTCGAACAATTGATATCGTCAGATGAAAATGCGAGTGACAACACTAAGATTTTCTCACTATCAGAATTAGAAAAGGCAACAAATAACTTTGATCCCACACGTATCGTTGGTCGTGGAGGGCATGGTATGGTTTATAAAGGCATCTTGTCCGACCAACGGGTAGTGGCCATAAAGAAGTCTAATGTCACTGAGCAAGTTGAGATAAGCCAGTTTATCAATGAGGTTGCAGTCCTCTCCTAGGTAAATCACCGGAATATTGTGAAGCTCTTCGGTTGTTGTCTTGAGACCGAAGTCCCACTGCTAGTATATGACTTCATCCCTAATGGTTCATTATTTGGAATCCTTCATGCCAGTACCACTAGCAGCTCTGTCTTGTCCTGGGATGATTGTTTGAAAATTGCTGCAGAAGCTGCTGGAGCACTCTATTACCTCCACTCGGCTGCTTCAATATCGATATTTCATCGTGATGTGAAGTCCACTAACATACTCTTAGATGGAAATTACACTGCAAAAGTATCAGATTTTGGCGCTTCAAGGTTGGTTCCTATTGACCAAACTCATGTTGTTACAAATATACAAGGCACATTTGGATACTTGGATCCGGAATATTACCACACTGGTATGTTGAATGAGAAGAGTGATGTCTACAGTTTTGGTGTAGTACTTGTAGAGTTGCTTCTCAGAAAGAAGCCAATTTTTACAAGTGACTCTGGGCTAAAGCAAAACTTGTCGAACTACTTCCTTTGGGAGATGAGGGAGAAACCACTCGCAAAAATAGTAGCTACTCAAGTTCTCGAGGAAGCAACAAATGAAGAGATTAATGATGTCGCAAGTCGACTTGCTGGCGACTACGAGGCGAAGAGAGACCTACAATGAAACAAGTGGAGATGAAATTGCAGTGTGTGCGATCCAGAAGGTTGAGATCGTGTCAGGTTGCTGTAATGAATGAAGACATACAATCGTTGTTAAGTCGACAAAGCCAAGACACGCCTCCGCTGTGGACTGCTCAAAGCGGTATGGTAGATAGAGCTAATTTAGCTTCTCAAAGGAGCCAAAATTGCTACAGCTTGGAACAAGAGTTCATGGCATCAACGACTCTCCCACGCTAGTTCATCGTGTTCCCACTATTAAAGTTTGGTTGTCTGCTTTTCCTTTTGAAGTGCCATATCATTTTCGTCCTTTGATGTAGGGGGTGAAGTTTACTCTACAATGTATAGTGCACTAAATAATGGGCGGTTTTCATGGGTTACTATTTAGATTGGAAAGTTTCATTCCAATTCTTGTCTTAACAAAATTGTAATTGTGCCACGGATCTACCATATTATTATTATGTCCGAACCTCATGGCTGGGCACAGTGAATTGTAACATCCTGATTTTCATGGGTTAAAACAATTAAAAGCAAAGGATGTTGCAATGTGTTCAAATAAAATAATGTATTTTACCTGGAGTCGCCCAAATAAATCCAAAAAAGTCAATATATTAATGCAATGCCACCCACTATTGTGGATAGGTCATGAGAGTGGATTTTCTACTCTTGGGTGTACTACACCCGAGTTAGCAAAAAAATAAAAAGACGTGATCAAACAAAATTCAAAAAATATGATATTTGGCAACAAGAAACTTTATCAAATGTTCTAGGTTCTTGCAAAATTTCATCCGAAAATAACGTCCGAAGAGCTCTCACAAAAAAAAATCGTTGCTCAAAGTTTTGTGCATTTTTGAGCAATGATTTTGTTGTTTTTAGTGAGAGCTCCTCGGATATTATTATTGGATGAAACTTTGCAAGATGCTCGAAAAATTGATATAGTTTGATGTCGCAAAATTTCAGACTTTTTGGATTTTGATTGATCACGTTTTATAATTTTTTTAGTTAAGTCGGGTGTAGTACACCTGAGCGTAGCCACTACTTTCCGATAGGTCATCAATCACAATCAGGTAGCTATTGCTACGCAACTGCACATTAAATACACGGACTAAATCACTTTAATCTATCTTCTCCATCTTGGCTAGAACATTAGCCCCGACATTTGTTTCTTGTTCTGACTTTCCGAGCTCATCACGGGAGTTTCCGTTAAATTGCCTTATCAAGCTCCAGAGGAACTCTTGTGGATTGAAAGCATGCATCAACCTAATCCAAGCACAGAACCCAAGCCGTTTCAATACCTTTGGGTCATCATAAACATCCTGGATGGCAAACGTCTTCCCGAGATCACCACTAGTTCCCCACACAACGACCACCCTAAGATCCACATCATTGTTGGTAATCAACTGGTGGAGGTCCATATCTGATAATTTTTCGTGCACCAGCGTATCAAGCCATGCTTCGTTGATGCCAAACATTGCCATGGTGGCAATGCTGGTCTGCTCCTCTACCGCGGTAGGCTTGGAGCCTGAACACTCCTTGATGAAGCAATATCGCAGGTTCCTGTTGCTCACAACCTCCACCTATGCCCTCAGCTCCTTCACCTCCTTGGTGATGCGGCGTCGATCACCTGGGTTGCGGGGGATGCACCCCAAAAATGCCTTTTTCTCGGAGTGGAGGCCGAAATCCATGGGGCTGTCCACCACCTTGTAGCCCAGGACCCCCGATCTATTTCACCCAGGTGGTGAGCAACTTGTTCTGGCTTTGCAGCCGTCATCGGGAATGAATGCATCATCTGCAGCTCATCCTTGATGAAGGCCACATCGCATTCGACGCCAAGCTACAGCGCGATTTCCTCCGTCGCCTTGGACTTGGCATAGCCCAGCAGGCCATTGAGCACGGCCTTGCCCAAGCTAACCACCGTTGCCTCCATGCTTCTCGCTGCTTTCTTGCTGTGATCAGAGGTGTTGGTGCTAATGCTAGATCTAGAGATACTGATCCTTCAGTATTGTTTTGCTACCCCTGCAGCATAACCTTTTGAGTAAACTGTACTTACTTCAGGTCTTGTTGAGTACCAGAGAGAGCATGTAATTCTTGACAAAAAGAAGCAAGCAGATAAAGATTGGAGCAGGTGGATCAATGATCCTTGCAGGCTAGGCAAGGCATCTTATTTTTGTCCAAAACTGCGCACCCGCCCTTCCACTTACTTTCTTGCGAAGCTGTATTGGTCCCAATTACCAATTAACCGATGCAACTCCCATATGCTTAAGGAAAAATAGATGAGTTGTATCAAATTAGTCCATTGACTTTATGACGCACAACAAGTTCATTCTAGTTGTAGGGTAGGAAAATTCATGTTGTTCATATACACTAGTATAGGATCAAAACAACAATTATACGAGGAGTTAAAAAGTAAAAAATAAATTCAAATGTGATTGCTTAAAGCTTCAAATGTAAGATCAAGATTATAGCTGGAAAGGACACCATGTACTGAAGGGATCAAGTAGATTAGCAGCTAGCATCCGATTCTAGCTTCAATGTATATATGAAAAGCAATAAATAATATTCCCTCCGATCCAAATTAATTGACGCAAACTTAGTACAATCTTAGTACAAAGTTGTACTAAGTCTGCATCAATTGATATGAATCAGAGTTAGTACTTAACTTGAGAACTGCAGAGAGCATTAGATTCAGTAATGTTAACTTCAGTTAGGGGATAGATATGGACCTGTTGGTTGCACGTCGGGTAATGCATCTCCAAAGGTCCTTCATGCTGTGCTAACTTCAGTGAGGGGACAGCCTTATGTTTGAAACTCCCTTTTCCCTTTTTACTTTTGATGAATTACTTCTCGACAAATACAGGACACTGGTTTCAATCACGCTTCTCTCCTGCACTGACAACACAAGGATTCAGCAAGTACAAGCTCAAGTAGAGACAGACCTTAGACGACACCGGCAACTCTGATCAGAACTCGGACTATGCAAATTCTTCAGACTACAGAGCACGCTATAAAACGTGTAAGCTAAAAAACTGAGTCCCTGGCACAAATTGATGGAATAGCAATTAAGCCACAGGTCAAGTATGGTTCCCGGAAATTCAGCTCTTGAGTAAGGAAACTTAAATTACTGTGTGTTCTTACTGTCTACAGACCATTGGGAGTGAGTAATTCATCATCTGAATGAACCACTTTGACTTCATTAAAATCACTTGATGAATGGCACGTGTTCTCCTTTGACACTAGAGTAATTACTAGTCAAATATCAAGGTTCACTTCACCGGACAGCCCTACTTTTAAATTGCAGCTGGTGATGGAGAGTAATGAGTTACCGAGGCACTGCAGCGGATGGACTGAAGCAGAGCAGTGAGTACCTCTGTCGTGACCCATGAGCGAGGCGGCGTCGGCGTCCGCTCCGGCCACTGTCTTGCTGGTCGGGCCGCCGCCGCAACCCCACCCCTGCTGCCGGCGACGCCCCGTCTCCATCTGGCCGCCGCCGCCGCCGGAATCGAACCACCGCAGCCGCGGGCCTGTCCGACTCCCGGCGCACCCATCGCCAGGCAGGGTCCGGCGTCGCACCAAGCTTCTTCGCCGGAAAACCTGACCGGCGTCGCCGCCGGCGGATCAAGCCAATCGAGGCGCCGATTTCTGATTTGGGGGTGGGTGATTTTTTTTTTTGAACACAGTACAGACGCAAGCGCTCGCATACACGCGCATACACTCACCCCTATGAATGCACACACGCACACCCTACCCCTATGAGCACCTCCGAGAGACTGAGCCGGCATATCATCTTGAGATTTACGAAGTCACCGTAGGCGCCTCGTCGTCGACGGGAACGCCGGAAATCCTGAAATAAATCCAGGAATAAATGCGAGCACCAGGACTTGAACCCTGGTGGGTTGGGGATACCACCGTCCCTCTAACCATCCAACCACAGGTTGGTTCGCGGGGTGGGTGATTATACGTCAGACTAATGCTAATGCGATGGTAGAGTATACCTGGCCATCCCTCGGGCCGGACCGGGATTCGGGCCGGGCCTAACCAAGCCCGATGCAGAAAACCCAGGCCCGGGCCCGGCCCGAGCCGGGCATCGGGCCTAAAAATCAGGCCCAAGCCCGGCCCACCAGTGTAAAAGCCCGCCGGGCCTCGGGCCAGGCCTCTTCGTTAAATGGCTAATATGACGGGCTCAGGCCCGGCCCGGCCTTCGGGCTTAAACTCTAGGCCCAGGCCCGGCCCGTGGACAAGGTCGGGCCGGGCCGGGTCGGGCTTTTTTGGGCCGGGCCGGGTCGGGCCGGGCTGCCCATGGCCAGGTCAGCTAGAGTGAAGTGAAACGTACTTCGGGCTGCTTGTTTACGCTTCCAGTATCTAAAAGCGCATTCCTCGCCTTTCACCTCTTTTTCATTGTTTTTATGATAGCTCACCACTCATGTCAAATGGTCTCGTCTTTCATTTAGTTGGTCATCTTATGTTTTTCGGGCGTTAATCTATCTTTCACTTAGTTGGTCATCTTAATGGTATTTTTATCACGCCTGGTCTACAACATGAATGTAGCGGGGATTTAATGGTTTTTTATTTCTAACTAATTTATAGTGCATTTGAAATTCCCGAAATGAATTTGACGTGATGTCTACACGGACGCGGATTTGGTGAACATGGTTTCAATCGCGCCCCTTATGAATAGTAAATTCAAAAAAATACTATTTTTTAAAAAAAATCTGAGTTATTTTTTGTAATATACATAGTCAACCGGTATACTCGTGCATCAAGTTTCACGAAGAAATCACATCCGTGGTAATCTGGGAAAAAATGACAAAATCGGAGCTATATTAAAAAACACTGTTTGATGAATAGTATGGTCCCAATTATACTTTCTTCACTAAGAATAGCATGAGTGTCACTACGTCACGAAATTTCATACGTGAGTAGAATGGTCGACTAAGTTTTTTCAGTATTGTTTTCGAATTTACTATTCACATGGGTGCGCGTGAAACCATGTTCACCTTTGTATTTTCGTGTTTACACATACTATTTTGGTGCAATGGGGCTCCACGGAGAATTATAAGATGTTTTAACTTTTTTTGAATCGGATGTATATAGACGGGTTTTAGTGTGTTTGTATACTAATTTCATTTCGTATGTAGTTCATATTGAAATATTCAAAACATCTTATAATTCGGAACTGAGGTGATAGATCATAGAATATAATATACTGAACCTTCTGTCCGGCGGTGGATGGATTCTAGTTGAGTGAACAATCAACCATGTATACATATTACTAGGTAGGAAGTGCGGCTTGCCGCACTAGGCAGCGGTGCTGCCGGGTATAGTCATATCCAATCCGGTAATAGAGTCATTGAAGCATTGCAAATATAAAAAACAGTATAATGTAGTTGTGTTTATCAATCTAATATATCAAGTTTAACATTCAGTACATAGCAATTGGTTCAGGAAACAACAAAAGGCTTTGAGTTGACCATAACTGATTCTGAAAGGATTCCGCACAATCATATAGCACTGATGACCATAACTGCTCAGCTTTGAGTTGTCTTTGGCATTTCTTGAGCTCCGCCGAGTTGGCATCATCTATTGTAATTATGCCCATGGTCCGTAGATAGGCTCAAGCAGCAGAACATGTTGATTCAATAGCATCGCTGGCAAGCTGAGTTGGTTCTCCATAAAATTCCTGTTGAGTTGGCAATATGCTTTGTTGTGGGGTCAGAGATCGATATTCACCGATGCCATTACTGTGGCGTCATCATCATCAGCAAGTTCGAATGCATGAATTGTACCGCCGATCCGTTTGATAGCTTCTTCGAGCATATACCTTCTGCTGATGGTAACACAGATGGCAGAGAGGTACATTCATTGAAAAGGTAAAAGAATCTATTAGGTTAATTGGGCATGTTAAAGGGGGCAGCCCGATGCACGTAGCTCCCGCTTGCACAGGTCGGACCACTTTGGGTCTATAGTAAGCAACCTTTCCCTACATTTCTGCAAGAGGCGCTGTTTCCAGGACTCGAACCCGTGACCTCATGGTCACAAGGCAACAGCTTTACCACTGCGCCAAGGCTCCCCTTCTTAATTGGGCATGTTACCATTAGTAAATTTTAGACATATGCATGGCTTAGTTATAACCAGTGGAAGCCCCTTAACTATTAAATCATCATCATCCATCAGTGAGCAAAGAAACATGCAACAGGTCCTTCGCGTTCACATGAGAAAAAGAAACAGCATGATTTTATCTTGGAACACCAAACAATCTACATAATGTAGAAGGGCATGATACACTCCATTATAGCTGAACCTACCTAATTAGCAGTAGGAATTTGGATAATGGAAGTGCATGATCACATCTCATCATTCTATATAAGTAGATGGCAATAATAACAATAATAATTCATGGGCTGCAAGAGTAGAGAACATTTATTATATACGAAGGCACACCATTCTCTACCACAAATGTAGGTAAATAGAGCACTAAAACAAAGAAGAGTACAGGTTCCTTTCACCAACGGAAGAAATTTGCAAACAACACTCAATAGGGGATGAAAAACAATGAGAAATTGTTCTTCTAAGACTGTCGCAAATGATTATGAATCATGGGCTTCTGTTCTCCACACACACACATATGATGTATTTTTATTATTTCCATGCACTACTGCCTACTCCACTATAGTTTGCACATGTCAGGCTAGCAATCATCCTCCACATCACAGATTGGTGCAACCCAAGAAACTAAACGATCTCACCATTGTACTCTATCGATTCATGGAGTGAAACATCTTCGAGTACACCTAGCATCAATTGGCTCCGCGATAGTACTGCAAATAGAAAGTAGCATCGTTAGAACATCAGTTTTTAGTTATATAGTTTTGGATTACATAAGTATTGTACATGGTACTTGACATAATGCAAATGGTTTGGATGTATAACTATGGTCCAATAAGTCTCAACTTTAACTCACCCTTGTAAGAAAGCAACTGATAGTTAGAAAACTACAAGGAAGCATCAATCACATGTATAACAATCAATATTGTTGGATTTCTACCATCATATTAACAGTGCAATTGTTGGGTCCATGTAAATATTTACGCAAGGAATATACCAAAAAGATTTTGGTCTCGCTATTGGTAGAGCTTAGAGAACAACAAAGTAATGCATAAAACAAAACATGGGACTGTACATATTCTACAGAAACAAATCCATTACACCGTGTAGATACAACACAGATCAATTAGAAGGGGCAACTTCTTCTCTGTTTATGAGAGGAAGAGATCAAATAATATTGCAAGACACTGAAAAATGATGGCGAGAACAAAAACGCTATTGTTGCATTATGTCATTCAAGGAATACCTCAAGAGTTATTTACCTAAACGGTATGTGTGACCCGCTGCATGAAGAATCGTTGATAATGAATTTAGAACATTAGCCCATGAAGCAAAGGATACATGATCTGATGTCCCTGCTCTTGATCAGCACAAGAGGCACTGAAAGTAGGCACTGACACCATACAAAACGTTAATAACAAATGTTAATAAACAAGCACTGGAAGAAATGATTATGATGCTCTGGAACAATTGCATTGGATGCATTGTCTGTTGTAGATATAACATGGGTCTCAACTGCAGATATAACATACTTTTATAGAGTATATATAAGAAAACAACTATAAATATTATCTACTTAGTTGGTAGCTGGAACCATCCAAAGCACCAAAATACAACCTCGACCGCAGTCTACTACTAAGCATCATCAACATAGATCATGCCAATGCCTTCCAAACATAACAACAGGATTTTCTTTACCCAAGATCAAAAGCAGGAAAGCTGGTTCCTGGGATCTATATCGTAATGGAACCAAAAATCCTAATAATATTAGTACTTATTGAGCATTTCACAACACCTAGATCAGTTAAGAAAATTCTGCCTTCCCGAACCACCACAGAGAGGAAGGGACGAACCTAGGAACCTGTACGTACAACAGAATCTGAGCACAGAGGCACCCATGCCAATCCGAACGAGCACCCGCCACATGCCCGACACTCGCCACCGGACAGCAGGCATAGCAGTGTTCCCCAGTAGATACGACAGCGAAGAACCTAGTACTAAACCCTAAAAACAACCTGCGTAGCACAAGAGAATCAACATAAATGAGCCACGACCCGACACACAGCAAGCAGAAAAGGAGAACAATGGAGAGGACGCTCACCGCTGCCTTGTCGGCAGCGTTGCTGCAACCTCCGCTACTCCTGAAGGCGTCAGCGGTAGCGTCAAGGCAGGTGGTTCATATCACAACTCGCCTCTCTACTTTGTTTTTTTGCCAGATCAGAGCAACAGTCCCGGTCTACTTATGAACCGGGACTAATGCGTGCATCAGTCCCGGTTCGAGCGGCCAGGACGCCGGCCGGGCCTCGGCAGGCACCAGTCCCGGTTCGGCAGGGACCTTTAGTCCCGGTTCCAGCCACCAACTGGGACTAAAGGGCCTCGCTCCTGGCGCAACCCCTTTAGTCCCGGTTGGTGTCTGGAACCGGGACTAAAGGTCAGTCTTCAGTCTCGGTTCTAGACACCAACCGGGACTAAAAAGATGCCTATATATATGCTCGCCCCTGCGCGCTCACTCCTCTGTTTTTTGGCCGGCCGGCGTGTGGGAGGTGTGTGCTACTCTGTTCTCACCTCCTATGCACATGAGGTGTTTGATGAAATGCTCGAGCCACACTTAAGCTTTCTCCTCTCTAAGCTCGACCTCCAAGCTACATTTTCCCCAAGATTTGTCTAGGTTTGGCGGTGCACCAACTATCCAAGTGTTCTAAAAGGTTAGCAACTTCATTCTTTCATCTCTCACTACTAGTTTAGCTCATTTCAAATGCTCTAGAAGTAGAGTGATTTGTGGGTTTTAGTGGAGGTGTGTATGTGGGAGTTCTTTTGATTTAGATGCACAATTTGAGCTCAAATTAACTTCTTAGAGTTTGCACATGTGTAGGGTGCCGTCCCGTCCCCGTCCCCGTCCTCACCGCCGTCGATCGCCCGCGCCGATCTCGTCGCCGGCACCACCGTGGTGAGCCTCTTGTTCTTATCTTCTTTTTAAAAGAAAAAATTCTTACTTGTATGATTTAGATAGCTACTTGTATAATTTTCTTACTTGTATTATTGTTTGTTATTATATAGTGCCATGGTTTTGGTATCCGTCCCCGTCGGCTCTCGTCCGGTCTATGATTCAGATGTGGTATATTATCTTTTATAACTATTTGTTTCATTTAGTGTTTATGACAATTATGCCGACCAACGTGACATAGATGTTTTTATCTAGGAGGTATGTGAACTGGAAATTCCAACCGACCCTCTTGTCGAGAGGTTAAATTTAGTTGAAAAAGAAAACAATTATTTAAAAGAAAATTTGAAAAGAATTGAAGAAGAGAAGATGAAATTGGAGTTGCATGTTGCCGATGTCGTCGATCTACACAAGATCCAGATGGATGCAATGCGCTTGAAGATTAGAAAGATTAGAAAATATGCCATTGATAATGAGGCTTGGTATCATTATGCTGTTGGATCAATTGTTACCTTAGTTGCGATTTTGATCGCATTTGTTGTTGCATTTAAATGTTTTACATAGTTGTATGTTAGTTTCAATGTATGTTTTAATTAGATGCTCTAGAGAGCTGTATGTTGTTCTATGAGAACTATGTATGAACTTTATGTATTACTTTTTCAGTAATAACATTTGATCACTACTGTACTTTGGTTTTAATGTGATGATGAACTTGTATTAATTTGGTCATTTCTCTATTCATGATGTTCTGTAATGGTTTTTGATACACTTAATTATATAATGCACGCAGATAAACCGGCAATGGATGTACGGTGACCGACGCACATCCGAGTACATTACGGGCCTGCATAATTTTCTCGAAGTGGCTGAGGCAAACAAGCAGAATGGTTTTATGTATTGTCCATGTACTGTCTGTGGGAATACGAAGGATTACTCTTCCTCGAAAACCCTTCACTTCCACCGGCTTGAGAAGGGTTTCATGCCCCACTATAATGTTTGGACCAAGCACGGAGAAAGAGGGGTTATGATGGAAGACAACGAAGATGAAGAGGATGATGACAACTATGATATGTTCCCTGAATACGGTGATACTGCAACGGGGGAAGCTGAAGATCAAGAGGCACCAGATGTGCCCGATGATGATCTTCGCCGGGTCATTGTTGATGCACAGAGAGGATGCGAAAGTGAAAGGGAGAAGTTGAAGTTCGATCGCATGTTAGAGGATCACAAAAAAGGGTTGTACCCAAATTGCGAAGATGGCAACACAAAGCTCGGTACCGCACTGGAATTGCTGCAATGGAAGGCAGAGAATGGTTTATCCGACAAGGGATTTGGGAAGCTACTGAAAATAATGAAGAAGAAGCTTCCAAAGGATAACGAATTGCCTGACAGTACGTACGAAGCAAAGAAGGTTCTCTGCCCTCTAGGATTAGAGGTGCAGAAGATACATGCATGCCCTAATGACAGCATCCTCTACCGTGGTGAGGAGTACGAGAATTTGAATGCATGCCCGGTATGCGGTGCATTGCGGTATAAGATCAGACGAGATGACCCTGGTGATGTTGAGGGCGAGCGCCCCAGGAAGAGGGTTCCTGCCAAGGTGATGTGGTATGCTCCTATAATACCACGGTTGAAACATCTGTTCAGAAACAAAGAGCATGCCAAGTTGTTGCGATGGCACAAAGAAGACCGTAAGAAAGACGGGAAGTTGAGAGTACCCGCTGATGGGTCGCAGTGGAGAAAAATCGAGAGAAAGTGGCCGAACTTTGCAGGTGACGCAAGGAACTTATGGTTTGGTATAAGTGCAGATGGCATTAATCCTTTTGGGGAGCAGAGCAGCAATCATAGCACCTGGCCTGTGACTCTATGTATCTATAACCTTCCTCCTTGGTTGTGCATGAAGCGGAAGTTCATTATGATGCTAGTGCTCATCCAAGGCCCTAAGCAACCCGGCAACGACATTGATGTGTACCTAAGGCCTTTAGTTGAAGAACTTTTACAGCTGTGGGACATAAAAGGTGTACGTGTGTGGGATGAGCACAAACAGCAGGAATTTGACCTATGAGCGTTGCTGTTTGTAACCATCAATGATTGGCCTGCTCTTAGTAACCTTTCAGGACAGACAAACAAGGGATACCACGCATGCACGCACTGTTTAGATGAGACCGAAAGTATATATTTGGATAAATGTAAGAAGAATGTGTACCTAGGGCATCGTCGATTTCTTCCGACCAAACATGCCTTAAGAAAGAAAGGCAAGCATTTCAAAGGTGAGGCAGATCACCGGAAGAAGCCTGTCCTCCGTACTGGTGATGATATACTTGATATGGTCAAGGATTTACAAGTAATCTTTGGAAAGGGTCCTGGCGGACAATCTGTTCCGAATGACGCTGACGGACACGCACCCATGTGGAAGAAGAAATCCATATTTTGGGACCTACCCTATTGGAAAGACCTAGAGGTCCGCTCTGCAATCGACGTGATGCACGTGACGAAGAATCTTTGCGTGAGCCTGCTAGGCTTCTTGGGCGTGTATGGGAAGACCAAAGATACACCGGAGGCACGGGAGGACCAGCAACGTATGAACGAAAAAGACGGCATGCATCCAAAGCAGTATCAAGGTCCTGCCAGCTACGCTCTTACCAAAGCAGAGAAGGAAATCTTTTTTGAATGCCTGCTCAGTATCAAGGTCCCGTCTGGCTTCTCGTCGAATATAAAGGGAATAATAAATATGGCAGAGAAAAAATTCCAGAACCTAAAGTCTCATGACTGCCACGTGATTATGACGCAACTGCTTCCGGTTGCATTGAGGGGGCTTCTACCAGAAAATGTTCGATTAGCCATTGTGAAGCTATGTGCATTCCTCAATGCAATTTTTCAGAAGGTAATCGATCCAGAAATCCTACCAAGGTTACAGAATGATTTGGTCCAATGTCTTGTCAGTTTCGAGTTGGTGTTCCCACCATCCTTCTTCAATATTATGACGCACGTCCTAGTTCACCTAGTCGACGAGATTGCAATTCTGGGTCCTGTATTTCTACACAATATGTTCCCCTTTGAGAGGTTCATGGGAGTCTTAAAGAAATATGTTCTTAACCGTGCTAGGCCAGAAGGAAGCATCTCCACGAGCCATCAAACAGAGGTCATTGAGTTTTGTGTTGACTTTATTCCTGACCTTAAGCCGATTGGTGTTCCTGAATCGCGGCATGGGGGAGACTGGGTGGAAAAGGCACGCTAGGACCGAACTCAATAATATGTAGGGACGGGCATTCTTGGGCGCAATCACACTACACAGTTCTACAGAATTCTACCTTGGTGGCCCCGTATATCAATGAACACAAAAATATTCTACGCTCCAAACACCCGGAGCAGTCTGACGACTGGATTACACGTGAACACATGGGGACTTTCGGCGGTTGGTTGCAAACACATCTCATGGGTAACACCACTGTTGAAGATGAGCTGTGCTTGTTGGCCAGGACACCATCTTTGACTTTATTGACTTTCCAAGGGTACGAGATAAATGGGAATACATTTTACACGATCGCCCAAGATAAAAAGAGCACCAACCAAAAGAGTGGTGTCCGCTTTGATGCAGCAAACACCAATAGGGCAAAGGACACATATTATGGTTACATAGAGGACATATGGGAACTTGACTATGGACGTGATTTTAAGGTCCCTTTGTTTCGGTGCAAATGGGTCAATCTGTCAGGAGGCGGGGTACAGGTAGACCCGCAGTACGGAATGACAACAGTGGATCTCAACAATCTTGGGTACACAGACGGACCATTCATCCTAGCCAATGATGTGGCGCTGGTTTTCTATGTGAAGGACATGTCTACCAAACCGAGAAAAAGAAAATATAAGGAAGCGAATACATGATACGATGAGCCAAAGCGTCACATAGTTCTTTCAGGGAAAAGAAACATCGTGGGAGTGGAGGACAAGACAGACATGTCAGAAGATTATGAAAAGTTTCATGAAATTTCTCCCTTCAGAGTGAAGACTGACCCAAGCATCCTGTTAAATGATGAAAATTATCCATGGTTACGGCGCAATAAGCAAGGGACACACGCGAAGAAATAGTTTTATACCCCAAGATCCCACTCTGGGATGTGACCGGCTTCACCGCCATCACTTTCTCTCTAGTGTGAGTTTCCGGACTTATAGCTAGAAAGTGCCACTTCGGACAAACCGGAGGGAATCTTTGTAAGAGCTAGCTAGGGCATTTTGGCATTTGAAACATGATTTTATAATAATATTTATTAAGTTATGAAATTTCAATTATTCCTATCCTTTTAGTATTTTAATTATACAGAGGAGTTAATCAATGCAATTATGTCCAAACAAAATATGAATGTCTTCTGAGCACCGGTTGGTTGCTCAATTTTTTCAAAAACATATTGACAAACCACCACCTGATGTGTCAAAGAATAAAGTTATATAAAATTCTAGTTATGATCAACTAAAACAAAACTATAATATTCTTCAATAGCAAAAAGAATCAACTATGTCACTATCTGATGGCTATACTGGGGAGAGGCGCAATGCTCACCTGCACGTCACTTAGCTTCAGGCCTTCAGCAAGTAGTGTAGACTGCAGCGAGAAAATGGGAGGGTTGGAGCACCAGGTGGAGATCTTATAGAGCAGCAGAGTAGCTGAGGAAGACGAGTTCACATGCTCGGTTGGTTGCTCCCAGTAAATTCATTAGTCATGGGAGAGAAATTAATCGCTGGAGGTGTTGTCATGTCAGTCAAGTCGAGGGGACTTTCGGCATGGGAGTGGAGGACAAGACAGACATGTCAGAAGATTATGAAAAGTTTCATGAAATTCCTCCCTTCACAGTGAAAACTGACCCAAGCATCCTGTTAAATGATGAAGATTATCAATATTCTTCAATAGCAAAAAGAATTAAATGAAAACTAGGCATGTATGCATCTGTTTAAAAGAAAACTTTAGAATTAAAATTGCCATAACATAAAAAATAAAAAGACATAACATATGCAAAAAATTAAAATTGCCATAACATAAAAAATAAAAAGACATAACATGTGCCATATATTTTATAGTGGTCATGAAAGAATATTAAAATTGACATAACATATGCAAAAAATAACATAAAAAATAAAAAAAACATAACATATGCAAAAAATTAAAATTACCATAACATAAAAAATAAAAAGACATAACATGTCTCATATATTTTATAGTGGTTATGAAAGAATCTTAAAATTGACATAACATATGCAAAAAATAACATAAAAAAAAAACATAACATATGCAAAAAATTAAAATTGCCATAACATAAAAAATAAAAAGACATAACATGTGCGATATATTTTATAGTGGTTATGAAAGAATATTAAAATTGACATAACATATGCAAAAAATAACATAAAAAATAAAAAAACATAACATATGAAAAAAATAACATAAAAAATACCCACCTACTAGCAGACACCACGGCCTGCATACGACTAGAAACCCATCTATATATGGGCCAGGATGCAGGCCCGCAGGGCTAGTAGGCCCAACAGGGCGTAGGTTAGGCATTTAACTTCCTGCTTTAGAGATGAGCTTGGGAGAGAGATCGCAGCCGCGTATATAAACCGGTGCGATCTCCTCTCGCTTGGCGAGGTGGGACTAAACTTTCACCACCCCACGGCTGTGCCCCCCTTTAGTCCCGGTTGGTGGCTCCAACTGGGACTAAAGGCCCCCTTTAGTCCCGGTCCGAGCCACTAACCGGGACTAAAGGGTTGGGTTTCCCGCTCTTTGGGCTGGTGAAATTCACCTTTAGTCTCGGTTGGTGGCTCGGACCGGGACTAAAGGGGGGCCTTTAGTCCCGGTTAGAGCCACCAACCGGGACTAAAGCTCGGGCTATATAAACCGCGCGCTGCCTTCTTCCTCCCCAATCTTCTTTCTCTCTCGATCGCTCCTCTGCCCCGACGCCGAACCACCGCACGCCGACGCCAGGCTGCCGCGACGCCCTGCCCCGAGCCATCCCCGAGCCCGCTGACCGTCGCCGGACCTCCTCGCCGTCCTCCCAGAGCATCGCCGCCCCCGAGCCCGCTCCTCGTCGCCGCCCCCGATCGAGCCCTCCTCGTCGTCGCCGCCCCACGGTGAGCACCCTTTCCCCCTCCTCCCCCTCTTCCCCAAATGGATGGATGGATGGATTCATGGATGACGAAATGCCAGAGGGCTCTAGGAATTTTCTGAATTTTTTCTGAATTTTTTGATAGTGCACATCAAGTGTATGATGAAATGCCAGAGGGCTCAAGGAATTTTAGGAATTTTTGAGAATTTTTGTGGTGAGGTGTTGATGCACAAAAGAGAGTCTTGCAAAGTTTCAGAATTTTTGGAGCAATTTAAATTGGGCTTTGACCATGGAGTTTGAATCTGGTCCAAATTTGAACTGAATGAAATTTGAAATTTTTGAACTATGGAACCAAATGTTTTTGGTGGAATGGGTTGTGGGTACTGTCAAATAGATGGAGTAATTTTTGTGGGTGCAAAAGAATTGGGGAGAATATAGCTCCTTTGCAAATCAAAGAACAAAATTTTTGCATTAGAGTTCATTTTGTCTTTTTTGTATGTTTTAATGCAAGCATCTTTTGGGCAATCTTTGAACATGAAGTAGGAGCATTTTGATGTCATCTTGCTGGTACATTTTAGTTCATGCCATGTTAGGACCTGTAGTGAGTGCTACAAGCTTGTAAACTTGCTATTTATTCATTTCTGCCATGCCATGCAAATATCACTAAGTCTGAAAATCTGTTAATACTTGTCAACTTGTCATGATGATTGCCATTGATCTAGGGGTCATTTGAATTAGTTCAGTAAGCATGTTTTGCCATGTGTTACATGTACATTCATGTCATGCCATTTGTTGCCATGTAGAAATTCTGTAGCATGTTCAAATCTTGCTTTCAAATTGGTATCTAGCTATAATGGACAGATTTGCATTGCATATTGCTTTGATCACCATTTGAGTTCCGTGCATCCGTTTGCCATGATCTTTATAGGTCCATTTCAACTAAAATCTTCCATTCTATCCAGTGGCATACTTGGGTTTGCCTAATTGTTTTTCACTCGGTGGAATTACAGGTTGTGGTGTTGCATCTCCGTGGAGTTGGTCCCTGATCGTCCCTCCGCTGTTCGACAAAAGGTGTCCATTTGTCGTATGTTGAGTTTTGTTCATAGGATGATGGTTGGTTCATTTGTTGAGTTGTGTATTCATCTTGTGTATAAATCTTGTATTCAACTTGTATTCATTTTGTATTCATCTTGTGTATAAATCTTGTATTCATCTTGTACAAATATCGTCGTAACTTCGACATGAGAGGGGGGGGGGGTCGTTAAAACATAACCCCGATAACTTTGATTTTGAGGCATATGAAAACCTGATTTACACGTCGGACAGGCATGAGAGAGGCGGTCCGCAAAGTATCCTCTCCCGAAAGATAGGACAGATATAAATGAAGCATAAAAGTTTAGCAATCACTTACAAATTTTCATGTAGTTCATTGACTTCGACATGAGGGGGGGGGGGGTCGTTAAAACATAACCCCGATAATCCACTAATCCATTGCTCATATGCATATGATTCCTTGTTGTGATTAGGTCTATGTTTGACACTAATCCATCTCTCATGGTTGTATATTGCCATGTTGTAATATTTGCAGAAACTATGGAACACGACAGAGACTTAGAAAAAGAAGAGATGTTGGGGGATATAATCCGCGATGGAGGTGATGATAGCCCCTCACAGTTTCTCAACAACTCCGATGGTGAGGGAAGAGAAGATGATGGCTCCGGTGATCGAATGGAGGAGGGAGAAGATGACGGCTCCGCCGGTGTTGGAGCCTTAACTGTTGCAAAGTCCGGCGAGGTATATATATTAATTAAGTCTCTGCTGACTAGATGCATTAATTGTTTTGTATGTACATATATTAACGCTTCTTTCTTCTCTTAGCCCTCCGGATCGAGCCAAACTTCTATAAGGAGACGAGGCCCGAAGAAAAGGTTGGGCGAGAATGAAAGGTTCACGATCGAAGAAGTCTATCGAGATGGCAAACCGACTGTTCCCAAGCGGACCCAAGACCGATTTATACATCAGTGCGGAGTTGTTGTTAGGGACAGCGTCCCGATCAGCATCCACGAATGGAATAAGAAGAAGGACGACGGAGTTTCTTATGTCGATGATAGATGCAAAGATGAGCTTTGGAACTCGCTCATGATAAATTTCAGCCTACCGCCAGAGGAGGATCCAAATAACCCAGTTATACAGCGAAAAGTCAAAAAATGGGCTCTTAAGAAGATGGCAGGACAATTCAAGAACTGGAAGAAAAGATTGAACGAACAGTTTGTCGAGAAAGACGAGACTCCAGAATTCACCGGTCAATATGCGAAGATAAAAGATCACTGGCCCGCATTTGTGGCGTACATGAAATCGGAGAAAGCTAAGAACAGGTCACAGACAAATAAGCTAAATGCTTCAAAGAAGCTGTATCACCATGTTACGGGGTCAGGTGGCTACAAGGTTGCCCGGCCTACGTGGGACAAAGCTGAGAACGACCTGCTTGCTAAAGGGATCCAACCAGCGACATTGGACTGGCCTGAACGGGCAAGGACTTGGTTCTTCGGGCATGGGGGAACTTTCGACCCAGAAACAGGGAAGTGTGTTTACACGAAAGAACAACTTGAAACACCCGTCATACAGATTCAGGAAGCAATCAAGGACGTGCAGGAAGGGAGGTTCCATCCCGACAGAGAGAAGGACGAGCTGTCACGCGCCCTCGGGAATCCTGAACACCCTGGACGAACACGAGGCACATCAGGCTCCGTTCTATGGGTGCATGGGTTTCCCGACAGCACTGGTTATAGAAGCCGAGGGAGAAAGAAGAAAGAGGAAGCAGACCGGATGCAGAAGGTAGAAGAAAGATTAGCGTTGCAGGAGAAGAAACTAGAGGCACTTACCAGTCAGCGAGCTACTGGCCCACCATCTCAGCAGCACGAAGATCCTTCATTCGATACTGCCCACGAAGCTACCCCACCATCTCAGCGGAAAAGCAGCGTGGCTTCCACGGAGCTCGTTCGGCCTGATATCACGGCTCCTCGCTACCCCATGGATTATATCACGGAGAGGGAACATTGTGAGCTAATGGCGAAATGCATCAACCTAACCTTGAAGGTGGCGATCGACTATGTCTTACCTCCTAGACCTGATGGAACTGTAGGAGATATGCCCTAGAGGTAATAACAAATGTTATTATTTATCTCCATGTTCATGATTATGTTTATGTTCCATGCTATAACTGCTATGGTTCTCGAGTCTACAATAACCACGAGGCTCGAAGGAAGACTCATATGCACGTGTGGAATAATAAACGGTAAAATGTATTCCTGGCCTGGCCTCTAAGACTAGCTCAAGTGTTGCATGATGGTTCTGTTTTCCTGATCATGGGCATGACTATGCCGGCAACTTTGAGGGCACAATGTTAGTAGAACACTTGTGTTGAATCAACCCGATTGATGTTATGCTATGAGATTCATTCGTCACAAGTTGATTGTTAATAACACAGAGAAGTTAATGTTTGCATAATTCCTTAGACCATGAGAGTGTCGAGTTTCTTCATGCTTGCTTCATGAACTTTGGGGTTTGTTAAACGTCATCCGTAAATGAGTGGCTATTACGGCGGCTTACGGGTTCATGGAAAAGTATGTCAAGTAACTTGATAGCTCAAGATTGGGATTTGCTCCTCTAACGATGGAGAGATATCTCTGGGCCCTCTCGGTGTTACGGTATCCATCATCGTCTGGCCAGACACATTGTGATTTGATCACTGGGATGCCGGAACACGGAAACGAGAAAAGAGAACAAAACCGGTAACGAGGTAACTTGCATAGTGGACAAGTTGTTGATCCACGGGGATGCAGAAAATCTCACCTAGGGTATTTGTAACATATCGTGAAGCAACAGGAATAGCACACGGCAACTGGATGTTCACTCGAATATTCATTCGTGTGGGTATAGGGGCCAATATGGGTGTCCACGGCTCCGATGTTGATCATTGATCGGAAAGAGTTCCGGTCATGTCTATACTTCACCGAACCTATAGGTTCACACGCTTAAGGGTCATCTATCTGCTGAATACTAGACGGGGAGTCTGAGAGAAAATCACAGAAAAAGTTTCGGACGAAACGGAAACGTTCCGGAGAGGATATCGAAATAGTTCCGGTAAAACTGAAAAGTTGTTTCAGGGTATTCCATTAAGTCAAATTGGTTCCAACACACGCCTGGAAATTCTTGGAGGATGCCAGAAGTGTTCTGGAAACTTCTGGGAATTTTTCGGGATAAAAACCGGAAATGTTCCGGAGCAGCCGGAACCGCTTTGGTTGCTTTTCGCTGAAGAAACATTGTTCCGAAATTGTTTCGGAATGCGTTCAAAATTATTTTAGTGTGTACTGGAATTGTTCTAGGCACACATAAATAATTTGGGATTTAACGGACGCAGAAAAATGTCTTCGTGAATAGTGAAAGTGCTTTTTGGATATTTTTGGAAAAGCACCTTTTGGGATATTTTCCAAAAGGTTTCTAGAAGGCTTGGGGGCTAAGAAACACCCCCTTGGGGGCCCCCAAGGAGTGTTGGCCGGCCACATGTGGGGTCCTCCATGGGGCCCCACTTGCTCCATAATTCTCCTTTATGCCCTTGTGGAATTTTTCCTTCATGGGCATTTTGGGTTTTTTGGAACTGCCCATCCTACCCCTTGCTTTTCCTATAAATAGAGGTGGAGGGGCTGCCTCCACACTCACTCCTTCTCACATACAAGTGCCATGACATTTCTGGCTTCTCTCTCCCTCCCAGCGAAATAGTTTCGTAGAGCCGAAAGGCTGTCTGGGTTCCGGCAGGAACTAGTTCTGGACGGTGAAGCCCTGCCGGATAGATGACACCGTATGTGTGCAACTCTGTAGAGAGATCGTAGTTTCGGTCTTAGTTCGAGAGTGCCTCCCGGAGGGCTGTCCGAGTGATTGTACGAGTTTTGGGGGTCCTCCCGAAGGGCTGTCCGAGGATCCGTCCGGTGGGACTATCCGAGGGACTGTCCAGAGGCCTCCCGAAGGGCTGTCCGAAGATCCGTCCGGTGGGACTATCTGAGGGACTTTCCTGAGGCCCCCCGAAGGGCTGCCCGGAGATCCGTCCGGTGAGCTGACGAGGGAGTACATCCTCGCGGTTGGGAGGTTGTAAAATCCTAGCTGCGGGGATCTGCACCGCCGATCGTCATCGACTCTACTTCCGCTACGCTACGAGTCGGTAACGAAAAGATCAAACCTTGTATGCAGTCTCCATAGTGATCCTGGGCTGGTGCGTAGGTCGGAAAATTTTTGTTTTCTGCTGCGTTCCCCTACAGTGGCATCATGAGCCATGCTATGCGTAGATGCAGGTTACGATCTAGAATACATAGAGATGTATGGGTGTTGCACAATATAATTTTTAGTAGATGAGTTCTGCTACTGATAATTATTTGTGCGGGTAGCAGATGAAATCTGTTACCTGATGTTCTTGTTGCTTCCCTGCAATTTGCATATTTCTAATCTTGATAACAGCATGGTGGAGTTTCAAAGTTCTGGCAATCCGCGATCCTGATTGATCAACGAAGTGCTAACAGTTCTTTGAATTCCACCATAGTTAAAAAGAAAGATGAAATTTCGCAGATGAAAGGGCAATGCAGATATGATCTGCACGGGGGTCATGCGTATGACGAAGTTTATTATGGGGCTCGAGATTTAATTATCTTGTGTTTCATACACCCCGCGATGTGAATCTAACGACTTGAATAATCATACTTGATGATAATACGTAGGTAGCTTCGATTTGTTTCGAAACCTTAGAAGCCACGTAAAATAAAATTTTGCATAAACCGATTAGAGGCGTCTAACTTGGTTTTGCTGGATGGTTTGCATGTGCATATGATGTGGTATAGCAGTGCTCATATTAATTTGATTATTTATGAGATGACTATATGATGTAAATTAACATGACCTGCGTGTCATGATTCGGCATGATGGCTGGAGCCATATGATTGTCACTTTAATGACCTGCGTGTCAACCTTTTGTAATGCACTTATTTTATTAGCTATAGAGATAGCAATATTATCTGGTGCATCGACAAGGTGGTGGCAAACTTCGCGAAGGTGAACACCGACGCGAATGACGAAGACGAAGAAATACAAGACTTCTCCGTCAGAAAGGGCTATACCATATCATGCTATTATGAATTGCCTGAGATGTTTATCCCTTATGATGCACCCTTCTTGATTGCGCGGTAGTCGCTTTTATTACGGTGATCTCTCACAAAAATATCAAGTAGTTAGTGTTCTCCCAAGTGTAGCACCGTCACGGCACCTAACTTTTTGGGGTATCACATGGATGCATGGGTATGAACGATTAGGGAAGTGTGAGGCGGGTGAGGTCAGACCTCGCAGCGAGATCACTTGGTTGTCTTGACGTTCAGGCATGACTGTCATGAGCTCGGAACACACGCATCGAAAGATGAACAAGAGTCACATAGAGATGTGATCGGCAAGTTGGCCTACCGATTAAAATTCTCGTCATGAGATGATGATTCTATGGCGATGAATTGAAGTCTGGATCTTGAATCACTCAAAATCAATTATGAGGGATATTGATTTGAATGGGAGCGCACTTTAGAATTAAACTTCTTTAATTCTTAGTGCAATTAATTATGAACTTTGTCTAAAAGTGTAAAATTTGCATAATAGTTATAGAACAATGGCTCGCGTTTCCACCTTCCCTGTTAAAATTGAATAAGCTGTTAAATATCTGGTTAAAACTTTACGGTTTGTAACGTAATGTGAGGATTGTCCTCAAAAGTGCCAAGAAGGATTTTGTCCTATCGCTTGCTTTTTGTATTCTCCCGCTAATGCTATGGATAATGTGACTCTCGTCCTTCGATCCAAAAGCTAGAATTCCGTTACGGTCAAGTGCAATATGTTTGCTTCCATGAGACCTGAACTTCAAAGGTTTGGGATAGCTATGTGATATTCATGGAACTGAAAATCATTTTCAGACACAAACAAAGGCTAAAAGATATTTGATATCCAAAGCAATGTTTGTTTTGCAAACTATTAGTAAAAGTGTTTGCTATGCATTTGACTAATAACAGAGGGATCCAGTAGAACGCCTGTCATATGATGAAGGTGAATAAAACAACAACTTAAAGGAAATGTCCAAAGGGTGTTAGTATGACTTACAAGCCTAGGAAGTCCGGGGCTAACGCCACTCTTAAGTTGGATGCTTCTTCTGAGAATAGAAGAAATACTGAAAGATTAAACTGTTAGAAGTATAAAGGCAAAAAGAGAGAAGACTAGAATATCCAACTCATGTATGAATGTCATACAAGATTATTGATGTATAGAAGGTTGGTCAAAAGAAATAGTTCTTGGGAATTATGATTAAACATGTTAATCACTGATTCTTGGGTATTGTGAGTTGATCACAGAGATACCCGCTCGATTGCATTCTGTTGCGACTCGATGCAAGAACTACTACGGCCTAAAAGACTTGCCGAAGTTAGGTTTAGATACGCGCTGAGAATATAGTAAATGTTACTATACCTTCCATCGGTGTATTCCTGTCTGTATTTATTTTCATAATTCATTTAGAGTTTTTACACACTCTAGCCCATTGCATAAGGTATCTTGCAAGGAGGTTGTTCATAAGAGAACTTTTGATGTTCGATGTTATGAATAAGTTAAGGGCCATACTTTCATTATGAGTGAGATGTATGTTATGAATATTGATAATGATACATTACCTCTGTATTTACTTTCATAAATCATTTTAGAGTTTTATACACTCTAGCCCATTTGCATAATGTTTGTTGCAAGAGTGTTGTTCATGAATGAACAATTGTTGTTCGGAATCATCAATAACATAAGGGCCATGCTTCCATCGTGGATGGGATGTATGTTATGAATATTGATGGTGATATGATACATCCATAACACTGACGCTAAATGTCGCAAGACTAAGAGAATACCACACATGTGTGGCACTGCATTTGGTCACATTGGAGAAACCCGCATGGAAAAATTCCATTATGATGGATTTTGAAGTCATTTGATTATGAATCATCTGACACTTGCAACTTTCCTCCGAAAAGTGAAGTGACTGCAATACCGTTCATAGGCCATAAGGAATGAGCAACGAACTTGTTGGTGATCATACATTTTGATGTATGTAGTCCGATAAATATTGTTGCTAGCAGTGAATTTTATCTATCTTCACAAATGATTCAAGTAGATATATGGATATTTACTTGATGAGACATAAGTCTGTATCTTTTGAAATCATTCATAAGGTTTTCAAAATGAAGTAGAAATTATTGTAACAAGAAGATTATGTTTTTGCAATTTGATTGCGAAAAGGAATATTTGAGTTACAAGTTTAGCGAATGTCTGATGAGTTGTGAAAAGAGTTTCATAACTTGCACCTCCCGGAACTCCACTGTAAGTGGTACGTCCATGAAGATGTATTCAAACCATTTATGACATAGTAAGATCAAAGATGACATAAATCAATTTGCTATTATCCCTTTTAAAATAATGCTTTAGAGACTGCGGCTTTTACATTGAAAAGAGCACCATCAGGTTTGTTGAAATGACGCCATGGTATGGTACGCCCAACCATGCTTTGTCTTTTCTTAACATTTGGAATATGGGGCTTGTGTAAAAAGGTTACAAACCTATTCCAAATCAGACAAGAGCTACTTTGTAGGTTATCCTAAGATGTTGGGTATTCCCCCACCACAATACCAAGGCAATAGGTTTTGCCACAAAAACGGTATGCTTTTAAAGAGAACTGTTCTTGCAAAAGGGTGAGTGGGAGAACAGTGCAACTCGACGAGATAAACGGTATCTTCGTCATCAGGTCAAAGGAAACGAACCTTGGAAGTAATTCCAGAGTTTCCTACTGCGACTGATACGGAAGTCTCTACAATAAAATGTATGGACTTCGGTCGAACTTGCAGCTGAACCACGTAGGCAAAACTCGTGCAAACCTCTCAGGTGCGCAAGCGAGATATTGTTGTTAGACAACAGTATACCTACGATACACAAGGAAGCGTTGATGGGCCCTGACTCCGGAATTGGCTAAATACCAATATAATCCGAGATAGTTTCCATAAATGATTCAAGATTATATCTTGATAAACCCTTCGGAAGACTTAGAGTCTAACGAACATTAATGGAACTATAAACTGATGTGAACAAAATGTTTTATCCATAAAGCTCGACTTGTTGCAATAACAAGTTCAAGGAGTTGACTACGATGAGGTTCTCTCGCCGTAGCAATGCTTAAAGTCAGATCAGGTTAAACTAGCAATTAATACATATTTCAATCTTGAGATATGATACATGGATGCCAAAAGGATTTTCATGTGATGGAAATACAACCTAGGACTTGCATGTGGTACGGTCCAAGGTATTTTGTCATTCCAGAGGATGCTAGTAAGTATGCAAACTTCAGAGTTCCAGCAATGGACAGAAGAGAGCAAAATGGAGTTGGAATCTTTGTTTTTGATAAAATAGTCAAAAGAGTTTGATTACATCAATGGATAACGAAGATGCTTGTGGTGACAAGAAAGTAAGTGGGAGCATAATAATATTTCTTAAAACCTTGTGTGCTTGACACATTGTTGATTGGAAATAATATAAATTTCTTGACACGAATTAGGACTTCATTAAAAATAGTTTTCGATGAAGTGCTTGGGCTAAATAGCCTTGACATTAGGCATATTTATCTGCGAGATAGAATTGCCTAATAGGCTAAAGCCAAAAATACATATTGACAAGATGCTAAAACCTTTTAGCATTAAAACGCCAAGGAGTGATTCTTGCCGAAGTCACATGGAAAGGGTTTTTGCAAGACTCAGTGTCTCAAAACACTGATGAGCGAAATATATGATGGAGATTCCACACACTTTCGTGTTTGGATTAATCATGTATTCCATGGTATGTAAAACAACCAGATATGTCCAAATACTCCAAAGCTGTTGCAAGTATAGATACCAAAGTGATCAAAGTACTGATCATGGGACAACAGTGAAAACATTAAGTACTAAAGTAGCACTGATGACATGTTTTCTCGCAAGCAGAGATTATGAAGTGATTGTAGTAAGTGATTACATCGATACAGTCTTCATCAATGCTCCATGCGATTTTCGATTTAAGTTAAGGGTTTTTGTGTAATACACAATATGGTGGCACGGTGTTTGGAAATCGTTCCAAACAGGTTACTGTGGCGAATTCTATAACAAAGGCTAAGTATGTTGCCGCTTTCGAAGCGACATTGAAGATGTTGACTCATACAGTTCGTTCATTAACTTACTATGATTCCAAGATGGCTTTGGTCAATGGAACACTATTGAAGATAGTTGCTCCATAGCTCAGTCTGAGGAATCAAGGTTTGACCAGTGATTCACATATATACGAAGCCAAGTCCACACAAAATATGAATTTTGTGAAAGCGTGAAAACGCAAGGACATGTAAAGATACACACGGAACTGAAGTTGTCAGATCCGTTGGACATCAGGCTATACCACATGCGAAGCATTTTTACACCGGTATGCCACAGGTGTAATGTGCATTAGCATTAACTAGATTATTGACTCTAGTGCAAGTGGGAGTCTGTAGGAGATATGCCCTAGAGGCAATAACAAATGTTATTATTTATCTCCATGTTCATGATTATGTTTATGTTCCATGCTATAACTGCTATGGTTCTCGAGTCTACAATAACCACGAGGCTCGAAGGAAGACTCATATGCACGTGTGGAATAATAAACGGTAAAATGTATTCCTAGTCTGGCCTCTAAGACTAGCTCAAGTGTTGCACGATGGTTCTGTTTTCCTGATCATGGGCATGACTATGCCGGCAACTTTGAGGGCACAATGTTAGTAGAACACTTGTGTTGAATCGACCCGATTGATGTTATGCTATGAGATTCATTCATCACAAGTTGATGGTTAATAACACAGAGAAGTTAATGTTTGCATAATTCCTTAGACCATGAGAGTGTCGAATTTCTTCATGCTTGCTTCATGAACTTTGGGGTTTGTTAAACGTCATCCGTAAATGGGTGGCTATTACGGCGGCTTACGGGTTCATGAAAAAGTATGTCAAGTAACTTGATAGCTCAAGATTGGGATTTGCTCCTCCGACGATGGAGAGATATCTCTGGGCCCTCTCGGTGTTATGGTATCCATCATCGTCTGGCGAGACACATTGTGATTTGATCACTGGGATGCCGGAACACGGAAACGAGAAAAGAGAACAAAACCGGTAACGAGGTAACTTGCATAGTGGACAAGTTGTTGATCCACGGGGATGCAGAAAATCTCACCTCGGGTATTTGTAACATATCATGAAGCAACAGGAATAGCACACGGCAACTGGAGGTTCACTCGAATATTCATTCGTGTGGGTATAGGGGTCAATATGGGTGTCCACGGCTCCGATGTTGATCATTGATCGGAAAGAGTTCCGGTCATGTCTATACTTCACCGAACCTATAGGGTCACACGCTTAAGGGTCATCTATCTGCTGAATACTAGACGGGGAGTCTGAGAGAAAATCACCGAAAAAGTTTTGGACGAAACGGAAACGTTCCGGAGAGGATATCGGAATAGTTCCGGTAAAACTGAAAAGTTGTTTCAGGGTATTCCATTAAGTCAAATTGGTTCCGGCACACGCCTGGAAATTGTTGGAGGATGCCAGAAGTGTTCTGGAAATTTCTGGGAATTTTCCGGGATAAAAACCGGAAATGTTCCGGAGCAGCCGGAACCGCTTTGGTTGCTTTTCGCTGAAAAAACATTGTTCCGAAATTGTTTCGGAATGCGTTCAAAATTATTTTAGTGGGTACTGGAATTGTTCTAGGCACACAGAAATAATTTGGGATTTAACGGACGCAGAAAAATGTCTTCGTGAATAGTGAAAGTGCTTTTTGGATATTTTTGAAAAAGCGCCTTTTGGGATATTTTCCAAAAGGTTTCTAGAAGGCTTGGGGGCTAAGAAACCCCCCCCCCTTGGGGGGGCCCCAAGGAGTGTTGGCCTGCCACATGTGGGGTCCTCCATGGGGCCCCACTTGCTCCATAATTCTCCTTTATGCCCTTGTCGAATTTTTCCTTCATGGGCATTTTGGGTTTTTTGGAAGTGCCCATCCTACCCCTTGCTTTTCCTATAAATAGAGGTGGAGGGGCTGCCTCCACACTCACTCCTCACATACAAGTGCCATGACATTTCTAGTTTCTCTCTCCCTCCCAGCGAAATAGTTTGGTAGAGCCGAAAGACTGTCTGGGTTCCGGCAGGAACTACTTCTAGACGGCGAAGCCCTGCCGGATAGATGACACCGTATGTGTGCAACTCTGTAGAGAGATCGTAGTTTCGGTCTTAGTTCGAGAGTGCCTCCCGGAGGGCTATCCGAGTGATCGTCCGATTTTCGGGGGTCCTCCCGAAGGGCTGTCTGAGGATCCGTCCGGTGGTACTATCCGAGGGACTGTCCAGAGGCCCCCCGAAGGGCTGTCCGAAGATCTGTCCGGCGGGACTATCTGAGGGACTGTCCTGAGGCCTCCCGAAGGGCTGCCCGGAGATCCGTCCGGTGAGCTGACGAGGGAGTACATCCTCGCGGTTGGGAGGTTGTAAAATCCTAGCTGCGGGGATCTGCACCGCCGATAGTCATCGACTCTACTTCCGCTGCGCTACGAGTCGGTAACGAAAAGATCGAACCTTGTATGCAGTCTCCATAGTGATCCTGGGCTGATGCGTAGGTCGGAAATTTTTTGTTTTCTGCTGCGTTCCCCTACAGGAACTTTCCATTGCAATCCGATTCCAGATGGCTTTGCTATTGTCGGGGTGGATGAAGTTACTAACGGATTCGAGGGGCTGGAGCTTGAGTACCCTACAGGTGAAGGGGAGACTCATCTGGTAGATGCCGTAAGGACTACCATTCTATGGAGAAAGGAAAACATCGTGCTTCCACAATGGACGCCGCGTCAGCAGACTCAGCCGGAGGAGGCCCCTCAGCAGACTCCTCACAGTCCAGCTCTGTCTACGCTGCCTCAGTCGTCTCCGCCGCGTCAGCACACTCCGCCGCCTAAGCTGTCTCCGCCGCGTCAGCGGACTCCGCCGGAGGAGGCCCCTCAGCAGAATCCTCCGCTGCCTCAGCTGTCTCCGCCGCGTCAGCGGACTCCGCCTCCTCAGCAACGGCGGAAGAGACCCGCCGCCGCTCCGGCGGCTAGCAGTACAACAACGAAGAAATCCAGAGCAGGTCCAAGCGTCAAGAAGGCTCCTCCCAAGTTACCATACGACTTGACTGAGGAGGAAAACAAAGAGTTCGTGGCTACCGATGTGAAACACCAGCTTGCACCGAAACGTCCAGATCCTCCGCCTCCTCCAGATCCAAAGGAGAAAATAGATTCGGTAAAAGCGAAGCGCTGTCTGGATGCCCTTAAGCGACCACCACCTCCTCCGCTGCCCTCACACTATGACCGCTGTATTGTAAAGACATTTAATGAAGCGAAAAGGTCGGGAAGTACTACTAGCAGTGCTGCAAGAAGTGGGAAAACAATTCCCCAGCTCGGCAAACAGGAAAAACAATCGTGCCCCCCCCCCCCCCCCCCCCGCTCAAGGTGTTTCCCGATATCTCAAATGATCTGGGGGTAGCGGCCGCTCATCCTGGTTACACTCTTCGTGATTACTTAGGCGATGAGGTACAGTTCGAAATGGCTGAGGTAGCCTATAGATACGAGCACGGGAAGCCTCTCGTCAGACCTGAGCAGCTCCCGAAACTATCAACGATGATGCGAACATTGCATGACTGGTACTTGAAAGCCTGCAAGGAAGGGACTGACAGTATCTTAGTGGGAATTAAAGATGAGCACTACTTCAATGGAGTCGAGGCGTTGTACATTGATTTTGAAGGATTCTTTCAGTTATACAATCAAGACGCCCTCGACAAAACTAACGTTAGTTGCTATTGTCTGTAAGTATTTTTTTTCTGTAATTAAGTCTCTAGCTCAGCTCGTTCATTGCATGTATAATTATCCTCACATTATATTATGCAGATTGAAGATCCTCGAATGCAGAGGAAAAATCTATGACATTGGGTTCATTAACCCAAATACCTTACATGAATATACGGTACAAAAAAACCCCGATGAGACAGAGCAAAACTTGCTAAAGGCGTTACTTGGACAACAAAACAAAAGGGAAATATTATTTCCTTACAACTTCAAGTGAGTGTTACTGTCTTGTGCAAATTCTGTTTCGCTTACTCGAGGTTAAGTGTAATTGATGAGTTATGCGTGCGTAGGTTCCACTATATTCTGCTAGCCATTCAGCTTGATGCGGGAGTAGTAAATGTCTTGGACTCGAGACGTAAAGACCCTAAGGAGTGGGCGGACCTGAGACAAATGCTCCAGAAGTAAGTTCAATCATTATCGCACCATATCGGCAACTTTTGTTCATTTCATGATATCAAGTAATCATTTTCTTTGCCGGGCAGGGTTTGGAAAAAGTTCACCAACCAGGTTAGGGGTGAATGAAAAAAGGAGTTGCGATTTTCACACCCCAAAGTAAGTACTACTAGCTAGTTCCGCGCATCTCTCATTGATTCTAGTTTCAATACCATTATCATGCTTGATTATCATTTTGATTGAACTCTATTCTCGTAAATTTCTTGTGGCAGGAACCCGGGAATAATTTATGTGGATACTACGTTTGCGAGTACATTCGCCACAAGATCTCTGAGCGGGGCAGATCTTTAGAACAATTTGAAGTACGTAAACAATATTCACATTTTTATTTTATTACCATCAATTGTGTTGACTTTCATTCATATATATATATATATATATATATATATATATATATATATATATATATTGACCCCCTTCTTTAAATTAGATCTGGCTGATGCGGGACGAACTCCTACCAACTGATCGCATACGAGCAATTCAAGAGGAATTGGCGAGATTCTTTGTTGAACATGTCATACCTACAGACGGAGAATGCCATCGGGATTTGCTTTGCGATATTGGTAATTAGATATTAGGGATCGTAAGAGATGTTATATTGTATATATTCATGAACGTGTACTATATGTAGTAGCGGCGAATAGATATACGAAAACTTGTTCTTCGACCAAGCACGGAGAAAGAGAGGTCACTTCTCTCTATATATTGATCATGACGATGTTGTGTAATGGTTCCTTCATTGCTATATATATGTAGTAGCTAGCGTCGAGTTGAATGAAAAGCATAAAATAAATATGAAAACCCTAAATGTAAAGGAATTGAATGGTAAACACAAAAAGAAAAGGGGAAACACAATATGAAACCCCTAAACCCTCCAAAACCCCTAAACCCCTCCTTTCAAAAAAAAAAAAAAACCCCAGCGCCTGGCAGTGCTGACGCGTGCCTGCCTTCTAGTCCCGGTTGGTGTTACCAACCGGGACTAGAGGTCCTCCTCCCTGAGGGCGCGCAGCGGCCACGTGGAGACCCTTTAGACCCGGTCGGTGTTACCAACCGGGACTAAAGGTCCTCCTGCCTGGGCGCCCCACAGCGGTCATGTGGAGCTCCTTTAGTCCCGGTTCGTAACCCAACTGGGACTAAAAGTGGGGGCCTTTAGTCCCGATTGTTCAGTCCCGGTTGCAGAACCGGGACTAAAGGCCCTCTGGAACCGGGACTGATGCCCTGTTTTCTACTAGTGACGTCCTGCCTGCTCTCACCAGCAGCGACACACCATATCAACACCATGAAGGAGAGCCACATGGAAAGGCACGAAAAGGAGGAGGGGGCTCACCTTGGCTTGGGGTCTTCCTAAACCATATCATCACCTTCCTTTAGTTTCTTATTTTTCCTTTGATGTATCTGCATCAAAGACTGTAGGGCTAATTTTCTTTGATAAAATTTGTGCACGCACATAATCTTGACGATCCAGGAACATCCGAACCTGCAGCCATGATATACAAAGATTTTTTATGAATGCAATCTTCTCTATGACCCCTCAAAGTTTTATTAGTGAAAAAAGGAAAAACTAAATGCAGACTTAAGAAATATTCCCATCTGATTGTTATCTCTATTTTCTCATTCTTCGGAATGATTTAAACTTAATAGGTGCTCCAACAGTATGCACATAACATGACCAATCCAGCCATTATAAAAAGAATCACACACAAAAAAGAGAAGTGGAAACTCCCTCGAGCAGCTGCGTAAATCCATTTGTTTGCTTCTTAACTACTGGATGAACAGAATTCCATCAAGAAGCAGAAATTGATTTCCCCATAGATCCACATAATCTCACCAACATAAATGGAAGCAGTGCTGAAAAATACAAAGCAGGGCTTAAAATGAACTATAGTTTCAAAAAGGATGGCTAAAACCGACCATGACATTAATCTACTTCCAATAAACTAAAATTGGCTGCTTGGAAAGGAAATAAAGATCAGAACAGGCCAACAGCAAGGAACGTCCATACAACACAAGTATTGAGATCAAGGTATATGTTTCAAACTTCCAATTGCTTTCGACACATGAAATCAAGCGTGCATGGTAGCTACATTAGCTGACATTGAACCATCAAAGTAGGATAACTAGATTTAGGAACTATACCTTCGATCTGCATCTTATTACCTCATCATTGTGTGCATGTCATAGAAAATGTCGCATGAAGTATCAAAAGTCAACAGTAGTCTAAGATAACTGATATATACACCTTGTCTTCTGGCTCGCCCACGTGTTGCGATGAAGGACATGCTGATGGAGATCCTTTGTTAGCCAAACAATTCAAAGTATGTGTTTCATGGACACTGAGAATACAATCTATGCAATGACTTTCTCAAAGCCTATGTGATTGTATGATTGGTGATCCAAAGTCCTATAAAAAATCAAGACCTAAAATTAGCTGGTGCCTCTTTGCTTTAGTTGTACCGAAGGAACCAGAACTGCTAAGGAGCAAATTACCAAAAACCTGCAGGTCCATCTGGTCAGCACGCCATTGTGGTCAGACCCATACAGGCTTGTGACATCGGCATAATCCATGTTGGCCATGCAGCACATCAAGGCATAATCGACACATCACAAAGAAACCAACAACAAATTAGGTGTGCCCTTCAATACTGATTGAAGTACATGGATGAGCAATTACAAAACCATAGTAAGAATAAAAAACTTTGGAACTGCTATCTCCATAACCAGCAATAGAACTGAAATATATCACTTTCATGCAGCTGAGAATTTTAAAGAGATGCAGAAAAGCATATATGGATTGAACTCTTCATGGAGTTAATTACACATGCAATCATTAAAATTACATGTTATCCAGATCACCTCGGACACCGTTATTAAATTGTTGATGAAAAAATTATGTGAAATATTATGATACACATGGGATGCCTATACAAACAAAGATGCATATCAGCAAATCTAGCTAAAACCATGAAAAGAAAGCTTATCAGGTATAGCAAAGTAGCAGGTGGCAACAATAGTATCATTGACAGACCATAAAATTAGGACCAATAACACCTCAATAATGAAATATTCATAATTAGCACTCTTTACAGAGCATGATTACGGTATACAAATGCATATGATAGTTCCATTGTACCACACACTAGAATAGGCGAGTTTTAAACCCTTTGTAAACTGGTGCTTGTAGTATATCCGAGCTTGCGCCTAGTTATGAATAAACCATTTACTAAATTCAGTTGTCTCACTTTCCTCAAGGAGGTATATATGACTGGAATGAAAAAGGGTAGGCATGACTTTTTTAGATAAAGCAAACCGAGACACCTTAAACTCAAACCGTTCGTCAATACTTGGATCATGAGAGCAAACACAATGCAACATAGCTGATACAAAATGTACAGAAGTTAGCATGCATACCAACATTGCGGTATCTTGTGGCATTTCGTCATCTTGTGGGTGAATGAAAATCATCATATGTATGTATATATGTGCAGCAACAGATGACTCTACCTTTTGGTAATCTCTTATAATCAATTCATCAGCTCACTAATACTCATATATAGACAACAGAGCTATGCACTCCTCTACTAAATATTCATATATAGACAGTGGGATGCTCGATTGTAGAGGGAAATCACAGTCATGATGCCATAGGAAGCCAAGGCCCAACCTGTACTACCATTTGCTCGCCTCCAGCCATACTTGAGTGGACGAACAGGCAAATCAGAAAGAGAGAGGCACGTAGAATCAACTAACTTGGTGCTGAACTAAACATCTAAATCATCTCTTCAGAGATCAGATACAGAATATCTATGTTCTGGAAATAGGGAAATAGAGCGTCTATTACCTTCGAATTTTTCTTTCCCTCCCAGACCAGCGCAACATGTGACTATGTGAGGCAGTAGGTGGCAGAACGAATGGGATGGAACTGATGAGGACGAAGGAGGAGAGGACGCCCTTTCTGGATGGAGCTATCGCGAGAATGATGGTCTGCTGCTCCACGGCGTGCTCTGCTTCTTCCAGTGTGGCCGTCATCCGCCTCCTTCCGGCGCTGCCATGATCTCGTGCCTGTCAATCTTGCGGATGGACATCTAGCTAGACCCCTGGTCCTGCTGCGACACGGCAAGGAATAAGGGACGATGGCAATAAGGGGATGAAAGCGAGTGAGAGGAAGCGTGCCCGAGATGATGGGGCGACGTGAGCACGGAGAGCTCGGGATCCAGATCCAATCGATGCTCTCAGCGGAGGAGCGGAGATGAGTGTTCCCAGCTGCGACTCACCATCGGCGAACTGAGCTAAGAGCCGGAGAGGGGCACTCTCGGTCCTCGACGTGCCGGCCATCAGCCGGTGACGCGACAGGTGGCCCGCGCTCCTCCTGCCTACTGCACGCGAGGATGACGGCGACGACGTGGGGGACGGAGATGGATGGGCTCGGTGGAGGCGGCGGCTGGCCGAGCGAAGGAGATGGCGGCGGCGTGGGGTTGACGGCGAAAGGGGGTGGGAGGAAGAGAGGAGAAAGAGAGGAGCGCCAGGGGTGGGGTTGACGGCTAGGGTTCTCGCCCAATCGATCGCTCTCCTCGCCTTTACACACAGACGAGCCACCCATGGAGCGCCACGCAAGGGAAGGAACATGAAATGTCTAAATTACCCTCAGCGGCCACCCAAATTTGCAGGAACGACCGCGCCCATATGAACGAGCACCGGGCACGTCTACCTCCGCAGTCACTGACAGCTGCGGACCACATGCCACGCGACCCACCAGTCAGTGAGATATAAAAGATATCCCGAAGTAAGAAACCAGCAGCACTATTCATTGGTTGTCACATCACTGAAGATCCGACGGCCAGGATCATTTCGCCTGAAGATCTAATGGTGGGGATTCGTTTGAACACTCAATCTAACGGCCGAAAATCCAAGTGCCCTGAGAGGCCTTCATTTTGCTCCACAATCTAACAATGGGATTCTAAAATGACTTAGAAATACTAGTTGATCGGCCTAAGCATCCAAAACCACATATCAGATCACCCTCGTCAACGGAGATGTGGAAGAAGAAGAAACTTACTCTTCTCACCACATCTTGTTACTCAAAGAAATAACTCCTAGCTGCATGAAGCAGACCTTCTTCACTGCTTCACACACAGCTGTCCACACGGCTCTAAATGCAAAGCCCATACTATATCAGATTTGTAAACCCGGGAGTTACCCCAGAGAAAGATCAAAGTTGGGAAACTCAAATTCAATGGGGGAGAACAAACATCCTCAGATCTCTACTAGTGCCAAGTGGAATGTATGTGTGCATAGTAGAATCTAATCGAGGAGCGAGTACACACACCAATTCTTGGCACGCAGAAACTTGGGTGCACCGGCTGAGAGGGCATGCTTTGTTCCGTGCCTCTGTTTCCCCTGCTCTGCTTCACACCGAGCTAGCATAGGCTGCATAGCTACCTAGGGCAGCGGCAGCTGACAATAGTGAAGAAACGTGGGTGGGATTTCTAGTCGGCACCGGCTTGCCGGTGGCCTTCTTTCAGAAATTCTGGAATATCCTAAAACCAGTGATCATGCTGATGTTTCATGAATTCTATATTGGGACTTTTGACATGTCTCGAATAAACTTTAGTGTCATTACTCTGATCCCCAAAGTAGTTGGGGCTACTGACATTAGACACTTCAGACCTATCACAATAATCAATGTACTTGAACGCATCTTCTCCAAAGTCTGCACGACTCGACTAGCCCCTGTAGCTGAGCGGCTGGATCACCCCCTCCAAACGGCATTTCTGAAGGGGCGACGGATCCATGACGAGATCCTGGCCCTTCACGAGATTATCCATGAGGTTCGGACGCGCGGACATAAGGACGTTTTTCTCAAGTTGGACCGGTCCTTGCGGTTAGTCCTTCAGCATCAGGGCTTTGATGACAGATGGTGTTCTTGGATCATGCAGTTGGTTTGGTCTGGTAAGACAGCGATTAATATTAATGGCGAGGTGGGCCCATTCTTTACGTCCTCTGCGGGAGTGAAGCAAGGGGATCCGATTTCCCCACTTGTCTTTAACCTCGCCATTGATGCGTTAGCGGGAATCCTGGATAAAGCTAGGATGGCAGGTCACCTCTTGGGGGTAGTTGGTCACCTGATCTCTGGCGGAGGGGTCACTCACTTACAATACGCTGATGACACCATGATTATGGTGGAGGGGTCAGACCTGGACATCGTGAATCTTAAGTTCCTGCTCCTCTGTTTTGACGCTATGTCGGGACTAAAGATTAACTTTGATAAGACTGAGGTCATCGTCCTGGGATTTCCAGCGGAGGAACAACAACGGATTGCGGACAACCTAAACTGCTGTAACGCCCCCATGTAATAGCTATAGTAATCACCCCTTTGATAATGCCATGTCATTATGATTAACCATGCTTGAGCATCATTGCATCATATCTCATTTCAAATTCCAATTTAAACTTGCAATTCAAATCTAAAGTGAAAATAAAAGTTGTTCTAAACCAGAAACTAAAATGTTCATTAAATAGGAAATAATTCATAACTAATTATGATCAGTAAAACAACATTACTAAAAATGCCTAAGTGACTCCATCAACCTCAAACAGTAGCTAGCAGCAACATTTAATATCATTTTATTTAATAAGAATTACAAATGAAATCATGTTTTACCCAAACCAATTTTTGGTGGTTGAGAATAATGCACTGTAATGTTTGAGCCAAGTCACACATTTATTAAAATTCATTTAGTGCTAAAACAATTTGCAGAGCAGTAGAAATAAGAGAAAAGAGAAAAGAAAAAGAAAAGGGGCAGTGGCTTACTGTGCACTTGGGCCGCAAGTGCACAGTAGCCAGCCCAGCCCGTCACCGCGGTCGTCCCCCTCCTCCCGCACGCCTCAGCGCGCGCGCGCGTCTGGCCGGCGATGGCCAGCTGTCGGCCATCCCCCGGCGCCGCTGCCGCTGCAGGGAGGTTAAGAGCATCGCCACGGACCCCCTGGGCGAAACCCTAGCGCCCATTTCCCCCTCTCCCCTCTCGCACGCGCTCGATCTCTCCCCACCCGAAAGCTTCATCGCCGCCGTCGCTCGATCCCGCGGCCACCGTGCCCCGATTGCCGTTCCGACTAGCCCATCGTCGCTGCCGTCCTCGACTACCCCCTCTGCACCGCCCACTTGGAGCTCGGCGCCTTCGCAGCGACCTCCCCGAGCTCTTCATCGCCGCACGGCCGCCGTCGAACTCTGCCGTCTCCGACCGCCTCTGCTGCTCCTAAACTATCGCCGGGCCTCCTTGAGCCTCCCCGGTGAGCTCCACGTCTCCCCCTCTCTTCCTCTGAGCTTGCCTGCACCGCTAGCCGCCGATTCGCCTGTGCCCGAAGCCGCCGCCGTGTAGCACGTCGCCGGCGAGCCCCCGGTGACCAAATGGTCACGGTCATGTGTCCGTTGTGCTCACCGCGTCGAGTAGAGCCCGCCTAGCCCCTCCTCTTGCTCGATTACACGCCGCAGCCGCGTTCCCGTCGTTCGCCCGAAGTGCCTCGCCGCCGGCGAGCTCCTAGCGTTCGACTCCGGCCGTTTCAGCCCGTGAGACCGCCACCATTCGACGCGTCGTCGTCGTGCCGTTTGAACGCGACCAGCCGCGACCAAAATGGTGCCCCCTACGCGTTTTCCGGCCACCTCCCGTGGTCGCGCCGCCGCGAACGCGCTCGCCGGCGTGATTCCGGCGAGTCGCCGGCCGCCGGCTGACGGGGCAGCCCCTGGCCCACTTCCAGTGACACTGGCTGGTGGGGCCGTGGGCCCCGTTGACCAGTCAGCGTTGCTGACTGGGCACGGTGACCCACTGACATGTGGGGCCTAGCCATTAAAATGATTTTTATAAATAGGTAAATTGTTAATTAGTTAAATGCTAATTACCCACTGACCAGCAGGCCCCACCTAGTTAATTAGTCTGTTAATTAGATTAATTAGCCCACTGTCTATGACAGGTGGGACCCACCCGTCAGATTGACTGGTCAGCGTCTCTGTTGACCGCTGACGTCAGCATTGCGTCATGCTGACGTCATCCCAACACTGTTTCGGATAATGTTGAATTAAATATTTAAAATATTTCCAGAAAATTAATAAAACTTTAGAAAATCATATCTTTTAAACCGTAAGTCAGATGAAAATAATTTATATATGTAAAATGATCAGAAAAATATGAAGATTCTAAATATGTAATCAAAACACATGTCCAACACTCCTAGCTAGCTGAACATGGAACATTTTGACTTTTTTCGATAAATGAATAGTGCACAACTTTAATTAGATAAATCCAGATAAATTCCTAAATTAACTAAATCATTTAGTTAGGCAATAAAACACATCTGCATATCATTTTAGGCTTGTCATGCATAGTGATTGCATTTTGCCGTGAAATTTATTGTTTCTTCCCCCTCCTTCTCTCTCGATAGACGCCGAGACCGACGCCGTCCCAGCAGAGTTCGACTACACCCCCGACGAGCAGCCGTCTGACGATCAGCCTCTCTCAGCAGAGCTTCCAGGCAAGCAAACCCCCTTGACGCATGCCTATATCATCCATTCCTTCTCCCTCCTGCTTGCATTAGAAATTGCTGCTATTTTGATTTATCCTAATCCGATGCATAGCCTGTCCTTGTAACTGCTGTTGATACCTGCCTTATTATCCAAACTGCTTATTATAGGTTGGATGGAAAACCATCTGTGGCCCCTCTCCCTTGCTGTAGTTGCTCCGCTTTAGCATCTGCGCCCCGATCGAATGTTCGACGGGCTGAGAGCAGCACATCACCGCACACCCCGAAATTGTTCGACACTGCAGAGTTGGCATCGAGTGCCGGGGGTGATACCTCTTAGTTCACTTCCGATGATGCCTCTGTGGAATAGCTAACGGATGTGTGTTATCGAGGGTGATTCCTCTTACATCACCTCCGCTAAGCTACCGTCGCGCAACTCCTCGAGTGGGAATCCATCGAGGGTGATTCCTCGGATTCCTCCTCGTTACTTGGACACACGGTTACTTTGACCTTTGTTACAGGCGGGTCCACCTCGAGAGGTACCCGCGGGGAAATGTAAAGTCGGGCTGGCCCCAAGGGTGCCCGCGAGCGAATATCATTAAAGACGGGTCGGCTCCAAGAGCACCCGCGCGATACTAAATACGCCTAACGGAACTGGGTATTTGATCTGAGTGGGTCGTCGTGCCCATTTCGCACTACCACCACGTGGGATAATGGTTTAATGGGGCCCTCTACACCGTAGTATCAGCCGAAAGCTCTTCAGATGTCACAGCTCAGAGATGCGGGCTGGTTGGGGTGGGTTGGTTACGTCACTGGTGTATTCAGTGTCGCGCCTGGGCCCCGGCTACCCTCGCAACGTGCAGGAGTGCAAAGGGCGATGGCCCAAGACCCCTTTGTGCTTAGGATTTAGACCGGCGTGTTGACCTCTCTGCTGAGCTCTAGGTCGGGCTGCGATGTGTCGATCAGCCGAGGCCGGGCATTACCCAGCCAGTGTGTCCGGCCGGAGTTAATCGAGCGTGTTGGGTAACAGTAGTGCACCCCTGCAGGGAAGTTATCTATTCGAATAGCCGTGTCCACGGTAACAGGACGCTCGGAGTTGTGCCCGGATCTATGACAACTACAAATTGATGATGATTCATATTAAACTGTTAATAATGCTCTCGGGACCGCTTTGTCGCAGGGAGTCGAGAAAGGATCTCAGGGCATTGCTGTTGTATATCCACATGTATGCTACTATTATCTACTCTCTTCTGATGATGCAAGACTACTTGAAGATGCTAGTCTTCGATAGGCTAGGCCTTTCTCTCTTCTGGCATTTCTGCTATATAGTCCACAGATACAGCCTTTTTCATTTGATACCAATGCATATTTAGCATAGTTCTGATGTCAGTCTTGCGAGTACTTTGGATGAGTACTCACGGTTGCTCTGCTATTCTTTTTCCCCCATACCTATATGATGATACATCAGACGACGGAGCCCAGGAGCCAGACGACACTGCCGAAGCTTACTACCAGGAGGGTCCCGACGGCACTTACTACTGGGTTGATCCAGCCGACCAGGAGTAGTTAGGAGGCCCTAGGCAGGAGGCCTTCGCCTTTTTGATCTGTATCGTTGTTTGTGCTAGCCTTCTTAAGGCAAAACTTGACTAACTATGTCTGTACTCAGATATCATTTGTGTGTATGATTTATGTATTCGGGTCCTCGTGACCCCTGGCGTGTAATATGATGATTTATGCTTATTATTTGAGTTTAGAGTTGTGTTGTGATATCTTCCCGTGAGTCCCTGTGCTTGATCGTGCACGTTTGCGTGTATGATTAGTGCACGATTAAGTCGGGGGCGTCACAAGTTGGTATCAGAGCCGATTGCCTGTAGGAAGCCCCTATCCAACTCCTTGGCCGTAGTTGAGTCTAGTGTTTCCGAAAACTATTTTACTAACATGGCTGTGTGGCTTACGGGCCCACGTCGCCAACTGGGTGGTATTAGGATCTTTTATTTCTCTTCTATACTCTGGGACTCTGAACTCTCTTCCTTTCGGGTTAAATGAATTTTACTAACGCCGACACTAGGATCTCGTAATCTCGTCCACCCGGAGAGCTGGATTATCTGTGCTTGTTCCTTATCATTGATCTGATTAGCCTGATAATCATATTCTCCTTTACTTTGGTTCGCTAAACCTTTCTCTCCAAGTTGTTATACTTCTCATTGTCATTTGACAATCCTAAGTTTCCTCTGTTTCAGATGGATCGCCTGTTTCCACCGTGCCCTGCGACGCAGCTTGTGCTTCGCACTTGGGCTCGTGATGCCCCTGGTTTTCCAGCTGTCCTGATTGCCCTCCTGACCAGACTTGGCTACCGCTGGTACCCCAAGTATATGGTTTACGAGGATTACCGCAAGTTCAACCAGGAGCAGTACCATGCTGATGTTCGTATCTATGATCAGCGAGATGACTCAGACACCGAGTTGCACCTTTTTCACGGTATCGGTGTGACGATTGAGATGGCAGTCCATGATGCTGCCTATTCTGCTGTCGCACGACTCCGTGGAGAGCATAGTAGCTTGGATGCCTCGGAGTTCCGATACATTCCGTATGCGCCTACTGGAGATGCTACTGGATACTACACAGCTATCTGTGCCCCTTACGAGCGTCGTCGATACGACCCGCACGTGTTGATTCAGTGCACTCAGGCTCTGGATCGCACTAACCGGGCTCTTACAGTCGAGCTGTTTGCACTCGAGCACGTCTCTACGATGCTATGACACAGTTGCTACCAGCTGTTCGAGCAGGGATACATCCTGAGTATATCCTTTACCCGCGCAGGACTCAGATGCCGGCAGGTATCGATTGGCCTGCTGTTGGAGGTCACAGGCCTGCGCGTGGACCTCTTCTTTCAGTTCAAGACCGGGTTCTGCATCAGAGTGCACACGGAGAGCAGGACCTTTCTGCTACAGAGATTCATCGTCCGCACTTGCACTTGCTGTAGGAGATATGCCCTAGAGGCAATAATAAATGTTATTGATTATCTCCCTGTTCATAATTATGTTTATGTTCCATGCTATAACTGCAATGATTCTCGAGTCTACAAATAAAACGAGGCTCGGAGGAAGACTCATTTGCACGTGTGGGATAATAAACGGTAAAATGTATTCCTAGTCAAGCCTCTATGACTGGCTCAAGTATTGCATGATGATCCTGTTTTCCTGATCATGGGCATGGCTATGCCGGCAATTTTGAGGGCACAATTGTTGGTAGAACACTTGTGTTGAATCGACCCAATATTGATGTTATGCTATGAGATACATTCGTCATAAGTTAATGGTTAATAACACAGGAAGTTAATGTTTGCATAATTCCTTAGACCATGAGAGTATCGAGTTTCTTCATGCTTGCTTCATGAACTTTGGGGTTTGTTAAACGTCATCCGTAAATGGGTGGCTATTACGGCGGCTTACGGGTTCATGGAAAAGTATGTCAAGTAACTTGATAGCTCAAGATTGGGATTTGCTCCTCCGACGATGGAGAGATATCTCTGGGCCCTCTCGGTGTTAGGGTATCCATCATCATCTGGCCAAACACAGGGTGATTTGATTACAGGGATGCCGGAACACGGGAACGAGAAAAGAGAACAATACCGGCAACGAGGTAACTGGCATAGTGGACAAGGTGTTGATCCACGGGGATGCCAACATGTCTCACCTCAGGTATTTGTAACATATCGCGAAGCAACAGGAATAGCACACGGCAACTGGAGGTTCACTCGAATATTCATTCGTGTGGGTATAGGGGTCAATATGGGTGTCCACGGCTCCGATGTTGATCATTGATCGGAAGGGGTTCCGGGTCATGTCTATGCTTCACCGAACCTATAGGGTCACATGCTTAAGGGTCATCTATCTGCAGAATACTAGACAAGGAGTCCGAGAGAAAGTCAATGGAAAAGTTTCGGAGACAACGGAAAAGTTCCGGAGAGAACACCGGAAAAGTTTCGGTAAAACCGAAAAGTTGTTTCGGATAAAACCATTGATCCAAAAAGGTTTCGGCAAGCACCGGGAAAGTTTTGGAGGTTGCCAGATTGGTCTGGTAATTTCTGGAATTTTTCCGGAGAAAAAACCGAAAAAGGTTTTCGGAGCTGCCGGAATTGTTTACCGGGTAAACGAAGATGGTTTTAAATTAAACCACCATACCGGAAATGTTCCGGAGCGCGTCCAGATAATTTTAGAGGGTGCCGGAAATGTTCTGGGACCTTCTGGAATTTTTCAGAAGAAATAGTTTCGGAAAACATCTTGTCCCAGCGAGAGGGGACAAGATCCCACGGATCGTGGGGGCTGTTTTTGGGGGCGCCCCCTTTAGGGGACAGCCCCCTTGTGGCTGGACAAAGTGTTGGGGGGCCCCCCCATGGTGGGGGGTAGCCCCCACAAATGGTGGAGAGTGTTGGGAGGAAGGTGGGGCCCCATGGGGGAACACCATGGACAAGGGAACATGTTTTCTCCATGTTTGGTGGGAACATGTTTCCTTGTTTGGTGGGTGCTTGTTTTGTGGGCTGAAATTTCAGCCCCCCCCTCACCCCTTCCACCACTATATAAGGAGGTGGAGAGGAGCTCTCCATCCCCACTCCAACTCTCACACACATGGCATGCATGATCTGCCTTTCTTCTCTCCCTCCCACGAAATAGTTTCGTAGAGCCGAAAGGCTGTCTGGGTTCCGGCAGGAACTAGTTCTGGACGGCGAAGCCCTGCCGGATAGATGACACCGTATGTGTGCAACTCTGTAGAGAGATCGTAGTTTCGGTCTTAGTTCGAGAGTGCCTCCCGAAGGGCTGTCCGTGTGACCGTCCGAGTTTTGGAGGTCCTCCCGAAGGGCTGTCCGAGTGACAGTCCGAGTTTCGGAGGTCCTCCCGAAGGGCTGTCCGCAACACCGTCCGGGGGACTGTGCGACCGCCTCCCGGAGGGCTGTCCGCGGGGTAGATGAGGGTATACATCCTCGCGGTTGGGAGGTTGTAAAATCCTAGCTGCGGGGATCTGCACCGCCGTTCGTCATCGACTCTACTTCCGCTGCGCTACGAGTCGGTAACGAAATGATCAAACCTTGTATGCAGTCTCCATAGTGGTCCTAGGCTGGTGCGTAGGTCGGAAAATTTTTGTTTTCTACTGCGTTCCCCTACAGTGGCATCAAGAGCCGTGCTATGCGTAGATGCAGGTTGCGATCTAGAATACATAGAGATGTATGGGTATTGCACAATATAATTAGGTAGTAGATGAGATCTATTGCTGAAAATTATTTGTGCGGGTAGCAGATGAAGTCTGTTACCCGATGTTCTTGTTGCTTCCCTAGAATTTGCATATTTCTGATCTTGATAACAGTATGGTGGAGTTTCAATGTTCTGGCAATCCGCGATCCTGATTGATCAACGAAGTGCTAACAGTTCATTGAATTCCACCGTAGTTAAAAAGAAAGATGAAATTTCGCAGACGAAAGGGCAATGCAGATATGATCTGCACGGGGGTCACGCGTATGACGAAGTTTAGTATGGGGCTCAAGATTTTATTATCTCGTGTTTCATACACCCTGGAATGTTAATCTAGCAACTTGAAGTATCATACTTGATGATGGACGTTGGTAGCTTCAGTTTGTTTCGAAACCTTAGAAGCCACGTAAAACTAATTTCGCATGAACCGATTAGAGGCGTCTAACTTGGTTTTGCAGGATGGTTTGCATGTGCATGTGATGTGGTATAGCAGTGTTCATAATAATTTGATTATGTATGAGATGACTATATGATGTAAATTGATTAACATGACCTGCGTGTCATGATTCGGCATGATGGCTGGAGCCATATGATTGCACTTTAATGACCTGCGTGTCAACCTTATGTAATGCACTTATTTTATTAGCTATAGAGATAGCAATATTATCTGGTGCATCGACAAGGTGGTGGCAATCTTCGCGAAGGTGAACACCGACGCGAATGCCAAAGACGAAGAAATGAAAGACTTCTCCGTCACAAAGGGATATACCATATCTTGCTATTTTGAATTGCCTGAGATGTTTATCCCTTATGATGCACCCTTCTTGATTGCGTAGTAGTCGCTTTTTATTAGGGTGATCTCTCACTGAAATATCAAGTAGTTAGTGTTCTCCCAAGTGTAGCACCGTCACGGCACCTAACTTTTCGAGGCATTGCATGATCTCCATGGGTGCGAACGATTAGGGATGTGTGAGGCGGGTGAGTTGAGACCTCGCAGCGAGATCACTTGGTTGTCTTGACGTTCAGGCATGAAAGTCATGAGCTCAGAACACACGCATCGAAAGATGAACAAGAATCGCATAGAGATGTGATCGGCAAGTTTGCCTACCGATTGAAGTTCACGGCATGGGTGTTCATCTCGAACCGTGACGTTGAATGGATATGCGGGTCTTGAATCACTCACAATCAATTATGAGAGATATTGATTTGAGTGGGAGCGCACTATAGAATTAACTTGTTTAATTCTCAGTGCAATTAATTTTGAACACTGTCTAAGTGTGGTTTGCATAATAGTTGTAGAATAATGGCTCGCGTTTCCACCTTCCCTATTAAAATTGAATAGCTGTTAAATATCTGGTTAAAACTTTACGGTTGGTAACGTAATGTGAGGATTGTCCTCAAGAGTGCCGAGAAGGACTTTGTCCTATCGCATGTTTTCGGTATTCTCCCGCTAAAGCTATGGATCATGTGACTCTCGTCCTTCGATCCAAAAGCTAGAATTCCTTTTCAGTCAAAGTGCAATATGTTTCCTTCCATGATACCCGAACTTCGAAAGTTTGGATAGTTATGTGATATTCATGGAATCTGAAAATCATTTTCAGAGACAGACAAAGGCTAAAAGATATGAGATATCCAAAGCAATGTTTGTTTGCAAACTATTAGTAAAGGAGTTTACTATGCATTAGACTGATAGGAGAGGGATCCAGGAGAACGCCTGTCATATGATGAAAGATGAATAAAACAACAACTTAAAGAGAAAGGAAGTGTCCGAAGGGTGTTAGTGAAACTTTCACGCCTAGGAAGTCCGGGGCTATCGCCACTCTTAAGTTGGGTGCTTCTTCTGAGAGTAGGAGAAATACTGAAAGTGAAACTGTTAGAAGTATAATGGCAAAAGGAAAGAAGACTGGAATATCCAGCTCATGTATTAATGTCATACAGGTTTTTGATGTATAGAAGGCTGGTGAAAGATATAGTTCTTGGGAATTATGGTTAAACATGTTAATCACTAATTCTTGGGTATTGTGAGTTAATCACAAAGATACCCGCTCGATTGCATTCTCTTGCAACTCGATGTAAGAACTACTATGGCCTGAAAGACTAGCCAGGAATGAGGTTAGATACACGCAGGAAACATAGTAAATGTTACTATGCCTTCCATAGGTATATTCCCTATGTATTTACTTTCATAATTCATTTTAGAGTTTCACACTCTAGCCCTTTGCATAAGGTATCTTGCAAGAAGGTTGTTCATAAGAGAACTTTTAATGTTCGGTGTTATGAATAACATAAGGGCCATACTTTCATTATGAATGAGACGTATGTTATGAATATTGATATTAATACATTGCCTCTGTATTTACTTTCATAATTCATTTAGAGTTTTATACACTCTAGCCCTTTGCATAAGGTATTTTGCAAGAAGGTTATTCATAAGAGAACTTTTGATGTTCGGTGTTATGAATAACATGAAGGGCCATGCTTCCATACAGGATGGGATGTATGCTATGAATATTGATGGTAATATGATACATCCATAACACTGACGCTAAATGTCGCAAGACTAAAAGAATACCACACAAGTGTGGCACTGCATTTGGTCACATTGGAGAAACCCGCATGGAAAATTCCATTATGATGGATTTTTGAAGTCATTTGATTTTGAATCATCTGACACTTGCAACTTTCCTCTGAAAAGTGAAGTGACTGAAATACCGTTCACATGCCATAAGGAACGAGCAAAGAACATATTGGTGATCATACATTATGATGTGTGAAAGTCCAACAAATGTTGTTGCAAGTAGTGGATTTATCTATCTTCAGAAATGACTCAAGTAGATATATGGATATTTACTTGTTGAGACGTAAGTCTGGATCTTTTGAATTCATTCATAAGGTTTTCAAAAATGAAGTAGAAGTTGTTGTAACAAGAAAATTATGTTTCTACAATTCGATTGCAGAAAGGAATATTTGAGTTACAAGTTTAGCGAATGTCTGATGAGTTGTGAAAAGAGTTTCATAACTTGCACCTCCCGGAACACCAATGCAAGTGAAAAGTCCGTGAAGATGTAATCAAACCATTTATGACATGGTAAGATCAAAGATGACATAAATAAATTTGCCATTATCCCTTTTTATAGAGTGATGCTTTAGAGACTGCGGCTTTTACACTGAAAAGAGCTTCATCGGGTCTGTTGAAATAACGTCATGGTATGGTACGCCCAACCATGTTATATCTTTTCTTAACATTTGGAATATGGGGCTTGTGTAAAAGGTTACAAACCTATTCCAAATCAGACAAGTGCTACTTTGTTAGGTTATCCCAAGTCATTGGGTATTCCCCCACCACTATACCGAGGCAAAGGATTTTTGCCACAAAACGGTATACTTTTAAAGAGAATAGTTCTTACAAAAGGTGAGTGGGAGGACAGTGCAACTCGACGAGAAAACCAGTATCTTCGTCATCAGGTCAAAGGAAAGGAACCTTGGAAGTGATTCCGGAGTTTCCTACTGCGACTGATACGGAAGTCTCTACAATAAAATGTATGGACTTCGGTCGAACTTGCAGCTGAACCGCGTAGGAAAAACTCGTGCAAACCTCTCAGGTGTGCATACGAGATATTGTTGTTAGACAACAGTATACCTACGATACACAAGGAAGCGTTGATGGGCCCTGACTCCGGAATTGGCTAAATGCCAATACAATCCGAGATAGTTTCCATATAAGTGGTTCGAGATTAAAATCTTGATACACCTTTCGGAAGACTTAGAGTCTAACGAATATTTATGAAACTATAAACTGATGTGGATAAAATATTTTATCCATAAAGCTTGACTTGTTGAAATAACAAGTTCAAGGAGTTGACTACGTTGAGGTTGTTTCACCGTAGCGATGCTTGAAGTCGGTTCGGGTTGAACTAGCAATTAATACATATTTCAATCATGAGATATGAAACATGGATGACAAAAGGATTTCCATCTGATAGAAATAAAACCTAGGACTTGTATGTGATACAGTCCATAGTAATTTGTCGATCCAGAGGATGCTAGTAAGTATGCAAACTTCAGAGTTCCAGCGATGAACAGAAGAGAGCAAAGTGGAGTTGGAATCTTCGTTTTTTGATGGAATGGTCAAAGGGGTTTTGACTTCATCAAATGGGTATCGAAGATGATTGTGATTCAAGAAAGTAAGTGGGAGCATAATAATATTTCTAAAAACCTTGTGTACTTGACACATTGTTAATTGGAAATAAATTTCTTGACACGAATTAGGACTTCATTTAAAATAGTTTTTCGATGAAGTGCTTAGGCTAAAATGGCCTCAATATTAGGCATGATGATCTATGGAGATAGATTTACCTAAATGGGGCTAAGCAATGAATACATATTGACAAGATGCTAAAACTTTTTAGCATTTAAAACGCCAAGGAGTGATTCTTGCCGAAGTCACATGGAAAGAGTTTTTGCAAGACTCAGTGTCCCAAAACACTGATGAGTGAAATACATGATAGAGGTTCCACACACTCTTGTGTTTGGATTAATCATGTATTCCGTGGTATGTAAAAACAACCAGATATGTCCAATACTCCAAAGTTGTTGCGAGTATAGATACCAAAGTGATCAAAGTACTGATCATGGGACAACAGTGAAAGATGTCATTGAGTACTAGAGCAGTACTGATGACATGCTTTCTCGCAAGCAGAGATTATGAAGTGCTCGTTGTAAGTAATTACATCGATACATTCTTCATCAATGCTCCATGCGATTTTCGATTTAAGTTAAGGGTTTTGTGTAATACACAATATGGTGGCACGGTAGTTGGAAATTGTTCCAAACAAGATACTGTGGCGAATTCTATAACAAAGGCTAAGTATGTTGACGCTTGAGAAGCGACAAAGAAGTTGTTGAATCATATAGTTCATTCATGAACTTAGTATGGTTCCAAGAAGGCTTTGGTCTATGGGACACTATAGCAGATAGTTGCTCCATAGCTCAGTCTGAGGAATCAGGTTTCGACCAATGATTCACACATATGCAAAGCCAAGTCCACACAAAATATGAATTTTGTGAAAGCGTGAAAACGCAAGGATATGCAAAGTTACACACGGAGCTGAAGTTGTCAGATCCGTTGGACATCAGGCTATACCACATGCGAAGCATATTTTACACCAGTATGCCATAGGTGTAAAGTGCATTAGCACTGACTAGATTATTGACTCTAGTGCAAGTGGGAGTCTGTAGGAGATATGCCCTAGAGGCAATAATAAATGTTATTGATTATCTCCCTGTTCATAATTATGTTTATGTTCCATGCTATAACTGCAATGATTCTCGAGTCTACAAATAAAACGAGGCTCGGAGGAAGACTCATTTGCACGTGTGGGATAATAAACGGTAAAATGTATTCCTAGTCAAGCCTCTATGACTGGCTCAAGTATTGCATGATGATCCTGTTTTCCTGATCATGGGCATGGCTATGCCGGCAATTTTGAGGGCACAATTGTTGGTAGAACACTTGTGTTGAATCGACCCAATATTGATGTTATGCTATGAGATACATTCGTCATAAGTTAATGGTTAATAACACAGGAAGTTAATGTTTGCATAATTCCTTAGACCATGAGAGTATCGAGTTTCTTCATGCTTGCTTCATGAACTTTGGGGTTTGTTAAACGTCATCCGTAAATGGGTGGCTATTACGGCGGCTTACGGGTTCATGGAAAAGTATGTCAAGTAACTTGATAGCTCAAGATTGGGATTTGCTCCTCCGACGATGGAGAGATATCTCTGGGCCCTCTCGGTGTTACGGTATCCATCATCGTCTGGCCAGACACAGGGTGATTTGATCACAGGGATGCCGGAACACGAGAACGAGAAAAGAGAACAATACCGGCAACGAGGTAACTGGCATAGTGGACAAGGTGTTGATCCACGGGGATGCCAACATGTCTCACCTCGGGTATTTGTAACATATCGCGAAGCAACAGGAATAGCACACGGCAACTGGAGGTTCACTCGAATATTCATTCGTGTGGGTATAGGGGTCAATATGGGTGTCCACGGCTCCGATGTTGATCATTGATCGGAAGGGGTTCCGGGTCATGTCTATGCTTCACCGAACCTATAGGGTCACACGCTTAAGGGTCATCTATCTGCTGAATACTAGACAAGGAGTCCGAGAGAAAGTCACTGGAAAAGTTTCGGAGACAACGGAAAAGTTCCGGAGAGAACACCGGAAAAGTTTCGGTAAAACCGAAAAGTTGTTTCGGATAAAACCATTGATCCAAAAAGGTTTCGGCAAGCACCGGGAAAGTTTTGGAGGTTGCCAGATTGGTCTGGTAATTTCTGGAATTTTTCCGGAGAAAAAACCGAAAAAGGTTTTCGGAGCTGCCGGAATTGTTTACCGGGTAAACGAAGATGGTTTTAAATTAAACCACCATACCGGAAATGTTCCGGAGCGCGTCCAGATAATTTTAGAGGGTGCCGGAAATGTTCTGGGACCTTCCGGAATTTTTCAGAAGAAATAGTTTCGGAAAACATCTTGTCCCAGCGAGAGGGGACAAGATCCCACGGATCGTGGGGGCTGTTTTTGGGCTGTTTTTGGGGGCGCCCCCTTTAGGGGACAGCCCCCTTGTGGCTGGACAAAGTGTTGGGGGGCCCCCCCATTGTGGGGGGCAGCCCCCACAAATGGTGGAGAGTGTTGGGAAGAAGGTGGGGCCCCATGGGGGAACACCATGGACAAGGGAACATGTTTTCTCCATGTTTGGTGGGAACATGTTTCCTTGTTTAGTGGGTGCTTGTTTTGTGGGCTGAAATTTCAGCCCCCCCCCTCACCCCTTCCACCACTATATAAGGAGGTGGAGAGGAGCTCTCCATCCCCACTCCAACTCTCACACACATGGCATGCATGATCTGCCTTTCTTCTCTCCCTCCCACGAAATAGTTTCGTAGAGCCGAAAGGCTGTCTGGGTTCCGGCAGGAACTAGTTCTGGACGGCGAAGCCCTGCCGGATAGATGACACCGTATGTGTGCAACTCTATAGAGAGATCGTAGTTGCGGTCTTAGTTCGAGAGTGCCTCCCGAAGGGCTGTCCGTGTGACCGTCCGAGTTTTGGAGGTCCTCCCGAAGGGCTGTCCGAGTGACAGTCCGAGTTTCGGAGGTCCTCCCGAAGGGCTGTCCGTGACACCGTCCGGGGGACTGTGCGACCGCCTCCCGGAGGGCTGTCCGCGGGGCAGATGAGGGTATACATCCTCGCGGTTGGGAGGTTGTAAAATCCTAGCTGCGGGGATCTGCACCGCCGTTCGTCATCAACTCTACTTCCGCTGCGCTACGAGTCGGTAACGAAATGATCAAACCTTGTATGCAGTCTCCATAGTGGTCCTGGGCTGGTGCGTAGGTCGGAAATTTTTTGTTTTCTATTGCGTTCCCCTACACTTGCAGTTACCCCGTTTCAGTGGTTTTCCCCGACGTTGATGTAGCCTTTGCTATGTCTCGTTGTGTAGTTCCTCACCGCGTGCCTGCGCGCCGCCTAGTATGTCTTTTTCCTTAATTTTACGCCGTTATGATGTCCGCATGTAACCGACTCTGTGTATGGATCTGTATGTCGTAATTGACTATTACTATGTATTGATGCACTACTTATTCATTGTCGTGTTACATCATGTTTGTCGCTAAACACTTACAGTTGTTATTACTAAATTACCCCCTGTTGAAATTTTAGCAGGATGGTTAGACCAGGTGGTCGTGGTCGTGGTCGTGGTCGTGGTCGTGCCCCTGAGCAGCCACCACCGCCCGACTACATGGCCGCAATGATGCAACAATTCGAGCTGAACCATCAGTTTATGACTAATATTATGGCTCAATTTCCGCATCAGAACAATTAGAACCACAACCCAGCTTCAATAACACTGTCAGAGTTTGTGCGTCTCAACCCCACTATTTTCCGCAACTCTGATCAGCCACTGGATGCCGATGACTAGCTCCGCGACATCGCTTTTGAGATGGAGCCTGCCAATGTCGCCCCTGAAAGCCTTGTTGCCTTCGCGGCCTACTTCCTGAAGGGCCCCGCTGCTCAATGGTGGTCCACTCACAAGCGTACACTGCCTGCTGGGACAATCGTTACTTGGGATGAGTTTCAGACTGCCTTCTGTGCTCGCTATATTCCTCAGGGGATCATAGATCGGAAGAAGACCGAGTTCCGCAACCTCGTTCAGGGCAACAAGACCGTCGAAGCCTATTAGCGGGAGTTCCTTAACTTATCCCGCTATGCTGAAGAAGACATTCCAACTGATGCTCGTAGACAGGAGAAGTTCCGTAGTGGACTCCACCCAGACCTCGAGCTTGCACTTGCTGCTCAAGACTTCACCGACTTTGCCACTCTCGTGAACAAGGCTATTCTGGTTGAGACCGCTCAGATCAAGCACAAGGAGTCGCAGAAGCGCTATCGTGACATTGGCTCATCTTCGAGCCCAGCACAGAAGCGTCGTATCTGGATTCCCAATAGTGTGTACCGTCCAGCTGCCCCTGCGCCAAGACCCTCTTATGCTGCACCCCGTCTGCCTCCTCCACCACCGAGGCAACCAAGAGTTCAAGCTGCTCCACCGCGTGTTGCTCCTCTTCGTCCTGAAGATGGTTTATGCTTCAAGTGCCGCAAACCAGGTCACCTTGCTAAGGACTGCCGCCAGAATCAGAATCAGTTGGCATTTCCCCGTAATGGCCGTGGCAATGGTCGTGGCAACAATCAGACCCGCAACTATAATACTGGGTCTGCTGCTTATGGTCGTCGACATGCTTACAATATTGACATTGAAGAAGTTCAGGATCAGCCTGCTACTGTGATGGGTACCCTCCTCGTTAACTCAGTACCTGCTTCTGTTTTATTTGATTCAGGAGCATCACATTCATTCATGTCGGGGAAATTTGCATTTAAGCATAGCATACAATATGAGGAGATGCATACCCCACTGGTCGTTAAAACCCCCAGTGGCCGTTGTCAAACCTCTATGACAGCACGCAATATCCCTGTTGAAATCAAATGATTGGAATTTCTTGTTTCACCCATTGTATTGAACTCTTCCACCATAGACCTCATTCTGGGAATGGATTGGTTGAAAGCTCACACTGCTTCGATCAATTGTGCCACCAAAATCATCCAACTCCTACATCCCTCAGATGAGATAGTGAACTACACCGCCCGCATTACTCAGAATGCCGAAGCTCAGATATATGCTCTGAATGCTTTGAACGCCTCACCTCTTGAGGAAATTGAGAACGTTCCGGTCGTCCGTGACTTTCCGGACGTCTTTCCGGAAGAACTTCCAGGAATACCCCCGGTTAGAGCTGTCGAGTTCGTCATCGACTTGAAGCCTGGCACTACCCCTATTGCGAAGCGTCCTTATAAGACGCCTCCACATGAACTTCTCGAGCTTAAGGAAGAAATCGACAATTCACTGAAAAAGGGTTTCATCCACCCCAGTTCCTCTGCTTGGGGAGCACCTTCTCTCTTTGTTAAGAAGAAGGATGGAACTAACCGACTGGTTCAGGACTATCGGCCCATTAACCAAGCAACAATCCAGGACAAATATCCACTGCCCCGGATCAACGATATTTATGATCAGCTTGCTGGATCCTCTGTGTTCTCGAAACTCGACTTGAGGTTGGGTTATCATCAGATCCGAGTTCGAAAGGAGGATATTCCAAAGACGGCTTTCGTTACTCGCTATGGATCATACGAGTACACTATTATGTCCTTCGGATTAACTAATGCTCCAGCAACCTTCTCCCGATTGATGAACTATATCTTCATGGACTACCTCGACAAGTTCGTCGTGGTCTACTTGGATGATATCCTTATATTTTCCAAGAATGAAGAAGAACACGCCGAACATCTTCGGCTTGTATTGGAGAAGCTGCGAGAACACCAGTTATATGCTAAGTACTCTAAGTGTGAATTTTGGTTATCCGAGGTGACTTATCTTGGTCACGTGATTTCCAAAGATGGCATTGCCGTTAACCCCGAGCGAGTTTAGGCTATTCTTGACTGGACTCCCCCGAAGAACGTCAAGCAAGTCAGGAGTTTTCTCAGACTCGCTAGTTATTGCCGCCGATTCGTCGAGAACTTCTCGAAGATTGCCAAGCCATTGACTGACCTGCTCCACAAGGGTGTTAAATTTGAATGGACAGAAAAATGTCAAGAAAGCTTTCAGACACTTAAAGATAAGTTGACATCTGCCCCAGTGTTAGCACCCCCGGATTCTCAAAAGGACTTCGTGATTTATTGCGATGCATCTCGTCAAGGATTAGGCTGTGTCCTAATGCAAGAGCGCAAAGTAAATGCTTATGGCTCTCGTCAATTACGTCCTCACGAGGAGAATTATCCGGTACATGATCTCGAGCTTGCTGCAGTTATTTATGCTCTGAAGCTATGGCGACATTACCTCCTTGGTAATCGTTGCAAGATATACACAGATCATAAGAGTTTGAAGTATCTATATACTCAGCCAGACCTGAACCTTCGTCAACAAAGATGGCTCGAGATAGTAGCCGATTATGATATGAATATCTCCTACACCCCTGGCAAGGCTAATGTAATGGCCGATGCTTTGAGCCGCAAGGCTTATTGCAACAACCTCATGGTTCAGGAAGCGCAACCTATGCTATATGAAGAGCTTCGCAAATTGAACCTTCACATTGTTCCTCAGGGTTATCTCAATACCCTAGAGGTTGAGCCAGACCTCGAGCGCAACATCAAGACCAGACAGAATTATGACTCTGAAGTCGAGAAGATTAAGAAATACCTCTCCAAGGGTAATCCCTCATTCTACCATGTTGGTGAGGATGGTGCCTTGTTCTTCAAAGGCCGCCTAGTGGTCCCCAGAAGGCATAATCTGGACTCTCGTTTGGATGTTATGAAAGAAGCACATGACACGCCTTTGACTATTCACCCTGGTAGTACCAAAATGTACCAAGACATTCGTCAGCGGTACTGGTGGCCCGATATGAAACATGATATTGCTAAATATGTTGCTGAGTGTGACGTTTGCCGTCGCATCAAAGCAGAATATCAAAGGCCTGCTGGAACTCTGCAACCCCTTGAAATTCCGGAATGGAAATGGGACAAAGTCCAAATGGACTTCATTACTGGTTTTCCCAGATCGTAGAAGGGTCATGATGCTATCTTTGTCGTCATCGACCGATTCTCAAAGGTTGCTCACCTTCTGCCTGTCAAGGAGACAATCACTGCTAGTCAGTTAGCAGACTTGTATGTTTCCAGAATTGTGTCACTCCACGGTGTTCCGTTGGAGATCAGTTCAGATCGTGGCAGCCTCTTTACTTCCAGGTTTTGGAGTAGTTTCCAAGAAGCCATGGGAACTCATCTGTCTTTTAGCACTGCTTATCACCCTCAGTCTCAGGGTCAAGTCGAAAGAGTTAACCAAGTGCTTGAAGATATCCTTCGAGCTTGCGTCATCTCATTCGGTAAGAAATGGGAAGAATCTCTCCCATATGCCGAATTCTCTTACAAAAATGGCTATCAAGCTAGTCTGAAGATGGCACCGTTTGAAGTTCTCTATGGATGTAAGTGTCGAACCCCTCTGAATTGGTCAGAAACTGGGGAACGTTCACTCGTTGGACCGGACATTATTCAACAAGCTGAAGAACAAGTCCGCATTGTCCGTGAACATCTGAAAACTGCTCAGTCTCGTCAGAAGAGCAACTATGACCGAAAGCACAAGGTAATGGTCTATCAGCCTGGTGAGCAAGCTTACCTTCGTGTCACTCCGATGAAGGGCACTCATCGGTTCGGAATCAAGGGCAAGTTAGCTCCTCGCTATATTGGCCCGTTCCGCATTCTCGCTCGTCGAGGAGAAGTGGCATATCAATTGGAATTGCCGCCAAACCTTTCTCAAGTGCATGATGTCTTTCATGTGTCGCAACTTCGTCGCTATTTTAAGGATCCTATCCGAGCTGTGGATCATGAGGTACTTGAATTTCGAGAAGATCTGTCTTATCCAGAATATCCGATCCGCTTTCTTGATCAAACTGAACGTCGGACTCGTCAAAAGTCGATCAAGTTCCTCAAGGTTCAGTGGTCAAATCATTCTAAGGATGAAGCCACTTGGGAACGCAAGGACCGTCTTCGTGAAGAATACCCTGCTTTCTTTCAGTCTTCCTCTTAATTCTCGGGACCAGAATTCTTGTTAGAGGAGGAGAATTGTAACGCCCCCATGTAATAGCTACAGTAATCACCCCTTTGATAATGCCATGTCATTATGATTAACCATGCTTGAGCATCATTGCATCATATCTCATTTCAAATTCCAATTTAAACTTGCAATTCAAATCTAAAGTGAAAATAAAAGTTGTTCTAAACCAGAAACTAAAATGTTCATTAAATAGGAAATAATTCATAACTAATCATGATCAGTAAAACAACATTACTAAAAATGCCTAATTGACTCCATCAACCTCAAACAGTAGCTAGCAGCAACATTTAATATCATTTTATTTAATAAGAATTACAAATGAAATCATGTTTTACCCAAACCAATTTTGGTGGTTGAGAATAATGCACTGTAATGTTTGAGCCAAGTCACACATTTATTAAAATTCATTTAGTGCTAAAACAATTTGCAGAACAGTAGAAATAAGAGAAAAGAGAAAAGAAAAAGAAAAGGGGCAGTGGCTTACTGTGCACTTGGGCCGCAAGTGCACAGTAGCCAGACCAGCCCGTCACCGCGGTCGTCCCCCTCCTCCCGCACGCGTCAGCGCGCGCGCGCGTCCGGCCGGCGATGGCCAGCTGTCGGCCATCCCCCGGCGCAGCTGCCGCTACGGGGAGGTTAAGAGCATCACCACGGACCCCCTGGGCGAAACCCTAGCGCCCATTTCCACCTCTCCCCTCTCGCACGCGCTCGATCTCTCCCCACCCGAAAGCTTCATCGCCGCCGTCGCTCGATCCCGCGGCCACCGTGCCCCGATTGCCGTTCTGACTAGCCCATCGTCGCTGCCGTCCTCGACTACCCCCTCTGCACCGCCCACTTGGAGCTCGGCGCCTTCGCAGCGACCTCCCCGAGCTCTTCATCGCCGCACGGCCGCCGTCGAACTCCGCCGTCTCCGACCGCCTCTGCTGCTCTTAAACTATCGCCGGGCCTCCTTGAGCCTCCCCGGTGAGCTCCACGTCTCCCCCTCTCTTCCTCTGAGCTTGCCTGCACCGCTAGCCGCCGATTCGCCTGTGCCCGAAGCCGCCGCCGTGTAGCACGTCGCCGGCGAGCCCCCGGTGACCAAATGGTCACGGTCATGTGTCCGTTGTGCTCACCGCGTCGAGTAGAGCCCGCCTAGCCCCTCCTCTTGCTCGATTGCACGCCGCAGCCGCGTTCCCGTCGTTCGCCCGAAGTGCCTCGCCGCCGGCGACCTCCTAGCGTTCAACTCCGGCCGTTTCAGCCCGTGAGACCGCCACCATTCGACGCGTCGTCGTCGTGCCGTTCGAACGCGACCAGCCGCGACCAAAATGGTGCCCCCTACGCGTTTTCCGGCCACCTCCCGTGGCCGCGCCGCCGCGAACGCGCTCGCCGGCGTGATTCCGGCGAGTCGCCGGCCGCCGGCTGACGAGGCATTGGGGCCTGACTGGGAGGCCCTGAACCTCGCGGAGTTCCTCCAGTACAGGGCTACGCACCATACGCAACATCACCGCTTATTCTGGCTTATCTTTGCGGCGATGTCATGGACACTTTGGACGACTCGCAATAAAATGGTGATTGAGAAGATCTTTCTGAGGCAGGTGTCTGACTCATTCAAATTCCTTGCTTTTTTGCAGCACTGGCACCCGCTCTCGAGGCAGCGTGACCGCGATCGTCTCGGCCTCATGATAGATGCGCTTCTGGCTACAGCGCGTCGTCTGTCATCCTCGTAGCGCCGCTTGGCGGCTGCCACTAGGTGCCTTTTTTTCTATTTCTTTTATGTTTTCTTGGGCATGATTGTGCTGTTGCCCCAACCGTCGTTTTTGATAAGATGTTTGAATGCTGGTTGTATGAACCGTTGCTTTAGCTATAAAGCGGGGCGAAAGCCTGTTTCGAGAAGGATTTCTAGTCACCCGTCGCCCGTCCGCCATCACTATCTGTCACGAACCAAATTGTTTGGATTCTCATCATGACATCTCTGTGGCTCTATGCTTGCTCTCTGGACTCGGGTCTCCGGGGTTCACCAAAACACTCGTGGCTCAACTATAAGCCTACCATACCATCACTTAGCAAAATTAGTATTACTATTCTCACAAAGTTATCTGCTTTTTGTTTCTCGCAAGTCGCAGCATTTTGCTCATGTGTTTTCTGTCCTAATAAAGTCCGAGAAAACTTCCAAAATAAACCGGGAAACTAAACTTCTGTTGTGAAGTCCTTGAACCTTTCTTAACTTAACTTGGCATTCCTTGGCACGAGGACATTTTCTTTTTCCTCACTTGCTGGGCAGTCACATTTCTTTCTCAGGTTCAAATTTTGTTGCAACTTTCAGCGTGAAGTCGAGACATCGGAGGGGCGTGCCACCAATAGCAGTTCAACCGAACCGATCACCTTCTTCATGCACGAGCCAGCTCCATTCAGTGACTGTCGTACTACCCATGAAAGGGATCTCGCGAGCTCCTGGTGTTGACACTGACAGAAGAACTAAGAATTCGCAAGGAAGTAGTTGTGTTGTTCAAACTTGTCAGAGTAGCACTGCCAGTTAAACAAAGATTTTTACACACCTTGGACAGCAGCAAACAAGGTTGGTTACGGTTAACTCTCAACTGAAGCCTGCCTCCACATGTTCAGGGGGCTACCTTCAACCTTTAGTAGCATTCTATAATCTGTACATGCGACTCGGAACCTTCATCATCCAAATCCACTAATCATCAATGGAGGTGTGCCCCGTTCCCATTGTTGTTGTTCCTGACCATCCTTTTCACCATCTCGTATGAGTCAAAGCAATGATTCATAGGTCGTGCTGAAGGCTTGAGGAGCTGTGCTTCACTTCACACACAGTAACTGCACCGTATTACCTACGCTCTGAATAGATGGACTCTCTCTCTCTCTCTCTCATTCTTTGTTGCTCTTGTCCTTTTTTTTTGGCTTCAGTTCAGTTCGCAGAGCAACAGAACAGACAGCATCCCTTTCCAGCATCAATGTGTATGTATCACATTCGGTAGTAAAAAAAACGAATAATACTAACGAAACTTAAGAACTGCAATTCAGATTCGATGGCGTGCCAACTTCAGTGATGAAAACAAAATAAATGCAAAGTCACAGATTCGTAAACCAGCTAGGAATTATCAGCAGAGAAAGATCCAGTTGTGAAATGAGACTAGTTGCTGATGAAGTGTCAAACCTTACCCTTTTTCTGAGGGCTCTGCTACTGATAGTGCTTTGCCTGCTATTCATGCATGCTCGAACCCCTACCTCCTTGACAGACAGTTGCGAATGGGAGTAAGAGGAGAGGATGTACTACAATTCAGTCATAAGCTCCTTCGGATAATGACTTGACTTTTCAGAGATTCGGTCATAAGCTCCGGATTTTTCTGTAACTCGGAGTAGTATCCCTGGCCTTAAATTTTCTTAAATTTTGTCTGATTGTCACAATGATGCTTTTCTTATTATGAATAAAAGGAACAAGGTACCGGAGATGATTATCTCTGCTGCTTGCTTTACTTGAATGTTGTTTTAGACTTTTGTTGGCTAACAGCTTGTTCAAACTGAATCTCCTAGTTACTCTGTTTGACCATAATCTGGAATCTGGTGATTTACGCAACAGTCAGACGTGTACTAGAGGCACAATCCCCACTATATAGGTGAATACAGTAACAAATCACAAAAAATTCAAAAAATTCCAAAAAAAATTGCATGGTAGAAAATTTGATGCGTGAGGTCCGCTCCAATTTTCAAATCATTTGGACATATGAGCAGCTCTCGGCAAAAAAGACAAATCAGGTCAGAACAGTGCATGAACAGTAAACTTTTTTACAGACCCCGAATTTGTCTTTTTTGCCGAGAGCTGCTCACATGTCCAAATGATTTGATAATTGGAGCGGACCTCACGCATCAAATTATCTACCATGCAAAAAAAATGGAATTTTTTGAATTTTTCTAGTATTTGTTTTGATTTTTTTCGTCAGCACGGGTGCAGATGAGCATGGGCTCAGAAGATGATTATCGCTATATATACTCTCTTTTAGCTTTCCCAGTTTTTCTCCCTTCTTAGCTTTCATATGTGTTTTCATCCTGTCTAGTTAGGGCATCTCCAACGGCAACCTGCAAATTTTCTCCCGCATCCGTCCGCGGACAGGCGGGGACCAGTCCGCGGGCACGGATGCGGGAGGACGCCATCCAACGCTAGCCGCATACATTTCAAGTTCTTTTTCAACAAACCGGATAAAATACATACAAATCCGGCCCGATTTCATATAAACATGACGGATTTCATACAAACCGGACGAAATCGTTTACATTTTCGACATATTTTAACTAAAAAGGTAAAACTATGTGCACGTACGGTCGCGCGGAGCTCCACTCCCATGACACGAATACACTACACTAGTCTACGGTCGGCCGCGGCGGATCCCTTTGTGTTCCCCATGTCCGGGAACCCGCTCACCGAACTGCCGGGAGCCCCGGAGGTATATGCTTCCGCGCAAAGGGCGGCTCGCTTCCCCACTGCTCATCGGAGTGGAACTGCCGGCTGATGTTTCAGCCGGAGGGGAAGGAGGCGCGCCTCCGCTTCCGCGAAGCCCAGGTGGGGGGCGACGATGGTCTGCGCTGAAGAACCGGGCAAGTCACCGGCTGTGCAAGCCGGCGACATGCCGGCGGTGGCCTTCATGGGACCCAAGCGGCGGCGGCCTCCCGTGTTCTACTTCTCCTCGATAATGGCGGCCGGCGCGGACGTGCTGGCACCGACTCGTCGGTGCCCGCGTAGACGACTTCTTTCTCTGCCGCCAGGACGCGGCTATGAGCGCGTCGACGGCGGATGGCGCGGTCGCAGGCACGGGAGGCGCAGTACGGCTTCGTCCACGGTAGCGACGATGACAGTGCTGCCGTGCTTCCCCCCCGCCCCACCCCCCCCCCCCCCCCCCCCCGGTGCCGACCTAGAGCAACTCGCCACTCCTCCGCGAGCTGGCTTGGAGCGGCGACTTACAGAACCGCGCACCGGCTTGGAGCAGCAACTTGTTTCATCGGGCTAGGCGAGGGAGGTGGAGCAGGGGCCTGCCTCGCTCATATCCGGCGGGCTCGGCGGGCCACCCAGCCAACTTTTATGCCGGAGAACTGCTCTTCCAGCTCGTCGGATGGCATCGAAAAGGTGGAGAAAATGGAGGAAGGATGAGAATGGGAAGCGGTGGAGTGGTGTTATTCTTGCCCGGCATCTGGCTTCCTTTAAATAGCGGGCGGACGGGAGGAGCTTACCAGGCGTTGTGTTAAATTTCGGCCCGCTCGTGAACGGACGTGTGGCCAGAGTAGGTTTCTCGGCTTCCACGTGGGTATAATGGAGGCGTCTGAAACACGTCGAGGAGGCGTGTTCAGCCGGGCGTGCAGCGGGCGGCGCCCTTGGCCGGCGCGCCGCTTCAATGGCGGAAGCAGTGAGAGGTCGCGTCTGCCCTGAGCCGTCTTCAATGTGCAACGGTGCAACGGCGTGCTCTACAGTGGCATGATTGCGGCCAGCTGGCATCAGGGGGGAACGCGCGCGGGATGGGTGGTCGGTTTTGGGTGGGCCAGGGCTGTCAGAAGCGGGCGTGGCTGCGGGACCGCTCCGCAGACCGATACAGTACCGTGTTGGATGGCTTCCGCGGTCCGGACAGCACGGTCCAAACGGTTGCGGGTCGGCGTTGGAGATGCCCTTATAACTTTGAGACATGCCTGGCATGATTGTATCAGCTCTCTGGTTTCACTACTGCCCGTGGCACGCCCATCGTTGTTTAGTTTGTAAATTTCATTGTTATTTCTTGTGTTTATGGCGGTATTATGTTTTGGTAAGTTAATTTTTTGTATATATTTCCAGTAGGCTGATTTTTTTTTTTGTAGTCACCAGTAGGCTGATATATTATGGGAGAGACGGTGTGTAGGTGAGAACAATAAAGTAACAAACTGAGTTATTGAGTCGATCACATGTCCAGGTAGCATCAGCACCGAGCAACTCTGCACCGTCCAGGGGCATCACTCCGGGAACAGCCAGCGACCTGAGACTCTAGTCGAGGAAAGTAGTGACAGCAAGTAACTCAGACTATCAAGAATTTAATTAATCCTTCTGAAGTTTGTTGTTAAGTAAGAAGAAATGACAGGTCCTGGAATGTATTAATATTGCTTGTTGTGTCAAAAGTCTTGTACACGTAACTTCAAAAGGAACAATTAATATATGACTGTAGGAGAACACTTTCCCATATCTGAACTGCAACATCACACATAAAAACCTCGTAGGAAAATGATCGTACGGAAGTACTTCAATCAGCTAATTCTAGTAAACCCGGCACTAATGTCCCTAGGCAAAAGGGTAGCACAAAGCAGTGGAAGTTGTTAGAAGGAATAGAGGGGGAATTGGTGAAATCGATTATGAATGTTGTATTGAGCCTCAAAGGCGAGTATATATTGAGTACAAGACTTGGAGGGCAAGACACCTCCTAGAGATAAGATGGAAACAATTCCTATCTAATCCCGGACAATCTCTACATACCAAATATATCTCTAACATCCCTCGCAGTCGTAGTGGTAGCGTTGCGAACAACAGGAGCATCGCGGACGGTCAGACTGGAGAGAATAGCAGCCGACGGGCTGACATCCCCCCGCAGTCGCAGCGGGAGCGTCGTGGACGGTGTCGCGTCGCGGACGCGTGGACTGTAGAGGAAGCCGTCCAGTTGCTCAAGCGAGGTGATAGCCCTTTGTGCCAATGTCGATGTAGCCGAGAGCGTAGGGTGGTGTAGCCGTGGTCGAGGTAGCCGTGCGAGGGACGCCGTGGTTGATGTCGAGTCGGGGTGGCCGGTGTCGAGGTAGTCGCCGTGGACCGGGAAGATGAGCGGCGGCGGCGGCCTGAGGAGGCGGAGGCGGCGGCGGTGGCTAGGTCAGAAGCGTGGCGACGGTGCTCGAAGTAGGCGAGGAAGAACCCGACAGCGTGACGAAGACCGGCGCGGACGGTGGCGTTCCCGCGCCTAGGGAGACGGCGTGACGCATACCACGTAGAAGTCGACGCGCGGGGACGGCGGAGTGGACCGTGCGCCGCGACGCTACGGCCCGAAGGGGCGATGCAGCGGCAGCGCGCGGGTCGGGGCGGCGGCGGAGAAGACCTCAGGGCAGTTGCAGGGACCGCGTGCCACGCTCACTACGGCCCGACGGGGCGACGCAGCGGCAGCGCGAGGGTCGGTGCAGCCTCGGGGACGGCCTGGAGCGGACGGCCTAGGGGCGGCGGTTGACCGCGGGCCGCGGCACTACGGCCCGAAGGGGCGACGCAGCGGTAGCGCGCGGGTTGGTGCAACCACGGGAACGGCCTCAGGGCGGCGGGGACCACGTGCCGCGGCGCTACGGCCCGAAGGGGCGATGCAGCGGCGGCGCGGATCGGTGCAGCCACAGGGAGAACCACGGGGCGGCGGCGCTGCGGCCCGACGGGGCGACGGCGCTGCGGCCCGACGGGGCGACGCAGCGGCAGCCCGTTGCTCGATCGGTGGAGGGGCGTGCTGAACTCGGGGACAGGGCAGTGACGCCCGGCGCAGAGCGACGGGCGGGCAGATGCGCGGATGGTGGCCGTGACAGGCCGCCGCGTCGCGCGAGGCCGCCCAGTCGGACAAGAGGCCAGGTGATCGCGCCTGTGTCGGAGTAGAGGCGCGGGTCGACGGTGGCGGCGGAGGACACAAACCGATCTTAGATCGGAAAACCAAAAAGAAAACGCCGATCAAGACGAACGGCGAGAGAGAAAAACCCGGAGCAAGAGTTCGGGAAAAGACTCTCTAGGGCAGCCGGTCAACACGACCGGCGGACGAACCCTAGGTACGGGCGGCGCGGCCCCCGGCGGCGGTCATGGAGATCGACCTCCCCGGGGGCGGCGCGGTGCGGAAGCGACGGGCGGCGGCTAGGGTTTGGATCGGTTAGGCTGATACCATGTTAGAAGGAATAGAGGGAGAATTGGTGAAATCGATTATGAATGTTGTATTGAGCCTCGAAGGCGAGTATATATTAAGTACAAGACTTGAAGGGCAAGACACCTCCTGGAGATAAGATGGAAACAATTCCTATCTAATCCCGGACAATCTCTACATATCAAATATATCTCTATCAGAAGTAACATTGTTACTTGTACTGCTGCAGGGTAGAGATTACAAACACAAACTACAATGACGGTTTGTTAGCTTTGCATGTTCCAACATGTCTGCAGATTAAAGTAGCAATATTTTACAATCCCATATATTTTTAGCTTTGAGGGGCTAGCTGAGGGAACTAACTGAGTGTTAGTTAGATTACCTTGCAGTAGCTCCTGGGAGTGTCTTGTGCTACACGGCCAGAAGGTAGCCTCAACGGCTTCATGGATATGGAACTCAGTGCAAAATTGCACAGTTTTAGCAGTGTTAGACAAATAGTACTGTCCTAATCCTGGTAGGCCAAACTTTTTTTTTTTGAACCCTGCAGGCTAAACTATCATAAGTGAATGTGAAGCAGAAGTTCTAAAACCCTAAAGGTTATTTAGTCTATAAATCAGTACTCCTTTGTCTAATAAACTCTGTAAATCTTCAAAATAGTCACTCCTAGGTAGTACGCTGATCATGGAAAAGCTACTACCACCCTTTTAAGTGTTGGAGCTGCACTATGCAATTATCTGAAAACTCAACTTCAGGCTCCCCATCTCTGTGCCATTTCTTTGTGCTCTAATCAGTAGACATGATTTCTCTCAGGGAATGACTTCATAATCAGTGGACGTAGAGCCTACAACACCATTCTTATATGTTCAAATACATGTGTGGTACTAAATGTGTGAGCAAAAAGTTCTGAAGTCACGGTTTGAGTTTTGATTTGTTAGACCAGAACATTAAATAAATCTTAACTAAAGGTTCGAAATAAATTGTGTACTATACATAGTTATAGTCAGCTAAGGTCCAATTAGAGTGCCGTAAAACTCTTTTATATGTCCCTTGCTGAGATCATCAACATGGTCGATGATAAAACAGAGCCTAGAGATACGAAGGGAAGTGGAAGCGATATACCTGAATAATTAGCAGTTCGCTGGGAAGCGAATGAACTATGTTCAACAGGAAGCAACACCAGCGGCTCACAATCTAAATAAAAAAGGGTCATCAGTAAAGTAGCTGGCAATATACTATAAGCTCTAATCCTTGAACTATTGTTGTTGGCCAATACAACTAAAATAATGATCTGCCAATCTATAAACATGAGCACATAATTTAAAAATTGATGTGTGCCTTTATATATAATAAACAGACACGCATAATTAAGACTGCTAATAAAAAATATCTTTCAGAAATACAATGAACAATGGACATATACTGAAATGGCTAATGTTGAGATGAAGAAAGAAGCATAAGCTTTTCTGCGAGGTAAGTGGTACATCAGTAGAAATAATTCATCAACCAAACTATATTTTAGAAATAAGCACATCAGTAGAAATACTTGAAAATAAACTATAAGCAATAACCCTATACAACTAAAAAGTCAGTAGGCATAAATTTTCAGTCCACAAACAGGAATATAAAAAATATTGTTTGATGCATGTGCGTACTATATATATCATAATCACCGGGTAATAGCGATAGTTCCTTCCAAAGGAGAACTGGTACAAACCGAATGAATGGCTCTGCATGCATAAATTAATTGAAGTGATGGTACATCAGCATATATAAGCAAACGACAATGGCAATGGCATAAGAAAACCATAATAATTGTGTTGCAGTCAAAGGAAGAAGAGTGCAATAGCAAGACCTTCCCTTGCTTCTCCCTACTTGCTAGCAGATCAACACAACCCAACTTTGGATATAGTAATAACTTGTAATTTTGCTCATGACTTCCATTACCGGAGTATAGCCGTTTCAACAGGTCACAAGCTAGTTAATCACGGCTGTACAACAAAGGATGCACCATCACACACCAGTGTAAAACTTTGAAATCTGTACACCTAAGCTCAGCTTGAAAAAAGATCCCTTTCAAATGTCATTGCAAATCCTAACTTACAGCTTTGAGATAGCACTTTGACAATGTCTCTTTTTAATCATTGTGACAGCATATGCAGAATTGCATATTAGGAGCATTTAAGTGTAGCTGCATATTTTATAGTGTATTTAGCTGTACCCTGCAGCCATATGCCCCATATCCTCTTATCATAGCAACCATGAGGGATATGACCGTTAACTGGTAGAATGCTTATTGTAGATCATTTTGCAGAACTAAATAAATCAAAGAACCAGCAGGAAAGAATGAAGGGCACATTTTCACATAGACAAAAAGAAAACTCCAAATTTGTTCTGCTAGCACAAATCCATGGTAATGGTAATGGATAATCCATGGAAGGGAGTGCTTTAAACACAAATCTTTGCCAGATTGTCCGAACCATCATAAGAAAATCAGTTGGAACTCCCAAAATTTGTTATGGAAGGAACCATCCGCTGGCCCCTTAAATTTTGCTATTCATTTTTAGAAGAGAAGAGCAGCATTTCAAAAAAAAAATTACTATTGAGTGATAATCGGTTTCTGAAGCATCAATAAAAGCAAAACTTCCTGTAGACACTCTCTTAATGTAAGAGCAGAACAAACTTTCACAACTTAAAATAAAGTCTACTAAGTCATACACATAGCAGATATTTCACACTTAAAAGGATGAAATTAGTTTTCCTCCAAATCCAGTAGCGAACAGTGAAAATATACATGGAAAATGGCATTTAGTCGTACATTATAAACAGAAAATGGTGAAAGGATCATGAGACTGAAACCTGTTTACAAAAGTTAATAGAGTCATACAAAGGATGAACTCACCGGTTTTGGTGAAGTCGCCAATCTCGTGACATCGGTTTTCTGCTAATGCAACACATTTTCTCTTTTTTGACAGTTGAACCTCTAAACTATCCACCTACCGAAAGTATGAAATTATTAAAGCGTGCACAAACAAATGATCATGTAAGCATATATATGTAGCTGGAGACTTCTTTGAAGAAAAACAGATCGCAAGTTTAGAACAGCTGCAACTTCATTAAAGATACTCTAAAGACACATGGAGGAACAATAATACTTCGTGAAGCTCTAAATATGGTTCAGAAGAAGAAACCAACCATATATGATGATTCCTCAATTTTATCCTTGTATTTGATAGGTACTTGGCACATCAGCAACTCGAAGACATTCTTTAGATTGCTATAAGAAGAATGTCTCTCCCTAATAAAGCCACTTGTCTCCATTTATCCAGGGAACTAAAGCCAAAGATAGATAAATATCTTACTGTGTAAATAACTATGCTAACTGATGTCTCACTCTAATAAAGCCACTTATCTCCATTTAACATGAGTGTTAAAGCCAAAGCTAGATAAATATCTTAAGGTGTAAATAACTCTGCTAACTGAACAAGTTGCTAGATGAGTGTTCAGAGATCAGGAACATCCATACCTTGATAGATAACAATGCGGAGACCCTTCTCAGATTGCATTGCGAGCTCGTAAACTGAAAGGCGACGTGATCAAGAAGATATTTTCTGGCTCACCTGAAAATTTGATGTGCATTCCATTCAAACCATTCTTGTACGTGGGGAATTTATTTCTGATGACGTTTACTGGCTGCAAAGGCCCTAGCCAGTTGTTGTGTCTCTGCATCATTAATAGAAATCAACAGTTGATGCCCGAGTCATGGATAAGTAACTCTGATCACTAATTTCAAACGGAGAGAAAAATAAGGGGAGGAAAAACCTCACCTGGTCATCAAAAGAGGCTCAGCATAATTGAGATGCACACAGCCAAAAGAAGTCCACTCACAGAACAAAAAAACAAAAAGAGGCGAAATACAAAGAAACATCTAGAGTCTGTATGCGCCTAAGCCGTAGGGGGGCAATCCTAAGATCATGCTGCCACCCATGTTGGGTAAAAGTATCCCTCGCCATAGCCTCCAATCATGTACACACCTCCGTAAACAGGTCGTGATTCTCCACACGTTGTAGAGACGACCATAAACGAAGCGTCCTGATACATCTGTAGATAACCTGCATAAGAGATGTACTTTTCCCGTTAAAAACCTTATCATTTCTACATAGCTAAAGCGACCAAATAACGGCGAGTGCTCCCACCCTGAGAAGAGTTCTAAACTTTTGTTCAATCCCATGTAACCAGTTGCCAAATATATTAGCAACACTACAAGGAGGATACAGGCCAGAAGCTATCTGGATGACTGAACATATAGAACGAGCTAATTTACATTGGAAGAACAAATGTTTTATTGTCTCATCGTGCTGACAAAAGACACATTGCGTACTTCCAAGCCAATTCCTCTTAATAAGGTTACCTTTAGTAAGAATGACTCCGCGACGAAGATACCATGCGAAGATTTTATTCTTAAGAGGTATCTTCATCTTCCTGATCTTCTTGTTATTATCAACTGGCACATCGGATTGGAGTAAAGCTCTGTACATGGACTCCACTGAGAATTGTCTATTCCCATGTAGGTTCCAACGAAATACATCGGACCCTTGTGACAATTGCACCGTGGACACCCGCTGGAGCAGGGTGTTCCACGATTGTAGTCTGGGTCCAATTAAATCTCTTCTGAACGTCACGTTTGGCGGAAATGATCCCAAAACCGTGGTGATAGTATCACCCTTGTGACGCACAATATTGTATAGAGCTGGATATTGTTCCCGGAGTGAGGCATTACCTAGCCACTTATCCTCCCAAAATCTAATTTCCGAGTCGTCCTTAATCGAGAAGGAGCCATAGCGGAAGAAATACTTCTTCGTAGCCATTAAGCCCGCCCAAAAGTGAGAGTCCCCAGACTTCCAGTATACCAGAGATATCGCCTTTGAACCCACATATTTTCTCTTTAGAAGGGTTTGCCATACACCATCTTCCGTCAATAACTTAGACAACCATTTGCCGAGGAGGGCCCTATTTTTAACCTCAAGGTCATGAATGTCCAACCCGCCTTGGTCTTTAGGGTGGCAAACCACACTCCATTTAGCCAGTCTGTATTTCTTTCTCTCGCTATCTCCTTGCCAAAAGAATCTTGATCGAAAATAATCCAATGTATGTAAAACTCCTTTCGGTAGCTGGAAGAAGGAAATCATATATAGTACCATATTGCTTAGTACTGAATTTATGAGTACCAATCTTCTGCCCAGAGATAACAGTTTGCCTTTCCAACTGCTTAGTCGTTCTTGTAGTCTCTCCTCGACGTGCTTTCATTCAGCATTTGTGAGTTTCCGATAATGTATCGGTATCCCCAAATATGTGATCGGGAACTGGCCCAAACCGCAGCCGAACAGGTCAGCGTACAGATGGGCCTCGTCTTGAGCCTCTCCGAAACAAAACAATTCACTTTTATGAAAGTTGATCTTAAGACCGGAGAGTTGCTCGAAAGCTGATAAAATTAATTTCAGATTTCTCGCTTTCTCTAGGTCATGATCCATAAAGAGAATCGTATCGTTGGTATATTGAAGGATAGAGAGACCACCATCCACAAGATGATTTACTACCCCATCAATTTGGCCATCAGCCTTGGCACGCTCAATCATGATAGCTAACATATCTGCCATTATATTGAATAGCATGAGCGATATCGAGTCACCCTGTCTTAATTCTTTCTTCGTTTGAAAATAGGGGCCCACGTCATCATTAACTTTAATGGCCACGCTACCTCCAGAAATGAAACTATGGATCATAGTGCGCCACTCTGCAGAAAAATCTTTCATTCTGAGAGTGCGCTGAAAGAAAGACCACTTGACTTTGTCATAAGCCTTTTCTTAAATCTTTTAAATAATAAAGTGCCCCTTGTCGAAATCAAAAGAGGCTCAAGCTGCATCGCCCCCATGGGTTGCGCGTCATCAACCTCCGCCATTCCCCACCGTGCGGCAATCGTGGGCGTGACCGAGTTGCGAGGCTGATTGGGGAGACCGTTGATGAGGCGGAGGAACACCCAAAGGATCCCACGCCGCAGAGGACGACACGATGGAAGACGCGTTGAGGCTGGAGCGCGGCCGGGTCGTCACCACCGGCTGCAGGTCCACGGTCGCGGAGGTCCTGTAGCCCGACGTTGCTGCTTCTGCTGCACAGCCCCGCTGCTGTTGCTCGTGCGGGGCCCCAAGAGAGAGAGATTGGAGAGGAGAGAGCAGCCAGGGCTGGGGCGGATGGGACATGGGGGTCGGAGTCTCGGAGAGAATTCGAGAGGAGGACGCGGGCGAGAGGAAAGTGGGTTCGCGGCTTGGGGCGGCTTTCCGAAGCGTCGATTTCAGCGGCTAGAAGAAATCACGGTAGACCAGTCAAGGCACACATCTAAATTTACCCCAATCTATCCCTACGGGTACCGTAGAAAAGCAGCTGTCAGGCCCACATTAATCCGGCGACGCCCCAAAAACTGTGAAAAACGAAACGCTACGCACTGTAGTTTTGTTATGTATGTATGTATTATGTACTCTTGTTTGTTGAGCAACTTAACCATATTCTTGGTTGAAGGATCGTTTGGCTGGTGTGTGTGTGTGTGTGACCTTCTTCAGTGCTTCGCAGCACCGTCTCGATTAATAAATGGACTCTGTCGTTCTACCCTTGTTTGTTGCTGCTCTCCGTTTTTTGGCTTCATTTGGCAGTGCAACAGCCAACCCAGCATCATTAAGAACTAACTAAACTTGAGAACTGAATTCCATTTGAAGCTTCAGTCAAATTTTCAGTTGTTTTTGGCTACTGCTGCAGTTGTGGTTAATGGCCCGACTTCAAATTCGAACCGAGCAAGTACACAACTGCAGCAGGAGCCGAAAACAAAGAATGCCTACTCGATCAAAGGAAAAAATGTCAGCAGAGAAAGACTTGCGCAACTGAATTCAGCGTGGGAGAGAGAACAAGCAATGACTAGTTATTCTGCCATCGCGGTATCTACTACACTAGTACTAGAGGAACAATTACTAGGGCAAGTAGTCAACAATATTCACTCTGACATGCTTCATATGCTCCGCTACCTGACTCTGCACCGATTCCTTCAATCTTTCACTGAGAAGAAAACTACCCAACCGAATTTCTTTGAGGCTTGTGAGGGCTGGCAGCCCGGAGAATGCATCCAGCCATCTGCACCGAGAAGCTTGTAGTAGCTCGAGCTTAGGCATTGCATCTTTTTCAAACAGCACCGACTAGAGGTTGTATAACCAATACAACTCCAGAACCATGAGACTCGGGAAAGATGAGTTCTGGAAATGGAGCTGTGTTCCATTGAACGAATACATCTTCAGACGTAGAACTGCAAGATTTGGTAGTAACCCAAGGGCTTGTATGGCATCAACTTGCTCCAATTCGCTAGCCGTGAGCACCAACTTGGAGAGATTCTGAAGCTTATGGATCCATTCTGTTACATTGACTAGGTTACCATGCAGAGCGAGGCTCTCAAGACTGCTTGGTGGCAACAAACCCTCACCCAAACAGCCATCTACCTCATCCCTCACTTCATACGGGGCACCTATTTTAACTGACAAAGATTGAAGTTGACTATGACCAGCAATGGCAGACCATAACTCATTGATGTTTCTGTAGCTCAGACCACCCACTTTAAGCTTACGTAGCTGAGTAAGCTCTTCAAACTATTTTATAGTGGCATTTCCGTTTCTCCCGGAAACATCCACAGCACCTAGTGCATGAAGGGCCTTCAACTTACCAATCCCTCTAGGAAGTATAACACCATCCAGTTCAAACCAGCATCTAAAACTTGTGGTCTCCTGGAAGCGGTATAGATTGAATATATCATACCTGTTCAAACCAGCATCTAAAACTTGTGGTCTCAAGAAAAGATGGCCTATGGACAACAAAGTACTGCATGTTTGACATGTGGAAATACGATTAATGTAACCTTCATGCTTATCAACTATGTCATCCTCTCCCTTGACATTACCATCGTCGTAGTAATAACTATCTGCACGGAGGTGCTGTAGCTTCAGAGATTGGTGATTGTTGTTGGCAACTCATATATAGGTATACCTCTAACATCCAGCATTTCAAGGTGCCTCAAATTTCGGAAAGAATTAGGCAGGTATAAAATGTTCCAACATCCTCGAAGAGAAAGATACTTGAGGTGACGGAGTTGCCCAATATCATCAAGATGATGATCTTTTAACTCCAGTGTGTCTTCTAAGTCAAGCACTCGGAGGAACCTCATATTGTCAGAGATGAAAAATGATCTCCACTCTCCGAACACGGTCAATGACCGTACATGTGACAAGTCTAGCTTGCTCTTCAGCACATCTTTATCCCTTTTCCAGTTGCTGCCAATGACAAGATGACGTATTGCACCTTGTGTGTCACTCAAACAACATCCTTCCTCCAGCATCAAAACAAGGTTTTCCTCCCTGGCCTTTGAGATGCATATTTCACGGATCATATCATGAAGTTGGCAAGAACTGATTTTCTGTTTGTATTGGTCTATCCCTTCCCCTGGCAGGGTCATACTCCTATCCAAGAGCTCATCAAAGTACCTCCGACAAAGTTCAGCTGCAGTGATGCCATGCATATCCCTTGAGTAACCCTCTGCAATCCACCGCCTCATCAAGCGACCCCACCTAATTCTGTGGAAATATGGACAGGTACAAGAAAGCAGACTTGAGATGGTATGGTAGACCATTGTAGCTCCTCATAAGAATTGACTTAATTGTCATAAGTTCACGATTTATCTCCAGTTCAGTGCTTCATTAATCTTTCTCCATTCAATAGCAGTTTTTGGCTTAGTAGCTAGGAATCCACCGATGGTCGTTATTGCAAGGGGAGGTCCACCACATTTCTGCAGGGTAAGTCTTGCTTGCTCCATCATAGCTGGGGCTAAATCATTTTTTACAATGCTGTCTTTGAATACCTGTAACAGACATAATTTGACAAAGTTAAGTATTTGGACTAAAGAATTATTGTGGTTAAATTAAGAATATGAAATGATATGAACTTGCTTTTCCTAGCTTCAACTTGTGGCTTGTAGAAACGAGAGAGCGCTAAATTGCTGATCCTAAGGGTAAGTTTACTATGAAAAAAATTCCCCAACTTCGATCTAAAAAGTTTGTTCAAATTTTCAATTTGTTATTATTAAATAGAAGGGTATGAACTTGAAATTCTCTGCATATGGAGAATTCACTAAGCATTAGAATTTCCATGTATCTTCAGTATGCACTAAACATGGTAATCCTAGATACTGCTACAATTCAAATGTGCACCTAGAAGCACGCTTGCGATAATTCAAATATGCACCCAGGAGCATATCCAGGGTAAAAAAACATGGTCTGTCTTGAAAAAAATAAAAAATAATGAACATCAATTTTAAGTACTATTTACATTTGTTAAAGGATTTGGCACAGTTTTCCCTTTGAAATGAAAAATAAATTTAAGGAAAAATGGGTGCTACATCAGGCTTGGTAACAAACCTGATGTCAGGTTAGCAATTGCATTTTATCGACAAGATTCACTTCAAATAATACCGGTAAAAAGAAGACATTTTTATATTCATGAGAAGATTTACTCCAAACAATACCAACAAAATAAAAAGACTCGCTCAGTCGCTCCTAACATAGCAATTAGCTACTTCACACAATGAGAAGGAAGCGCCAGCAGGTCTAAGATAGCATGCAAGATGCCCTGTCCACAGTGTAAAGATGCTGAACCACCTACCGTGGGCAACAACCTGAATGCCACACAAAGCCATACCTACATCTATGCAACGGACACCTAAGACACCAGAGGTTATCCGCTCGCCGCCTCATGATGTAGACAACCCATGCTAGCCAAAGCATGGTTATCTTCCATGACGAACTTAGACACCAGCCAAAACAGGCAACTGGGTCACGTCGCCAGGACGAGATGGCTCATGTTCCTCCATGATCCACTCCCTAGTCACGCGAAGCCGCAACATCTTCACATTGCAGACACCACCGTGAACCTGCGAGCTAGATGATGCCCGCAGATCCAGCAAGCTGCCAGTCATGGGTCACATGGGTGCAGCAACATGCATGTTGTTGCCCCGGCTTCCGCCAAATCTGTGATAATGCCACCGACAAACTCACGATAGCACCCAGAAACGTGCCAACCCATGGCCATCACCGGCCCACCACTCCCCGGAGGCTCCAACACGCCGCACATCAGGGAGGCTTCGCTCACAGCATCCATGACCGCACCCCATTCACTTGAACCCACCTCCCACCATGATGTGTGCCTGGAATTCAGCAAGCTGGCCTAGATCTAATATTTCTTTAGATCTAATGGTGGGCATTTTTCTAGATCTAATATTTTGGTATGTATAATACAATTGGAGTATGAACACTTTTTTCAAACAGACATCAGCTTTTATACTTCCACAAAGTCCGAATTAAGAGAAAGTTCAAGCTTACGAATATAATTATACATGATGTAAAACTAATGCAAGGTGAAGCAAAGCTCATATGGGAGGTAAGAAAGAATACTAGATATGTAAGTACCTTCTTTATGAACAGGTCAAGTGCCGCATCATAATTCAGAACTTGAAGAGAGTACATGTTCTTGTCTTCTCTTGAACAATGTTTGGCGATATTTTTTTCTCTTGTGGTGACTATGATCCGTTCAGCATTATCTAAACACTGTTTGACCAACTCCCATTCAAAAGTGGATGATATATCATCAAGAACAATAAGGCACTTTTTTACTGTTAGTAGCCGAGCTAGCTCCTGCTTCAACTCTTGAAGATTCATCGCTATTATGTTTTTCTTTTGCACTCCGGTTGCTGTTGCTCCAGCAGGATCTTCTTCAACAGTATTATGAAGCTGCAAAGCCAAATCTCTAAGGAGTACTTCAGGGTTAAAAGGACGCAATGCAGTTGCCCAAGCACGCTTCCAGCCACCAAGCTCTTGGTTTCGGTAGATGCTTCGGACAAGAGTGGTTTTTCCAAGACCCCCCATTCCCCAAACGGAGATCACCCTACGGCCTTGATTGTGGTCTGGTTGGCCAACTAACTTGATAACAAAAGATTTCTCCGTATCTCGCCCACAGAGCAGTTCATCAGCCAGTGCCAGTGTCCTGCTGCGATCAAACTTCTTTCTAGCAGTTGAGTTATGAACTTTTTCTTCACCTGCATTATTAGGTTCTTGGTCTTCCTCCTGTATTTCACCGGTGGGCATTGATGTATATTTCTCGGAAGTAGTAACTTTGTTTGAGTCGGAAACAGACTCAACAGAACATGATGCATGCATATCCTGAAAAAAAAACCAGATCTATGAGAATTGATGTACCTGTTCTCCACACATTTTCACATCTAGACTACCTGCGTGTCTTTCAAAATATTGAAAATTTTCAAGTACACACTTTTAGTGAGAGCAATATGCCCAACAAATCATGTAAGTTTTCAAGAATTATTGAGATTGGAGAGGAGAGAGCAGCCAGGGCTGGGGCGGATGGGACATGGGGGTCGGAGTCTTGTCTTGGAGAGAATTCGAGAGGAGGACGCGGGCGAGAGGAAAGTGGGTCCGCGGCTTCGAAGCGTCGATTTCAGCGGCGACAAGAAATCACGGTAGACCAGTCAAAACCAGCAAGGCACACATCTAAATTTACCCCAATCTATCCCTACGGGTACTGTAGAAAAACAGCTGTCAGGCCCACATTAATCCAGCGACGCCCCAAAAACTGTGAAAAACGAAACGCTACGCACTGTAGTTTTGTTATATGTATATGTATGTATGTATTATGTACTCTTGTTTGTTGAACAACTTAACCATATTCTTGGTTGAAGGATCGTTTGGCTGGTGTGTGTGTGTGTGTGTGTATTTGACCTTCTTCAGTGCTTAGCAGCACCGTCTCGATTAATAAATGGACTTTGTCTTTCTACCCTTGTTTGTTGCTGCTCTCCGTTTTTTGGCTTCATTTGGCAGTGCAACAGCCAACCCAGCATCATTAAGAACTAACTAAACTTGAGAACTGAATTCCATTTGAAGCTTCAGTCAAATTTTCAGTTGTTTTTGGCTACTGCTGCAGTTGTGGTTAATGGCCCGACTTCAAATTCGAACCGAGCAAGTACACAACTGCAGCAGGAGCCGAAAACAAAGAATGCCTACTCGATCAAAGGAAAAAATGCCAGCAGAGAAAGACTTGCGCAACTGAATTCAGCGTGGGAGAGAGAACAAGCAATGACTAGTTATTCTGCCATGGCGGTATCTACTACACTAGTACTAGAGGAACAATTACTAGGGCAAGTACACGCACCAATCTTTGGTCTCAAATGGAATCTATATATACATACATATAGAGAGTTTAGTAGTAAACAATATTCACTCTGACGTGCTTCATATGCTCCGCTACCTCCCTCTGCACCGATTCCTTCAATGTTTCCCAGAGACGATAACAGAGCAACCGAATTTCCTTGAGGCTTGTGAGGGCTGGCAGCCTGGATAATGCGTTCAGCTTTTCGCACCAATCAACTTGTAGTAGCTCGAGCTTAGGCATTGTGTCTTTTTCAAACAGCACCGACTGGAGTTCCTCTAATCTAGAGAGCTCCAGCACCATGAGGCTAGGGAAAGATGACCTCTGGAAATGGAACTGAATCCCTGTGAACGAATTAATCCTCAGGCGTAGGGCCTCTATATTTGGTAGCACCCCGAGGGCTTGTATGACATCATCTTGCTCCAATCTGCTAAACCTTAGCACCAACTTGGAGAGATTCTGAAGCTTATGGATCCATTCTGTTACATTGGCTAGCTTACCATGCAGAGCGAGGCTCTCGAGGCTACTTGGTGGCAACAAACCCTCACCCAAACAGCCATCTAACACATTCCTCTCTTCATGCTGGTTACCTATTTCAACTGACAAAGATTGAAGTTGATTATGACCAGCAATGGCAGACCATAACTCATTGATGTTTCTGTAGCTCAAACTGTAGGGGAACACGACAGAAAACAAAATTTTCGGTACAGCGAGCACGCCCAGGATCACTATGGAGACTGCATACAAGGTTTGATTTGATCCGTACCGACTCGAAGCGCAGCGGAAGAAGAGTCGGTGTAGATCGTCGGTGCAGATCCCCGCAGCTAGGATTTACAACCTCCCAACCGCGAGGATGTACTCTCCCTCCGGACAGCCCTTCGGGAGGCGGTCGGACAGTCCCTCGGACGATGTCACGGACAGCCCTTCGGGAGGACCCTTGAAAACCCGAACGGTAACCCGGACAGCCCTTCGGGAGGACGCCGGAAACCCGAACGGTAACTCGGACAGCCCTTCGGGAGGACACTCGAAAACAGCCCCTCGGGCAAAAGATCGAAACTACAATCTCTCTACGGGGTTGCACACATACGGTGTCAGCTATCCGGCAGGGCTTCGCCGTCCAGAGCTAGTTCCTGCCGGAACCTAGACAACCTTTCGGCTCTACGAAACTATTTCGCTGGGAGGGAGAGAGAAGCCAGACAAGTCAAATGGCATGTGTATGAGAGCAAGGATGAGCATATGGGGCTGCCCCCTCACCTCTATTTATAGGATAGCCAAGGGATAAAGATGGTATTCAAAAATACCAAAAGTACCCCCACTTTATGCCTTTTCAAAAAAGAATAAAGCTAAAAGGGGTGCCATGTGGAGCTCCAAGGAGCTCCACCATGCTTGGCCGGCCACCTTGAGCCCCCCCCCCCCATGGGGGTGCCTTGGCTCCCAAGTCCTTCTAGAAGGCCTTTTGGAAATATCCCAAAAGGTGCTTTCCTAAAAATATCAAAAAGCACTTTCACTATTCACGAAGACATTTTTCTGCGTCCATTAAATCCCAAATTATTTCTGTATGCCTAGAATAATTCCAGTACCCACCAAAACAATTTTGAACGCATTCCGAAACAATTTCGGAACAATGTTTTCTTCAGCGAAAAGCAACCATAGCGGTTCCGGCTGCTCCGGAACATTTCCGGTTTTTCCTCCGGAAAAATCCCAGAATTTACCAGAACGATTCTGGCACCCTCCAAGAATTTCCAGGCGTGTGCCGGAACCAATTTGACTTAATGGAATACCCTGAAACAACTTTTCAGTTTCACCGGAACTATTCCGGTGTTCTCTCCGGAACGTTTCCGTTTCGTCCGAAACTTTTTCGGTGATTTTCTCTCAGACTCCCCGTCTAGTATTCAGCAGATAGATGACCCTTAAGCGTGTGACCCTATAGGTTCGGTGAAGTATAGACATGACCCGGAACACTTTCCGATCAATGATCAACATCGGAGCCGTGGACACCCATATTGACCCCTATACCCACACGAATGAATATTCGAGTGAACCTCCAGTTGCCGTGTGCTATTCCTGTTGCTTCACGATATATTACAAATACCCGAGGTGAGATTTATTGCATCCCCGTGGATCAACAACTTGTCCACTATGCAAGTTACCTCGTTACCGGTTTTGTTCTTTTTACTCGTTTCTGTGTTCCGGCATCCCAGTGATCAAATCACAATGTGTTTGGCCAGACGATGATGGATACCGTAACACCGAGAGGGCCCGAGAATATCTCTCCATCGTCGGAGGAGCAATTCCCAATCTTGAGCTATCAAGTTACTTGACATACTTTTCCATGAACCCGTAAGCCGCCGTAATAGCCACCCATTTACGGATGACGTTTAACAAACCCCAAAGTTCATGAAGCAAGCATGAAGAAACTCGATACTCTCATGGTCTAAGGAATTATGCAAACATTAACTATCTCTGTGTTATTAACCATTAACTTGTGACGAATGTATCTCATAGCATAACATCAATTCGGGTCGATTCAACACAAGTGTTCTACTAACATTGTGCCCTCAAAATTGCCGGCATAGACATGCCCATGATCAGGAAAACAGGATCATCATGCAATACTTGAGCCAGTCTTAGAGGCAAGACTAGGAATACATTTTACCGTTTATTATACCACACGTGCACATGAGTTTCCCTCCGAGCCTCGTGGTTATTGTAGACTCGAGAATCATTGCAGTTATAGCATGGAACATAAACATTCATTACAAACTCGGAGATACAAAATAACTGTTATTACTGCCTCTAGGGCATATCTCCTACACAAACCACCCACTTTAAGCTTACGTAGCTGAGTAAGCTCTCCAAACTCTTTTACAGTGACATTTCCATTTCTCCCGGAAACATCAACAACACTTAGTGCGTGAAGGGCCTTCAATTTGCCAATCCCTCTAGGAAGTATAACACCATCCTGTTCAAACCAGCATCTAAAACTTGTGGTCTCCTGGAAGCGGTATAGATTGAATATATCATACCTGTTCAAACCAGCATCTAAGACTTGTGGTCTCAAGAAAAGATGGCCTCTGAACATCAAAGTGCTGCATGTTTGACATGTGGAAATACGATTAATGTAACCTTCATGCTTATCAACTATGTCATCCTCTCCCTTGACATTACCATCGTCGTAGTAATAACTATCTGCACGGAGGTGCTGTAGCTTCAGAAGATTGGTGATTGTTGTTGGCAACTCATATATACGTGTACCTCTAACATCCAGCATTTCAAGGTGCCTCAAATTTCGCAAAGAATTTGGCAGGTATAAAATGTTCCGACATCCTTGAAGAGAAAGATACTTAAGGTGACGGAGCTGCCCAATATCATCAAGATGATGATCTTTTAACTCCAGTGTGTCTTCTAAGTCAAGCACTCTGAGGAACCTCATATTGTCAGAGATGAAAAATGATCTCCACTCTCCAAACACGGTCAATGACCGCACGTGTGACAAGTCTAGCTTGCTCTCCAGCACATCTTTATCCCTTTTCCAGTTGCTGCCTATGACAAGATGACGTATTGCACCTTGTGTGTCACTCAAACAACATCCTTCCTCCAGTGTCAAAACAAGGTTTTCCTCCCTAGCCTTTGAGATACATATTTCACGGATCATATCATGAAGTTGGCAAGAATTGATGTTCTGACTGTATTGGTCTATCCCTTCCCCTGGCAGGATCATACTCCTATCCAAGAGCTCATCAAAGTACCTCCGACAAAGTTCAATTGCAGTCATACCATGCATATCTCTTGAGTAACCCTCTGCAGTCCACCGCCTCACCAAGCGACCCCACCTAATTCTCTGGTCTTCTTGAAATATGGATCGGTATAAGAAAGCAGACTTGAGATGGTATGGCAAACCATCATAGCTCCTCATAAGAATTGTCTTTATTGTCCTAAGTTCAGGATTCATATCCAATTCAATGCTAATGCCATCGCTCATCTTCCTCCATTCATTAGCAGTTTTTGGCTTAGTGGCAAGGAATCCACCGATAGTCGATATTGCAAGGGGAAGTCCATCACATTTCTGCAGGATAAGCCTTGCTTGCTCCATCATAGCTGGGGCTAAATAATTTACTTCAAAATTGTCCTTGAATACCTGCAACAGACATGATTTGACAAAGTCAACTATTTGGATTAAACATTTGCTGATGCTAAATAAAAGATTTACTGATAGTAAATTAAAAATATGGAATAATATGAACTTGATTGTCTTAAGTTTAACGTGTGGCTTCTGGAAGCCAAAGCCTTGACCCTAAGGGTAAGTTGCGATAAAACTTGTCTCTCCACCTTGGATTTAACATTTTATAGGAATTACGAAGGGATATCAAACTGAAATTCTCTGCATGCGGAAAATTCCCTAACCATTGGAATTTCCTACATTTCAAATGTGCACCTAGGAGCACGATTGTGATAATTCAAATATGCACCCAGAAGCACATGTTCTGGGCAAAAAAAAAACTATTTATGTACTTCACAAAATTTCTAATAATACAACTTTTTCCCTATTAAATGGAAAATAAATTTGTGGAAAAAAATGTTTGCTACTTTAGCCCTTGAAATTTGTATGAATAAGCCTGGTAACAAACATGATGTCAGGTTCGCAATTTTATTTTCATGACAAGATTCACTCCAAACATTAACAGCAAAAAGAGGATGTTTTTATTTTCTTGACAAGACCCACTCCAAATAATACTTGCAACAAAAAGAATAACTCCTAACAAAGTAATTTAGCTACTTTGATAGCTTCCATTAAACAAACAAGTACAATTCCTTGAGTATGGTGAGAACATTTGACGCTCCAACTGACTCAAGGAGGCAAAACGTATACAACACCGTTTCCAGGGCAAGAAAGAATGTAGTTGATTGCTGCAAGGACCTACCTAATTACAATCTCAACGAAAATCTTTGTTGCATTTCTGTGGCACGTGGGAAAAAAAATTGAGGGCACAAAATTTGTACATTAACTCCTCAAATTAAGTGCAATCTTTTTATGAAACTTTTTTTTCCAAGAGAGCGCAAATGCTTTGGTCTTGTTGCACTTATAAAAAGAAATACAAGAGTAAGACTATGCCATTACAAACAAACACCAACACAGAGGACAACAGCTGATAACCACTAGATGCTCATTACAACAGATACTCCACCAAATCAACTACGACGTTAATGCCTTCCACACAGACACTTGCTATAACATAGAACAGCCGAAACCTATCATGAGGAGAGGGAATATAGCGAGAAGGGCAGAGCTAGGCCATCCCAACTTGAGAGAAGACGGTTACCTATCAACGACAGTGAATTACCACCTCACACCATCGACAAACACGGACCTGCCACACCCAAGGTGTATCCTCCCACCAAATAAGACAAATAGAGCGTGACACACACAATGAGGAGGAAGCCCCGGCAGGCCCAAGACGAGCACACAAGAAAGATCAGAACAAAGATGTCGACCCACCAACCGTGGCTGGCAAACTATCGCGACGAACTTCTGAGAGCCCAGATGTTGACCGACCATTGATTCATAATGCAGACAACCCATGCCAAACAAACATGGCCGTTGTCCATAAACCCTCGATGCACTCAGACACCAGCAAAAACAGGCGTTCGAGCCACATCGGCAGGACAACATGGCACAAGTACCTCAACGAGCCACTCTCTTGCCATGTGAAGCCATAATACCAACACATCGTAGACGCCACCATGCACCTGCGAACTAGACGATGCCCCACAGATCCAACGAGCAGCCATCCATGGGCTCACATGAGCGTGGCAACAAGCTTGTTGCTGCCCTGGCCTCCGGCCGAATCTACGGCAATGCCATCGGCAGAATCCCGATAGTATCGACAAACATGTCAGCCGATGACCACCACCGGCCCACCATCCACCACCTTGCGGAGGTCCCAACATGCCTCACGTAGCATGAGCCCATCATGGCACCTTCCCGTAATTTAGCAAGCCGGTCCAGATCTAATGGTGGACATCTTCCTAGATCTAACATTTTGTATGTACAAGACTAATAGAGTTTAAACATTTTTTGCAAAGATGTCATCTTTTATACTTCTAAATCCAGATTGAAAGAAATGCCAAGCTTAAAAATATAATGTCACATGAAAGGAAAGAAATGCCAAAACTAATATAACGTGGAGGAAAACCTATATGAAAGGGAAGAAAGGATACTAGTTATAAAATTACCTTCTTTATGAAGAGTTCAAGTGCAGCATCATCTTTCAGACCATCAAGATGGCACATGTTCTTGTCCTCTATTGAACAATGTTTGGCAATATCTTTTTTTCTTGTGGTGACTATGATCCTTCTAGCATTGTCCAAACAATGTTTGACCAAGTCCCATTCAAAAGTGGTCGATACATCATCAAGAACAACAAGGCACTCTTTTATTTTTAGTACCCGAGCTAGCTCCACCTTCAACTCTTGAAGTTTCATCCCGGCTAACATTTTCTTTCGTGCTTCAGTTGCCGTTGCACTAGCAGGCTCTTCTTGAATAGTATTCTGAAGCTGCAGAGCCAAATCTCTAAGGAGTACCTCAGGGTTAAAAGGACGCAATGCAGTGGCCCAAGCACGCTTCCAGACACCAAGCTCTTGGCTTCGGTAGATGCTTCGGACGAGGGTGGTTTTTCCAAGACCACCCATTCCCCAAACAGAAACCACCTTACAGCCTTGATTGTTGTCTGGTTGGCCAACTAAATTGATGACATTAGTTTTCTCAGTTTCTCGCCCACATAGCACTTCATCAGCCAGTGCCAATGTCCTACTGCGATCGAACTTCTTTCTAGCAGTTGAGTTGCAAACTTTGTCTTCATCTGCATTTTTAGGTTCTTGATCTTCCTCCAGTATTTCATCGGCAGGCATTGTTGTGTGTTTCTCACTAGTAGTAACTTTGTTTGAGTCAGAAATGGGCTCAGCAGAACATGATGCATGCATAACCTGAAAAAAGAAACAGATATATGAGTATTTATGTACTTGTGCTCTCCACACTTTCACATCTAGACTACCTGCATGTCCTTTTAGATGTTGAGGATTTTCAAGTACACACGGTAAGAGGCATGTCTCACATGTCTCAGCTTTATTTCCCTCCAATTTAAAGTTTGTTAAATATCTTTGAGCACCAGGATTAGCTCATTCATACACAGATGTTTGACACTTTTAGTGAGAGCATTATACCCAACAAATTATCCAAGTTCATATATATCCTCAGCACAATTAGCGTAAATTCCACTATGAAGCATTTCTCAGTTTTACTTCTCTCAAATTTTAAAGTTTGTTAAATTTGTTTGAGCACCAGGATTAGCATGTTCATATAGAGTTGTTTAAGCTAGCTAGCTAGGCTGCTTGGTTGCGCACATTTCTGTGCATGGTGTGTGTGGATAAACAGAATACACTACCGAACATTTATATAACCCAAACATAATCCATGGACAGAGAATTCAAGATTTGAATTTCAGAGTCCCACCTTCAGTTTCTCCTTCTCCACAGCAGCAACCTTGTCGTTGTTGTCAATTAAACTGATCTGTTCCTCTGAAATCTGCAATTAGACGAGAAATGAAAATAAGAATCAATCATCCATAAAGAAAAAAGAAAAAAAATCAATAACAGAAACCATGCAAGAAAAAGATTTACCTTCTTGTGGAACAGATAAATAGTTTGATCACATGACAACTACCTGAACTTGGACATCTGATACGGTTTCTCTGTGCACAAGCATGCAAGTTCATCTTGCTGCGTGGAAACGATGATTCTACTTTGTCTCTTGTTGTCAGGAAAGTACTTCTTAATCCAATGCCACTCTTCTATTGTGGACAGCTCAATAATGACAATAAGGTAGCTATTGCTACACAACTGTGCATTAAACACACGGACTAAATCACTTTGATCCATCTTCTCCATCTTGGCCAGAACATTAGCCCCGACACTTGTTTCTTGTTCTGGCTTTCCAACTTCATCATGGGAATTTTCATAAAATTGCCTTACTAAGCTCTGGAGGAACTCTTGTGGGTTGAAAGGACTTATCCAACTAATCCAAGCACAAAATCCAAACCTTTTCAATACCTTTGGGTCATCATAAACTTCCTGGATGGCAGGCGTCTTCCCACGATTACCGCTAGTTCCCCACACGGCAATCACCCTAAGGTCCACATTGTTGCTGGTAATCAGCTGTTGGAGGTTCACCTCTGATGATTTTCCGTGCTCCAAGGCAGTAAGCCTTGCTTCGTTGATGCCAAACATTGCAGCAGTAGCAATGCTGGCTTGCTCGTCTGTCGCAGAAGGCTTGGAGGCTGAGCCCTCCTTGAGGAGACGATAGCGCTGGTTCCTGTTGCTCACGTCCTCCACCTTGGCCCTCAGCTCCTTCACTTCCTTGGCGATGCGGCGTCGATCACCTGGGCTGCGGGGGATGCACCTCAGAAATGGCCTTTTCTCGGAGAGAAGGCCAAAATCCATGAGACTGTCCTCCACTTTGTAGGCCAGGACCCCGATCTGTTTCACCCAGGTGGCGAACACCTTGTTCTGGCTTTGCTCCTCATCAGCCGTCATCAGGAACGACTGCATCATATGTAGCTCGTCCTTGATGAAATCCACATCGCGCTCGACACCGAGCTGCAGGGCGATTTCCTCCGCCGCCTTGGACGTGGCGTAGCCCAGCGCGCCACCCAGTGTGGCCTTGCCCACACTGACAACTGTCAGCTCCATGCCTCTCGTCCCTCGTTGCTTCAGAAGTTGCAGTGCCAATGGTAGCTAGATCTGGTGGGTGGAGCAAAATGGGGAGGGGATCAGCTGCCGGCCGGAGGTGCTTGTGAATGAAGCAGCTGCCGATAGATGAGAGACTAATAAGTGACCCAGCCATTGATTGCATTGCAGGGAAAATATCCTATGATACCACCCCTTAGTTGATACCATGATACCATTTTAAAAAATTCAATTTTAAATGTTTCAAAAAATTATAAAAAAATTTGTGGATGTTCACATCACATGAATGTACAATCCCTAAAAATTTCAGGTCCAAATTCGAAATATACATTAGATTTGTCTTTTTTGTTTCTCAATGTGTATTTAGAATTTGGACCTGAAATTTTCAGGGGTTGTACATTCATGCGATGTGAACATCCACAATTTTTTCCAGAATTTTTTGAAACATTTAAAATTGAATTTTTTGAAATTGTATCACGGGAGCATTTTGAAAGGTGGTATCAGCTGATATCTACCCGTTACCTGACATCACAATGTCGATGGAGAGTAATAAGTGACCAGCGACATTGATGCAGTGTTACCTGACATAGTTGATGGAGAGTAATAATTGATGCCCGACATTGTTTCAGATGAACAGCGAGAGCATCCGATGCTGCAAGAGCAGTGAGCCAGAGGCACTAGCGTCGTCTCCAACAGTGAGAAATTGATACCTGACATTGTTTCAGATGAACAGCAACAGCAAGAACAGTGAGTGAGTGGCACAGCGTCGTCTTGGACGTTCACACCTTTCCTTGCAATGGAGCAGCTGATGGATTGAAGCGATGGGGCATAGTGAGTGACCCACACACTGCAGCTGATGGAGTGATGCGTCGTCTTCGCCAGTGCAGGGTGTCGGCCTGAACTGGACTTGTCTCCATCTTTGAACAACAGCGACGTCGGCCTTCGCCGAAGCCAAAATCTCCGGCCGAGCGGCGTGGACCACCGTCAGGACACCTCCGCGGACGGCTCCCGGTCTTGATAGGACCGAAGAAGCCGCCGGAATCGAACAACCGCAGCGGCGACGCAATCAGGATACCGGCCACCCCCGCGACCGATCCACCGGCGCCGCGCGCCTGTCGCCACAGCTCGCCGTCCGACTCCCATCGCTAGGCAGGCTCCGTCTTCGCGCCAAGTTTCGCCTGCTGCCCAACCGCCGGGAAACCTGACCGGTGTGGCCTCGCCGCCGGCGGATCGAACCAATCGAGCACGAGCGATTTCTGATTTGGGGGTGGGTGATTACAGTAACGCTATCCGTATTTTGGGGCAGGTATTTTACGCTTTTCAATACAACAAAGCGTATTCCATATCGTCCAGATGTTACGTGTGCCTACTCTTTCACAATTCCTCAACACTCAGTTGTCTTATGTTTACTTCATCCTGACTTTCTCAATTCTATATTACGTAATTGCATTTGCCAAGAAATTAATCATGTGATGCTCTTAAGAATATAATTAGAGAGTAGATAACGTATAATTTCATTTGGCTTTTTTCTCAAAACACCAATTAATGGTGGCGTCGTGGGATATGGTCGGGGCTTGCTTTGCTGTGTGCGTTAGCAATCACTAGATCGTGTCCCCCTCGGTCAACCGGGACTGGCTTGGGACACAAGTGTGGGCGTTTCCAACCGTGGAGGCGCTGACCCAGGCCCAGTGGCTGATGCCAGGCTAGGAGTGGATTGCTGTTGGTCAAGGGTAAAGCCAAAAAAGTGGTTCGGTGTTGGAAGTGTGCAGTCGACACACATGCTGCGAAGTATTGCACGGTTCAACATTATTGTTATATTTGCGACAAGATTGCTCATCCGACGCTAAGGTGCCCTGTTCTTAAGCTCCCTAGGCCCAATGCTTTTGTGTCGGGAGTAGGCGCTGAAGAGACTTACTTTGCTCAGTTATCGGATAGTGTGGTGAAGGATCACTTGGCCCCAACTCAGACTCCTATCGCCTGTGTTCGAGTTACTGGTATGATGGTTCCTGCTACTATTGTTGAGAGTCAGATTGCCAGGAGATGCCCGGTCCAGACCCAGTGGAAGTGGGAGGCTATTCAGTATGGGGAGGATGCCTACCTTGTTAGCTTTCCCTCTTTTGAGGATTTGGACAGAGTTGACGGTATTCAGATGAATGTGCCATCAGTTAATGCTCAGATCACCATCTCTGCTTGGAAGTCTCAGGAGATTCCACATAAGCTCGAGCTCCAGCAGATTTGGCTACACGTTGACGGGGTTCCCCATACCGTGCGCCATTTTTGGGGTCTATGGGCTGTTGGTACGTTGATGGGCAAGACCCTGGATGTCGACCTCATTAGTTTGCGACGACGTGGGGTGGTCCGTATTCTTGTGGCTATGACGAATACTCAGATTTTGGCAAAGGACAAGGATGATGTCGGGCCGTTCGTTGCTACGGATGTGTTGGTTAAGCTCAAGGGCTATGCATTTAGGTTCAGGAGAGAACCGGCAGGGTATGTTCCGGATCCAGACTTTGTACCGTTCATTTGGAGACGCAAGGGTGATGATACTGATGATGATGGCGGTGCGAAGACGATGACATGGACACCTCGGATAACTCCGGAAACCCATCCAACCAACCTTCGTCTAGTGCAGCTCCTTCAAAAGACACTCCTGCAAACATGGTCTCTCGTGGTGCTCCGGGAGGTAGTTCTATGATTTTGGCAGTGACCCCGTTTAACTCCTCGCCGCAGACACCGAGGGGCATGGAGATCATCGCGGAACTTCGAGCTAACTCCACATTACGTGGTTGTCTCGAAGTATCTCCGCGGATGCATCAGCAGCAGTCCTCGTTGCCTACCACTCTGCAGTCTCCGATTGCGTCGCAGCCGTCGTCGCCTACACAGTCGGCTGCATCCCAGGCCGCTGCCCGCGCGTCGGTACAGGCCACCGGTGGAGCGAGCGCTCGCGTCTCCGGAGCGGCCGCGGGCGGAGGCTCGGGTGGTGGCCACCCGGCCCTCGGCTCTGGAGGAGCCAACCTTGGGTGTGCACCCACGTGGTGTTGTACGGGTGGCTAGCGACATGCCGGCCGCGCTGGCTGCCCACGGGCTAGGACCAGTTGGCCCGCCTTTGGATGTGCAGCCACGTGCCGATGCGCCGTTGGCCTCGTCGCTCGAGCCGGTGGTAGACTCTGTCGGGGAGGGGGTTACTACTCCACCATCATCCCCTCCTCCGGCAGCAGAGCCGGCGCCACGACCACCACTGGGGGTGACACCTACACGCCGAAGTTGTCGGCATACGGTTGCCGACGACGGTTCGATGGACACAGATGAGGACTCCTTGGCCAAGGCTATGCGGCGTAAAGCAGCGCAAAACCTCGACAACCAAGGTATTACTTCGTCACCCAAATCCTTTTTAGCTTTTCCAATACAGCCATCGTTTCTAAGTTGAATAATGTGGGTGTTAGTCTAGGAAAGAATGAGAAGGATATTTCTATTTCGACTAACGCTTTGAAACATTTGGAATATGACCGATTAAAAGTTACTCCACATGCTTCTAGCAAGTCTTATGCCTCTCATACTGAGGAGGAGGAGCTGCATGCCACATCAGATGGTCAGCTACTCTCTCACTTAGTAGGAGCGGTTTCGGACGTGGGCCTAGATGAACCCGGGCTTAGCTCATTGATTGAGCTTACAGCATCCGGACGTAAATCAAAGACCGCACGTTCGAAAAAAGATAGTAAATCCCATAAGAGGGTGAAATGTTCTAAATCTCCTATTGTTTCCTCATGAATGGAATGTTTTTTAATAGCAGAGGTCTTCGCGACTTGGCTAAACATTTATTCATTGCGGAATGTAATAGGGAATACAATTTAGATTTTTTGGCTATCTCTAAAACGGGGAGACGTGATTTCTCAGTAAGTCTGCTTAACCATATTTCTGGCGGGATAGACTTTACTTGGGTTTCACGGCCGCCTAGAGGTCGTTCTGGGGGCATTCTACTTGGCGTAAATACAAGGACTATGGATATTTTGGCTAGTTCGGATGGTGAGTTTCACGTTAAACTCCATTTCGCAACAAGACCGACAACTTCACATGGACCCTTGTCGCCGTGTATGGGGCAGCCCAGGATGAGTTCAAGGCCGATTTTCTTCGTGAATTGGTTAATCTGGCGAAAGATAATCCCTACCTCATTCTTATAGGTGGGGATTTCAATTTGCTTCGATTTCCAAATGAGAAAAGCCGCTGTAGGTTTGATAATCATTGGCCTTTCCTTTTCAACGCTGTCATCGACAGTCTAGATCTGCGAGAGGTTTCCATGATTGGAAGACAATTCACTTGGGCGAACAGTCTTCCAGAACCGACATATGAGAAATTAGATCGCGTTTTAATGGATACCGACTGGGAATCTAAATTTCCTATGGTGTCTGTTCGTGCTCTACTTCGTATTGAGGCTATAACAGACCACGCACCCATTCTCCTAACTACTGGTTTGCCACGACCACAACATAGACGCAAGTTCAAGTTCGAACTTGGGCGGTTGCTTCGGGATGGCTTCCATGACATGGTCAAGGAGGTGTGGGAGAAACCGGTGGCCGGGCATACCCCAATTCACAAATGGAATAACAAAATGCGTGCATTACGCAAATTCCTTGGTGGTTGGGCTAGGCATTCGGTGGGTATCCTCAAAAAGGAGAAGCTTCGTCTTTCATCTATCATTGATGAATTAGAAGCTTTGGCAGAGGTTAGATGTGACGCCCCCGACTTAATCGTGCACTAATCATACACGCAAATGCACACGATCAAGCCTAAGGACTCACGGGGAGATATCACAACACAACTCTAAACACAAAATAAAATAATACAAGCTTTATATTACAAGCCAGGGGCCTCGAGGGCTCGAATACAAAAGCTTGAACTACACAAGCATCAGCAGAAACAAAAGTATCTGAGTACAGACACAAGGTTAAACAAGGGTGCCTTAAGAAGGCTAGCACAACAGCGACACTGATCGAAAAGGCGAAGGCCTCCTGCCTAGGGCCTCCGAACTACTCCTGGTCGACGGTGAACTCTACGTAGTAGTAGAAGACTCCGGGGATCTCCTGCTCCTGGGCTCCGTCGTCTGATTGAAGCAATCGGGTATGGGGAAAAGAATAGCAAAGCAACTGTGAGTACTCATCCAAAGTACTCGCAAGACTGACATCAGAACTATACTAAATGCATTGTATCAAAGGAATGGGGCTATATCTCTGGACTGAACTGCAGAATGTGGGAACCGAGGGGAGAGGCCTAGCCTATCGAAGACTAGCATCTTGAAGCAATCTTGCAGCATCAGAAGAGAATAGAACACAGTTACATATAATAGTGGTTATATAGTAGCAGCGCCCTGAGATCCTTTCTCGACTCCCTGCGAGAAAGTAATCCCGAGAGCAGTAGTAACAGTTTACCATTTCAACAGTAACCATTCATAGTTGTCATAGATCAGGATACAACTCCGAGCGTCATGTTACCGTGGACACGGCTATTCGAATAGATAACTTCCCTGCAGGGGTGCACTACTGTTACCCAACACGCTCGATTAACTCTGGCCGGACACACTTTTATCGGGTCATTCCCGGCCTCGGCTGATCGACACACCGTAGCCCTACCTAGAGCTAAGCAGAGAGGTCCCCGTCGGTCTACATCCTAAGTGCTCAGGGTTCTTGGGCCCATCCCCCCTTGCACTCCGGGTCGTTGCGCACATGGTTAGATCCAGGCACCACCTCTGTCATGGATGGCGCCGATCCTGCCGTGCCGCACTGCTGAACTGGACATCTGACAAAGCTTTCGGCTGATACATACGGCGTAGAGGGCCCCATAAACCATTATCCCGCGTGGTGGTAGTGCGTATAGGGCACGACGACGCACTCAGATCAAATATCCAGTTCCGTTAGGCGTATTTAGTAACTCGCAGAGACGATCAGGGTTCCTGTCGCTCCGACTTGGTGAAACATAACGCGCGGGTGCTCTTGGAGCCGACCCGTCTTTAATGATTTTCTCTCGCGGGCACCCTTGGGGCCAGCCCGACTTTAACAGTTTTGTATTGCAGTAATGTAAACAGTTCCGCGATCCTCACCCAGAGGAATCACGGCCCGGTATCAAGCTTGGCATACGGACAAGGGTGATGGGCCACCGATGAAGAAGTAGCACGGCTAAGTATTGCAGGACAACATGTGGGGTATCAAGAACAGAATACAAAATCAGGCTATGCATTCGGAATAGGTGCTATCGGAACAGTAGCAGGGCATTTCTAATGCAAGCATAAGAGAGAAGAGAGTGGGCGATATATGCTGGTCAAGGGGGTTTTGCTTGCCTGGTTGCTCTGCGGCAAAGGCGGGGTCGTCAGCGGTGTAGTCGGTCTCCTGGGCAGCGTCGGTCTCGGAGGCTATCGGAAAGAAAAGGGGGAAGAAAAAATAAATACAAAACACACAGATGTTTGGCATGACAACACGCAGCGCTAGGGTGACCTATCGCAACACTACACGTTACCGGCGAAGGGGGAAAACATCCGGGAATGTTTTCCCGAAGTCTGACGTTTTTCAGTCAGATGTAACGGAGGGGACGGTTCCATGTTCAGCATGCTCGGAGCATGTGACAGATGAACGGAGAGCGTATTCGTAATCTACACAATTTTTTGATCGTTTTGCATATCTAAATTATTTAAATCCGAATTACGGATTAAAAGATATGATTTTCTAAAGTTTTTATTAATTTTTGGAATTATTTTAATTATTTAACTCAACATTATCCGAAATAGTGTTCTGCTGACGTCAGCATGACATCAGCAGTCTGACAGGTGGGACCGGAGTGCACAGTCAGCTGCTGACTCAGCAGCCTTATCCAAAGGAACAGTGCCAGGTGGGTCCCACGTGTAAGTGTCACATTTAATTAACAGATTTATTTTCATTTGAAAATTAGGCAGAAATGGCTAGGTGCACCCGGTGCAGTGCACCAGAGATGCACCAGTGAGGCTGACCGGTGGGGTCCAGCTGACTGCCCAGTCAGCTAGTTTGACCGGGTCAGCGGGTCCAGTGGGACCCGCGTGTCAGTGACTCAGTTTTAAATTAACAGTTTGATTGTTTTTAAAAGCCGGTTTAACTAATCCGCGGGCCCTACTGTCAGTGTCACTAGAGGGTAATTAAGCTCGTCATTAGCGACTAATTATGGCGCCACGTCAGCATCATCACCGGAGTTAACTCCGGCGCTAATCAGAGCGCGGCGGAGCTCACCGTCCGGCCGGATCCGGCGTCGGGAGCTTGTGTGGGTGGAGCCATCCGAACGAGCGTTCCCGGGCGAGTCGAACGGTGGCCGTGGCTCGACCGGGGGAGGTCGGAGACGAGCTCGACGTCGAGAATGGCGGCGGCGGCGCTCGGGCTCAGGCGAGCATCCGCGCTGCGGTGCGCTATCGTAGGAGTAAAGGGCGCTACAGCCTGCTGGGCGAGCCGCGCATCCGATGAGCTAAGCGGGAGGAGCTGGGGTGGACCGACCTCGCCGGAGTCGAGCTCACGGCGGCGGTGCAGCTACGGCCGTGGGGAGGAACGAGCACGCGAGCTCGAAATCGAGCTCGGGATAGTGGGAAAATGCGCGCGCGTGCTCACAGAGGGGGATCGCTGAGCTCGGTGAGGCGCGGGGTAGTCGGGACGGCGTGAACCGAGCGGCGGAAGCGGCGGCGGCCGTAGATGAGGGAGACGGCGACGGCAACGGTGATGAGGCCTCCCGGGTTCGAGCTGCTACTCGCAGGCGGAGCAGACGACGCCAGCGCAGCTTCCTGGCATAGTGGGGCGACAGGGGAGGCCGTGGTGGTGCGGATCCGGCGCTGGGCCTTCCTCTGCGCAGTGTCGGCCCAGGTGAGCAGGTGAGCCTTCCCCCTTTCTCATTTTACTTTTCTGTTTTTCTTTTATTTTCTGTTTTGCAAATTATTTGACTAACAAATGACTTTTGTAAAATGCAAGTGTTGTTCATTTAAATACTAGGTAATAATTAACACTGCCAAAAACTGTTTTGGGTAAAATATGATTTCATTTACAATTTTTATTATTTAAAATGATATTTAAATGTTGCTGTTAGCTACTGTTTTAGGACGATAGTGTCACTTGACTAATTCAATTAATGTTGGTAGTATTTTTATAATTTCCTCTGGATCACTTGCTATTTAATGAACATTTTAGTTTTCAATTTGAACAACTTTTATTTTTCACTCAAAATTTGAATTGCAATTTGAATTTGAATTTGAAATGAGATATGATGCTAAATGATGATCATGCACTGTTAATCATGATGACATGGCACTGTCAAAAGGTGATTACTGTAGTAATTACATGGGGGTGTTACAATTCTCCTCCTCTTAAAGAAATTCTCGTCCCGAGAATTAAGAGGCAGGTTGGAAGAGAGCGGGGTATTCTTCACGAAGACGGTCTTCGCGTTCCCAAGTGGCTTCATCTTCAGAATGATTCGACCACTGAACCTTAAGGAATTTGATTGCCTTCTGACGGGTTCGACGTTCAGCTTGATCAAGAATGCGGATCGGATACTCCTTATAAGTCAAGTCATCCTGCAGTTCAAGCACTTCATGATCCACTGCTCGGATAGGATCCTTGAAGCAGCGACGGAGTTGCGATACATGAAAGACATCATGCACCTGAGAAAGGTTCGGCGGCAATTCCAATTGATATGCCACTTCTCCTCGACGGGCGAGAATACGGAACGGGCCAATGTAGCGAGGAGCTAACTTGCCCTTGATTCCAAATCGATGAGTACCTTTCATCGGAGTGACACGAAGGTAAGCTTATTCGCCAGGTTGATAGACTATTACCTGGTGTTTTCGGTCATAGTTGCTCTTCTGACGAGACTGAGCAGTCTTCAAATGTTCACGGACAATGTGGACTTGTTCTTCAGGTTGTTGAATAATGTCCGGTCCAACGAGTGATCATTCCCCAGTTTCTGACCAATTCAGAGGGGTCCGACACTTACGCCCATATAGAACTTCAAATGGTGCCATCTTCAGACTAGCCTGATAGCTATTGTTATAAGAGAACTCGGCATACGGGAGAGATTCTTCCCACTTCTTACCGAATGAGATGACACAAGCTCGAAGCATATCTACAAGCACTTGATTAACTCATTCAACTTGTCCCTGAGACTGAGGGTGGAATGCGGTGCTGAAGGACAAATGAGTTCCCATAGCTTCTTGGAAACTGTTCCAAAATCTTGAGGTAAAGAGGCTGCCACGATCTGAACTGATCTCCAACGGAACACCGTGAAGTGACACAATTCTGGAAACATATAAGTCTGCTAACTGACTAGCAGTGATTGTCTCCTTGACTGGCAGAAAGTGAGCAACCTTTGAGAATCGGTCGATGACGACAAATATAGCATCATGACCCTTCTGCGATCTGGGAAAACCAGTGATGAAGTCCATTTCGACTTTGTCCCATTTCCATTCAGGAATAGTAAGTGGTTGCAGAAGTCCAGTAGGCCTTTGATGTTCTGCTTTGATGCGACGGCAAACGTCACACTCAGACACATAATGGGCAATGTCTTGCTTCATATTTGACCACCAGAATCTCTGACGAATATCTTAGTACATCTTTGTGCTACCAGGGTGTATCGAGAGAGGCATATCGTGAGCTTCTTTCATAACCTTCTCTGGCATATCCTTGAACTTAGGCACTACAAGGCGATCTTGAAAGAACAAAGCCCCATCATCATGAAGAGAGAAGGCTGAGGGCTTGCCAGTAGCAAGATAGCGCTTAATCTTGTGGACTTCATTGTCATACTTCTGCATGTTCTTGATTCTGTGCTCAAGGTCCGGTTCAACAACCAGGGTGTTGAGATAACCCTGAGGAACTATCTCGATATTGAGCTTTCGGAGCTCTTCATACAGGAGTGGTTGCTGTAGCTGAACCTCAAGTTCACAACAGTATGATTTACGGCTCAAAGCATCAGCCATTACATTAGCCTTGCCAGGGGTATAAGAAATACCTAAGTCATAGTCTGTAATGGCCTCCATCCATCTTTGCTGACGGAGGTTCAGAGATGGTTGAGTGAACAAGTATTTCAAACTTTTATGATCCGTGTAGATCTCGCAACGATTACCAAGTAGGTAATGTCGCCATAACTTCAATGCATAAATGACAGCAGCTAGTTCTAGATCATGTACTGGATAGTTCTCTTCATGCGGGCGCAACTGTCGAGAGCCATAAGCAATCACTTTACGTTCTTGCATTAGAACACAGCCTAATCCTTGACGGGATGCGTCGCAATATATCACAAAGTCCTTGCGAGAATCTGGAGGAGCAAGCACTGGTGCAGATGTCAGCTTGTCCTTGAGTGTTTGGAAACTTTCCTGACATTTGTATGTCCACTCAAACTTAACGCCTTTGTGAAGCAGACCAGTCAGAGGCTTGGCAATCTTGGAGAAGTTCTCGACGAAACGGCGGCAATAGCTGGCGAGTCCGAGGAAACTTCTGACTTGCTTGACATTCTTCGGTGGAGTCCAGTCAAGAATAGCCTAGACTCGTTCTGGGTTAACAGCAATGCCATCTTTGGAAATCACATGACCAAGATATGTCACCTCAGATAACCAGAATTCACACTTGGAATACTTGGCATACAGTTGATGTTCACGTAGCTTCTCCAGTACAAGCCGAAGATGTTCGGCGTGTTCTTCTTCATTCTTGGAAAATATAAGGATATCATCCAAATAAACCACGACGAACTTGTCGAGGTAATCCATGAAGATGTAGTTCATTAGCCGAGAGAAAGTTGCTGGAGCGTTGGTTAATCCGAAGGACATGACGGTGTACTCGTAAGAACCATAGCGAGTAACGAAAGCTGTCTTCGGAATATCCTCCTTGCGAACTCGGATCTGGTGGTATCCCAATGTCAAATCAAGCTTAGAGAATACTGAGGAACCAGCAAGTTGATCATACAGATCGTTGATTCTGGGGAGCGGATACTTGTTCTGAATTGTTGCTTGGTTGATAGGTCGGTAATCTCGAACCAACCGATTTGTTCCATCCTTCTTCTTAACAAAGAGCGAAGGTGCTCCCCAAGCGGAAGAACTGGGGCGGATGAAACCCTTATTAAGCGACTTGTCGATTTCCTCCTTAAGTTCAAGAAGTTCATGCGGCGGCATCTTGTATGGGCGCTTGGCAATAGGAGTGGTGCCCGGCTTCAAGTCTATGACAAATTCGACAGCTCTAACCGGGGGTATTCCTGGAAGTTCTTCTGGAAAGACGTCCGGAAAATCGCGAACGATTGGAACGTTCTCTATTCTTTCAAGGGGCGAAGCATTCAATGCATTCAAAGCATATATCTGGCTTTCGGCATTTTGAACTGTCCGAGCTGAGTAACGGACTGTCTGGCCGGAAGGGTGTGTGAGTTGGACTGTTTTAGTGGCACAATCAATCAAAGCTTTATGAGGTTTCAACCAGTCCATACCCAGAATGATGTCTATGTTGGCAGTCTTGAGGGCAATGAGAGAAACGGGGAATATCAATCCTCCAATCACAATGTGGTTACCGTGACTTACCATGGTAGTCTGCCATTTAGCTCCGTGCGACTGGATTACTAAAGGGGTGGACATCTCCTCAAAAGGTATATCATGACTTCGCGCAAAACTTTCGGACATGAAGGAGTGCGATGCTCCAGAATCAGAGAGGACAGAAGCTGGGACTGAATTCACTAGAAGGGCACCCATCACAATTTTGGTGTCCTGTCGAGCTTCTTCCATCTTGACATGGTTGACAGTAATAAGTGGACTAACAGGTGGTCTGGCATCAGCGTTCCTAGAAGGATGTTTTTGACGGCCCTTCCTACAACTAACAGAAGAACGTGATACGTTATGAGGCTGATCCTGGCGACAGTTAATCGCAAAGTGTCCTGACTGTCCACACTTGTGGCATAATCCATCATTGGGGCGAGGAGCCATAGTATTGGGCTGTCCACTCTGAATCGTTATCTGTCTCGACGGCAAAGGCAGACGAGGCGCGACATAAGACGGGCTTGGTGTTGGAGCAGGTCGGTGATGAACATTGTGCGGGATCCAGACTTGACGTTTCTGAGCAGGCTGACCCGAGGACGAGCCAACGTCACGAGTGCGCTTGAGCGACTCCTGGTACTTATTCAAAGCGGTTTCAATTCGGAAAGACTGGCTGACAAGCATTGCAAAGTCTGCAGCTTCATGAACAGCAAGTGCGAGCTCGATATCAGGATGTAGTCCTTCACGGAATTTCTCCTGCTTGCGAGCATCAGTGCAGACGTCATCTTCAGCATAGCGGGATAACTCAAGGAATTTCCTCTGATATTCATCCACAGTCATTTTGCCCTGAGTGAGTTTGCGGAACTCCTGCTTCTTCTGGTCGATCAGACCTTGAGGAATGTGTCGTGCACGGAAGGCTGACTGAAATTCCTGCCAAGTGATTACAGTTCTAGCAGGCAGCATACGCCTGTGGCTTTCCCACCATTGGGCAGCTGGACCCCTCAGATGATACGTCGCAAAAGTGACGCAACTGTCAGGGTCAACCTTAGCTGACTCCATCTGAAAGGCGATGTCACGGAGCCAATCATCAGCCTCCATTGGATCAGTCGAGTTGCGGAAGGTAGACGGGTTGAGGCGCACGAAATCTTGCAGTGAGATCGGACCAGGCTCCTGACGAGCATCGTTGCGTTCCAAACGGTTCACCAGGCTTTCATTGAGCTGACGGTTCAGTTCAAACTGCTGCAACATTGCGGCAATATAGGGAGGAGGTGGAGGATCGTCAGCCATTCTGCCAAAACAACAGGGGCAGTTTAGCAAGAACAACTGCATGTGTAAGAGGTCATTCAGGATGTAACATGAGAATTGAACAAGGAGTGCATTAGATACATATTAGTAGTCATTAAAGACATACAATTCTATGCACGTAGTTGGGTACAAACGGATAGTACGAGCTCGGAAACACTCGCAGCTAGACAACTAGACGGTGGAGAGATACAACAACGAGACATAGCAAAGGCTACACCAACGTTGGAGAAAACCACTAGGGCGAGGAATCTGCAAGGAACAACGCAGGGGATCCTCGATAAAAGGATCCTGTGGTCCGTGGGTATTGTGCAGCAGAACCTGGCCCTCATCTCGAAGAAAGGGGGTAATTCCAGACTCCGGGTGGATGTGATCACGAGAACCTAATGTTGATGTTAGTAAAATCTTTAACCCGAATAGGAAGAGAGATCAGAGTCCCAGAGTAAAGAAGAGGAATAAAAGATCCTAATCCCATCCATTGGCGACGTGGGCCCGTAAGCCACACAGCCATGTTAGTAAAACAGTTTTTGGAGACTAGACTCAACTTCGGCCAAGGAGTTGGAAAGGGGTGTTCCTACAGGCAGTCGGCTCTGATACCAACTTGTGACGCCACCGACTTAATCGTGCACTAATCATACACGCAAATGCACACGATCAAGCCTAAGGACTCACGGGGAGATATCACAACACAACTCTAAACACAAAATAAAATAATACAAGCTTTATATTACAAGCCAGGGGCCTCGAGGGCTCGAATACAAAAGCTTGAGCTACACAAGCATCAGCAGAAACAAAAGTATCTGAGTACAGACACAAGGTTAAACAAGGGTGCCTTAAGAAGGCTAGCACAATAGCGACACTGATCGAAAAGGCGAAGGCCTCCTGCCTAGGGCCTCCGAACTACTCCTGGTCGACGGTGAACTCTACGTAGTAGTAGAAGACTCCGGGGATCTCCTGCTCCTAGGCTCCGTCGTCTGATTGAAGCAATCGGGTATGGGGAAAAGAATAGCAAAGCAACCGTGAGTACTCATCCAAAGTACTCGCAAGACTGACATCAGAACTATACTAAATGCATTGTATCAAAGGAATGGGGCTATATCTCTGGACTGAACTGCAGAATGTGGGAACCGAGGGGAGAGGCCTAGCCTATCGAAGACTAGCATCTTGAAGCAATCTTGCAGCATCAGAAGAGAATAGAACACAGTTACATATAATAGTGGTTATATAGTAGCAGCGCCCTGAGATCCTTTCTCGACTCCCTGCGAGAAAGTAATCCTGAGAGAAGTAGTAACAGTTTACCATTTCAACAGTAACCATTCATAGTTGTCATAGATCAGGATACAACTCCGAGCGTCCTGTTACCGTGGACACGGCTATTCGAATAGATAACTTCCCTGCAGGGGTGCACTACTGTTACCCAACACGCTCGATTAACTCTGGCCGGACACACTTTTATCGGGTCATGCCCGGCCTCGGCTGATCGACACACCGTAGCCCTACCTAGAGCTAAGCAGAGAGGTCCCCGCCGGTCTACATCCTAAGTGCTCAGGGTTCTTGGGCCCATCCCCCCTTGCACTCCGGGTCGTTGCGCACATGGTTAGATCCAGGCACCACCTCTGTCATGGATGGCGCCGATCCTGCCGTGCCGCACTGCTGAACTGGACATATGACAAAGCTTTCGGCTGATACATACGGCGTAGAGGGCCCCATAAACCATTATCCCGCGTGGTGGTAGTGCGTATAGGGCACGACGACCCACTCAGATCAAATATCCAGTTCCGTTAGGCGTATTTAGTAACTCGCAGAGATGATCAGGGTTCCTGTCGCTCCGACTTGGTGAAACATAACGCGCGGGTGCTCTTGGAGTCGACCCGTCTTTAATGATTTTCTCTCGCGGGCACCCTTGGGGCCAGCCCGACTTTAACAGTTTTGTATTGCAGTAATGTAAACAGTTCCGCGATCCTCACCCAGAGGAATCACGGCCCGGTATCAAGCTTGGCATACGGACAAGGGTGATGGGCCACCGATGAAGAAGTAGCACAGCTAAGTATTGCGGGACAACAGGTAGGGTATCAAGAACAGAATACAAAATCAGGCTATGCATTCGGAATAGGTGCTATCGGAACAGTAGCAGGGCATTTCTAATGCAAGCATAAGAGAGAAGAGAGTGGGCGATATATGATGGTCAAGGGGGGTTTGCTTGCCTGGTTGCTCTGCGGCAAAGGCGGGGTCGTCAGCGGTGTAGTCGGTCTCCTGGGCAGCGTCGGTCTCGGAGGCTATCGGAAAGAAGAGGGGGAAGAAACAATAAATACAAAACACACAGATGTTTGGCATGACAACACGCAGCGCTAAGGTGACCTATCGCAACACTACACGTTACCGGCGAAGAGGGAAAACATCCGGGAATGTTTTCCCGAAGTCTGACGTTTTTTGGTCAGATGTAACGGAGGGGACGGTTCCATGTTCAGCATGCTCGGAGCATGTGACAGATGAACGGAGGGCGTACTCGGAATCTACAAAATTTTCTGATCGTTTTACATATATAAATTATTTTAATCCGAATTACAGATTAAAAGATATGATTTTCTAAAGTTTTTATTAATTTCTGGAATTATTTTAATTATTTAATTCAACATTATCCGAAATAGTGTTCTGCTGACGTCAGCATGACATCAGCAGTCTGACAGGTGGGACCGGAGTGCACAGTCAGCTGCTGACTCAGCAGCCTTATCCAAATGAACAGTGCCAGGTGGGTCCCACGTGTAAGTGCCACATTTAATTAACAGATTTATTTTAATTTGAAAATTAGGCAGAAATGGCTAGGTGCACCCGGTGCAGTGCACCAGAGATGCACCAGTGAGGCTGACCGGTGGGGTCCAGCTGACTGCCCAGTCAGCTAGTTTGACCGGGTCCAGTGGGACCCGCGTGTCAGTGACTCAGTTTTAAATTAACAGTTTGATTATTTTTAAAAGCCGGTTTAACTAATCCGCGGGCCCTACTGTCAGTGTCACTAGAGGGTAATTAAGCTCGTCATTAGCGACTAATTATGGCGCCACGTCAGCATCATCACCGGAGTTAACTCCGGCGCTAATCAGAGCGCGGCGGAGCTCACCGTCCGGCCGGCTCCGGCGTCGGGAGCTTGCGTGGGTGGAGCCATCCGAACGAGCGTTCCCGGGCGAGTCGAACGGTGGCTGTGGTGTAGGAGGTATGCCCTAGAGGCAATAATAAATGTTATTGATTATCTCCCTGTTCATAATTAGGTTTATGTTCCATGCTATAACTGCTGTGGTTCTCGAGTCTGCAATAACCACGAGGCTCGGAGGAAGACTCATATGCACGTGTGGAATAATAAACGGTAAAATATATTCATAGTCTGGCCTCTAAGACTGGCTCAAGTATTGCATGATGATCCTGTTTTCCTGATCATGGGCATGGCTATGCCGGCAATTTTGAGGGCACAATGTTAGAAGAACATTTGTGTTGAATCGACCCGAATTGATGTTATTCTATGAGATTCATTCGTCATAAGTTAATGGTTAATAACACGGAGATGGTTAATGTTTGCATAATTCCTTAGACCATGAGAGTATCGAGTTACTTCATGCTTGCTTCATGAACTTTGGGGTTTGTTAAACATCATCCGTAAATGGGTGGCTATTACGGCGGCTTACGGGTTCATGGAAAAGTATGTCAAGTAACTTGATAGCTCAAGATTGGGATTTGCTCCTCCGACGATGGAGAGATATCTCTGGGCCCTCTCGGTGTTACGGTATCCATCATCGTCTGGCCAGACACTTTGTGATTTGATCACGGGGATGCCGGAACACGGGAACGAGAAAAGAGAACAATACCGGTAACGAGGTAACTGGCATAGTGGACAAGTTGTTGATCCGCGGGGATGCCAACATGTCTCACCTCGGGTATTTGTAACATATCGCGAAGCAACAGGAATAGCACACGGCAACTGGAGGTTCACTCGAATATTCATTCGTGTGGGTATAGGGGTCAATATGGGTGTCCACGGCTCCGATGTTGATCATTGATCGGAAGGGGTTCCGGGTCATGTCTATACTTCACCGAACCTATAGGGTCACACGCTTAAGGGTCATCTATCTGCTGAATACTAGACGGGGAGTCTGAGAGAAAATCACCGAAAAAGTTTCGGACGAAACGGAAACGTTCCGGAGAGGATATCGGAATAGTTCCGGTGAAACTGAAAAGTTGTTTCAGGGTATTCCATAAAGTCAAATTGGTTTCGGCACATGCCTGGAAATTATTGGAAGGTACCAGAATTGTTCCGGTAACTTCTGAGATTTTTCAGAGACAAAAACCGGAAATGTTCCGGACTGCCGGAACCGCTTTAGTTGCTTTTCACAGATGAAAATCACTAAACCGAAAAGTTGTTTCGGAGTACACCATAAAGTCTAAATGGTTTCGGCACATGCCTGATAATTCTTGGAGGGTGCCAGAATCGTTCTGGAAACTTTCTGGAATTTTCCGGGATGAAAACCGGAAATGTTCCGGAGCTGCCGGAACCGCTTCAGATGCTTTTCGCAGATGAAAATCACTAAACCGGAATTGTTTCGGATCGCGTTGAAAATTATTTTAGTGGGACTGGAAATTTTCTAAGCCCACATGAATATTTTCAGTTCGAACGGACGCTGAAATATGTCGTCGTGAATAGTGAAAGTGCTTTTTGGATTACTTTTTGGAAAGCCACCTTTTTGGGCTTTTGCTCCAAAATATCTTGGAGATGACATGGATAGATGTGGCTGAAATTTCAGACCCTCTACCCCTCCTTATCCTATAAATAGAGGTGGAGGGGGCAGCCCAAAGCTCATCCTTGCTCTCATACACATGCCATAGACTGGTCTGGCATTCTCTCTCCCTCCCAGCGAAATAGTTTCGTAGAGCCGAAAGGCTGTCTAGGTTCCGGTGGGAACTAGTTCTGGAAGGCGAAGCCCTGCCGGATATATGACACCGTATGTGTGCAACTCTGTAGAGAGATCGTAGTTTCGGTCTTAGTTCGATAGTGCCTCCCGAAGGGCTGTCCGAGTTTCGATGGTCCTCCCGAAGGGCTGTCCGAGTGACTGTCCGAGTTTCGATGGTCCTCCCGAAGGGCTGTCCGAGTGACTGTCCGAGTTTCGATGGTCCTCCCGAAGGGCTGTCCGTGACACCGTCCGGGGGACTGTCCGACCGCCTCCCGGAGGGCTGTCCGGGGGCGGATGAGGGTATTCATCCTCGCGGTTGGGAGGTTGTAAATCCTAGCTGCGGGGATCTGCACCGCCGATCGTCATGATCGACTCTACTTCCGCTGCGCTACGAGTCGGTAACGAAAATGATCAAACCTTGTATGCAGTCTCCATAGTGGTCCTGGGCTGGTACGTAGGTCGGAAATTTTTTGTTTTCTGCTGCGTTACCCTATAGTGGCATCAAGAGCCGTGCTATGCGTAGATGCAGGTTACGATCTAGAATACATGGAGATGTATGGGTATTGCATAATATAATTTTGGAGTAGATGAGATCTATTGCTGAAAATTATTTATGCGGGTAGCAGATGAAATCTGTTACCCGATGTTCCTGTTGCTTCCCCTGAATTTGCATAGTCCTGATCTTGACGGCATGGTGGAATCTCACAAAGTTCTGGCAATCCGCGATCCTTTCATGCTGCTCCTGAGTATGCTGATTGACAGATCAACGAAGTGCTAACAGTTCTTTGGGTTCCACCATAGTTGAGAAAGATGGATGTTTCGCAGACGAAAGGGCAATGCAGATGTGATCTGCACGGGGGTCACGCGTATGACGAAGTTTAGTATGGGGCTCGAGATTTTATTATCTCGTGTTTCATACACCCTGGAAAGTTAATCTAGCAACTTGAATTATCATACTTGATGATGGACGTTGGTAGCTTCGGTTTGTTTCGAAACCTTAGAAGCCACGTAAAATAAAATTTTGCATGAACCGATTAGAGGCGTCTAACTTGGTTTTGCAGGATGGTTTGCATGTGCATGTGATGTGGTATAGCAGTGCTCATTATAATTTCATTATGTATGAGATGACTATATAATGTAAATTGATTAACATGACCTGCGTGTCATGATTCGGCATGATGGCTGGAGCCATATGATTGTCACTTTAATGACCTGCGTGTCAACCTTCAGTAATGCACTTATTTTATTAGCTATAGAGATAGCAATATTATCTGGTGCATCGACAAGGTGGTCGCAATCTTCGCGAAGGTGAACACCGACGCGAATGCCGGAGACGAAGAAATAAAAGACTTCTCCGTCAGAAAGGGATGTACCATATCATGCTATTATGAATTGCCTGAGATGTTTATCCCTTATGATGCACCCTTCTTGATTGCGCGGTAGTCGCTTTTTATTAGGGTGATCTCTCACAAAAATATCAAGTAGTTAGTGTTCTCCCAAGTGTAGCACCGTCATGGCACCTAACTTTTCGGGGTGCGCCATGGATGCATGGGTACGAACGATTAGGGATGTGTGAGGCGGGTGAGGTCAGACCTCGCAGCAAGATCACTTGGTTGTCTTGACGTTCATGGCAGGATCGTCCTGAGCTCGGAACACACGCATCGAAAGATGAACAAGAGTCACATAGAGATGTGATCGGCAAGTTGGCCTACCGATTAAAATTTCCGTCATGAGATGATGATTCTATGGCGATGAATTGAAGTCTGGATCTTGTATCACTCAAAATCAATTATGAGAGATATTGATTTGAGTGGGAGCGCACTATAGAATTAACTTGTTTAATTCTCAGTGCAATTAATTTTGAACACTGTCTAAGTGTGGTTTGCCTAATAGTTGTAGAATAATGGCTTGCGTTTCCACATTCCCTATTAAAATTGAATAGCTGTTAAATATCTGGTTAAAACTTTACGGTTGGTAACGTAATGTGAGGATTGTCCTCAAGAGTGCCGAGAAGGATTTTGTCCTATTGCATGCTTTCGGTATTCTCCCGCTAAAGCTATGGATCATGTGACTCTCGTCCTTCGATCCAAAAGCTAGAATTCCTTTTCAGTCAAAGTGCAATATGTTTGCTTCCATGAGACCCGAACTTCGAAAGTTTGGATAGTTATGTGATATTCATGGAATCTGAAAATCATTTTCAGAGACAGACAAAGGCTAAAAGATATGAGATATCCAAAGCAATGTTTGTTTGCAAACTGTTAGTAAAGGAGTTTACTATGCATTAGACTGATAACAGAGGGATCCAGGAGAATGCCTATCATATGATGAAAGGTGAATAAAACAACAACTTAAAGAGAATGGAAGTGTCCGAAGGGTGTTAGTGAGACTTTCACGCCTAGGAAGTTCGGGGCTAACGCCACTCTTAAGTTGGATGCTTCTTCTGAGAGTAGGAGAAATACTAAAAGTTAAACTGTTAGAAGTATAAAGGCAAAAGGATAGAAGACTGGAATATCCAGCTCATGTATGAATGTCATACAGGTTTTTGATGTATAGAAGGCTGGTCAAAGATATAGTTCTTGGGAATTATGGTTAAACATGTTAATCACTAATTCTTGGGTATTGTGAGTTAATCACAAAGATACCCGCTCGATTGCATTCTGTTGCAACTCGATGTAAGAACTACTATGGCCTGAAAGACTAGCCAGGAATGAGGTTTAGATACACGGAGGGAACATAGTAAATGTTACTATGCCTTCCATAGGTGTATTCCCTATGTATTTACTTTCATAATTCATTTTAGAGTTTCACACTCTAGCCCTTTGCATAAGGTATCTTGCAAGAAGGTTGTTCATAAGAGAACTTTTGATGTTCGGTGTTATGAATAACATAAGGGCCATACTTTCATTATGAATGAGACGTATGTTATGAATATTGATAATAATACATTACCTCTGGGTTTACTTTCATAATTCATTTTAGAGTTTCATACACTCTAGCCCATTGCACAATGTTTGTTGCAAAAGAGTTGTTCATAAAACAACAATTGTTGTTCAGTATTATGAATAACATGAAGGGCTATGCTTCCATCCTAGATGGGATGTATGTTATGAATATTGATGGAAAATATGATACATCCATAACACTGAAGCTAAATGTCGCAAGACTAAAAGAATACCACACAAGTGTGGCACTGCATTTGGTCACATTGGAGAAACCCGCATGGAAAATTCCATTATGATGGATTTTGAAGTCGTTTGATTTTGAATCATCTGACACTTGCAACTTTCCTCTGAAAAGTGAAGTGACTGAAATACCGTTCACAGGCCATAAGGAACGGGCAAAGAACATATTGGTGATCATACATTGTGATGTGTGTAGTCCAATAAATGTTGTTGCAAGTAGTGGATTTATCTATCTTCAGAAATGACTCAAGTAGATATATGGATATTTACTTGTTGAGACGAAGTCTGGATCTTTTGAATTCATTCATAAGGTTTTCAAAAATGAAGTAGAAGTTATTGTAACAAGAAAATTATGTTTCTACAATTCGATTGCAGAAAGGAATATTTGAGTTACAAGTTTAGCGAATGTCTGATGAGTTATGAAAGGGGTTTCATAACTTGCACCTCCCGGAACACCACTGCAAGTGAAAAGTCCGTGAAGATGTAATCGAACCATTTATGCCATGGTAAGATCAAAGATGACATAAATAAATTTGCCATTATCCCTTTTATAGAGTGATGCTTTAGAGACTGCGGCTTTTACACTGAAAAGAGCTCCATCAGGTCTGTTGAAATGACGCCATGGTGTGGTACGCCCAACCATGTTATATCTTTTCTTAACATTTGGAATATGGGGCTTGTGTAAAAGGTTACAAACCTATTCCAAATCAGACAAGTGCTACTTTGTAAGGTTATCCCAAGTCATTGGGTATTCCCCCACTACTATACCGAAGCAAAGGGTTTTGCCGCAAAACGGTATGCTTTTAAAGAGAATAGTTCTTTCAAAAGGTGAGTGGGAGGACAGTGCAACTCGACGAGATAACCAGTATCTTCGTCATCAGATCAAAGGAAAGAAACCTTGGAAGTGATTCCGGAGTTTCCTACTGCGACTGATACGGAAGTCTCTACAATAAAATGTATGGACTTCGGTCGAACTTGCAGCTGAACCACGTAGGCAAAGCTCGTGCAAACCTATCAGGTGCGCAAACGAGATATTGTTGTTAGACAACAGTATACCTACAATACAAAAGGAAGCGTTGATGGGCGCTGACTCCGGAATTGGCTAAATGCCAATACAATCCGAGATAGTTTCCATATAAGTGATTCGAGATTAAAATCTTGATACACCTTTCGGAAGACTTAGAGTCTAACGAATATTTATGGAACTAAAAACTGATACGGATAAAATGTTTTATCCATAAAGCTCGACTTGTTGCCATAACAAGTTCAAGGAGTTGACTACGATGAGATTGTCTCACCGTAGCGATGCTTGAAGTCGGTTCGGGTTGAACTAGCAATTAATACATATTTCAATCATGAGATATGAAACATGGATGACAAAAGGATTTCCATCTGATGGAAATGAAACCTAGGACTTGTATGTGATACAGTCCAAAGTAATTTGTCGATCCAGAGGATGCTAGTAAGTATGCAAACTTCAGAGTTCCAACGATGAATAGAAGAGAGCAAAGTGGAGTTGGAATCTTCGTTTTTGATGGAATAGTCAAAGGGGTTTGACTTCATCAAATGGGTATCGAAGATGCTTGTGATTCAAGAAAGTAAGTGGGAGCATGATAATATTTCTAAAAACCTTGTGTACTTGACACATTGCTAAATTGGAAATAAATTTCTTGGCACGAATTAGGACTTCATTTGAAAATAGTTTTTCGATGAAGTGCTTAGGCTAAATAGCCTCAATATTAGGCATGATGATCTATGGAGATAGATTTACCTAATAGGGCTAAGCTATGAATACATATTGACAAGATGCTAAAACTTTTTAGCATTTAAAAACGCCAAGGAGTGATTCTTGCCGAAGTCACATGGAAAGAGTTTTGCAAGACTCGGTGTCTCAAAACACTGATGAGCAAAATACATGATGGAGATTCCACACACTCTTGTGTTTGGATTAATCATGTATTCCATGGTATGTAAATCAACCAGATATGTCCAATACTCCAAAGTTGTTGCGAGTATAGATACCATAGTGATCAAAGTACTGATCATAGGACAACAGTGAAAGATGTCATTGAGTACTAGAGTAGTAGTGATGACATGTTTTCTCGCAAGCAGAGATTATGAAGTGCTCGTTGTAAGTAATTACATCGATACAGTCTTCATCAATGCTCCATGCAATTTTCGATTTAAGTTAAGGGTTTTGTGTAATACACAATATGGTGGCACGGTAGTTGGAAATTGTTCCAAACAAGATACTGTGGCGAATTCTATAACAAAGGCTGAGTATGTTGACGCTTAAGAAGCGACAAAGAAGTTGTTGAATCATATAGTTCATTCATGAACTTAGTATGGTTCCAGGATGGCTTTGGTCTATGGGACACTATTGCAGATAGTTGCTCGATACCTCAGTCTGAGGAATCAGGTTTCGACCAATGATTCACACATATGCAAAGCCAAGTCCACACAAAATATGAATTTTGTGAAAGCGTGAAAACGCGAGGATATGCAAAGTTACACACGGAGCTGAAGTTGTCAGATCCGTTGGACATCAGGCTATACCACAAGCGAAGCATATTTTACACCAGTATGCCATAGGTGTAAAGTGCATTAGCATTGACTAGATTATTGACTCTAGTTCAAGTGGGAGTCTGTAGGAGGTATGCCCTAGAGTCAATAATAAATGTTATTGATTATCTCCCTGTTCATAATTAGGTTTATGTTCCATGCTATAACTGCTGTGGTTCTCGAGTCTGCAATAACCACGAGGCTCGGAGGAAGACTCATATGCACGTGTGGAATAATAAACGGTAAAATGTATTCCTAGTCTGGCCTCTAAGACTGGCTCAAGTATTGCATGATGATCCTGTTTTCCTGATCATGGGCATGGCTATGCCGGCAATTTTGAGGGCACAATGTTAGAAGAACATTTGTGTTGAATCGACCCGAATTGATGTTATGCTATGAGATTCATTCGTCATAAGTTAATGGTTAATAACACAGAGGTGGTTAACGGTTGCATAATTCCTTAGACCATGAGAGTATCGAGTTACTTCATGCTTGCTTCATGAACTTTGGGGTTTGTTAAACGTCATCCGTAAATGGGTGGCTATTACGGCGGCTTACGGGTTCATGGAAAAGTATGTCAAGTAACTTGATAGCTCAAGATTGGGATTTGCTCCTCCGACGATGGAGAGATATCTCTGGGCCCTCTCGGTGTTACGGTATCCATCATCGTCTGGCCAGACACTTTGTGATTTGATCACGGGGATGCCGGAACACGGGAACGAGAAAAGAGAACAATACCGGTAACGAGGTAACTGGCATAGTGGACAAGTTGTTGATCTGCGGGATGCCAACATGTCTCACCTCGGGTATTTGTAACATATCGCGAAGCAACAGGAATAGCACACGGCAACTGGAGGTTCACTCGAATATTCATTCGTGTGGGTATAGGGGTCAATATGGGTGTCCACGGCTCCGATGTTGATCATTGATCGGAAGGGGTTCCGGGTCATGTCTATACTTCACCGAAGCTATAGGGTCACACGCTTAAGGGTCATCTATCTGCTGAATACTAGACAGGGAGTCTGAGAGAAAATCACCGAAAAAGTTTCGGACGAAACGGAAACGTTCCGGAGAGGATATCGGAATAGTTCCGGTGAAACTGAAAAGTTGTTTCAGGGTATTCCATAAACTCAAATTGGTTGCGGCACATGCCTGGAAATTATTGGAAGGTACCAGAATTGTTCCGGTAACTTCTGAGATTTTTCAGAGACAAAAACCGGAAATGTTCCGGACTGCCGGAACCGCTTTAGTTGCTTTTCACAGATGAAAATCACTAAACCGAAAAGTTGATTCGGAGTACACCATAAAGTCAAAATGGTTTCGGCACATGCCTGATAATTCTTGGAGGGTGCCAGAATCGTTCTGGAAACTTTCTGGAATTTTCCGGGATGAAAACCGGAAATGTTCCGGAGCTGCCGGAACCGCTTCAGATGCTTTTCGCAGATGAAAATCACTAAACCGGAATTGTTTCGGATCGCGTTGAAAATAATTTAGTTGGTACTGGAAATGTTCTAAGCCCACATGAATATTTTCAGTTCGAACGGACGCTGAAATATGTCGTCGTGAATAGTGAAAGTGCTTTTTGGATTACTTTTTGGAAAGCCACCTTTTTGGGCTTTTGCTCCAAAATATCTTGGAGATAACATGGATGGACGTGGCTGAAATTTCAGCCCCTCCACCCCTCCTTCTCCTATAAATAGAGGTGGAGGGGGCAGCCCAAAGCTCATCCTTGCTCTCATACACATGCCATAGACTGATCTGGCTTTCTCTCTCCCTCCCAGCGAAATAGTTTCGTAGAGCCGAAAGGCTGTCTAGGTTCCGGTGGGAACTAGTTCTGGACGGCGAAGCCCTGCCGGATAGATGACACCGTATGTGTGCAACTCTGTAGAGAGATCGTAGTTTCAGTCTTAGTTCGATAGTGCCTCCCGAAGGGCTGTCCGAGTGACTGTCCGAGTTTCGATGGTCCTCCCGAAGGGCTGTCCGAGTGACTGTCCGAGTTTCGATGGTCCTCCCGAAGGGCTGTCCGAGTGACTGTCCGAGTTTCGATGGTCCTCCCGAAGGGCTGTCCGTGACACCGTCCGGGGGACTGTCCGACCGCCTCCCGGAGGGCTGTCCGGGGGCGGATGAGGGTATTCATCCTCGCGGTTGGGAGGTTGTAAATCCTAGCTGCGGGGATCTGCACCGCCGATCGTCATCGACTCTACTTCCGCTGCGCTACCAGTCGGTAACGAAAATGATCAAACCTTGTATGCAGTCTCCATAGTGGTCCTGGGCTGGTACGTAGGTCGGAAATTTTTTGTTTTCTGCTGCGTTACCCTACACGTGGCTCGACCGGGGGAAGTCGGAGACGAGCTCGACGTCGAGAATGGCGGCGGCGGCGCTCGGGCTCAGGTGAGCATCCGTGCTGCCGTGCGCTAACGTAGGAGTAAAGGATGCTACAACCTGCTGGGCGAGCGGCGCATCCGATGAGCTAAGCGGGAGGATCTGGGGTGGACCGACCTCGCCGGAGTCGAGCTCACGGCGGCGGTGCAGCTACGGCCGTGGGGAGGAACGAGCACGTGAGCTCGAAATCGAGCTCGGGATAGGGGGAAAATGCGCGCGCGTGCTCACGGAGGGGGATCGCTGAGCTCGGTGAGGCGCGGGATGGTCGGGACGGCGTGAACCGAGCGGCGGAAGCGGCGGCGGCCGTAGATGAGGGAGACGGCGACGGCAACGGTGATGAGGCCTCCCGGGTTCGAGCTGCTACTCGCAGGCGGAGCAGACGACGCCAGCGCAGCTTCCTGGCATAGTGGGGCGACAGGGGAGGCCGTGGTGGTGCGGATCCGGCGACGAGGACGGCGGCGACAGGCATGCGGGGAAGAGAGGGAGAGAGCAGAGCGAGAGGAGGAGGAGAAAGGGATTAGGGTTCCCAGGGAGAGGCCATATAGGCCAATGCTGGCTGGGCCTTCCTCTGCGCAGTGTCGGCCCAGGTGAGCAGGTGAGCCTTCCCCCTTTCTCATTTTACTTTTCTGATTTTCTTTTATTTTCTGTTTTGCAAATTATTTGACTAACAAATGACTTTTGTAAAATGCAAGTGTTGTTCATTTAAATACTAGGTAATAATTAACACTGCCAAAAACTGGTTTGGGTAAAATATGATTTCATTTACAATTTTTATTATTTAAAATGATATTTAAATGTTGCTGTTAGCTACTGTTTTAGGACGATAGTGTCACTTGACTAATTCAATTAATGTTGGTAGTATTTTTATAATTGCCTCTGGATCACTTGCTATTTAATGAAAATTTTAGTTTTCAATTTGAACAACTTTTATTTTTCACTCAAAATTTGAATTGCAATTTGAATTTGAATTTGAAATGAGATATGATGCTAAATGATGATGATGCACTGTTAATCATGATGACATGGCACTGTCAAAAGGTGATTACTGTAGTAATTACATGGGGGTGTTACAATTCTCCTCCTCTTAAAGAAATTCTCGTCCCGAGAATTAAGAGGCAGGTTGGAAGAGAGCGGGGTATTCTTCACGAAGACGGTCTTCGCATTCCCAAGTGGCTTCATCTTCAGAATGATTCGACCACTGAACCTTAAGGAATTTGATTGCCTTCTGACGGGTTCGACGTTCAGCTTGATCAAGAATGCGGATCGGATACTCCTTATAAGTCAAGTCATCCTGCAGTTCAAGCACTTCATGATCCACTGCTCGGATAGGATCCTTGAAGCAGCGACGGAGTTGCGATACATGAAAGACATCATGCACCTGAGATAGGTTCGGCGGCAATTCCAATTGATATGCCACTTCTCCTCGACGGGCGAGAATACGGAACGGGCCAATGTAGCGAGGAGCTAACTTGCCCTTGATTCCAAATCGATGAGTACCTTTCATCGGAGTGACACGAAGGTAAGCTTATTCGCCAGGTTGATAGACCATTACCTGGTGTTTTCGGTCATAGTTGCTCTTCTGACGAGACTGAGCAGTCTTCAAATGTTCACGGACAATGTGGACTTGTTCTTCATCTTCTTGAATAATGTCCGGTCCAACGAGTGATCGTTCCCCAGTTTCTGACCAATTCAGAGGGGTCCGACACTTACGCCCATATAGAACTTCAAATGGTGCCATCTTCAGACTAGCCTGGTAGCTATTGTTATAAGAGAACTCGGCATACGGGAGAGATTCTTCCCACTTCTTACCGAATGAGATGACACAAGCTCGAAGCATATCTTCAAGCACTTGATTAACTCATTCAACTTGTCCCTGAGACTGAGGGTGGAATGCGGTGCTGAAGGACAAATGAGTTCCCATAGCTTCTTGGAAACTGTTCCAAAATCTTGAGGTAAAGAGGCTACCACGATCTAAACTGATCTCCAACGGAACACCGTGAAGTGACACAATTCTGGAAACATATAAGTCTGCTAACTGACTAGCAGTGATTGTCTCCTTGACTGGCAGAAAGTGAGCAACCTTTGAGAATCGGTCGATGACGACAAATATAGCATCATGACCCTTCTGCGATCTGGGAAAACCAGTGATGAAGTCCATTTCGACTTTGTCCCATTTCCATTCAGGAATAGTAAGTGGTTGTAGAAGTCCAGTAGGCCTTTGATGTTCTGCTTTGATGCGACGGCAAACGTCACACTCAGACACATAACGGGCAATGTCTTGCTTCATATTTGACCACCAGAATCTCTGACGAATATCTTAGTACATCTTTGTGCTACCAGGGTGTATCGAGAGAGGCATATCGTGAGCTTCTTTCATAACCTTCTCTGGCATATCCTTGAACTTAGGCACTACACGGCGATCTTGGAAGAACAAAGCCCCATCATCATGAAGAGAGAAGGCTGAGGGCTTGCCAGTAGCAAGATAGCACTTAATCTTGTGGACTTCATTGTCGTACTTCTGCATGTTCTTGATTCTGTGCTCGAGGTCCGGTTCAACAACCAGGGTGTTGAGATAACCCTGAGGAACTATCTCGATATTGAGCTTTCGGAGCTCTTCATACAGGAGTGGTTGCTGTAGCTGAACCTCAAGTTCACAACAGTATGATTTAGGGCTCAAAGCATCAGCCATTACATTAGCCTTGCCAGGGGTATAAGAAATACCTAAGTCACAGTCTGTAATGGCCTCCATCCATCTTTGCTGACGGAGGTTCAGAGATGGTTGAGTGAACAAGTATTTCAAACTTTTATGATCCGTGTAGATCTCGCAACGATTACCAAGTAGGTAGTGTCGCCATAACTTCAATGCATAAATGACAGCAGCTAGTTCTAGATCATGTACTGGATAGTTCTCTTCATGCGGGCGCAACTGTCGAGAGCCATCAGCAATCACTTTACGTTCTTGCATTAGAACACAGCCTAATCCTTGACGGGATGCGTCGCAATATATCACAAAGTCCTTGCGAGAATCTGGAGGAGCAAGCACTGGTGCAGATGTCAGCTTGTCCTTGAGTGTTTGGACACTTTCCTGACATTTGTCTATCCACTCAAACTTAACGCCTTTGTGAAGCAGATCAGTCAGAGGCTTGGCAATCTTGGAGAAGTTCTCGACGAAACGGCGGCAATAGCTGGCGAGTCCGAGGAAACTTCTGACTTGCTTGACATTCTTCGGTGGAGTCCAGTCAAGAATAGCCTAGACTCGTTCTGGGTTAACAGCAATGCCATCTTTGGAAATCACATGACCAAGATATGTCACCTCAGATAACCAGAATTCACACTTGGAATACTTGGCATACAGTTGATGTTCACGTAGCTTCTCCAGTACAAGCCGAAGATGTTCGGCGTGTTCTTCTTCATTCTTGGAAAATATAAGGATATCATCCAAATAAACCACGACGAACTTGTCGAGGTAATCCATGAAGATGTAGTTCATTAGCCGAGAGAAAGTTGCTGGAGCGTTGGTTAATCCGAAGGACATGACGGTGTACTCGTAAGAACCATAGCGAGTAACGAAAGCTGTCTTCGAATATCCTCCTTGCGAACTCGGATCTGGTGGTATCCCAATGTCAAATCAAGCTTAGCGAATACTGAGGAACCATCAAGTTGATCATACAGATCGTTGATTCTGGGGAGCGGATACTTGTTCTGAATTGTTGCTTGGTTGATAGGTCGGTAATCTCGAACCAACCGATTTGTTCCATCCTTCTTCTTAACAAAGAGCGAAGGTGCTCCCCAAGCGGAAGAACTGGGGCGTATGAAACCCTTATTAAGCGACTTGTCGATTTCCTCCTTAAGTTCAAGAAGTTCATGCGGCGGCATCTTGTATGGGCGCTTGGCAATAGGAGTGGTGCTCGGCTTCAAGTCTATGACAAATTCGACAGCTCTAACCGGGGGTATTCCTGGAAGTTCTTCTGGAAAGACGTCCGGAAAATCGCGAACGATTGGAACGTTCTCTATTCTTTCAAGGGGCGAAGCATTCAATGCATTCAGAGCATATATCTGGCTTTCGGCATTTTGAACTGTCCGAGCTGAGTAACGGACTGTCTGGCCGGAAGGGTGTGTGAGTTGGACTGTTTCAGTGGCACAATCAATCAAAGCTTTATGAGGTTTCAACCAGTCCATACCCAGAATGATGTCTATGTTGGCAGTCTTGAGGTCAATGAGAGAAACGGGGAATATCAATCCTCCAATCACAATGTGGTTACCGTGACTTACCATGGTAGTCTGCCATTTAGCTCCGGGCGACTGGATTACTAAAGGGGTGGACATCTCCTCAAAAGGTATATCATGACTTCGCGCAAAACTTTCGGACATGAAGGAGTGCGATGCTCCAGAATCAAAGAGGACAGAAGCTGGGACTGAATTCACTAGAAGGGCACCCATCACAATTTTGGTGTCCTGTCAAGCTTCTTCCATCTTGACATGGTTGACAGTAATAAGTGGACTAGCAGGTGGTCTGGCATCAGCGTTCCTAGAAGGATGTTTTTGACGGCCCTTCCTACGACTAACAGAAGAACGTGATGCGTTATGAGGCTGATCCTGGCGACAGTTAATCGCAAAGTGTCCTGACTGTCCACACTTGTGGCCTAATCCATCATTGGGGCGAGGAGCCATAGTATTGGGCTGTCCACTCTGAATCGTTATGTGTCTCGACGGCAAAGGCAGACGAGGCGCGACATAAGACGGGCTTGGTGTTGGAGCAGGTCGGTGATGAACATTGTGCGGGATCCAGACTTGACGTTTCTGAGCAGGCTGACCCGAGGACGAGCCAACGTCACGAGTGCGCTTGAGCGACTCCTGGTACTTATTCAAAGCGGTTTCAATTCGGAAAGACTGGCTGACAAGCATTGCAAAGTCTGCAGCTTCATGAACAGCAAGTGCGAGCTCGATATCAGGATGTAGTCCTTCACGGAATTTCTCCTGCTTGCGAGCGTCAGTGCAGACGTCATCTTCAGCATAGCGGGATAACTCAAGGAATTTCCTCTGATATTCATCCACAGTCATTTTGCCCTGAGTGAGTTTGCGGAACTCCTGCTTCTTCTGGTCGATCAGACCTTGAGGAATGTGTCGTGCACGGAAGGCTGACTGAAATTCCTGCCAAGTGATTACAGTTCTAGCAGGCAGCATACGCCTGTGGCTTTCCCACCATTGGGCAGCTGGACCCCTCAGATGATACGTCGCAAAAGTGACGCAACTGTCAGGGTCAACCTTAGCTGACTCCATCTGAAAGGCGATGTCACGGAGCCAATCATCAGCCTCCATTGGATCAGTCGAGTTGCGGAAGGTGGACGGGTTGAGGCGCACGAAATCTTGCAGTGAGATCAGACCAGGCTCCTGACGAGCATCGTTGCGTTCCAAACGGTTCACCAGGCTTTCATTGAGCTGACGGTTCAGTTCAAACTGCTGCATCATTGCGGCAATATAGGGAGGAGGTGGAGGATCGTCAGCCATTCTGCCAAAACAACAGGGGTAGTTTAGCAAGAACAACTGCATGTGTAAGCGGTCATTCAGGATGTAACATGAGAATTGAACAAGGAGTGCATTAGATACATATTAGTAGTCATTAAAGATATACAATTCTATGCACGTAGTTGGGTACAAACGGATAGTACGAGCTCGGAAACACTCGCAGCTAGACAACTAGACGGTGGAGAGATACAACAACGAGACATAGCAAAGGCTACACCAACGTCGGAGAAAACCACTGGGGCGAGGAATCTGCAAGGAACAACGCAGGGGATCCTCGATAAAAGGATCCTGTGGTCCGTGGGTATTGTGCAGCAGAACCTGGCCCTCATCTCGAAGAAAGGGGGTAATTCCAGATTCCGGGTGGATGTGATCACGAGAACCTAATGTTGATGTTAGTAAAATCTTTAACCCGAATAGGAAGAGAGATCAGAGTCCCAGAGTAAAGAAGAGGAATAAAAGATCCTAATCCCATCCATTGGCGACGTGGGCCCGTAAGCCACACAGCCATGTTAGTAAAACAGTTTTTGGAGACTAGACTCAACTTCGGCCAAGGAGTTGGAAAGGGGTGTTCCTACAGGCAGTCGGCTCTGATACCAACTTGTGACGCCACCGACTTAATCGTGCACTAATCATACACGCAAATGCACACGATCAAGCCTAAGGACTCACGGGGAGATATCACAACACAACTCTAAACACAAAATAAAATAATACAAGCTTTATATTACAAGCCAGGGGCCTCGAGGGCTCGAATACAAAAGCTTGAGCTACACAAGCATCAGCAGAAACAAAAGTATCTGAGTACAGACACAAGGTTAAACAAGGGTGCCTTAAGAAGGCTAGCACAACAGCGACACTGATCGAAAAGGCGAAGGCCTCCTGCCTAGGGCCTCCGAACTACTCCTGGTCGACGGTGAACTCTACGTAGTAGTAAAGACTCCGGGGATCTCCTGCTCCTGGGCTCCGTCGTCTGATTGAAGCAATCGGGTATGGGGAAAAGAATAGCAAAGCAACCGTGAGTACTCATCCAAAGTACTCGCAAGACTGACATCAGAACTATACTAAATGCATTGTATCAAAGGAATGGGGCTATATCTCTGGACTGAACTGCAGAATGTGGGAACCGAGGGGAGAGGCCTAGCCTATCGAAGACTAGCATCTTGAAGCAATCTTGCAGCATCAGAAGAGAATAGAACACAGTTACATATAATAGTGGTTATATAGTAGCAGCGCCCTGAGATCCTTTCTCGACTCCCTGCGAGAAAGTAATCCTGAGAGAAGTAGTAACAGTTTACCATTTCAACAGTAACCATTCATAGTTGTCATAGATCAGGATACAACTCCGAGCGTCCTGTTACCGTGGACACGGCTATTCGAATAGATAACTTCCCTGCAGGGGTGCACTACTGTTACCCAACACGCTCGATTATCTCTGGCCGGACACACTTTTATCGGGTCATGCCCGGCCTCGGCTGATCGACACACCGTAGCCCTACCTAGAGCTAAGCAGAGAGGTCCCCGCCGGTCTACATCCTAAGTGCTCAGGGTTCTTGGGCCCATCCCCCCTTGCACTCCGGGTCGTTGCGCACATGGTTAGATCCAGGCACCACCTCTGTCATGGATGGCGCCGATCCTGCCATGCCGCACTGCTGAACTGGACATCTGACAAAGCTTTCGGCTGATACATACGGTGTAGAGGGCCCCATAAACCATTATCCCGCATGGTGGTAGTGCGTATAGGGCACGACGACCCACTCAGATCAAATATCCAGTTCCGTTAGGCGTATTTAGTAACTCGCAGAGACGATCAGGGTTCCCGTCGCTCCGACTTGGTGAAACATAACGCGCGGGTGCTCTTGGAGCGGACCCGTCTTTAATGATTTTCTCTCGCGGGCACCCTTGGGGCCAGCCCGACTTTAACAGTTTTGTATTGCAGTAATGTAAACAGTTCCGCGATCCTCACCCAGAGGAATCACGGCCCGGTATCAAGCTTGGCATACGGACAAGGGTGATGGGCCACCGATGAAGAAGTAGCACAGCTAAGTATTGCGGGACAACAGGTGGGGTATCAAGAACAGAATACAAAATCAGGCTATGCATTCGGAATAGGTGCTATCGGAACAGTAGCAGGGCATTTCTAATGCAAGCATAAGAGAGAAGAGAGTGGGCGATATATGATGGTCAAGGGGGGTTTGCTTGCCTGGTTGCTCTGCGGCAAAGGCGGGGTCGTCAGCGGTGTAGTCGGTCTCCTGGGCAGCGTCGGTCTCGGAGGCTATCGGAAAGAAGAGGGGGAAGAAACAATAAATACAAAACACACAGATGTTTGGCATGACAACACGCAGCGCTAGGGTGACCTATCGCAACACTACACGTTACCGGCGAAGAGGGAAAACATCCGGGAATGTTTTCCCGAAGTCTGACGTTTTTCGGTCAGATGTAACGGAGGGGACGGTTCCATGTTCAGCATGCTCGGAGCATGTGACAGATGAACGGAGAGCGTATTCGGAATCTACACAATTTTCTGATCGTTTTACATATATAAATTATTTTAATCCGAATTACAGATTAAAAGATATGATTTTCTAAAGTTTTTATTAATTTCTGGAATTATTTTAATTATTTAATTCAACATTATCCGAAATAGTGTTCTGCTGACGTCAGCATGACATCAGCAGTCTGACAGGTGGGACCGGAGTGCACAGTCAGCTGCTGACTCAGCAGCCTTATCCAAATGAACAGTGCCAGGTGGGTCCCACGTGTAAGTGCCACATTTAATTAACAGATTTATTTTAATTTGAAAATTAGGCAGAAATGGCTAGGTGCACCCGGTGCAGTGCACCAGAGATGCACCAGTGAGGCTGACCGGTGGGGTCCAGCTGACTGCCCAGTCAGCTAGTTTGACCGGGTCAGCGGGTCCAGTGGGACCCGCGTGTCAGTGACTCAGTTTTAAATTAACAGTTTGATTATTTTTAAAAGCCGGTTTAACTAATCCGCGGGCCCTACTGTCAGTGTCACTAGAGGGTAATTAAGCTCGTCATTAGCGACTAATTATGGCGCCACGTCAGCATCATCACCGGAGTTAACTCCGGCGCTAATCAGAGCGCGACGGAGCTCACCGTCCGGCCGGCTCCGGCGTCGGGAGCTTGCGTGGGTGGAGCCATCCGAACGAGCGTTCCCGGGCGAGTCGAATGGTGGCTGTGGTGTAGGAGGTATGCCCTAGAGGCAATAATAAATGTTATTGATTATCTCCCTGTTCATAATTAGGTTTATGTTCCATGCTATAACTGCTGTGGTTCTCGAGTCTGCAATAACCACGAGGCTCGGAGGAAGACTCATATGCACGTGTGGAATAATAAACGGTAAAATATATTCCTAGTCTGGCCTCTAAGACTGGCTCAAGTATTGCATGATGATCCTGTTTTCCTGATCATGGGCATGGCTATGCCGGCAATTTTGAGGGCACAATGTTAGAAGAACATTTGTGTTGAATCGACCCGAATTGATGTTATGCTATGAGATTCATTCGTCATAAGTTAATGGTTAATAACACGGAGATGGTTAACGTTTGCATAATTCCTTAGACCATGAGAGTATCGAGTTACTTCATGCTTGCTTCATGAACTTTGGGGTTTGTTAAACGTCATCCGTAAATGGGTGGCTATTACGGCGGCTTACGGGTTCATGGAAAAGTATGTCAAGTAACTTGATAGCTCAAGATTGGGATTTGCTCCTCCGACGATGGAGAGATATCTCTGGGCCCTCTCGGTGTTACGGTATCCATCATCGTCTGGCCAGACACTTTGTGATTTGATCACGGGGATGCCGGAACACGGGAACGAGAAAAGAGAACAATACCGGTAACGAGGTAACTGGCATAGTGGACAAGTTGTTGATCCGCGGGGATGCCAACATGTCTCACCTCGGGTATTTGTAACATATCGCGAAGCAACAGGAATAGCACACGGCAACTGGAGGTTCACTCGAATATTCATTCGTGTGGGTATAGGGGTCAATATGGGTGTCCACGGCTCCGATGTTGATCATTGATCGGAAGGGGTTCCGGGTCATGTCTATACTTCACCGAACCTATAGGGTCACACGCTTAAGGGTCATCTATCTGCTGAATACTAGACGGGGAGTCTGAGAGAAAATCACCGAAAAAGTTTCGGACGAAACGGAAACGTTCCGGAGAGGATATCGGAATAGTTCCGGTGAAACTGAAAAGTTGTTTCAGGGTATTCCATAAAGTCAAATTGGTTTCGGCACATGCGTGGAAATTATTGGAAGGTACCAGAATTGTTCCGGTAACTTCTGAGATTTTTCAGAGACAAAAACCGGAAATGTTCCGGACTGCCGGAACCGCTTTAGTTGCTTTTCACAGATGAAAATTACTAAACCGAAAAGTTGTTTCGGAGTACACCATAAAGTCAAAATGGTTTCGGCACATGCCTGATAATTCTTGGAGGGTGCCAGAATCGTTCTGGAAACTTTCTGGAATTTTCCGGGATGAAAACCAGAAATGTTCCGGAGCTGCCGGAACCGCTTCAGATGCTTTTCGCAGATGAAAATCACTAAACCGGAATTGTTTCGGATCGCGTTGAAAATTATTTTAGTGGGTACTGGAAATTTTCTAAGCCCACATGAATATTTTCAGTTCGAACGGACGCTGAAATATGTCGTCGTGAATAGTGAAAGTGCTTTTTGAATTACTTTTTGGAAAGCCACCTTTTTGGGCTTGTGCTCCAAAATATCTTGGAGATGACATGGATGGATGTGGCTGAAATTTCAGCCCCTCCACCCCTCCTTATCCTATAAATAGAGGTGGAGGGGGCAGCCCAAAGCTCATCCTTGCTCTCATACACATGCCATAGACTGATCTGGCTTTCTCTCTCCCTCCCAGCGAAATAGTTTCGTAGAGCCGAAAGGCTGTCTAGGTTCCGGTGGGAACTAGTTCTGGACGGCGAAGCCCTGCCGGATAGATGACACCGTATGTGTGCAACTCTGTAGAGAGATCGTAGTTTCGGTCTTAGTTCGATAGTGCCTCCCGAAGGGCTGTCTGAGTGATTGTCCGAGTTTCGATGGTCCTCCCGAAGGGCTGTCCGAGTGACTGTCCGAGTTTCGATGGTCCTCCCGAAGGGCTGTCCGAGTGACTGTCCGAGTTTCGATGGTCCTCCCGAAGGGCTGTCCGTGACACCGTCCGGGGGACTGTCCGACCGCCTCCCGGAGGGCTGTCCGGGGGCGGATGAGGGTATTCATCCTCGCGGTTGGGAGGTTGTAAATCCTAGCTGCGGGGATCTGCACCGCCGATCGTCATCGACTCTACTTCCGCTGCGCTACGAGTCGGTAACGAAAATGATCAAACCTTGTATGCAGTCTCCATAGTGGTCCTGGGCTGGTACGTAGGTCGGAATTTTTTTGTTTTCTGCTGCGTTACCCTACAGTGGCATCAAGAGCCGTGCTATGCGTAGATGCAGGTTACGTTCTAGAATACATGGAGATGTATGGGTATTGCATAATATAATTTTGGAGTAGATGAGATCTATTGCTGAAAATTATTTATGCGGGTAGCAGATGAAATCTGTTACCCGATGTTCCTGTTGCTTCCCCTGAATTTGCATAGTCCAGATCTTGACGGCATGGTGGAATCTCACAAAGTTATGGCAATCCGCGATCCTTTCATGCTTCTCCTGAGTATGCTGATTGACAGATCAACGAAGTGCTAACAATTCTTTGGGTTCCACCATAGTTGAGAAAGATGGATGTTTCGCAGACGAAAGGGCAATGCAGATGTGATCTGCACGGGGGTCACGCGTATGACGAAGTTTAGTATTGGGCTCGAGATTTTATTATCTCGTGTTTCATACACCCTGGAAAGTTAATCTAGCAACTTGAATTAGCATACTTGATGATGGACGTTGGTAGCTTCGGTTTGTTTCGAAACCTTAGAAGCCACGTAAAATAAAATTTTGCATGAACCGATTAGAGGCGTCTAACTTGGTTTTGCAGGATGGTTTGCATGTGCATGTGATGTGGTATAGCAGTGCTCATTATAATTTGATTATGTATGAGATGACTATATAATGTAAATTGATTAACATGACCTGCGTGTCATGATTCGGCATGATGGCTGGAGCCATATGATTGTCACTTTAATGACCTGCGTGTCAACCTTCAGTAATGCACTTATTTTATTAGCTATAGAGATAGCAATATTATCTGGTGCATCGACAAGGTGGTGGCAATCTTCACGAAGGTGAACACCGACGCGAATGCCGGAGACGAAGAAATAAAAGACTTCTCCGTCAGAAAGGGATGTACCATATCATGCTATTATGAATTGCCTGAGATGTTTATCCCTTATGATGTACCCTTCTTGATTGCGCGGTAGTCGCTTTTTATTAGGGTGATCTCTCACAAAAATATCAAGTAGTTAGTGTTCTCCCAAGTGTAGCACCGTCACGGCACCTAACTTTTCGGGGTGCGCCATGGATGCATGGGTACGAACGATTAGGGATGTGTGAGGCGGGTGAGGTCAGACCTCGCAGCAAGATCACTTGGTTGTCTTGACGTTCATGGAAGGATCGTCCTGAGCTCGGAACACACGCATCGAAAGATGAACAAGAGTCACATAGAGATGTGATCGGCAAGTTGGCCTACCGATTAAAATTTCCGTCATGAGATGATGATTCTATGGCGATGAATTGAAGTCTGGATCTTGTATCACTCAAAATCAATTATGAGAGATATTGATTTGAGTGGGAGCGCACTATAGAATTAACTTGTTTAATTCTCAGTGCAATTAATTTTGAACACTGTCTAAGTGTGGTTTGCCTAATAGTTGTAGAATAATGGCTCGCGTTTCCACATTCCCTATTAAAATTGAATAGCTGTTAAATATCTGGTTAAAACTTTACGGTTGGTAACGTAATGTGAGGATTGTCCTCAAGAGTGCCGAGAAGGATTTTGTCCTATCGCATGCTTTCGGTATTCTCCCACTAAAGCTATGGATCATGTGACTCTCATCCTTCGATCCAAAAGCTAGAATTCCTTTTCAGTCAAAGTGCAATATGTTTGCTTGCATGAGACCCGAACTTCGAAAGTTTGGATAGTTATGTGATATTCATGGAATCTGAAAATCATTTTCAGAGACAGACAAAGGCTAAAAGATATGAGATATCCAAAGCAATGTTTGTTTGCAAACTGATAGTAAAGGAGTTTACTATGCATTAGACTGATAACAGAGGGATCCAGGAGAACGCCTATCATATGATGAAAGGTGAATAAAACAACAACTTAAAGAGAAAGGAAGTGTCTGAAGGGTGTTAGTGAGACTTTCACGCCTAGGAAGTCCGGGGCTAACGCCACTCTTAAGTTGGATGCTTCTTCTGAGAGTAGGAGAAATACTAAAAGTTAAACTGTTAGAAGTATAAAGGCAAAAGGATAGAAGACTGGAATATCCAGCTCATGTATGAATGTCATACAGGTTTTTGATGTATAGAAGGCTGGTCAAAGATATAGTTCTTGGGAATTATGGTTAAACATGTTAATCACTAATTCTTGGGTATTGTGAGTTAATCACAAAGATACCCGCTCGATTGCATTCTGTTGCAACTCGATGTAAGAACTACTATGGCCTGAAAGACTAGCCAGGAATGAGGTTTAGATACACGGAGGGAACATAGTAAATGTTACTATGCCTTCCATAGGTGTATTCCCTATGTATTTACTTTCATAATTCATTTTAGAGTTTCACACTCTAGCCCTTTGCATAAGGTATCTTGCAAGAAGGTTGTTCATAAGAGAACTTTTGATGTTCGGTGTTATGAATAACATAAGGGCCATACTTTCATTATGAATGAGACGTATGTTATGAATATTGATAATAATACATTACCTCTGGGTTTACTTTCATAATTCATTTTAGAGTTTCATACACTCTAGCCCATTGCACAATGTTTGTTGCAAAAGAGTTGTTCATAAAACAACAATTGTTGTTCAGTATTATGAATAACATGAAGGGCCATGCTTCCAACCTAGATGGGATGTATGTTATGAATATTGATGGAAAATATGATACATCCATAACACTGAAGCTAAATGTCGCAAGACTAAAAGAATACCACACAAGTGTGGCACTGCATTTGGTCACATTGGAGAAACCCGCATGGAAAATTCCATTATGATGGATTTTGAAGTCGTTTGATTTTGAATCATCTGACACTTGCAACTTTCCTATGAAAAGTGAAGTGACTGAAATACCGTTCACAGGCCATAAGGAACGAGCAAAGAACATATTGGTGATCATACATTGTGATGTGTGTAGTCCAATAAATGTTGTTGCAAGTAGTGGATTTATCTATCTTCAGAAATGACTCAAGTAGATATATGGATATTTACTTGTTGAGACGAAGTCTGGATCTTTTGAATTCATTCATAAGGTTTTCAAAAATGAAGTAGAAGTTATTGTAACAAGAAAATTATGTTTCTACAATTCGATTGCAGAAAGGAATATTTGAGTTACAAGTTTAGCGAATGTCTGATGAGTTATGAAAGGGTTTCATAACTTGCACCTCCCGGAACACCACTGCAAGTGAAAAGTCCGTGAAGATGTAATCGAACCATTTATGACATGGTAAGATCAAAGATGACATAAATAAATTTGCCATTATCCCTTTTATAGAGTGATGCTTTAGAGACTGCGGCTTTTACACTGAAAAGAGCTCCATCAGGTCTGTTGAAATGACGCCATGGTGTGGTACGCCCAACCATGTTATATCTTTTCTTAACATTTGGAATATGGGGCTTGTGTAAAAGGTTACGAACCTATTCCAAATCAGACAAGTGCTACTTTGTAAGGTTATCCCAAGTCATTGGGTATTCCCCCACCACTATACCGAGGCAAAGGGTTTAGCCGCAAAACGGTATGCTTTTAAAGAGAATAGTTCTTTCAAAAGGTGAGTGGGAGGACAGTGCAACTCGACGAGATAACCAGTATCTTCGTCATCAAATCAAAGGAAAGAAACCTTGGAAGTGATTCTGGAGTTTCCTACTGCGACTGATACGGAAGTCTCTACAATAAAATGTATGGACTTCGGTCGAACTTGCAGCTGAACCACGTAGGCAAAGCTCGTGCAAACCTATCAGGTGCGCAAACGAGATATTGTTGTTAGACAACAGTATACCTACAATACACAAGGAAGCGTTGATGGGCGCTGACTCCGGAATTGGCTAAATGCCAATACAATCCGAGATAGTTTCCATATAAGTGATTCGAGATTAAAATCTTGATACACGTTTCGGAAGACTTAGAGTCTAACGAATATTTATGGAACTAAAAACTGATACGGATAAAATGTTTTATCCATAAAGCTCGACTTGTTGCCATAACAAGTTCAAGGAGTTGACTACGATGAGATTGTCTCACCGTAGCGATGCTTGAAGTCGGTTCGGGTTGAACTAGCAATTAATACATATTTCAATCATGAGATATGAAACATGGATGACAAAAGGATTTCCATCTGATGGAAATGAAACCTAGGACTTGTATGTGATACAGTACAAAGTAATTTGTCGATCCAGAGGATGCTAGTAAGTATGCAAACTTCAGAGTTCCAACGATGAACAGAAGAGAGCAAAGTGGAGTTGGAATCTTCGTTTTTGATGGAATAGTCAAAGGGGTTTGACTTCATCAAATGGGTATCGAAGATGCTTGTGATTCAAGAAAGTAAGTGGGAGCATGATAATATTTCTAAAAACCTTGTGTACTTGACACATTGCTAAATTGGAAATAAATTTCTTGGCACGAATTAGGACTTCATTTGAAAATAGTTTTTCGATGAAGTGCTTAGGCTAAATAGCCTCAATATTAGGCATGATGATCTATGGAGATAGATTTACCTAATAGGGCTAAGCTATGAATACATATTGACAAGATGCTAAAACTTTTTAGCATTTAAAAACGCCAAGGAGTGATTCTTGCCGAAGTCACATGGAAAGAGTTTTGCAAGACTCGGTGTCTCAAAACACTGATGAGCAAAATACATGATGGAGATTCCACACACTCTTGTGTTTGGATTAATCATGTATTCCATGGTATGTAAATCAACCAGATATGTCCAATACTCCAAAGTTGTTGCGAGTATAGATACCATAGTGATCAAAGTACTGATCATAGGACAACAGTGAAAGATGTCATTGAGTACTAGAGTAGTAGTGATGACATGTTTTCTCGCAAGCAGAGATTATGAAGTGCTCGTTGTAAGTAATTACATCGATACAGTCTTCATCAATGCTCCATGCGATTTTCGATTTAAGTTAAGGGTTTTGTGTAATACACAATATGGTGGCACGGTAGTTGGAAATTGTTCCAAACAAGATACTGTGGCGAATTCTATAACAAAGGCTGAGTATGTTGACGCTTAAGAAGCGACAAAGAAGTTGTTGAATCATATAGTTCATTCATGAACTTAGTATGGTTCCAGGATGGCTTTGGTCTATGGGACACTATTGCAGATAGTTGCTCCATACCTCAGTCTGAGGAATCAGGTTTCGACCAATGATTCACACATATGCAAAGCCAAGTCCACACAAAATATGAATTTTGTGAAAGCGTGAAAACGCGAGGATATGCAAAGTTACACACGGAGCTGAAGTTGTCAGATCCGTTGGACATCAGGCTATACCACAAGCGAAGCATATTTTACACCAGTATGCCATAGGTGTAAAGTGCATTAGCATTGACTAGATTATTGACTCTAGTTCAAGTGGGAGTCTGTAGGAGGTATGCCCTAGAGGCAATAATAAATGTTATTGATTATCTCCCTGTTCATAATTAGGTTTATGTTCCATGCTATAACTGCTGTGGTTCTCGAGTCTGCAATAACCACGAGGCTCGGAGGAAGACTCATATGCACGTGTGGAATAATAAACGGTAAAATGTATTCCTAGTCTGGCCTCTAAGACTGGCTCAAGTATTGCATGATGATCCTGTTTTCCTGATCATGGGCATGGCTATGCCGGCAATTTTGAGGGCACAATGTTAGAAGAACATTTGTGTTGAATCGACCCGAATTGATGTTAAGCTATGAGATTCATTCGTCATAAGTTAATGGTTAATAACACAGAGATGGTTAACATTTGCATAATTCCTTAGACCATGAGAGTATCGAGTTACTTCATGCTTGCTTCATGAACTTTGGGGTTTGTTAAACGTCATCCGTAAATGGGTGGCTATTACGGCGGCTTACGGGTTCATGGAAAAGTATGTCAAGTAACTTGATAGCTCAAGATTGGGATTTGCTCCTCCGACGATGGAGAGATATCTCTGGGCCCTCTCGGTGTTACGGTATCCATCATCGTCTGGCCAGACACTTTGTGATTTGATCACGGGGATGCCGGAACACGGGAACGAGAAAAGAGAACAATACCGGTAACGAGGTAACTGGCATAGTGGACAAGTTGTTGATCCGCGGGGATGCCAACATGTCTCACCTCGGGTATTTGTAACATATCGCGAAGCAACAGGAATAGCACACGGCAACTGGAGGTTCACTCGAATATTCATTCGTGTGGGTATAGGGGTCAATATGGGTGTCCACGGCTCCGATGTTGATCATTGATCGGAAGGGTTTCCGGGTCATGTCTATACTTCACCGAACCTATAGGGTCACACGCTTAAGGGTCATCTATCTGCTGAATACTAGACAGGGAGTCTGAGAGAAAATCACCGAAAAAGTTTCGGACGAAACGGAAACGTTCCGGAGAGGATATCAGAATAGTTCCGGTGAAACTGAAAAGTTGTTTCAGGGTATTCCATAAAGTCAAATTGGTTTCGGCACATGCCTGGATATTATTGGAAGGTACCAGAATTGTTCCGGTAACTTCTGAGATTTTTCAGAGACAAAAACCGGAAATGTTCCGGACTGCCGGAACCGCTTTAGTTGCTTTTCACAGATGAAAATCACTAAACCTTAAAGTTGTTTCGGAGTACACCATAAAGTCAAAATGGTTTCGGCACATGCCTGATAATTCTTGGAGGGTGCCAGAATCGTTCTGGAAATTTCTGGAATTTTCCGGGATGAAAACCGGAAATGTTCCGGAGCTGCCGGAACCGCTTCAGATGCTTTTCGCAGATGAAAATCACTAAACCGGAATTGTTTCGGATCGCGTTGAAAATTATTTTAGTTGGTACTGGAAATGTTCTAAGCCCACATGAATATTTTCAGTTCAAACGGACGCTGAAATATGTCGTCGTGAATAGTGAAAGTGCTTTTTGGATTACTTTTTGGAAAGCCACCTTTTTGGGCTTTTGCTCCAAAATATCTTGGAGATGACATGGATGGATGTGGCTGAAATTTCAGCCCCTCCACCCCTCCTTCTCCTATAAATAGAGGTGGAGGGGGCAGCCCAAAGCTCATCCTTGCTCTCATACACATGCCATAGACTGATCTGGCTTTCTCTCTCCCTCCCAGCGAAATAGTTTCGTAGAGCCGAAAGGCTGTCTAGGTTCCGGTGGGAACTAGTTCTGGACGGCGAAGCCCTGCCGGATAGATGACACCGTATGTGTGCAACTCTGTAGAGAGATCGTAGTTTCAGTCTTAGTTCGATAGTGCCTCCCGAAGGGCTGTCCGAGTGATTGTCCGAGTTTCGATGGTCCTCCCAAAGGGCTGTCCGAGTGACTGTCCGAGTTTCGATGGTCCTCCCGAAGGGCTGTCCGAGTGACTGTCCGAGTTTCGATGGTCCTCCCGAAGGGCTGTCCGTGACACCGTCCGGGGGACTGTCCGACCGCCTCCCGGAGGGCTGTCCGGGGGCGGATGAGGGTATTCATCCTCGCGGTTGGGAGATTGTAAATCCTAGCTGCGGGGATCTGCACCGCCGATCGTCATCGACTCTACTTCCGCTGCGCTACCAGTCGGTAACGAAAATGATCAAACCTTGTATGCAGTCTCCATAGTGGTCCTGGGCTGGTACGTAGGTCGGAAAATTTTTGTTTTCTACTGCGTTACCCTACACGTGGCTCGACCGGGGGAAGTCGGAGATGAGCTCGACGTCGAGAATGGCGGCGGCGGCGCTCGGGCTCAGGCGAGCATCCGTGCTGCGGTGCGCTAACGTAGGAGTAAAGGGCGCTACAGCCTGCTGGGCGAGCCGCGCATCCGATGAGCTAAGCGGGAGGAGCTGGGGTGGACCGACCTCGCCGGAGTCGAGCTCACGGCGGCGGTGCAGCTACGGCCGTGGGGAGGAACGAGCACGTGAGCTCGAAATCGAGCTCGGGATAGGGGGAAAATGCGCGCGCGTGCTCACGGAGGGGGATCGCTGAGCTCGGTGAGGCGCGGGGTGGTCGGGACGGCGTGAACCGAGCGGCGGAAGCGGCGGCGGCCGTAGATGAGGGAGACGGCGACGGCAACGGTGATGAGGCCTCCCGGGTTCGAGCTGCTACTCGCAGGCGGAGCAGACGACGCCAGCGCAGCTTCCTGGCATAGTGGGGCGACAGGGGAGGCCGTGGTGGTGCGGTTCCGGCGACGAGGACGGCGGCGACAGGCATGCGGGGAAGAGAGGGAGAGAGCAGAGCGAGAGGAGGAGGAGAAAGGGATTAGGGTTCCCATGGAGAGGCCATATAGGCCAATGCTGGCTGGGCCTTCCTCTGCGCAGTGTCGGCCCAGGTGAGCAGGTGAGCCTTCCCCCTTTCTCATTTTACTTTTCTGTTTTTCTTTTATTTTCTGTTTTGCAAATTATTTGACTAACAAATGACTTTTGTAAAATGCAAGTGTTGTTCATTTAAATACTAGGTAATAATTAACACTGCCAAAAACTGGTTTGGGTAAAATATGATTTCATTTACAATTTTTATTATTTAAAATGATATTTAAATGTTGCTATTAGCTACTGTTTTAGGACGATAGTGTCACTTGACTAATTCAATTAATGTTGGTAGTATTTTTATAATTGCCTCTGGATCACTTGCTATTTAATGAACATTTTAGTTTTCAATTTGAACAACTTTTATTTTTCACTCAAAATTTGAATTGCAATTTGAATTTGAATTTGAAATGAGATATGATGCTAAATGATGATCATGCACTGTTAATCATGATGACATGGCACTGTCAAAAGGTGATTACTGTAGTAATTACATGGGGGTGTTACTATTCTCCTCCTCTTAAAGAAATTCTCGTCCCGAGAATTAAGAGGCAGGTTGGAAGAGAGCGGGGTATTCTTCACGAAGACGGTCTTCGCGTTCCCAAGTGGCTTCATCTTCAGAATGATTCGACCACTGAACCTTAAGGAATTTGATTGCCTTCTGACGGGTCCGACGTTCAGCTTGATCAAGAATGCGGATCGGATACTCCTTATAAGTCAAGTCATCCTGCAGTTCAAGCACTTCATGATCCACTGCTCGGATAGGATCCTTGAAGCAGCGACGGAGTTGCGATACATGAAAGACATCATGCACCTGAGAAAGGTTCGGCGGCAATTCCAATTGATATGCCACTTCTCCTCGACGGGCGAGAATACGGAACGGGCCAATGTAGCGAGGAGCTAACTTGCCCTTGATTCCAAATCGATGAGTACCTTTCATCGGAGTGACACGAAGGTAAGCTTATTCGCTAGGTTGATAGACCATTACCTGGTGTTTTCGGTCATAGTTGCTCTTCTGACGAGACTGAGCAGTCTTCAAATGTTCACGGACAATGTGGACTTGTTCTTCAGCTTGTTGAATAATGTCCGGTCCAACGAGTGATCGTTCCCCAGTTTCTGACCAATTCAGAGGGGTCCGACACTTACGCCCATATAGAACTTCAAATGGTGCCATCTTCAGACTAGCCTGATAGCTATTGTTATAAGAGAACTCGGCATACGGGAGAGATTCTTCCCACTTCTTACCGAATGAGATGACACAAGCTCGAAGCATATCTTCAAGCACTTGATTAACTCGTTCAACTTGTCCCTGAGACTGAGGGTGGAATGCGGTGCTGAAGGACAAATGAGTTCCCATAGCTTCTTGGAAACTGTTCCAAAATCTTGAGGTAAAGAGGCTGCCACGATCTGAACTGATCTCCAACAGAACACCGTGAAGTGACACAATTCTGGAAACATATAAGTCTGCTAACTGACTAGCAGTGATTGTCTCCTTGACTGGCAGAAAGTGAGCAACCTTTGAGAATCGGTCGATGACGACAAATATAGCATCATGACCCTTCTGCGATCTGGGAAAACCAGTGATGAAGTCCATTTCGACTTTGTCCCATTTCCATTCAGGAATAGTAAGTGGTTGCAGAAGTCCAGTAGGCCTTTGATGTTCTGCTTTGATGCGACGGCAAACGTCACACTCAGACACATAACGGGCAATGTCTTGCTTCATATTTGACCACCAGAATCTCTGATGAATATCTTAGTACATCTTTGTGCTACCAGGGTGTATCGAGAGAGGCATATCGTGAGCTTCTTTCATAACCTTCTCTGGCATATCCTTGAACTTAGGCACTACAAGGCGATCTTGGAAGAACAAAGCCCCATCATCATGAAGAGAGAAGGCTGAGGGCTTGCCAGTAGCAAGATAGCACTTAATCTTGTGGACTTCATTGTCATACTTTTGCATGTTCTTGATTCTGTGCTCGAGATCCGGTTCAACAACCAGGGTGTTGAGATAACCCTGAGGAACTATCTCGATATTGAGCTTTCGGAGCTCTTCATACAGGAGTGGTTGCTGTAGCTGAACCTCAAGTTCACAACAGTATGATTTAGGGCTCAAAGCATCAGCCATTACATTAGCCTTGCCAGGGGTATAAGAAATACCTAAGTCATAGTCTGTAATGGCCTCCATCCATCTTTGCTGACGGAGGTTCAGAGATGGTTGAGTGAACAAGTATTTCAAACTTTTATGATCCGTGTAGATCTCGCAACGATTACCAAGTAGGTAGTGTCGCCATAACTTCAATGCATAAATGACAGCAGCTAGTTCTAGATCATGTACTGGATAGTTCTCTTCATGCGGGCGCAACTGTCGAGAGCCATCAGCAATCACTTTACGTTCTTGCATTAGAACACAGCCTAATCCTTGACGGGATGCGTCGCAATATATCACAAAGTCCTTGCGAGAATCTGGAGGAGCAAGCACTGGTGCAGATGTCAGCTTGTCCTTGAGTGTTTGGAAACTTTCCTGACATTTGTCTATCCACTCAAACTTAACGCCTTTGTGAAGCAGATCAGTCAGAGGCTTGGCAATCTTGGAGAAGTTCTCGACGAAACGGCGGCAATAGCTGGCGAGTCCGAGGAAACTTCTGACTTGCTTGACATTCTTCGGTGGAGTCCAGTCAAGAATAGCCTAGACTCGTTCTGGGTTAACAGCAATGCCATCTTTGGAAATCACATGACCAAGATATGTCACCTCAGATAACCAGAATTCACACTTGGAATACTTGGCATACAGTTGATGTTCACGTAGCTTCTCCAGTACAAGCCGAAGATGTTCGGCGTGTTCTTCTTCATTCTTGGAAAATATAAGGATATCATCCAAATAAACCACGACGAACTTGTCGAGGTAATCCATGAAGATGTAGTTCATTAGCCGAGAGAAAGTTGCTGGAGCGTTGGTTAATCCGAAGGACATGACGGTGTACTCGTAAGAACCATAGCGAGTAACGAAAGCTGTCTTCGGAATATCCTCCTTGTGAACTCGGATCTGGTGGTATCCCAATCTCAAATCAAGCTTAGAGAATACTGAGGAACCAGCAAGTTGATCATACAGATCGTTGATTCTGGGGAGCGGATACTTGTTCTGAATTGTTGCTTGGTTGATAGGTCGGTAATCTCGAACCAACCGATTTGTTCCATCCTTCTTCTTAACAAAGAGCGAAGGTGCTCCCCAAGCGGAAGAACTGGGGCGGATGAAACCCTTATTAAGCGACTTGTCGATTTCCTCCTTAAGTTCAAGAAGTTCATGCGGCGGCATCTTGTATGGGCGCTTGGCAATAGGAGTGGTGCCCGGCTTCAAGTCTATGACAAATTCGACAGCTCTAACCAGGGGTATTCCTGGAAGTTCTTCTGGAAAGACGTCCGGAAACTCGCGAACGATTGGTACGTTCTCTATTCCTTTAAGGGGGAAGCATTCAATGCATTCAGAGCATATATCTGGCTTTCGGCATTTTGAACTGTCCGAGCTGAGTAACGGACTGTCTGGCCGGAAGGGTGTGTGAGTTGGACTGTTTCAGTGGCACAATCAATCAAAGCTTTATGAGGTTTCAACCAGTCCATACCCAGAATGATGTCTATGTTGGCAGTCTTGAGGGCAATGAGAGAAACGGGGAATATCAATCCTCCAATCACAATGTGGTTACCGTGACTTACCATGGTAGTCTGCCATTTAGCTCCGGGCGACTGGATTACTAAAGGGGTGGACATCTCCTCAAAAGGTATATCATGACTTCGCGCAAAACTTTCGGACATGAAGGAGTGCGATGCTCCAGAATCAAAGAGGACAGAAGCTGGGACTGAATTCACTAGAAGGGCACCCATCACAATTTTGGTGTCCTGTCGAGCTTCTTCCATCTTGACATGGTTGACAGTAATAAGTGGACTAGCAGGTGGTCTGGCATCAGTGTTCCTAGAAGGATGTTTTTGACGGCCCTTCCTACGACCAACAGAAGAACGTGATGCGTTATGAGGCTGATCCTGGCGACAGTTAATCGCAAAGTGTCCTGACTGTCCACACTTGTGGCATAATCCATCATTGGGGCGAGGAGCCATAGTATTGGGCTGTCCACTCTGAATCGTTATCTGTCTCGACGGCAAAGGCAGACGAGGCGCGACATAAGACGGGCTTGGTGTTGGAGCAGGTCGGTGATGAACATTGTGCGGGATCCAGACTTGACGTTTCTGAGCAGGCTGACCCGAGGACGAGCCAACGTCACGAGTGCGCTTGAGCGACTCCTGGTACTTATTCAAAGCGGTTTCAATTCGGAAAGACTGGCTGACAAGCATTGCAAAGTCTGCAGCTTCATGAACAGCAAGTGCGAGCTCGATATCAGGATGTAGTCCTTCACGGAATTTCTCCTGCTTGCGAGCGTCAGTGCAGACGTCATCTTCAGCATAGCGGGATAACTCAAGGAATTTCCTCTGATATTCATCCACAGTCATTTTGCCCTGAGTGAGTTTGCGGAACTCCTGCTTCTTCTGGTCGATCAGACCTTGAGGAATGTGTCGTGCACGAAAGGCTGACTGAAATTCCTGCCAAGTGATTACAGTTCCAGCAAGCAGCATACACCTGTGGCTTTCCCACCATTGGGCAGCTGGACCCCTCAGATGATACGTCGCAAAAGTGACGCAACTGTCAGGGTCAACCTTAGCCGACTCCATCTGAAAGGCGATTTCACGGAGCCAATCATCAGCCTCCATTGGATCAGTCGAGTTGCGGAAGGTGGACGGGTTGAGGCGCACGAAATCTTGCAGTGAGATCGGACCAGGCTCCTGACGAGCATCGTTGCGTTCCAAACGGTTCACCAGGCTTTCATTGAGCTGACGGTTCAGTTCAAACTGCTGCATCATTGCGGCAATATAGGGAGGAGGTGGAGGATTGTCAGCCATTCTGCCAAAACAACAGGGGCAGTTTAGCAAGAACAACTGCATGTGTAAGAGGTCATTCAGGATGTAACATGAGAATTGAACAAGGAGTGCATTAGATACATATTAGTAGTCATTAAAGACATACAATTCTATGCACGTAGTTGGGTACAAACAGATAGTACGAGCTCGGAAACACTCGCAGCTAGACAACTAGACGGTGGAGAGATACAACAACGAGACATAGCAAAGGCTACACCAACGTCAGAGAAAACCACTGGGGCGAGGAATCTGCAAGGAACAACGCAGGGGATCCTCGATAAAAGGATCCTGTGGTCCGTGGGTATTGTGCAGCAGAACCTGGCCCTCATCTCGAAGAAAGGGGGTAATTCCAGACTCCGGGTGGATGTGATCACGAGAACCTAATGTTGATGTTAGTAAAATCTTTAACCCGAATAGGAAGAGAGATCAGAGTCCCAGAGTAAAGAAGAGGAATAAAAGATCCTAATCCCATCCATTGGCGACGTGGGCCCGTAAGCCACACAGCCATGTTAGTAAAACAGTTTTTGGAGACTAGACTCAACTTCGGCCAAGGAGTTGGAAAGGGGTGTTCCTACAGGCAGTCGGCTCTGATACCAACTTGTGACGCCACCGACTTAATCGTGCACTAATCATACACGCAAATGCACACGATCAAGCCTAAGGACTCACGGGGAGATATCACAACACAACTCTAAACACAAAATAAAATAATACAAGCTTTATATTACAAGCCAGGGGCCTCGAGGGCTCGAATACAAAAGATTGAGCTACACAAGCATCAGCAGAAACAAAAGTATCTGAGTACAGACACAAGGTTAAACAAGGGTGCCTTAAGAAGGCTAGCACAACAGCGACACTGATCGAAAAGGCGAAGGCCTCCTGCCTAGGGCCTCCGAACTACTCCTGGTCGACGGTGAACTCTACGTAGTAGTAGAAGACTCCGGGGATCTCCTGCTCCTGGGCTCCGTCGTCTGATTGAAGCAATCGGGTATGGGGAAAAGAATAGCAAAGCAACCGTGAGTACTCATCCAAAGTACTCGCAAGACTGACATCAGAACTATACTAAATGCATTGTATCAAAGGAATGGGGCTATATCTCTGGACTGAACTGCAGAATGTGGGAACCGAGGGGAGAGGCCTAGCCTATCGAAGACTAGCATCTTGAAGCAATCTTGCAGCATCAGAAGAGAATAGAACACAGTTACATATAATAGTGGTTATATAGTAGCAGCGCCCTGAGATCCTTTCTCGACTCCCTGCGAGAAAGTAATCCTGAGAGAAGTAGTAACAGTTTACCATTTCAACAGTAACCATTCATAGTTGTCATAGATCAGGATACAACTCCGAGCGTCCTGTTACCGTGGACACGGCTATTCGAATAGATAACTTCCCTGCAGGGGTGCACTACTGTTACCCAACACGCTCGATTAACTCTGGCCGGACACACTTTTATCGGGTCATGCCCGGCCTCGGCTGATCAACACACCGTAGCCCTACCTAGAGCTAAGCAGAGAGGTCCCCGCCGGTCTACATCCTAAGTGCTCAGGGTTCTTGGGCCCACCCCCCTTGCACTCCGGGTCGTTGCGCACATGGTTAGATCCAGGCACCACCTCTGTCATGGATGGCGCCGATCCTGCCGTGCCGCACTGCTGAACTGGACATCTGACAAAGCTTTCGGCTGATACATACGGCGTAGAGGGCCCCATAAACCATTATCCCGCGTGGTGGTAGTGCGTATAGGGCACGACGACCCACTCAGATCAAATATCCAGTTCCGTTAGGCGTATTTAGTAACTCGCAGAGACGATCAGGGTTCCTGTCGCTCCGACTTGGTGAAACATAACGCGCGGGTGCTCTTGGAGCCGACCCGTCTTTAATGATTTTCTCTCGCGGGCACCCTTGGGGCCAGCCCGACTTTAACAGTTTTGTATTGCAGTAATGTAAACAGTTCCGCGATCCTCACCCAGAGGAATCACGGCCCGGTATCAAGCTTGGCATACGGACAAGGGTGATGGGCCACCGATGAAGAAGTAGCACAGCTAAGTATTGCGGGACAACAGGTGGGGTATCAAGAACAGAATACAAAATCAGGCTATGCATTCGGAATAGGTGCTATCGGAACAGTAGCAGGGCATTTCTAATGCAAGCATAAGAGAGAAGAGAGTGGGCGATATATGCTGGTCAAGGGGGTTTTGCTTGCCTGGTTGCTCTGCGGCAAAGGCGGGGTCGTCAGCGGTGTAGTCGGTCTCCTGGGCAGCGTCGGTCTCGGAGGCTATCGGAAAGAAGAGGGGGAAGAAAAAATAAATACAAAACACACAGATGTTTGGCATGACAACACGCAGCGCTAGGGTGACCTATCGCAACACTACACGTTACCGGCGAAGGGGGAAAACATCCGGGAATGTTTTCCCGAAGTCTGACGTTTTTCGGTCAGATGTAACGGAGGGGACGGTTCCATGTTCAGCATGCTCGGAGCATGTGACAGATGAACGGAGAGTGTATTCGGAATCTACACAATTTTCTGATCGTTTTACATATATAAATTATTTTAATCCGAATTACAGATTAAAAGATATGATTTTCTATAGTTTTTATTAATTTCTGGAATTATTTTAATTATTTAATTCAACATTATCCGAAATAGTGTTCTGCTGACGTCAGCATGACGTCAGCATGACATCAGCAATCTGACAGGTGGGACCGGATTGCACAGTCAGCTGCTGACTCAGCAGCCTTGTCCAAATGAACAGTGCCAGGTGGGTCCCACGTGTAAGTGTCACATTTAATTAACAGATTTATTTTAATTTGAAAATTAGGCAGAAATGGCTAGGTGCACCCGGTGCAGTGCACCAGAGATGCACCAGTGAGGCTGACCGGTGGGGTCCAGTTGACTGCCCAGTCAGCTAGTTTGACCGGGTCAGCGGGTCCAGTGGGACCCGCGTGTCAGTGACTCAGTTTTAAATAAACAGTTTGATTATTTTTAAAAGCCGGTTTAACTAATCCGCGGGCCCTACTGTCAGTGTCACTAGAGGGTAATTAAGCTCGTCATTAGCGACTAATTATGGCGCCACGTCAGCATCATCACCGGAGTTAACTCCGGCGCTAATCAGAGCGCGGCGGAGCTCACCGTCCGGCCGGCTCCGGCGTCGGGAGCTTGCGTGGGTGGAGCCATCCGAACGAGCGTTCCCGGGCGAGTCGAACGGTGGCCGTGGCTTGACCGGGGGAGGTCGGAGACGAGCTCGACGTCGAGAATGGCGGCGGCGGCGCTCGGGCTCAGGCGAGCATCCGCGCTGCGGTGCGCTAACGTAGGAGTAAACGGTGCTACAGCCTGCTGGGCGAGCCGCGCATCCGATGAGCTAAGCGGGAGGAGCTGGGGTGGACCGACCTCGCCGGAGTCGAGCTCACGGCGGCGGTGCAGCTACGGCCGTGGGGAGGAACGAGCACGCGAGCTCGAAATCGAGCTCGGGATAGGGGGAAAATGCGCGCGCGTGCTCACAGAGGGGGATCGCTGAGCTCGGTGAGGCGCGGGGTGGTCGGGACGGCGTGAACCGAGCGGCGGAAGCGGCGGCGGCCGTAGATGAGGGAGACGGCGACGGCAACGGTGATGAGGCCTCCCGGGTTCGAGCTGCTACTCGCAGGCGGAGCAGACGACGCCAGCGCAGCTTCCTGGCATAGTGGGGCTACAGGGGAGGCCGTGGTGGTGCGGATCCGGCGACGAGGACGGCGGCGACAGGCGTGCGGGGAAGAGAGGGAGAGAGCAGAGCGAGAGGAGGAGGAGAAAGGGATTAGGGTTCCCAGGGAGAGGCCATATAGGCCAATGCTGGCTGGGCCTTCCTCTGCGCAGTGTCGGCCCAGGTGAGCAGGTGAGCCTTCCCCCTTTCTCATTTTACTTTTCTGTTTTTCTTTTATTTTCTGTTTTGCAAATTATTTGACTAACAAATGACTTTTGTAAAATGCAAGTGTTGTTCATTTAAATACTAGGTAATAATTAACACTGCCAAAAACTGGTTTGGGTAAAATATGATTTCATTTACAATTTTTATTATTTAAAATGATATTTAAATGTTGCTGTTAGCTACTGTTTTAGGATGATAGTGTCACTTGACTAATTCAATTAATGTTGGTAGTATTTTTATAATTGCCTCTGGATCACTTGCTATTTAATGAACATTTTAGTTTTCAATTTGAACAAATTTATTTTTCACTCAAAATTGGAATTGCAATTTGAATTTGAATTTGAAATGAGATATGATGCTAAATGATGATCATGCACTGTTAATCATGATGACATGGCACTGTCAAAAGGTGATTACTGTAGTAATTACATGGGGGTGTTACATTAGACCTCTATCTGAGCATGAAATTGAGATCAAGAGTCATTGGAATGCACAGATAGCTAGCATGCTGCGTGAAGAGGAACTCAAATGGTACCAACATTCTAACTCTCAATTTATCCTGAAAGGTGATTCGAATACTAGATATTTCCATGGAGTCGCCAATGGCAGACACCGGAAAAAAATTATTCATTCCTTACAACAGGATGAGGGCACGATTGAGGGGCATGAGCAACTTAAATCTTATATCACTAATTATTATAAAAATTTGTTCGGAGCCCCAGAGGAAGAAAACTTCTCGAAGGATGAGTCCCGAACAGATGACATCCCGCGGGTCTCTGATGAGGAAAACGGCCTTCTAACAGCCCCATACTCTGAGGAGGAAGTTAGAAAGGCGGTTTTCCTAATGGAGCACAACAAAGCCCCAGGTCCGGATGGTTTTCCCGCTGAGTTCTATCAGAACTTCTGGAAGTCATCAAACATGATCTCCTACTTTTGTTTAGTGACCTACATGCTGGCCAACTAGAATTGTTTCGCTTAAACTTCGGCGAGATTATTTTATTACCTAAGGTTAATGAGGCTGAAAGGATATAACAATATAAACCTATTTGCCTCCTTAATGTTAGTTTTAAAATATTCACGAAGGTTGCGACTATTAGGCTATATTTGGTTGCTGAACACGTGATTCGTCCTTCACAGACTGCTTTTATGCAAGGCAGACACATCCTAGATGGAGTTGTTATCCTTCATGAAACAGTCCATGAATTACATCGAAAAAAGTTGAATGGGGTGGTACTCAAAATAGACTATGAAAAAGCTTATGACAAAGTCAAATGGCCATTTCTTCAACAGACTCTCAGAATGAAAGGATTTTCTGCAGAGTGGCGCGCTATGATCCATAGCTTTGTTTCTGGAGGTAGTGTTGCAATTAAGGTCAATGATGATGTTGGACACTATTTCCAAACGAAGAAGGAATTGCGACAAGGTGACTCGTTATCGCCCATGCTATTCAATATAGTGGCGGATATGCTGGCGGTCATGATTGAGCGTGCCAAGGTTGATGGCCAAATTGAGGGGGTAGTAAATCATCTAGTTGATGGTGGTCTCTCTATACTTCAATATGCCGACGATACAATTCTCTTCATGGATCATGACCTTGAGAAAGCGAGAAATCTGAAATTAATTTTATCAGCATTCGAGCAACTCTCAGGTCTTAAGATCAATTTTCATAAAAGTGAATTGTTTTGTTTTGGCGAGGCTCAAGACGAGGCCCACATGTACGCTGAACTGTTCGGATGCGGGTTGGGCCTGTTTCCGATCACATATTTGGGGATACCGATACATTATCGGAGACTCACAAATGCTGAATGGAAACACGTCGAGGAGAGACTGCAGAAAAGACTGAGCAGTTGGAAAGGTAAACTCTTGTCTCTTGGTGGAAGATTGGTCCTCATAAATTCAGTACTAAGTAACATGGTACTATATATGATCTCCTTCTTCCAGTTGCCGAAAGGAGTTTTACATAGATTGGATTATTTCCGATCAAGATTCTTTTGGCAAGGAGATAGCGAGAGAAAAAAATATCGACTAGCTAAATGGAGTGTGGTTTGCCATCCCAAAGACCAAGGTGGGTTGGGCATTCATGACCTTGAGGTTAAGAATAGGGCCCTCCTTGGCAAATGGTTGTTTAAATTACTAACCGAAGATGGTGTATGGCAAACCCTCCTGAGGAGGAAATATGTGGGTTTCAAGGCAGTATCCCAAGTATACTGGAAGCCTGGGGATTCTCACTTTTGGGCGGGTCTAATGGCTACGAAGAAATATTTCTTCTCTTATGGATCCTTCTCGATTAAGGACGGCTCGGAAATTAGATTCTGGGAGGACAAGTGGCTAGGAAATGCCACACTCCGGGAACAATATCCGGCTCTATACAACATTGTGCGTCACAAGGGTGATACTATCGCCACGGTAATGCAATCATTTCCGCCAAATATGACGTTCAGAAGAGATTTAATTGGACCCAGACTCCAATCGTGGTACATCCTGCTCTAGCGGTTGTCCACGGTGCAATTGTCACATGGGTCTGATATATTTCGATGGAACCTACATGGGAATGGACAATTCTCAGTGGAGTCTATGTATAGAGCGCTAATCTAGTCTGATGTGCCAGTTGATAATAACAAGAAGATCTGGAAGATGAAGATACTTCTTAAGAATAAAATCTTTGCATGGTATCTTCGTCGCAGAGTCATTCTTACTAAAGATAACCTTATTAAGAGAAATTGGCATGGAAGTCCGCAATGTGTATTTTGTCACCATGATGAGACAATAAAACATTTGTTCTTCCAATGCAAATTGGCTCGTTCTATATGGTCAGTCATCCAGATATCTTCTGGCTTGTACCCTCCTTGTAGTGTTGCTAATATATTTGGCAACTGGTTACATGGGATTGATCACAGGTTTAGAACTCTTCTTATGGTGGGAGCGCTTGCCGTTATTTGGTCACTTTGGCTATGTAGAAATGATAAGGTTTTTAATGATAAAAGTACTTCTCTGATGCAGGTTATCTACAGATGTACCGGGACTCTTCGTTTATGGTCCTCTCTACAACGCGTGGAGAATCGAGACCTGTTTACGGAGGTGTGTACACGATTGAAGGATACGGCGAGGGATACTTTTACCCAACATGGGTGGCAGCATGATCTTAGGATTGGCCCACCTCAGCTTTAGGCGTTATACGGACTCTACATGTTTCTTTGTATTTCGCTCTTTTTTTCGTTTGTGCGAGAGGACTTTGTTTGGCTGTGTGCATCTTAGTTATGCAGAGGCCGGGTGTAATGCTTAAATCTTTTAAGTAATAAAGCGCCCCTTTTCGAAAAAAGGAGTGGATTGGATGCCTCTGCTCCTCCAACTGGCGTTGGTGTGCTGTGAAGTGGGCGGCTGGTGGTGTTTCAGTCATTGGATTCCGGGGCAGCGGCTCCGGAAGGCGGTCCGCGTGGTTGGCTCTCCGGCGGGAGCCATGGCGGCGGTGGTGGCTTCCCCCTTGATCGTGTGGGCGGCCATGGTGGAGCGGCGGGTGGCTCGAGCGCGCTCTCGGTTTCTGGCTGTGGTGACGCCCCGATCCGGATCTGGAGTTCTGAACTTGTCCCGCTTATCCTGGAGGCCTCGTGGTGGCACGGGGAAGCTGCCGAGAAAAACTCTGCGCTTTCTCGCCGACGATGGCGACGCTCGCGGGGCACCGCTTTCTTCTTGAAAACGTCATCGTGGTGCACCTCTCCGTGTCTGGGTTCCGGGTGAAAACCTTTGTCCGGTGTGGACTTGGCAGCGGGGAAGCTTAGCGTCGTTATCCCTCCTAGGGGCGTTGTCGTGGAGCTTAGGTGTTATAGGGCATAGTGCGGCGTTGTTCTCAGTTCTTCTTGTGCTTTCTTTCGGTAGCGTAGTAGTAGTGTGCGTCTTGTGTGATCCGGTATTCCTGGGAACGGCATTGTATGAGGGCTACCTCATCACCTTGTATCGTTCGGTCGTGTACTTTATTCAGGTGTTGTTGCTTTATATATAAAGCAGAGCGAATGCCTGTTTAGAGTAAATATGGTCAACAATAATAAAGTATGCATACTTGGAATCATCTCCTTTCCTGAAAGTGCCAACCAAACATCAAGTTCTGAAATAGTTAGGGTATGAAAGATCAGGTACTAGTAAGGATGGCATCCGTAGGGTTTGGGCACGGGTGGAGCCACCCCATACATTTACCCGTCCCATTTGAGCTTACCCATCACCCGTACCCATACCCGCCAGTGGGTACAATTTTTCCCATACCCGTCAACCAACAGGGTAAATGGGTACCCGCGGGTAAAAATGCCCACGTTTGCATAACATCAATTTGAGCAGCACATAATCATAAACAACAACATATAATCATAATTTGTAAATAACAACACATGGTAACATCAATACATACTTATAAACAACAACACATCATAAACAACAACACATTTTATAAACATCAACACTTTCTTGTAAACAACAACACATCAAAACATCAACACATAGTCATAAACAATAGCACATAGTCGTACATTTTAAGTTCACAAACTCAAGACAAAGTGTAAAGGTGATTTGTCCGTACTTGTTAGTTTTATAAGGGTATATGGGTATGCGGGTATGGATTATATGATCCCATACCCGTACGCTCTCGACCCGATGGGTTTGAGATTTCCCTATTTATAGACTCATGGGTAACTTTTTGGCCCATGCCCTTATCCTAATAGAGTTTTTACCTGCCGGGTACAAGGGTAATGGGCAGTGGCGGATGCAGAAACATTTTGCAGGTGTGGCGGAGGTTACTAGTATATGTAGCTTGGCTCAAATCTTCAACCAAGTACTGCATAGACCTAGTATACATGGCATATGTTAGGTATGGCAGCAGCCAAACCTTGCCAGATTGCTGGCTTCGCCACTGGTAATGAGTACCCATTGCCATCCCGTACTACATTAAGTTACTGAATGGTCGGTGTTCATTATATTCGAGCTTGCATACAAGGTTAGGCTCTTAAAAAGATTTTTTTTTCCTTTGTAGAACAAAATTATTCAAAGGACACAAAGTTTTGTGGCACAATCACATTTGCCTTCATCTTGTACTTATTAGTTAGCACCTAAACCCTCATTACGCATTGAATCAATGGTTCATCTTGTACTTATAACTTTTCGTATGTATGCTGGGTGTATACGACGTAGGACTTTCTAAGACGACTGAACAAATGCAATGCGAAAACTAAAGTGCCTGCAAGGGTTCGAACCAAGGACCTCGTGACAGCAAACGACCTCCCTGACGACTGTACTACATGCGACTTGGTGTTTAAGTAGGCATCCGGGACTATATGTACATAAGTTACGAAAGATTTTTCTTTTTCTGAATTTCGAACGTGATTTTCTTTTTGACAGGTTTACTCTAGCGAACCGGTATTTTTCCTACTATTTCTTTTTCCTTTTTTTCAGTTCGTTTTTTGTTTCTTTTGCTTTTTTTATTTTTTTCTTTTTCTTTTTCAAAAAATGCTCGTGCTTTTACAATTTTGTTCAAAAATTTAAAAGATGTCCGCCTTTTCAAATTTGGCTCATAAAATACAAATATTCACAATTTAAAAAATTGAATAGAAGTTTCAGAAAAATGTTTATGTCTTTCAAAATTGCACAGAATGTCAAAATCTGAACATTTTTTAAAAATACTGAAAAAAAATTGAACACGAACATTTTCTGAAAAACACTAAAAAATTTGGAATATCAGAAAAAACATAAAAACACGAACAAAATTTGAAACACAATTTTTTTAATTTCCCCAAACATTTTTTGTGTTTGTGTGAAAAAAATTGAAAACAGTAATATTTTTGAAATTCCGAACAAATTTTGAAAGCGCGAACATTGTTCCGGCCCAAGCGTTCACATGGCTTGCTTTCACAAATTCAAATTCAAAAATATTTGTGCGGCTACCTTTTCAAATTCAAAAAAATGTTTGGGCTTGCCTTCATGTGCCCAGCTCTGAAAATGTTTGTGCTGCTACTTTTTCAAAATTTGAACCGAGATCTGTTCAAGTTAAAAAGATAAAGCTTTTTGGGTGCCTAATCGTGACAAGAGAGCACCTTTTCCTCATGGGTCCTTGAAAAAACAGGGCCAGGACGACGGGGACAGAGGCCGCGTACAAAGTCATACAGGGAAGCCAAGGAATCAGTGAGCTGAAGACTAGCAGCGCTGGCAACCTGTACTGCATTGATGATTACTACATGCAAAGCCATGGCCATGAAGAGGAGAATAATGGAGGAACGATAACTTGGGCCGGCCCAACAGGCGCACGCCGGGAGCAATGTCGTCTCCTAGTTGGGCTAGAGCCTAAGCGTTTTTTTTCTTTTTTCCTTTTTCTTCTTTTTTTAATTCCTTCTTATTTTTGAACTTTATTATTCTTTTTGAAGCCTGTTAAAAAAATTGAAATACTATTTGGAATACAAAAAAAATCCTAGTTTTCAAATATTACTTGCAATTTTAAAAAATGTTCAAAAATTTCAAAAAAATGTTCAGAAATGTTTTTTCGACATTCTTGAAATGACCCCGACTTTTGCTCTTTTTAAAAAATGTTCGTGTTTTAACATTCTGAGCAATTTTTAAAGACATAAACATTTTTTTAAAAAATTTCTGTGCAATTTTTAAAATTGCGAATATTTGTATTTTATGATTTTTTTTAAAAGGCCAAAGTTTTTTGATTTTCTGAAAAAAAAATAAAAGCGTGAGCATTTTTTGAAAGAGAAAAAATAACGAAAAAGCAAAAACAAAAAAAATGAAAAAGAAATATAAAACAAACAGAAAAAAAGAAAAAGAAATAGTGTGATGCTTCTTTAAATCTATCGCAGTTTATAATTCATATAGGCCAGGATGCTTCTTTAGAGAATATGTCGCGGGTAGTACAGTGGCTAGCGACGTCATGCGCTGTCGCTAGGTCCTCGGTTCGAACCCTCGCAGGGAGCTCCTATAGGGCGCCTTATGCGCCGGTTGGCGCAATGGGCGCTCGCAGCAGCACCCTGCTGGGCCGGCCCACAAACACGCAGCAGTGTACTGTATTTATAGCGCGAAAAATAAAATACCGAAAAATATTGCACTGGCACGGAATTGAACTCGCGCCCATTACCTCCAGTACATGGTCGGCTAACCACTAGACCAACTGGGCACTTGTGAAATATACCAGCACGACACGGTATAAGAACGAAAAACTGTAGCCACTCTATTTATTGCACGTACATTGCCACATAGATTTTTGAATTATTTGAAAACTTTTTAGAAAAACGTGATTTCTTTTGATAAAAAATGTGAACAAAATTTGAAAGTCCACATATTTTAAAAAGAATCACGAATTAGAAAAAAGTTCATGTAGTCAAAAAAGTTCACGAATTCAAAAAAGTTCATCAATTTTCAGAAAAGTTCACAAAATCTGGAAAAAAGTTCATCGATTTTTAAAAAAAGTTCATCGACTTCAAAAAAGTTTATCGATTTTGAAAGAATGTTCATCGATTCTCAAAAAAAGTTCATCGATCTTCAAAAAAGTTCACCGATTTTCAAATAAAATTCACAAAATTTGAAAAAAGATTCGTCGATTCTCAAAAAAAGTTCATCAAATTTCAAAAAAAGTTCATCGCTTTTCAAAAAAATTTAAAAAATCTAAAAAAAGTTCATCAATTTTGAAAAAGATTTCATTGATTTTGAAAAAAGCTAATCGAACTTGTAAAAAAGTTCATCAAATTCAAAAAAAGTGCATTGAATTCGAAAAAAGTTCATCGAATTCGAAAAAAGTTCATCGAATTTGAAAAAAGTTCATTGAATTAGAAAAAAGTTAAGCAAAAAAGGTAAAAATGTAAATGAATTAAAACAGAAAAAAATTACAAAACCGTTCCAGCAAAAAAGAAAGAAAAAAAGAAGAAAAAACCTCTAACTAAACGCATCAAGCGCAGGTGGCCGAGTGGTTAAGGTAGCGAAGGTTGAACCAGGCGATCGCCAGTTCAAATCACGGTACTTACATGCCTTCTTTTTTGCGTCTTTAAAACAGAAAAAAAAGAACTATGGGCCGGCCCAGAGTGGACAAGGGGGTGTGCGCCCCATACCATTAACCCTATATCGGGCGCTGAGGGCGCCGTATAGGATTTTCCCTTATGTTTTTTGGAGTTCTCGCATTTGTTTGGTCGTAGTTCGCTCTTAGTTGGGCCGACCCGGTCGGGTGACCACCTGTGGGCCGCTTTCAAAATTTATTCAGAATTTGAAAAATGTTTTTGTTTTCAAAAACATCTACACAAGTACAAAAAATGTTTCGAGAAATTCAAAACCAAAATTGTTTCAAATTTTTATTCGGATTTTTTGGATTTTTTTTTGAAATTCCAAATTTGCTAGTGTTTTTAAAAAATGTTCGAAAAATTCAAGAAATGTTCGTGTTCAAAATTTTGTTCTTGCTTTTTAAAAAATGTTCGTGTTTTGACATTCAGAACAATTTTGAAATATCCAATTTGTTTTGAAATTTCTGCTCAATTTTTCTAAAACTCGAATATTTTTATTTTATGAAAAAAATTTGAAAAGCAAACTTTTTTTGAAATTTTGAACAAATTTTTATAAGCGCGATTGTTTTTGAAAAAAATATAACAAAAAGATGAAAAAGAAACAAATAACGAACAGAAAAGAGGAAAACAATAGTGGGAAAAATACCGGTTCGATAATGGGCCGGCCCAGCTAATCCGAGGGCTTCCGCCGAACTGAAGAAGAAGAAAAGGAAAAAAAAGAAGTAAATAGGCATGATTGTTAGTGCGGTATTTACTTGTTCGGACAACAGAACAAGTGATACCTCTACTGAACCATTGCCGTCCGGCTGTATTCGGCTTTGTGTTTTTATATACAAAAATACATTTATTAGAAAAAAAATGAGAAAAAAGAAGGATGTCAGCTCACAGATTTGTAAACCACTTAAGTGCTTCACACGCAGGTGACACAGCGACTGCGCTGTACCTATGCTCTGAATAAATGGACTCTCTCGTTGTTTGCTGCTGCTGTCTTTTTTGGGCTCCAGTTAGCAGCATCCGTTTTCAGCTGCAAGGGACGATGATACTGCAACGCAAAGCAATGAACAATACTAACTGAACTTGGCAACCACATTCGATTCCATGGCGTGCTAAATTCAGTGAGTTCCAAACATAAGAAACCCATATATTCCATCAAGGAAAAGAGAAATGCAGAGTCACGGACATGCAAGCCCGTGAGTTACCACCAGATAAAGATCGAGTTGTGATATTAAATTCACTGTGTGGAACAAACATACCTACATGTATCTTTTTCTCGGGGATTAACATGTGTCCAAGTCCTTGATGCTTTATCAGGAGTTAGTAATCAATACACTTCCTATGGCTAAGTTGCTGATGATGTGTCAAACCTCTGTTTTTTTCTCAGGCTTTGTGCCGCTGTTAGTGCTTTGCCTGTCTAATCCATCTACTTTTTCCTTAACAGGCGATTGCCATGGGAAGTAAGAGGCTGTACTAGAAAGACTCAGTCATGATTCCTCCTGATAATGACCCGACTTCAAAAATTCAGTCATAAGTTGCAGAACCGTTCTGTAATTCGGAGTACTATAGTATCTTTCTCTTAAAATTTTGTGTGATTGTCATGACGATGATAGTATCTCTGCCGCTCGATCCACTTCAATGTTTTATTAGGCTTTCGTTGGGCAGAAGTTACTCAAGGTTCGGACTGGAACTCAAAGATTCAGTCATAAGTTGTGTAATTGTTCTGTAATTCAGAGTAGTATATTGATCTTAGAATCTTGTGTCATTGTCAGGATGATGCTTTTTTTTCAAGAAATAATGAAACATGTCTGTTAGGATGATATCTGTGCCACTTGCTCCACTCCAATGTTTTATGCTTTTGCTGGCTAGCAGCTTCTGAAGGTTCAAACTGAAACTCTCGGTTCTCTGTTTGACCATACTCTGCAATCTGGTGGTCTGCACAACAGCCAAAGAATTCGACACTGTTTGAAAAAGAGTGTTGGCGTTACTTGGGATCACTGCACATATCAGCGATGTTAGTTAGGGTGGGTTGTAACTTTGGGCCTGATTTGCTTGTTCAAAAACACCAGCCTGAAGTAAAACTGCTACTCCGAGGGTATCTACAACTGGAAGTTCTTAAGATTGCAATATGATCAGCTAATGGTGTCCGTAATGAAATAAACAGTTCTATGGATCTACAGAGACTCACAAGATACAAATTAAGGCTCTTAATTTATTGCCTGGCCATCATCCCATGTTTCAGATATGCCCAGTGGCGGAACCAGGATTGGCTGACGCACCGGGCGAGAAACTAAGGGCAAAAAAATACCGTAAAAATCTCTAACTTTATTTGTTTTGCAATGTAACAGTATACATATACAAATACAGTGCAATGTTTGGTTCAGAACACAGTTAGGAAAAATCTTTTCTGAACAGCAACTATGCATTACATTGAAAATTGGAAGTAATGGATCCAAATCCAAAACAAATGGGTGAAAAAGATCAAAATTGCACATGGAAATTGCCCGGCATCCAGGATATGCGTGAGAGAGCCTGAAGGTGAGCGACCCGCTTGAGCTGTGACGTAAACGGATTTCCTTGAGGCTTTTTGTGAGGGCTGGCAGCCCGGAGAATGCATTCAGCTTTTCGCAACAACCAACTTGTAGCAGCTTGAACTTAAATATGAGCTCTGGAAATGGAGCCGTTGTTGGAATTAAGCCAGGATCGACACACGCGAGCTCGTAGACACAGGATGAACACACACGCGCGAGACAGAGGACTCCGGAGTTTTGCGACGCACTGAACTGCTGCGTCTTTTCAGGTTTCTTTCTTTTATTCAGAGCTGAAACAAACTCACGCTAAACACGCCATGATCCACACATTGTGCGTGCCATCCCACGTACTATGGATCGGGGCGTTTGACTCGGAAACGCGAAGAGAAAAAAGCTTGGTCGCAGCGTGAACATGCACGTTTCTGACCTTACAAAAATACTACTGAATTTATTCTACCTGAAAGGAAAAACAGACGACAGGGAGCAGAACAGACTTAACACTTCAGCCGTGTCCCCAGGAACGAAGTATACATCAGGCGTAGAGCTTTACTGTAAGAGCAAGTACAATAATAGGCTTATAGCCCGCTTACATGTCAATTTTGCCTATGTGGAGGAGAGAGACTTGAAAAAGTAAGGGGAGTGGGCTCTTATACAAGAGTCTAGCTATACGCGTGCTCCTAAACAGATGCAATAAATGTGAAGAAAGAGATAGAGAAAAGATGAGAAAAAGTACTAATTTTATAGCCAACCTTATAGCTAACCTTGTTGTATGAGTGATTATTATTTTATTTTTTTAGAAAAGGAGGATCACCCCCGGCCTCTGCATCAGAGTGATGCATGCAGCCTTTTTATTAAACAAAGTAACCGAAAAGTCTGTGATCCAGTACAAACTCGCACAGAGCTGAAAATGAAAACAAAAGGGTAAAACTTGCCACAACCGGCGAAAATAGGACGAGATGCCTACACACCTAGCCTATTACTGGACCGCTATCCAAACCGGTTGTAAATAACCCAAGCTACCATCTCCCATCGGGTAGACCCAGTAACCAAAGGCTCACTGGCTTCCGCAGGAGTGAGTAACAACCACATACGGATCCATGCAGTGGCCCTGCAGATAACATGCAAAAAATTTATACGAGTCTGTCTGTTAAAAACCATATCATTTCTGCAATTCCATATAGCCCAAAGTAATGCGCATACTCCTATCTGAATATGTCTCGCAATATTTGTCTCAACTCCATTTAACCACACCCCAAATAAAGTGTGAATGCTATTTGGAGGGGTAATATTAAAGGCTATATGAACTGAACGCCATAGTAGTTTGGCCAGCGGACAATCGAGAAAGAGGTGTTTAATAGTCTCATTTTGATCACAAAAACTACATCTTTGACTACCCTCACAATTACGTTTTGCCAAGTTGTCTTTAGTCAGAACCACCTCCTTGTGAACAAACCACATGAAGACTTTGATTCTTAACGGCACTTTAATCTTCCAAATATGTATCGATTTCGGAATTGGACCAGAGTCAAGTAGGTCCACATACATAGATTTCACTGAGAAGACATCGTTCATAGTTAATCTCCAGTGAATACTATCAGGCTCATCAGAGAGGTGAACGTCCATCAACCTTCTCACCAGATGCAGCCATGCTTCCCATCGGTCTCCTACCAAAGATCTCCGGAATTGAATATTTAAAGGATTAGACTGTAATATTGTAGCAACGTAAGCCTCCTTACGCTGCACAATATTATAGAGAGACGGATATTGTGTGGCTAAAGGCGTCTCCCCTAACCAGGTATCCTTCCAGAATCTAGTCGAATTACCATTTTCAATGATGAATTTAGTTCTATGGAAGAAAACTGCTTTCGTTCTCATTAACCCCTTCCAGAAAGGTGAATCATTGGGTCTAACGGTAACCTGGGCCAAGGTCTTAGATTGCAGGTACTTATTACGTAAACTTTGTACCCACGTACCTTCGGTCTCAACAGAAAGCCTGTACAGCCATTTACTGAGCAGACATCTATTGTTTACCTCTAAATTCTCAATCCCGAGACCACCCTGGTCCTTTGGCCTACAAATGATATCCCACTTAGTAAGCATGTATTTTCTCTTTATTTCGTCGCTCTGCCAAAAGAATCGTGATCGATAGAAGTCCAACCTTTTCCATACCCCTACAGGTACTTCAAAGAAAGACAGAAGGAAGATCGGCATACTCGTGAGCACTGAGTTTATCAGTACCAGCCGACCTCCGTATGACATAAGCTTTCCCTTCCAGCAGCTTAGTTTTTTTTCAAACCGGTCTTCAATACACTTCCACTCTTTGTTAGATAGCTTGCGATGGTGAATTGGTATGCCCAGATAGCTAAACGGAAGGGTACCCAGTTCACAGAATTGGTATGCCCAGATAGCTAAACGGAAGGGTACCCAGTTCACATCCGAACAGTTGTTTATAAGCATCTTGTTCATCTTTGGCTCTCCCAAAACAGAACAATTCACTTTTGTTAAAATTAATCTTCAGTCCCGATAGTTGTTCGAATAGACATAACACAAGCTTCATATTTCTGGCTTTTGCCAAATCATGTTCCATGAAAAGAATAGTATCATCAACGTATTGTAGTATGGACACCCCACCATCAACAAGATGTGGAACTAATCCTCCTACTTGGCCATCCTCTTTAGATCTTCGTATGAGAATTGCCAACATATCTGCTACAATGTTGAACAAGATAGGAGACATCGGGTCTCCCTGTCTGAGACCCTTGTGCGTCTGGAAATAGTGACCTATGTCATCATTCACCTTAATCCCGACACTGCCTTTTTGTATAAATGAATCGACCTGCTTCCTCCAGGAATCGTCGAAACCCTTCATACGTAAGGCCTGCTGGAGGAATGGCCATTTAACCTTATCGTAAGCTTTTTCGAAATCCACTTTGAAGACCACCCCATCCAGTTTCTTCGAGTGGATCTCGTGAAGTGTTTCATGTAAGACAACCACACCCTCTAGTATGTTTCTGTCTGGCATGAAAGCCGTCTGAGTGGGTTGCACCACACTATGTGCAATCCGCGTCAGTCGGTTAGTCCCAACTTTAGTAAAAAAAATTAAAACTCGCATTAAGCAGACATATCGGCCGGAACTGCTCAATACGCACTGCCTCCTCCTTTGGCAACAACGTAATCGTTCCAAAGTTTAGTTGGAATAGCTGTAGTTGGCCACTAAACAAGTCGTGGAACATCGACATTATGTCGGCCTTAATGATATGCTAGCATTTCTTATAAAATTCTGCTGGGAAGCCGTCTGGGCCTGGTGCCTTATTATTCTTCATCTGTGATATGGCTTCAAACACCTCTTTCTCCGTGAATGGTACGGATAAAATCTCATTCTCGTCTGTCCCGAGCTGAGGAATATCCCCAAACACGTGCTCATCCAAAGACACAAAATTGTCCTCGGGAGCACCAAATAGTTGTTTATAATAATTAGAGATATACAATTTGAGGTTCTCATGTCCTACAACTGTACTCTCATCCTGCTCAAGCTGGGAAATTTTCTTCTTTCTGTGTCTTCCATTTGCAATCATATGGAAAAACTGGGTATTGTCGTCCCCTTGGACTACCTGCCATACTTTAGCTCTAAGTGCCTGAGGGTGTCCCGGATTAGGGGGTGCTCGGGCTGCCGGCCTATCTCTCATAGGCCGGACTGGTGGGCCGCTCTCTACACGTCGATGGAAGGCCGGATTGTGGACGACCCCGTGTGTCAGAAGGAAACCTCTGAAGTCTTGGCGTCTCCTCCAAGGAATAATTGGCGTAACCGACATGTTTATCCCTGATGGTAACCGACCATATGTATCCCTAGGACCCCCTGGTGTCTATATAAACCAGGAGGCTTAGTCCGTAGATGATCATCATTCATTACCTAGGGTTTAGCCCAGTCGATCTCGAGGTAGATCAACTCTGTAACCTTCATACAATCACATCAATACAATCAAGCAGGACGTAGGGTATTACCTCTTCGAGAGGGCCCGAACCTGGGTAAATCGCCGTCTCTACGCTCTCTGTTAACCATTGATTCCTAGACCCATAGTTCGGATCCCCTACCCGAGATCTGCCGGTTTTGGTACCGACATTGGTGCTTTCATTGAGAGTTCCGTCGTGGGTCGCCAAGGATCGATGGCTCGCCGTCCCCGGATGGCTCTTCAGCGATGGAATCTGCGACGGGGACATCTTCGTCCTCGGACAGCTCTTCTCTTCAGCGATGGAATCCGCGGCGGGGACATCTTCGTCCCCGGACAGCTCTTCGCGTTCGGCAGCATTGTGCTGCACACAGATCCGACCGGTCACCTCGACCAGGTCGGCAGCTTCGCCCCCGAGCAGGAGATCAGGTTTGGCGGCCTTGAGTACGTCACCGATGCTCGAGGCGATCTGGTCTTCACTGGGTTCTCAGCTTTACCCGAGGAGCCCACCAATCCCGAGGCTTTGACCTCGGATTCCCTCCCCGTCCCTGTCCCTGGGTCGGGCCTCAGTTCGGATCTGGCCTTGAGTTCAGATCTAACCCCAACGCCAGAAAACCAAGGGTCACCCTTGGCCGAACACCTTCTCCGACGGATGCCCGAACAACAATCCGGTCGACCTCCCGCCTTTAAGCGAATTGTTAGACCGGATCCAAAGGATGAATATCGCGGATGGCCCGTCCTCGGATCAGGAGCAGATCGGACAGGAGGCTAACCGCGGGGAATTTTGCGTCCCACCCACCACCCACTTAGTAGCCACTGTCGAAGATTTAACCGACATGCTGGACTACGCCTCCGAGGAGGCTGATGACATGGACGAGGATATCGACGTCCCGCCCTATACGGTTCCCTTCCTTGCCACTTCCAACACCGGAAAGTGGACCGCCACCTCCACCTATGACGTTTAAATGGTCGACACCCCCATGAAGGACGGCGACACGACCAAAAAGGATGGCGACGGTCCCGCCGAAGAACCGCCCAGACGCCGACGACGGCGCGCTCGAGGATGAGGAAAGGGCAAGGAAAATCACACAGACACGAATGGCACCGGAGATAACGAGACTCCGGACAACTTGGGGGAGCTCGGCGACAACACACCCGAGCAGCACCCCGACGCCCCTGAAGGGCACGAGGACCAGGGTGACCCCGAGGACCTCGAGGATTCCGAAGACAACAATTACATCCCTCCGTCCGAGGAGGAAGATAGCCTCGGACCCGAAGACTTTATCGTCCCGGAGGATCCCCTGGAACAAGGAAAATTCAAGCGGCAACTCATCGCCACTGCCAGAAGCTTGAAGGAAAAACAACAACAGCTAAAAGCCGAGCAGGATACGCTCAACGACAGATGGACAATGGTCCTAGCTGCCGAAGACGGCCTTGACAATCAACGTCAGGGTCAATACAAGAGTTACCCACGACGGCGCCTACTCCCAGAATTTGAGGATGAGGCCTTCGAGCCCATGCCTCCCAGACGAACTTATGCAAACCAGCCCGACCGCCCCCCTCGAGGGCGGGATAGGCCGGCTGTGGAACCCGAACTGCCCCCCGCGCCCCCTAGAGGACGGGATAGGGTGGCCAGGGAAGCCGAACTCCCACCCGCGCCCCCTCGAGGACGGGATAGGGCGGCTGGGGATTCCGAATACCCACCCGCGCCTCCTCGCCGAGCAGGCAAAGACCCGGTTCAACCGGACGACCAATACGACCTGCGCCGCGACCTGAACGCCAGAGCGATCCAGTCTAGATCCATCTATGGATCCACAGGATACGCCCCCGCCGGACGGGACGGATACCAGGCCTGGCGCGATAGAAACGACAGAGCTCGAGAGCAGCACCGTGCCCGGATGACAACCGATCTCCGGCGCGATGTGGCCCGGGCCAGGGGCGCCGTACACCCAATGTGTTTCACTGACGAGGTGATGTAGCATTAGTCCCCCGAGGGGTTTAAACCCGTCAATATAGAATCCTATGATGGGACAACTGACCCAGCCGTGTGGATTGAGGATTTTCTTCTCCACATTCATATGGCTCGAGGAGATGATCTCCACGCTATCAAGTACTTACCGCTGAAACTCAAGGGACCAGCAAGGCATTGGCTGAACAGCCTACCCGAAAACTCCATCGGGAGCTGGGAGGAGCTCGAGGATGCATTCCGAGCTAACTTCCAAGGTACCTATGTTCGGCCACCAGACGCCGATGACCTGAGCCATGTCATTCAGCAGCCCGGAGAGTCAGCCCGGCAATTCTGGAACCGGTTCTTGACCAAGAAGAACCAGATCGTCGACTGTCCGGACGCCGAAGCAATTGCGGCATTCAAGCACAGTATTCGGGATGAGTGGCTCGCGCGCTAGCTCGGCCAGGACAAGCCGAGAACAATGTCGGCCCTTACTTCCCTAATGACCCGCTTTTGCGCGGGTGAGGATAGCTGGTTAGCTCGTCGAAGCAACCACCCCGAAGACCCCGGCACTTCAGAGACCCGGGACGGAAACGGGAAACCCCGGCGCAATAGGAACAATAAGCGCCGGCACTCAAACAACGGCGGTGAAGCCGATGACACAACAGTCAACGCCGGATTCAGCGGCTCGGAATCGGGACCGCGCAAAAAACCCTCTAAAGGGAATCGCGACGGCCCGTCCGCGCTTGACAGAATTTTGGATAGGCCCTGCCAGATTCACGGCACCCCTGACAAGCCTGCTAACCATACCAACCGTAATTGTTGGGTAATCAAACAGGCCGGCAAGGTCACAGCCGAAGAACAGGGCAAGGGCCCCCGCAGCGAGGATGACGACGAACCTCGCGGGCCGAACAATGGAGGCCAGAAGCAGTTCCCTCCAGAGGTCAAAACCGTGAACATGATCTACGTCACGCATATACCGAAGAAGGAGCGGAAGCGCGCACTTAGGGATGTCTACGCCTTAGAGCCGGTTGCCCCAAAATTCAACCCATGGTCGGCTTGCCCGATCACCTTCGACCGTCGAGACCATCCGACCAGTATACGCCATGGAGGAACGGCGGCTCTGGTGCTCGACCCCATCGTGGACGGATTCCACCTCACCAGAGTCCTTATGGACGGAGGCAGCAGCCTCAACCTGATTTACTCGGATACGGTGAGGAAAATGGGGATCGACCCGTCAAGGATCAAACCCAGCAAAACCACCTTTAAAGGTGTAATCCCAGGTGTCGAGGCACGCTGCTCGGGATCCGTGACATTGGAAGTAGTCTTCGGCTCGCCCGATAACTTCCGCAGCGAGGACTTGATCTTCGATATCGTCCATTTCCACAGCGGTTACCACGCACTCCTCGGCCGGACCGCGTTCGCCTGCTTCAACGCCGTCCCGCACTATGCATACCTGAAGCTCAAGATGCCCGAACCAAAGGGCGTTATTACCATCAACGGTAGTACCGAGTGCTCGCTCCTGTCAGAGGAACACACGGCGGCTTTGGCCGCCGAAGTCCAGGCCGCTGAAGAAGCGTTGAAAGCCCGGTCTACCACTAAGACACTGGACGCACGCAAGCGCTCCCGAGCTGCAGCCTCGGTCCCGGAGCACTCCCATGCTCACCCCGAATAGGGATACGCACCCCACAACACGGCCCACCTAGACGCGAAATACGTACCTCGAGTGCACAATTTCGCGCTCAAAGTTCCATGGGCAGTTGTGGGGACACATGAAACAAAGACCGAGCAATGGCCAATAGATATCTTCGACTCAACATCGACAACAGGTACCATCTAGGGCCTGATCAGTGTAAAACTGATATACCACGGCGACTTCTCCAGACCCTTATCCAAGGGCTCGTCTGCCGAACATTACTATTTCCACCGACTATATGGTCGACAGCTCCGCTCACATGGAAGCTTCTTAACGAGCAAAGGCGCAGACGTGCAGCAGGGCGTAGTTGGGAAGTCAAACCACTCATGAAGGCCCTGCGTCAACCTTTACTCTAATGTATTTATTTCTTTAAAAGTATCTATCAAAGTTACTTCGGCAATCCGGATTGTACGGTTGGACGTCACATATTCAAAGGAAATAAAGACCAATTTTTCTGGTAATGGTGCAGTCATTCACGATGCATATTCCTTTCCGCTTTTTTAGGCCGAAGTAACCTCTTACGATACGTCCTTTTTCTATGACCGGCTAATAGACAGGGGGCTCGAACATAAATCTTGCCCTAAAAACTTTATCCCGGCACTTACTTTTACCTTATGTGCTCGGCGTCACGTATATTGCACTATATGAATCAGTTCCGAATTGCGTCTTTGGTCAATAGTTGGGTTGCCCGGCTCCTGTGTTTACCCTCTTACGTTCCGCACTGTTCGGCTAAGAGGGTAAAGGGAGAACCACTGCGATTGTACTTCTAGCTAGCCTGGTTAAGTACCTCAGTGGAGAAAGCCGAAAACTGACCGTCACAATAAGCGAGAACTGGTCGGCGATCCGATGACTCATGTCAAACCAAAAATCGTTGGAGGTTCATCCGTGTTAAACGAAGGGTGTTCTGTTACAGAAACCATGTGATGATGGTGTCAACCACGGCTCGTCCGAATATCACAAACACTGGGGGCTAGTCACCAGCCCCCGCAGTCAAGCTCCTATGGCTAAGTGAAAGCACTAAAACCGCATAGTCTGATTGCCTGGTTCTCCGTACATACAACCGCCTCCGGGCACCGAGACGTCGGCTAAGGGTTCAAATGTTACGAGAAAACACCCCATGCAGTATCTGCAAGGGGGCTGAAGCGGACGACTGGTAACTTTCAGTTTCATAACGGCCGCACAGGAGTCAAAATTACCATTCACAGCCAACCATTTGCATTATAATAAAACAAAAGTTTCAACTCCTCGGTTACAAGGAAATCTACTCTACTCATAAATCACATCTTTTGAGCATTGAGCCTCTACTGCCCAAGCACCATCCATAATGATGGGAAAGTATTGCTCGGGACGCCTATGCTCCTTCCCTGGCGGCGGAGGCCTGGTGGCCATCTCGGCTGGCTTTATCTTCGGCCAATGTACCATTGTTTTGCCGAAGGCCATCCGCGCCCCCTCAATGCATGTGGAGCGCTTCCAGGCGTCGATTCGAGACGGGGCGTCGCACAGCCTCTGCACCAGACCGAAGTAGCTACTCGGCAGCGGCTCCGTTGGCCATAGCTTGATGCATAGGTCCTTCATCGCCGGCTCCGCCATCTGATGCAGCTCTATCAGCTGCTTCATTTGGTTGTTGAGGAGGGAAGGGTGTTCGGGCGCTTGAAATTGCGCCCAGAATAGCCTTTGCTCGGCCCTACCCTCCTGAGCGGCGAAGAACCTGGCCGCGTCCGTCGCACTCTTCGGGAGGTCCACAAAGGCGCCTGGGGAACGCCATACTCGCGTGAGCAACGCGAACTTGTTACCTCCAAAGATACTTTGCAGCAAGTACGGCTTACCGTCCGCAATGAGCCTGACTTGGCGGAGCTCCTCTTGGCAGCCGCGCGCCTCTGTTCGCGCTTCCGTGGCCACCGCCGCTAATGAGGACAGCTCGGCGGCCTGCTCCTTATTCTTCTGCTCGAGGGCCTCACACCTTGTGACGGCATCCCCGAGCTCTTGCTGCACTTCCAGCACCCTGGCCTCGTGCTTCCGGCTCGTGGTTTGCTCCACAGCCAGTTCGGCGGCCGCTTTCTCGGCCGCCGACCTCTGCTCCGCCGCCTCCAGCTGCGCCGCCTTTATTGCGGCCTTGAGGTTTTCCACCTCTGCGGAGGCAGCTGGCGTAACATCAGTAAAATCCGTTAGGATCCTTCAAAACCTGCTTACCAAGCGCAACGGCTGTAAATAAATACGGAAGTTCGGACTTACCTTGCGCCTCGTCGAACCTTTTGTTCACAAGGCTGAGGTCGTCTTCGGAACTTCTGAGCTACCGATTGAGCTCTGCCAACTCCTCGGTGTTGGCGGCTGCAGCCGAAGACGACGCCTGCGAATTACTCAACGCATATTAGTATCCGAGCTATGGATTTTTGATCCTCTGACCGGCTTTGGTCACGCCAGTCAGAGTCTCGGGGGCTACTGTATATGAGGCTATACATTTGTACAATATAAATTCTTTAAGGCAAAAACATTACTTGGCTCACCTTGAAGCCCGTGAGAAGGCCATTGAAAGCCTCTTTCAGACCGTTATCCACGGACCGAAGACTTTGCAACTCCGCGCCCATAAGGGCACGGTGCTCTTCGTCGATAGAGGAGCTGGTTAAAGCATCCTCCATCTCATCCGGCCACCCAGTCGACGCCCGCTCTGGGGCGGGCGGGGGTGGCGGGGGCACCTTGGTTTCTTCCCTCTCAGGGGCCGGAATGTCCGTCTCCGGACACCTTGACGTCTCCGGAGCCGCCCTCGGAGAGAGCTCGGATCGTCCGGGCTCCTCCTCTTCGTTCACTAGAGGGGCCTTCCCCTCCTGGTCTTCGGCGACCGAGGTGTTCACCTCTGCCATGATGGTGTCGCCTCCTTCCCCTGTGTGCGGCACGGGAGGGGTCCTCCTCGACAGGACCTCCTCGGCCTCCTCGACGTTTGGGGGAGGCGAGGCTCGGGATTCGGTCCCGCTCTCCGCTAGCACCGCCGGTGGAGAATCCCCCTCCGAGACTCGGTCGGTGGGGAGATCGCGCGGTGGGCTGCAAAATCACAAACGGAAACATGATCAATATCAAACCCAGTTCGGCTAAGGACGGTCAAGCGGTTACTAGAACGCATACCTTTGAGCCCGTGGCTTAGTCCTGGGAATCCTCCGAGGAACCTCTTCGGAGGCCTCGGAGTCCTCGGCAGTAGCCGAGCTGTCACCAGACAAGGTCACCTTGGCCTTGCGCGGTCTTTTGGGGGCGGGTTGAGGCAGCTCCTCTCCGACGTCTTCGGACGCCGCCCTTTTCCCTGTTCGGGAGGAATCATCTTCCTCCCCTTCTCCCAGCTCCTTCTCCTCCTCGTGTGCGGAGGGAGCGTGGGTGTCCCCGGATCTAGTGTCCGGGGGTCCTCGGGAACGGAGGCCCTCTCTGGCCTCCTTCTTCAGGTCCTTCTTCTTCTCCTTCCTCTCCGGCGCCACGTATGGCTCCACGGCTAACATGGCCGCCAGCAGCGGCGTCTTGGGTCCCTCTGGTAGCGGCGCCGGACTGTCGATCCGCTCGGCCTTCTTCAGCCAGTTCTGCGGATAGGAAGTGAATGGCTAAGTACCTTATCAAAAGGGAACAGTTTGGGTATAAGAGTAAAATTAATCATACCTCTCGTGGGGGATTTGCGGCGTCAAGGCTGATGTCTTCATCCTCGGCCGGCCAGTCCTTCTGCGGCTTGAACAGCGTCCTCCACAGCTGAGCGTGGGAGGTGCGGAAGAAGCTACGCACAGTGGCCGGGTCTTCGGACTTGTAGGCCCACATGGGGGAGGCCCTGTCCTGACATGGGAGGATTTGACGGCCGAGCATGATCTGGATCACGTTGGGCAGCTCGACGCCCTGCTCTATAATTTTGGTGATCCGGTTCTGCAGCTGCGCCACCTCCTTGTTCATCCCCCAGTCGAGGCCCTTCTTGGTCCACGAGACCAGCCTCGTAGGGGGTCCGGATCGGAAGGCCGGAATCGCCCCCCAATCCGTGCTCCTCGGCTCAGTGATGTAGAACCATTCCTTTTGCTAGACCTTGACGGTCTCGATGAATGTGCCTTCTGGCCACTCCACTCGGGGGAGTTTACTGACCATCGCGCATCCGCAGTCTGCCTGCTGGCCGTCGACGATCTTCGGTTTGATGTTGAAGATCTTCAGCCACAGGCCGAAGTGTGGCCGGATCCGAAGAAAAGCCTCGCAGATGATGATGAAGGCGATATGTGGAGGAAGGAGTTCGGCGCGAGGTCGTGGAAGTCGAGCCCGTAGAAGAACATGAGACCCCGGACGAAGGGGTGAAGAGGAAAGCCCAAACCTCGGAGGAAGTGGGGAATAAACACCACCCTCTCACCCTGCCGCGGCGTGGGGACGACCTGGCCGGCCTCTGGAGCGCGGTAGGCGGCGTTGGCGGGGAGATATCCCGCGCCCTTCAGTTCCATGATGGCGCTCTCGGTGACGACGGACGCCTCCCACTTGCCTTTGGACCCGGAGCCCGCCATTGATTGAACGGGTTGCTGGAAAGGTTCTTGGAAGGGAGAGCGGATCTGGCCTTTGGAGCTCAGAAGACGGCGAAGGCAATGGCAAGGGAGGAAAATGAGAGTGTGTGAAAAGGACGAAGGCTGAGCCCCTTTTAAGGGCTGTAAAACCCACAGTCCTTTTACTGCGCCGCAGTCCTCGCCATTTCCCCATGTACCGTGCCATTCTGCGCGCGTGGGATGAGGCAGATAATCGATCATATCCCTTGAAAACAGGGCACGATCTCCATATTGAGGGGACGTGCCAATGAAAAAACCGCCTCGAGCCGCGAATCGAGTTTTGTCATAAAACGACTCGGGGTCGTGGCACGTTGTGACCCCTCGATAAAAAGTTGTCAGAAGGGGGTACTATTCACACCGAAGTGACTAGCCTTCGGGGCTAAGTAATTGATGCACCACGGCAACCAAAGGATATCTTGGGACGTGTGCGGCTAGGCGACGCTTGAGAACTCGACTCGGAGGAGATATAGACCGGTCATCAATATCACAGAAGGAAGGGAACTGGTCCACGAAGCCAACGGTGTTCGGCGTCTACCTCGGCTTCGAAGACTAGTTCGGGGGCTACTGAGGGTGTCCCGGATTAGGGGGTGCTCGGGCTGCCGGCCTATCTCTCATAGGCCAGACTGGTGGGCCGCTCTCCACACGTCGATGGAAGGCCGGATTGTGGACGACCCCGTGTGTCAGAAGGAAACCTCCGAAGTCTTGGCGTCTCCTCCAAGGAATAATTGGCGTAACCGACATGTTTATCCCTGATGGTAACCGACCATATGTATCCCTAGGACCCCCTGGTGTCTATATAAACCAGGAGGCTTAGTCCGTAGATGATCATCATTCATTACCTAGGGTTTAGCCCAGTCGATCTCGAGGTAGATCAACTCTGTAACCTTCATACAATCACATCAATACAATCAAGCAGGACGTAGGGTATTACCTCTTCAAGAGGGCCCGAACCTGGGTAAATCGCCGTCTCTACGCTCTCTGTTAACCATTGATTCCTAGACCCATAGTTCGGATCCCCTACCCGAGATCTGCCGGTTTTGGTACCGACAGTGCCCATTTCATCTCTTCTTCTCTCAGAAGCCATCGCAATTTCTGCTCAGCCTCCGTTTTGGATGTCCGTTCGTCCACATCTAATAAGCTGGATTCGGCCTTTAGATCAAGTTCATTTATAAGATTAATAAGCCTCTCTTTTTCCACCTTATAGATTCCGCTTTCATTTTTAGCCCAGCCCCTCAGGAACTGCCTCAAGTGCCTAATCTTATTCTGCCATCGCTCAATATTCGACCTCCCTCCTGTGGCCTTAGCCCATTCCCGGGCTACCAGCTCAATGAAGCCCGCTCTCTCAAACCATGCTAGTTCAAAAGAAAAGACGTTCTTGTTTCCCGCATGTGTTGCTTCCCCAGAGTCAACAAGAAGCGGGGTGTGGTCGGAAATTCCTCTCTGTAGAGCTTGTACCGTCACCAAAGGAAACTTATGTTCCCAATCAATACTGAAGAGAACTCGATCCAACTTCTAGTAAGTTGGATTCGGTAGCGTGTTTGCCCAAGTAAACTTTCTACCTGAGAGTTCTATCTCTCTCGGGTCTAGGCTTTATATAATTGTATTAAACATGAATGACCATCTTCCATCAAAGTTATCGTTATTTTTTTTGTCTCTCCTTCTAATGATGTTAAAGTCACCTCCAACCAGAATCGGTAATCTCTCATCCCCACAAATCCGCACAAGATCTGCTAGGAAATCTGGCTTGAGCTCCGGTTGAGCGGCCCCATAAACAGCAACTAGTGCCCATCGAAACCCATCAACCTACGAGCGCACCCTGAATTTGACGCAAAGTCCCCAAACACTACATTGACGACTTCTAGCGTCTCGCATTTGACCCCAAGTAAGATCCCGCCGGATCTTCCTCTTGGAGGTAGACAGTGCCAATCAAAGGCCACACCACCAGAAATGGTGCTAAGAAATTGTGACGTAAAATTATCCCTACATGTCTCAAGTAAGGCAATGAAATCCAACTTGTGTTCTAATGATGCTTCCGCGAGGAAACTTCTTTTAGCCAAGTCTGCCAGACCTCTGCTATTCCAAAAGATTCCTTTAATCTTTCATCATGAAATTTCTTTATGGTCCGAATTCTCGCGCTTCTACGCATGGCGGATGTAGGATAAATCTTCCTCTTCCAGGTCCGTTTTGGTTTATCCTACACAACCTCTTGGTCCATATAACCGAGGTCTGTTTGCGTGCTCATATCTGGTTGCAGGGGGGCCGTATACCCCTCTGAAACCGTGTCAGCATCCTCTTCCTGTAACACACTAGAGGGCACTAAATCCTCACAAAGGCACTCTAGTGCCCCAACCCCTAGAGCATTAATATCCGAATCATTCATTGGTTTTACTGCTGCAATATTACGAATCATCTCCATGGCTCTATCAGCCTCTAAGTCTAGCAAGTCATTAACTGATTTAGCTATTACTTTCCCATTGTTACCCAATGAAACACCCAAGTTATGGCATTGTGAATTATTTCATCATCAGAGAAGTGCAAATTTGAGCAACTCGTATTAACTGCCATACCTGTAGTGGCCTCGATGTCACGAAGCTTGGCCGCCTGCATGGCACGCCCCAACTACAGGTCGTCCGCATCCGGTTGAGCCTGAATCCGGTTGCTCACCCGTTTGTCTCCAGACGTCGGGTCTGGGATCCCTCCGAAGGCTATGATATTGTTAGTGCTAGGCCCAGTTGGGGCATGGCCGCCTGCCAGGTGCCCAACTGTACCCACCGCCACTGAACCAGCAGGTGGTGTCCTCAAAGGTGACCGCGCGCTCAACTTGCGCGGACTGTGGGGTGAAACCGTCTATCGGAGCTCAGCCTCGGAAGAAGAAGTCCTGTCTGCGAGAGCAGCTGCCTTCGCCGAGGCCCCCTCCCTACCAGTCCCGATGGTAGAGGTCTGGGCCGGCGTCGACAGCAGCGGGCTAGTGGGGCGCGACAAGGCCTCCTGCCAGGTGTCCCCCACCACTCCCGCCTGAGATACCACCTGAGGAGTCAGGTGAAGCCTAGGCGATGCGGCTCACCCGAAGCCGGTGTCAGAACCCAGCTGTGCCGGTGCACCTGGTGAAGCCACCGGCGACAACGGTGGCAACTCCTGCTCCGCAGGGTCGTCCAGCTCGGCCCGGTGATCCCACAGGTAGCTGGTAGCAGATGATGCCCCAAAGGATCCAAACCTGAGAGCGATCATCGGCGTCGACGGGGATGCCGCCCCCTTGGGTGCAAAATCCTCAGCTGACTGAGCAGACTGTCCCTCAGCCCTCCTAGCGTCGTCGCGCCTACTGTGATCCGCACTCTTATCATGATTCCCACTGCCATCATCTCCCTCTGCCATATGCACATCGTTGTTCCCGTCCACCCCATCAAACAGAGGAGGGCCCTCAATCTCGACCTCAAGGTCATACATCCTACCCTCATGGGTCCATCTCACGATGTCCAGAACCAACTCAATGTCCACAACACTGACAAGTAGACGAGCAACGCCCTGGGCGCGGGCGAATGGCATGTCAACCCGCTCCATCTTGCCAATAAGTGAACCCAGACTCCAGGTGACCAAAAAATCATTCAGGGGCCTAGGCGGTACCCCCGAGAATCGGACCCAGATCTGTGAAAGAGGTGTTCCTTGTGGCTCCTTTTTAGTCCAAGCATCAAACTCAAGAATACAATTCCTGTTAGGAAACCTGCTCATACCAAACTTAAGGCGGCGAGCTAGATCCTCCCTCGTGGGAAAGTCCACCCTATACACCTGATCCTCAAGTTTCACCGGAGACCACTGGAAACTGGTAGAAACAAGCTCGCGAAGCTACTACACAACTTGGTCCTCCGTCATCGATCTGCGTGTCACCTTCACCACGCCAGTTCTCGAGCTCTCTGTCATAGGCGCAGCCGAGGTGGTGTGAGGCGACTCAAAGAACATCAGCTCGGGGCAACACACCCCATAGATCGTGACCACCGGCTTTGGTCCTAGGAGTAAGGGGCACTCTCCTGAACCATGCTTCGGCTTGAGGCATAGATCACAAAGCTCTGCCGTACACTCGGCCACAAAATGTCCCGGTTCACCGCAATGGTAACAGTTCATTTTTTCTTTCTTACGTGCCCACTTCGTAGCACATTCGCCCTCAGACTTGTCACTTGCTCTGTCGCTTGTTGTATCTCGAACTGCAGCCGGCCTTGCCGCAGGCACCTTCACCCCGGCCAGGGCGCGAACGGTCTCCATTGCCGCTCTCGAGATTTCCGGCGTGGGTGGTGGTGCTGCTGCTCCCATAGAAGCCATCGGCTCCACCGTAGCAACGTCCTCCGTTGCCTGCACCGATGGTGGTGGCGGGTCAACCCGTCGGGGCGATGGTGGCCGCCTGCCACCCCCCTTCCTCCGCGGTTGGCGCGGAATGCCCCACGCTGGCGGAAATTTGGACCCGAGGCCCCCTCAACGAAAGTGCCAGGAGGGCCATTGAAGCCTCGGCCATCTTCGCCGTCGTTCTGCCAAGCATATCCACGGCCCCCACCCGTCGAGGAAGAACCGCGATGCTGACCTTCGCCATAAGCATTATACCCATCATCGCCCCACTGTCCACGAGGAGCATGATTCCGCCCGCCGTTCGCATACCGATAGTAGTCTCGGCCCGCGCCATAGTCACAGCGGCCGCGGCCTGCCCCTTGTGCCCCGGCATTCAAGGCCGCCGCCCGCCCGTCCCTAGCTGGAGGCGGAGGCCGCTGGGCTCCTTCGGCCCTAGCCGGCGGAAGAATTGGCTTGGGTGGCGGCGGGTGTCCGTTCCTGCGGCCGGCCATGACCTCCGGCACAGCAGCCGACGCCGGTGGGATCCGCGCAGCACGTCCCGGCCGGAGCGACGGGAACCCTGGACGCACAGTTCGTGGTCTAACCCTAGAAACAGTCGATACGTGGCGAGGCTCCCTGTCGATCGATGTTTCATGCAGCGAATCCGGCCTGACACACACCGGCCCAGCAGCTTGGGCTCCGTACTGGGCCAAATACCCAGTACCCGATGAGCCCAAGTCTGCTTCGCATGCTCCCGGCCCATCTTGGCCCAGCAGGTTTTTCAAACGCGCCGCCCTCGCCGCCCGGATCTTGCCGATCGCGCCGGCCGCCGACGTCGGCGATGGCGCTACCGCCGGCCGCCTCTTCTTCCTTCTAGTCACCACAGTCCAAGAGTCCGGTTTGAGAAAATCTGACAAAGTTAACTTGGTGAGACTTACCTTGGGGAGAGGTCCTTTCCATGGCCGGACCGTCGACGCCGTTGTCCTACGATGAACGACCCGGCGAGCTACCTCCACCCTGTCCGCCTCCCAATGTCCTTGCCTCGCCGGATCATCGAACGGGATCGCCGCATCCACCAGTTTGGAGACGTCCTCCTCGGAGTACCCTACCTTGAATGCCTCGCAGATCACGTCCGAAGGCGCCGGCGACGCAATCTCCGGCGAGACGGCGGCAGGAGACCCGTCGTCCTCGTCGTCATCATCTCCGGTTCCTTCCGCAAGTGCCCAGAATCGGCCGCCCACCCGCTGGTATCCGTCGGGATCGGGGGCACGAGCGCCAACACCAGTCGCCTCACCCATCTCGCCTCGTATAAAATATCGTATCTATGTTGTGAAATGTTATAGCGACTATAAGTGATGGCTATAGATGATATGGCAACATCATATAGCCAGCAGCTGGCTATATTATTAACCATGCTCTAATATTTTGCAGGACCCCAAGAGCTTTTATGGCAATGTCTGACCTCAATTCGCTCCACTGTAGCACTAACTGGGAGAGATTCTGAAGTGTTAACATGTGATTTTGCTCCTTAGACCATGAGAGTATCGTAGTCACTTCTTACTGTACGGTGGGCTTTGGGGTTGCTCAAACGTCACCTGTAACACGGTGATCATAACGACAACTTACAGGTTCATCGGAAAGTCTGACAAGGGACTAGATAGCTCGAGATTAGGATTTGCTCCTCCGACGATGGAGAGATATTCTTAGGGCCCTCTCGGTGTGACAGCATCCATCATCGTCTGGCCAGACACAGGTGACTACGTCACGGGGATGCCGGAACACGACAACGAAAAAGAAGAACAAAACTGGTAACGAGGATAACGGTATGATGAGCATGTGTTGACTCATGAGGATACCGATCACCCCGGGTTTTGTGAAATATCGCGGAGCAAAGGGAACATCACATGATAACCAAAGGTTCACTCGAATATCATTCGTGTGCTCATAGGGATCGATATGGACATCCACGGTTCCGCTATCGCTCATTGAACGAACGGTTTCGTTCATGTCTATGAGTTACCGAACCTACGGGGTCACAAGCTTAAGGCAATCACGATCTACTGAGTGTTGGTAGGACAGGAGTGATGAGAACATATTTGTGAAATTGTTTCATTAATATTCGGAATAGTTTCGAGAGGATCCGAAAGCGTTTCGGGGTCACCGGAAGGGTTTCGGAGAGTATCGGGTAATACCGGGTATTACCGATAAATAATATATAGGTGGAAAATGTTTCCGGGGCTGTTAAATTATATATAAAAGGGTCTAATATTTATTAGAAGATTTTTATATTTAATTTAATATCAATGGACCTTAAAAGGCCAAACCGGAGAAGGCAACTTGGGCCACCAAGGCCCAAGTGGAGGTGGCGCCCTCCCCTTTCCATAGGGGGAGGCCGAATCCTACTGGGGGAGGGACTCCTCCCCCCTGGCCGGCGCCCCAAGGAGGGTCCTTCCCTCCTTGGTCGCTGCCCTTTCCCTCCCCTCTAACCTATATATACTTGAGGTATTGGCCCTTTTGTTCAACATAAGTTTTGGAGCCTCCTCTAGTCCCCTCTAGTTCTAGTTCTAGTTGATCCTAGTTAATCTGATTAGAGCTAGACCTAGATCCCCTAATCCTCATAATTAGAAGCACAGTATGGTTCTAATCTCCTCTCTCTAATTCTCCGGCGACGATTAGCTCTGGACGGCGAAGCGCTGCCGGATCGTGAAGGATGTACGCTTGCAACCAAGTAGAGAAGCCGTGCTTTCGGTCTTCGGTTCGAGGGACTGTTCGTGGGTGGTTCGCGGGATCATTTATCGACGGTTCGAGGGACTCCAATTACGATCTACACCATCACGTTCTTCTTCTGCTGCAACTCGGTGACGGTAACGATCGTGATCCCAACCCGTAATGCATCTTCATATTGATCTTGGGTGTGCGTAGGTGTGATTTTTTTTTATTTTCTACTACGTTTCCCAACAAATTGTTGCTTCGACATTTTTTTCTACAAGTTTCCACCTAGCTTCCATGTCTTCAAGCAGCAACTACTAGTATTTTTTTTTTTTTGTAGCGGTAGCAACTACTAGTAATTCAAGCGTCTTCGCAAAATATAGTTGTCTTGCCGCACAACACGAGAAGTCGCTAGACAGGCCAAGTCCGGCCAAACAAAAATCAAGAAAACGCACTAGGCCAGTCACAGAAAAAACCGAAGACAACCAGATCGTAGGGGAGCGAGAAACAAACTCACTAGAACAGGCTGACATCATCCGTGAATGAGACCATAGTTATGTCTCAGCTAGAGTTCCAGGTGCTCCCTACAAAGATACTACTGAATTTATTCTAGCTGAAAGGAAAAAGGGACAGGGAGCAGAACAGACTTAACACTTTCAGCCGTGTCCCCAGGAACCAAGTATACATCAGGCGTAGAGCTTCGATTTTTTTTTTGAAACTATGATGATTTTTATAGCAAATTCGGAAACTATATGCCCTAATGCATAAAAATCAAAAGTATGACCCCGTCGGCCTCCTGTTGGCCGCAGAGGGACTTTTCGGCCAACCGCTGGCCGAAGAGTGCTCTTTAGCCTACCGTTGGCCGAAGAGTGGCCAGCTGGGCCAAAGATAGTAACTTCGGCTTACAGTTGACCGAATAGTGGTCTTCGGTCAGGCGTTGGCCGAAGATGCATGCTCTTCGGTTTATAAACCAGGCCGAAGTGTTTTTTTATATTTAAAAATGGCTTATAAATCCTGTACAACCATTTCCGTTTTATACATGAAAAAAATGTACTTTCGCGCAATCTTTTTCCCTCCATTTTCTTTCCCGCCGTTCTTTTCCTCCATTTTCTCCCGCCATTTTCTTTCCCGCCATTCTTTGCCGCCATTTTCTCCCGCCATTCTTTGCCGCCATGTTCTCCCGCCATTATCACCCGCCATTCTTTGCCGCCATTTTTTCCCGCCATTTTCTCCCGCCATTTTCTTTCCCGCCATTCTCTCCCGCCATTCTTTGCCGCCATTTTCTCCCGCCATTCTCTCCCGTCATTTTCTCCCACCATTCTCTCCCGCCATTCTTTGCCGCCATTTTCTCCCGCCATTCTCTCCCGCCATTCTCTCCCTCCATTTTCTCCCGCCATTTTCTTTCCCGCCATTCTCTCCCGCCATTCTTTGCCGCCATTTTCTCCCGCCATTCTCTCCCGCCATTTTCTCCCGCCATTCTCTCCCGCCATTTTCTCCCGCCATTATCGCCCACCGCCTCAGCGCTTATCGCCTTCCGGTCCTCGCCTGAGGAAGACCCAGATTCGTCGTCGTCCCCAGCAGTGATATGGTTATCTATGTATTACTCATTATCTATGTTAGTTTCAGACTTTTCTCATGTGTGAGTCATTATCTATGTATGAGACATGCTTCATGTATGTGTTACTATCGCACTTGCTTCTATCTGATCAGGATACATATATCTACCTATGTATGCGAGAGACATATTACTATTAATTCGCATTGTTATTTCAGTTACATTTCCAAAGAGACTACAACAGAAAATGGCGGGAGAGAATGGCGGGAGAAAATGACGGCAAAGAATGGCGGGAGAGAATGGCGGGAGAAAATGGCGGGAAAGAAAATGGCGGGAGAAAATGGAGGAAGAGAATGACGGGAGAAAATGGCCGCAAAGAATGGCGAGAGAAAATGGCGGGAGAGAATGGCGGGAAAGAAAATGGCGGGAGAAAATGGAGGGAGAAAATGGCGGGAGAGAATGGCGGGAGAAAATGGCGGCAAAGAATGGCGGGAGAGAATGGCAGGAGAGAAGATGGAGGGAGAGAATGGCGGGAGAGCACTCTTCGGCCAACGGTAGGCTAAAGAGCACTCTTCGGCCAACGGTTGGCCGAAAAGTCCCTCTTCGGCCAACGGTAGGCTAAAGAGCACTCTTCGGCCAACGGTAGGCCGAAAAGTCCCTCTTCGGCCAACAGGAAGGCCGACGGGGTCATACTTTTGATTTTTATGCATTAGGGCGTATAGTTTCCGAATTTGCTATAAAAATCATCATAGTTTCAAAAAAAAAACCTAGAGCTTCACTCTAATATTTGATAGGACCCCAAGAGCTTTTATGGCAACGTCTGACCTCAATTCGCTCCACTGTAGCACTAACTTGGAGAGATTCTGAAGCTGATGGATCCATTTTGTTGCATTGACTAGAGGACCAAGCAGAGTGAGGCACTCAAGGCTGCTTGGTGGTAACAAACCCTCACCCAAACAACCATCTAACTGATGTTCGTGCACTGCTCTAACTGACAAAGATTGAAGTTGATTGTGACCGGGTGGAACCATGCCGCATTGATCTATCTGTCTTTGGCACTAATGCTAAACACGTAGGTAATGGACCAGCTGGTCGATCGCTCAAGGAGGACTCCTGGTGGCATGCCTGCTGCTATGGCAGTGCTGGTGGCACGCATGTGGTTGGAGCGGGGTGTGGTTGATCTGCGAGCGGCTGCTGAATGGTGCTAGCGGTGTGTTTGGTTCCAGAGCCATTTGGCAGCTGGAAGATGTTACCGGTTGATGTAAGAGTTTCGGTTGCCAGCGATCGAGGATGCCGTGTTGCCAGGGTAATGGAATTAATGCATGCGTTCTAATGAAGAAAAAAAGTCGATCGTTTGCTAAAGAAGAAAGCTCCCTTTCTGTCCCGATCTCCACTTGGAAACAAAGACTCGATCAAGTCAGTCAAGACGAGACGGGAGTTCTGAATGGTAGTATAGTAGCACACTAGAGAAATATCACAAGCCGTTCAATGGCAGAGAATACACGGACTTCTTCTCGCCACAAGTACGTGTTACAACAGAAACTAATGCCAACCGTGGCACAGCATTCTAACCCGTGGTAGGGGGTACTGAACGGGTCAAAGGCGTTCCCTGCCTTACAAAACCAAGTTCAGAAAATGATGCTGCATTTATGGTGGCGTGCTAGTGGTCTTTCTTTTTTCTTCATAACGGCAACGGAACGTGTAATTCCATTTAAAAAATGGAATACTCCAATGTAATTCCGTTTAGCAGAGTGATATTGGACAGGTGTGTATATATATACGCTGGAAGCTAAATCAGCGAGACAACCCTCAGTAAACCATTTCCCCTCGAATATACTGTGATGAAGATGGGGCTTCTCTGCTTGCTCGCACTGCTGTTGCTACGGACAGCAACGGTGCAAGGAAGCCAAGCCGGGAGCAGGAGTGCTCTTCCCTCCCTGGCCGGCTGCCCGAAGAGCTGTGGCAACGTCAGTTTCGACTACCCGTTCGGCATAGGGCCGGGCTGCTTCCGGCTGCCGCAGCGGGACTTTGAGCTCATCTGCAACAACACCCACGGTGCCTCCCAGCCCCCTAGACTCTTCCTGCACGATGGCATCACGGAGGTCGTCGATGATATCAGACCCGATGGCGATGGCGTATCAAGTATTGCTGTATCGTTTTCCTATTCCGTCTCCGTGAGGCCTGAGGTCGATGTGTATAACATCTCCTGGACTCCTAGGAGATCTCCCAGTAGCTATTATTTATATTTATACTTCACTGTTTGCGACTTCGACATGTATGTGCTAGAGCACGACACCAACAAGACGGTGGATCAGTGCACTACTACATGCCCTGACCAAGATATCACGGATACGGTGGCCAGGCAGGACTGCAGGGGTACAGGATGTTGCTCCATCAACATTGAATCCGAGTTTGCTACCGGCTTGGACATCAAGTTTGTCGGCCACAAGATTGGAAAGCTGAAGTTCAGAGCGCACCGTAACCGAAGCTCCATATGGGATACAATTGGCGTAACCACTGATTTGGCTTATATTTACTGGGCTATCGCCGTTGATGAACCTGGCACAGATTATGCATGTCTCAGCAACCATAGCAGTGTGCAATTCGATTCATCTAACGTCACTTATAAATGTTACTGTGACAGTGGTTATAGAGGCAATCCATACATAACCGATGGCTGCTCGCGTGACAAAGGTAATTACTCTGAGATAAAAAGCCTAGTTTTTCTTAGTGTGTACTTTTTTCTCTTACCGTATGCATATACAGCAAATTTTCTTCAACAATATTCGCCAAAAAAAAAATTCTTCAACAGTAACCAATCTTGTTCCCACATGCTCGCATGTATAGGCTTCACAAAAAATAAGTATAAAGCCATAAAAACCGGTGCTCTCATCTTTAGCGCAGCCAAGGCTACTCTCGCTGGGTCGTATCTTAGTGTTGTTTCTTGCATGATGTATAGATATGGTTTCCGCAATGCATGGTATCCAAAAATGTTGTTTCTTAGGGGCTAGGTGTCTTGGAGTTCCGGCTCATATGCTCCTGCATGAACAGTAGAATCCAAAAATAAGAAATTCAAATTTAGAAAAAATGAACATGGATGTGTCTCCTAACTGCATGCACGTTTCCGTCAAGATAATAGCCATTTTAGCATCAATTTTTTTCCCAGCCCACCCACAAGTCTTTTCTTCCCGAAAATTTACATGTAAAAAGAAACAAAAATGTTCATTGTAAAAAATTTAAACTCATATGCGGGAGAATATGAGTTCAAGCTTCATCTCCGATTTCAACTAGGGCGTTATGGAAAGAGTTGTATCTATGATAAGATACAAATATAGTATATATCTATTCGAAAGTGTCCTTCTCAGCTGGAGCTCATATGAGCTTGTGTGAACAGTAAAATCCAAAAAAAAAAAACAAATTCAAAAAATTCTGAATTGGTTTTGTGACAAACTTTGAAATGTTTTGAATACTTGCAAAGTTTCATCATGAAATGCTTGCAAAGTTTCATCATGAAACAAATGTTTTGAATGCTTGCAAAGTTTCATCATGAAATGACATTCGTGGAAGTCATGAAAAAAAATCAGCACTCAAAAAATAAATTTTTTGAACATCATTTTTTTTTGCCACGACTTTCACGAATGTCATTCTATGATGAAACTTTGCATGCATTTAAAACACTTGTCAAATTTTGACACAAAAAATTTCAATTTTTTTTGAATTTGTTTTCCAGTTTTTCCAGATTTTACTGTTCAACTGAGCTCAGATAATCCGCATCATTATCTGAGCTCGAGGTCATATGAGTTTGGATGAACAGTAAAATCCAAAAAAAGAAAAAAAATTAAAACATTCTGAATTTTTTTGTAGCAACCATTGACAAATGTTTTGTACTTGTAAAGTTTTAGCATGTAATGACATTCGTGGAAGATGTGGCAAAACAAAACAATATTGATGCTCCAAAAATGTTATTTTCAAAAGCATTTTGGAGTGCTCATTTTGTTTCTTTTTGCCACGACTTACACAAATGTCATTTCATGATAAAACTTTGCAAGCATTCAAAACATTTGTCAATATTTGCAACAAAAGATCAGTTTTTTTTACTTTTTTGGATTTTATTGTTCATACCGAGCTCATATGAGTTCGAGCTGAGAAGGACACTTTCAAAAATCCTACCTAATACAAGAGGTCACATGATCAACTCTTAAAAATCCTAAAGATTGTTTTAACGCAAGATCCTAACAATTAATGACGTGACCAACACACACAGTTTCAATTTCCAAGGGAATTAGAGCCTTATTATCCAGATTTTTTTTCGATAAGGGACATTTCATTGAATAGATATATCGAGGTGATACAATCGCATCTAAAGAATGCCCGGCCTCTGCATAACTCGATGCACACAGCCAACAAGTCCAAAGTGCCAAATAAAATCCATTACAGCTAAAAGATAAATGAAGTCTAGCCTACGGTGTGGCAGATCCTATCCGGAAATCACACCGCCAACCATGGGGGTAGAAAACCTCCCTGGCCGTACGCTCCAGCCGTGTAGACGCCATCATAAAAAGGTACCTGTCCTCCGGCCTCTGCAGGATAGACCAAGTACGGAGCCAATGTGTACAGACATGAATAACCTGCATTGGAGATGAAACACATTTATTATTAAAAATCACATCATTCCTGGTAAGCCACAATGCCCAGCATAAGGCTGCCGCCCCCGCAAGAATATGTGCAGAAAGTTGTTTATCAATACCCCGCAACCAGTTGCCGAACATGTTACGTGCGCTGCGTGGAGGGTATAAATTCGAAGCTACTTGAACTATGGCCCAAACTGCCCGAGCGAATTTACACTCAAAAAATAAGTGTTTAATAGACTCGTCATGTTGGCAAAAGACACATGTCTTGATACCATGCCAGTTACGTCTTGCCAAATTATCTCTAGTTAAGATGACTCCTCTATTTAGAAACCAGAGAAATATCTTCACTCTTAGAGGAATTTTGAGCTTCCACAATTTTCTGTTATCTACCGGAACGTCACAATGAACCATTGCATCATACATGGATTTGACTGAAAATTTTCCATTCTGATGCAATTTCCATCGAAAAACATCCGGTTCACCTGACAGCTGAATATCCTCCAGGCGAACGAGTAGATCATTCCATGCTGCCAGGCGGGGACCTGAAAGGTCCCTACGGAAAGAAATATCAGGGTTTTCTAGTCCCAAAACTTGTTTGATCGTGACAAATTTATGTCTGACAATCCTGTACAAGCTCGGGTATTGCACCATGAGTGGGTTGGTCCCTAGCCAGGTGACTTCCCAGAATCGAATCTGAGACCCGTCCCTAACCGTGAAGGTTCCAAATTGGAAAAAGAAATCCTTAGCCTTCATCACACCACTCCAAAAGTGTGAATCCCCAGGTTTCCAATGAACTTGAGAAATGGCTTTGGATCCCACATATTTGTTACGTATGATCTCCTGCCATACTCCATTCTCAGTGAGTAATTTGTACACCCATTTGCTGAGAAGAGCAATATTTTTAATCTCAAGGTCTTGAATCCCCAGCCCCCCTTGACTTTTAGGTCTACATAATACAGACCATCTAGCCAATCGATACTTCTTGGATTCATTATCACACTGCCAGAAAAATCTTGATCTAAAGTAATCGAGACGCTGAAGAACCCCTTTCGGGAGGTGGAAGAATGACAACATGTATAAAACCATGTTGCTTAGAACAGAATTGATCAATATCAATCTCCCCCCGTAAGACAAGAGCTTGGCCTTCCAACTGGCAAGTCGTTTCTCTAGTCTCTCTTCCACATGCTTCCACTCAGCGATAGTTAAACGCCGATAGTGTATGGGAATACCCAGATATCGAATCGGAAACTGCCCGAGTTGGCATCCAAAAATCTCAGCATACTCAGGTGCTGATTCTGCAGCATCACCGAAACAAAAAAGTTCGCTCTTATGGAAATTAATTTTGAGGCCAGAAAGTTCCTCAAAAGCACATAAGAGCAACTTGAGATTTCTTGCTTTATCTAGATCGTGATCCATGAAAAGTATAGCGTCATCCGCATATTGTAGAATAGATAGCCCATCTTCTACCAAGTGTGGAATGACACCACTTACTTGACCGGCCAGCTTAGCCCGCTCAACAAGGGTAGCTAGCATGTCGGCCACGATATTAAACAAAATAGGGGATGCGGGGTCACCTTGGCGAAGCCCCTTCCTTGTCTGAAAATAGTTGCCAACATCATCGTTAACTTTGATGGCCGCACTACCTCCAGAAACAAAGCTCTCTACCCAGCGGCGCCATTTTGGCGAAAACCCCTTCATGCGTAAAGATTGCAACAGGAAAGGCCACTTAACTTTATCATACGCTTTTTCAAAATCTATTTTAAGGATGACTCCGTTCAACTTTTTACGGTGGAGCTCATGAACAGTTTCATGCAGCACGACAACACCATCTAATATGTTGCGACCTTGCATAAAAGCTGTTTGAGTGGGTTTGACTACATGGTCAACCACCCCGTTCAACCGATTAGTTGCGATCTTCGTAAAGATTTTAAAACTTACATTTAGAAGACAAATCGGTCTATATTGTTGAATACGACTTGCCTCCTTAATCTTGGGCAACAGGATTATTTCCCCAAAGTTTAGGCGAGAAATATCCAGGTCTTCAGTATGCAGTTGGTTAAACAACTGAACCAAGTCTGCCTTAATGACGTCCCAAAAACATTGATAAAACTCTGCTGGGAAGCCATCTGGCCCCGGAGCCTTGTTGTGTTCCATTTGGAACACCGCGGTTTGAATTTCCTCCTCGGAGAACGGAGAGGTTAAGAATTCATTTTCCGCTTGCGAAACTTGAGGAATGTCATGAGTAATAGACTCGTCCAACTGGAAATTTGTTTCAGCTGAAGGTCCAAAAAGCTCCTTGTAATAGTTAGTAATAAAATTTCTGAGTGGTGCGTCCCCCTCAATTCGGCCTTCCTCCTGGTCAAGAGCGAATATACGTTTCTTTCTATGTCTGCCATTTGCGAGCATATGAAAGTACTTCGTATTATCGTCCCCTTGCACAAGCGAGTCCGTCTTGCAATGTTGGTACCATTTAATCTCTTCCTCGCGTAACAGGCGGGCGATCTGCTCATTTAGATGGCTTTTTTGCTCAATCTCAACAGCAGAAAGAGGCCTCACCTCCGCAATTTTATCAAGGGTGTCGATTAAAGTAGAAAGTCGTAGCTTTTCTTTTTTGTAGATGCCAGCAGTGTGCTTGGCCCATCCACGAAGAAAACGACGCAAGGCGCGAATTCGATTATTCCATCGTTGAATGGGCGTGTTACCGCGAGGATGACGCGCCCACACTTTCTTAACGAGGTCATGAAAACCATCCCTAGTGAGCCATCCCAGTTCAAATTTAAACCGGTGGGGGTTAGAACTTGGAATTGGTTGTCCAAAATCGGCAAGCAATGGGGCATGATCCGATAAGGCCTCAATTCTTTCTAGTGCCTGTACCGAGGCTAGGGGATATTTATATTCCCAGTCGGTGGTAACTAGCACCCGGTCAAGTTTTTCAAAGGTTGGAACTGCTCGGTTATTGGCCCAGGTATACTGACGACCAGACATGGTGATCTCCCTCAGGTCCAGGCTGTCAATAACAACATTAAAGAGGAAAGGCCACCTAGTATCAAACCGGCTATTGTTTTTTTCCTGCTGGTATCGAAGAATATTGAAATCCCCCCCGATCAACATGGGATGGGGATTGTCACGGCAGGTATTGACAATTTCTTTTAGAAATGCAGCCTTAAACTCCTCCTGAGCGGCGCCATATACAGCCACCAAACTCCAAAGGAAGTTATCTGACTTATTTCGGAGGTGAAATTTGATATGATATCCCCCCTTTGACATGGACAAAAGTTCCAAGTACGTAGAGTGAACACCTAGCAATATTCCACCAGACCTTCCGGTCGGGGGTAAGACACACCATTCGTAATCAAAACCACATGAAAAGTGATCCAGATCACGTGTTGTGAAGTCACGTTTGCCCGACTCAGTAATGGCCACAAAGTCCAACGCATGATCCCTTACACTATCAGCAATATGTTTGTGCTTAGCCAAGTCACCAAGACCTCTGCTATTCCAAAACATGCCTCTCATACTGAACCATTTTTTCGTTTAGAGACCTTTGCCTTCTTAGATGGACGCCCTCTTTTCTTTGCTGAACTAGACTTCTTCTTGCGTACCGACGCGACAAGCTCACATAGCATAGTGTCACGTACAGTATCTTCAAGGTCTACTTCAGTCGTGCCTTCAACCAGATGGGAGAGAAGCTTGCCATCGTGATTGGCATCAGCATACTCATCCTCTTCATCTGACACGAGAGGGTCTAAAACACTCGTCAACTTAGGAGCAACCGTAAACCGGTCGAACTCCACTTGTTTAAGAGCCTTAACCGAAAGATCAACCTCATCCTCATTACGTCCTAATGAAATTCCAATGCTAGAAATATTTGAATATACTTTGGATCTATCAAAAGACAAAAATGATTTACGAGAGGAGGTACCTTCGAAGTCGAGGTTGCGAGCAGCCGTCAAGCGCATAGCCTTCGCCACCGAGTCCTCATCGGTGGCCATCATACCGTCAGCGCCGACCGAGTGACGCTCGCTGCGCCTAAGTGGCGAAGGAGAGACGGCGGCCACAGTGACCGTCCCGAGAGGCGGAGAAGACTCATATGGCGTCGATGATGAAGACCACGGGAGCTGCACCTCAGCCACCGCGAGAGTCGGAGCAGCCTCATGCGGCAGCGATGTAGAAGACTGCGGTGGCTGCACCTCAGCCTCCGCAAGAGCTCCGAGCGCCGACCTCCCTCCCGACGTCGTAGGCGAAGAGGAGAAAGCCCGCAACTCCGCCATGGCAGACTCGTGACTCGCCCGAACGGACGGTGAGAAGACCACTCCCCGTCGAGAAGGAGAAGCAGGTGCCGGCGATGATGCACTCGCAGAAACCGCCGCTGGTGGCGACCCCTCCGGCAGAGGCCGCACATGGCCCCCATCATCAATGCCAGACGCTGCCACCTGCGGCGCCGGCGCCGACACAGGAGACACAATGATGGTCGTTTCAGATGAAGAAGCCGGTGTCGACGAAGCCGGTGGAGCAGCCGCCATAGACAATCCACGATGAGTGTTCGGCGGTGTGACGGCAATGGCCATCTGCATGGGCATCACTCCGCCCGAGGAAGGAGGCACCGAAGCGTTGTTGGACGAAGAAGTAGGTTTGGGCCTCTTACTTGGATCATTGGTCCTCACCGTATCCTCTCTATCATGCCCCTTGTCTTCCCCTGGAGCCTCACCATGCTCCCAAACTCGAGGCACAAAATCAGCCTCCACACGGAAGTCTGGTTTTTCCAGGCTGTACCGGAACTCATACCCCTTCCTCTGAACAACCACATCGGAAGAAAGAGAATCAATTGTGCTCCTCTTGAAAGCATCAAGGTTTAGCACCGCTACCTGGATACGAACAATTCCTCTCCGCCGCAAACAGAGAAGGTCAACATCAAGAGTAGCGCCAATCACCGAGCCGACCGCCCAAAGACCCAAGAAGTGGCGAAGAGCGTGAGGCACCCCATGCACGTGCACCCAAATAGGTAGAAGCTCGAATCGATGTGGTACCTCCTCAGACTTCCAATGCTTGAACTCGATGGTAACATTATGAGACTTTATGAAAACTACGAACCCAGTCACCCTCTGAAGAACCTCCTCACTTGAGAAGGACATGAGAAAGGCATCCTGACCATGTGGAATTGCCTCCCAAGTCCACTGCTGCTGGCACTGAGCAATCTTAGCAACCTCTGCCTCCACGATACTGGGAGTAATAGAGCCACCAGAAATCGATACCAACGCCATTGGAGAAACCTGTGGAGCGAGATCCTCCCTACAGACATTGTCGGGCATCTGGAAGAAGGCCATATTTTCAGTTCCATATCCGCAAAGCATCGCCACCGGCTTAGGCATCTTGAGAGCCGGACACCGACGCATAGTCATTGGGTGATTCGTCTTATTACAAATGAAACAATACTGCTGAGTCTCGCAGTCATCAAATACGTGTCCTGCCGATTGGCATTTAGAGCACCACAACTTGATAGGAGCTGCTAAAGTCTCGGTTACTCCAGAAGATTGAACTGAAGCTGTAGGTTGTTGCTGCAATGAGCCCATCTGCATCTGTGCGTACTGACCTTGACCCGCAGCCATCATTGGCGCCAACGGCGGCATCATAGGAGCCGCAGGTGGAGGAGCAGTAGGCGGTAGCAGTGCCCCCTGGTGAGACTTCTGTCTTGCACCCTTGCCACCCTTCGTCTTGCGAGGGCGAGCTGCAGCCGAACTCCCAGGGGCAGAGGAGGTGTAGGTGGGTCGGGCTGCCGCATACACTCCGGCTGGAGGACCAAGTTGCTGCCCGTATGCATGCATCGCAGGTTGGAAGGGCTGCGCCGCAGGCTGCTGTTGTTGCTGCACGAAGCCAGGGTACGGGGACTGCTGCACAGGCTGACCCGGGGCACCAATATACTGCTGCAGGAACGGCGGCTGATACGCCGGGGGTTGCAGGTGCGCCTGCTGCTGCACCGGCGGCTGCTGCACCGGCGCGAATGAGCCCGACGGCGCATAGGACTGCGTAGCCTGCACCGGCTGGAAGACACCCGGGAAAAAACCAGGAGCACCCGACGGAGAAGCCGGCGGCTGAGAAGAACCTGAGTTCAGGTGAGGCTGTTGGCCGGAGGAGAGTCCCGGCTGCGCGGACGGATCGTCGCGGGACATCGCTGGAGCACGAACGACGGCCGCGTAGGATGGATTAGGGTTCGCAGCCGGCACAGCCCGCCTCCATATGTGTCCAAGCCAACGACCGAGATTAACCATACGTAACGGACGCCCAGGATTCCATAGATCAAAAGACTGAACAGGCACGGCCGCAGGTGTCGGATCGACAGCTTGAACAAGGGACGACGAGGCACACCGCCTTGACTAGCCCGAGGAATGCGCCGGCCCGATGGACTCCGGCGAGGCATCCCCAATGGAACGACCAGCCAGCGGCCGGAAGTCACCGAAGGTTCTTGGCGGCGATTTCCGAGGAGGCGGGATCGGACCGATCCAAGGCCTGATCAAAGCAGTTGACCGGCCGGGAACTCCGGCGACGACACGGGTGGCCGAGGCAGAGAGCCTCGGTGAACCCAACGGGACCGGCAACGCCACGACAGCCTCCGAGGAGGAGACCATCGCTACCTCCGCGACCTCCTTCGAAACCAGCGGTGGTTCTCCGATCGTCTCCGACCTGCACGCGGCCTCGCGTGGCCGACGAGACGACGGCCGCTCCCACACCCTAGATGCCGGTGTAGGGAAACCGATGTCCGCCCAGAACTCATCGGCGAGCTCCTCGTCTGTTTTCCTCCGGCGAACCGCAGAAGGCTGTATGGACGTGGCAGCGATGGAGGAGACATCATCCGCCTGAGCCACCTCATCGGCATCTTCCGACCCCAGGCAAGAGAACCAGGAGCCGGAATCCACCGGCGACGTCGGCGACCAGCATGGCGCCAGCGTGAGCCGTCGCCTAGAGGCGATCCGCATTCCACGGGCTCCCCAATGGATATACACTGATCTTATTATCCAGATAGTACTATGAAAGAACCACATGCCAAATGTATATGAGCTAGATCAAGCAGCGTCGACGTCGGCATGTCGTTTCCTTGTTGAAAGTGTTGGCTTGAAGTTCTACTTCAGGGGTGGGTGATATCCCATGTTTGAGGATTCCTTCTTGATGGTGTTGTCTTTGAGCCTTGCGCCCTTTGTTAAGTCACATGTCGCTTGTCCGGTAGATTATGGTCCACGGTCATAGGGTTTAAGATAGTAGCACTACAGAGATGCTGCTACGAAGCAGTTCCAATGTGTGTGGCCTTTTTTTTTCTGTCGATTTGTTCAGTTTCAATATTTGGCATTCATTGTCATTGATTTTAATAGTAAGTAATATGTGACTGCGTGTATCAATCTATGCAGAGGCAAGAGATTATCCTCTTTTAAAATAAGTATTTTTAGATGAACAAATAGTAATGTTGGTACTAATGGCTTAAGTTGAGATGGTAACGGGTAGGCCTCTCCAAGCGCTCCAAGTTGTACAGGCTTTTAGCCGGCCAGACAGACAAAAGTCTAAGAGGCACCTTTGTAAATAAGGAGAGATATATCGGAAATCCATTTTGGCTCTAGGGAGCACATGCTCCTGCGTGTCAAAAATGGATTTTACAAATGTCAATCGAAAAAAAAAAATGTGTTCATTGTCAAACCCAAATGCTACCTGCAAATTTTCGGGGAATAACTTAAGCATTTTGGTCTGTGCAAAAAAAAAAAAAACAAGTTGAACGACCAAATGTTACACTTAATTTTGTTTTTTTCGCCGACGAAGCACTGCTATTCCGTATCGCATGCAAATTGTCAAGCACACTTGCTACACTAACATGAACATCTACAAAAATATCAGAATTTTTAAAATTTATTTACTATTTATTTCCATTTTACTGTTCATTAGGGAGCATCAGAGCCAAAAATCCGCATATGAGATATATACTTTTCTCAGAAAAAGGATAGATAGGGACTTCTTCTTGTTTGAGAGGTAATCTTAAAATAGATGCACTGACCTTTTTATGAAATCAGGGTACCATCCTCTGAAGACCGACTGCTCTAGATGGTGTGGGGAAATCCATGTCCCTTTCCCATTTGGCCTAGAGGACGGTTGTTTTGCAAGGAAATCATTTCAGCTCAATTGTACAAATTCGTCGATGTCTACCCTCCAGTTTCCTGACACGTCCTACTACATCACTTATTATGTAAAGTATATAAATATCACAGAGGGGCTAGTGAATGTTAAGTACAGCTCAGATGCCAAAGGGTGCAGTTCGGTGATTGTACCTCAAGATCCAGGCCTCTATGTTGCCTCTGGGTGTGCAGTACCACAACAGTGGGCCGTAGCCAATTTAACATGCCACGAGGCACAGGAGAATATGACCGGATATGCATGTGTCAGCATGAATAGCACGTGCTTGGGTGTCAAGTCCGATCAAGAATATGTCGGTTACCGTTGCAAATGTGTGGCCGGCTTTGACGGGAATCCATATATCGCGGATGGGTGCAAAGGTACTACACACTGCATCTGTCTGCCTCCTCCTTCGTTGTGCACCTCTTAAATCCTACTAATATGCAAAACGTCTCCTTGTTAGGGAAATGCCATAATAAATGGGTGTTCGCACACCTTTTCGAGAAGGGCTACTTTTATATCTCACAATAATCTCAAATTCAAATAAAAAATCATAGATATGCAAAAATGTGCTCAAGCTTGACCTCTATATCTACTTTATGCACATGGTAACCTGTAAATAAGTTGTTTATGCACAAAGATCAGTATGAGTTCATTCTATAATTTATGTGGTGCCTCTAATGATAAAATTATTATGTAAAGCTCAAATAACCTATGCTAGTATTACGTGCAGGCACTAACGGGCAACTTAATTACAATACTTATGTATTTTAATCTCGCATTATATATACTTATTGTTGCAGATGTTGACGAGTGCAAGACACCAGGCATATGTGATGGGATTTGTCATAACACCGAAGGAAGTTACTTTTGCTGTCCTAGTAATGCAGTGTATGACACTACAATAAAGATATGCACCAGAAAACAAAATCTGGTACCAGGTGAGTTCTATGGTACAACCAATTCCACCTAATGAGCTACATAAAATCCTGAACATTGATAACAAGCATAATCATTACAGGTATCGCCATTGGGATTAGCGTAGGTTTTGGAATTCTACTTCTCATATCAATTGTAATATTATTCATCCGTAGATGGAAAAAAGACATCAAGAAGAAACTACGAAGAAAGCATTTTCGACAGAACCAAGGTCTACTCCTCGAACAATTGATATCTTCAGATGAAAATGCGAGTAACAACACTAAGATTTTCTCACTATCAGAGTTAGAAAAGGCAACAAATAACTTTGATCCCACACGGATCGTTGGCCGTGGAGGGCATGGCATGGTTTATAAAGGCATCTTATCCGACCAAAGGGTAGTGGCCATAAAGAAGTCTAAAGTCATTGAGCAAGTTGAGATAAGCCAGTTTATCAATGAGGTTGCAGTCCTCTCCCAGGTAAATCACCGGAATATTGTGAAGCTCTTCGGTTGTTGTCTTGAGACCGAAGTCCCACTGCTAGTGTATGACTTCATCCCTAATGGTTCATTATTTGGAATCCTTCATGCCAGTACCACTAGCAACTCTATCTTGTCCTGGGATGATTGTTTGAAAGTTGCTGCAGAAGCTGCTGGAGCACTCTATTACCTCCACTCAGCTGCTTCAGTATCGATATTTCATCGTGATGTGAAGTCCACTAACATACTCTTAGATGGAAATTACACTGCAAAAGTATCAGATTTTGGCGCTTCAAGGTTGGTTCCTATTGACCAAACTCATGTCGTTACAAATATACAAGGCACGTTTGGATACTTGGATCCTGAATATTACCACACGGGTATGTTGAATGAGAAGAGTGATGTCTATAGTTTTGGTGTAGTACTTGTAGAGTTGCTGCTCAGAAAGAAGCCTATTTTTACAAGTGACTCTGGGCTAAAGCAAAACTTGTCCAACTACTTCCTTTGGGAGAAGAGGGAGAAACCACTCACAGAAATAGTAGCTACTCAAGTTCTGGAGGAAGCAACAATTGAAGAGATTAATGATGTCTCTAGTGTTGCAGAGACTTGCTTGCAACTACGAGGCGAAGAGAGACCTACAATGAAACAAGTGGAAATGAAATTGCAGTATGTGCGATCCAAAAGGTTGAGATCATGTCAATTTGCTGTGACAAACGAATACATACAACCCTTGTTAAGTGGACAAAGCCAAGACACACTTCCGATGTTGACTACTCCGAGTGGTATAGTAGACAGAGTTAATTTAGCTTCCCAAAGGAACCAAAATTGCTACAGCTTGGAGCAAGAGTTCATGGCATCGGCGACTCTCCCACGCTAGTTCATCCTGTTCTCAGCATTAATGTTTGGTTGTCTGCTTTTCCTATTGAAGTGCTATATAATTTTAGTCCTTTGATAGAGAGGTTAAAGTATACTCTGCACTGTATAGTGCACTAAATAATGGGCAGTTTATACTATTCAGATCGGGAAGTTACATTCTTATTCTTCTATTAAAAAAATTGTAACAGATCTACCATATTATTACTATGTCCGGACCTCATGGTTGGGCATTATGAATTGTAACATCCTGATTTTCATGAGCTGGTACTCATGCAATTTATCTAGAGGACCAGGCTTGGTTATTAACCAAGATAAAAATCCTGGTACTCATGCTTAATGGCTGTATGCATCCTTAGTTGGTGTAGAGGCCAGGAAGTGAAATTCTCCCCCATTTTCGAGGACCCCCTGGGGCGTCGCCAAGAGGCGATCTCAGCCCCGCCAGAAGCCAGCAACGACGCGGCCTCTCCTCCGTCGTTGCCGTCGGCTTAGGCCGCGGTGGCGGCGGGCCCGGTGCCGAAAGGGCCGGGGTGCTGGATGCGACGGCGTCCCTCATGGATCGTCTGGGGCGAGTGCAACGAGGAACACGTGCGCAGCGGCCAGGGCGGCGCCCCTGGTCATGCGGCGGCGGTGCTAGCCCCCAAGGCCGCCGGGAACTGGCGGGTTCTCTGGCGATGGTGGGCATGGCGGCGGCCGCGGATTCGGATCCCACCCAGATCCGTCGTCGATTCTTCACGAGGCTGGTCGGCGGCGTGATGAGGGCTCCAGTGAGGGGATGGAGGATCTCCGCCGGAGTACCGGCGGCGGCATACGTCTTCATGGCGAGGCTCCGCGCGGTTCTAGCCAGCCACGAGATCGAGACGACGTGGCTTCCGGTGACAATCGCGCCTGACTGCGGTCTTGGCGGACGATGGCGGCGTCTCTCACGTTGTTTCCTTCTTGAGGCATCGTCGTTGCAGGTCACGTCAACTCGATCGGGATGTTCCGGGGGAAACCCTTGATCTGGGTCTACCGGATCGGACGATATGGTGCCTTGGGTGTCGTTCTCCCTCCTGGGGGCATTGTTTTGGAGCAAGTGCTGGCTGGAGGGGACAAGAGGAAGAGCGGTGTTACATCTACTGCAAGGCCGACGGCGGATCTCGGCGGCATGGCGCTGCGGAGTTTCAGCGACGGGCGCGTGTGGATGGATACGTGCAGGATGGTGGCGTTGTCTGGCGCCGTGGTGGCGTGGCAGGCTTGGCAAGGTCGGTGCGTTAGTACCTGCTCTGGAGAGGGATTGGTGGAAGACGGTGTGGGCGGCCACTGAGAGTGTGCCGGACCGGTGTGTGCCCCAGACCCGGCAATGCGGCTTGGTTGGGGCATCCGGTTTTAGATGTTAGGCTTTAGTGCAATGTCTGTTTGGTATTCGGCTCGGATAATCGGCATCCCTTCATCAAGTGGATAGGAGTAGCGACAGATGTTGCCAAGATGGTGGCTTTAGACTTACTGATGTATTACTATGTAAGGTCTTTGTGAATAATTAATAAAATGGTAGCATGCATCGCCCAGATGCAAAGGCCAGGGGTCATCCTCCTTTTCAAAAAAATGAGTTAAAACAATTAAAAGCAAAAGACATTGCAATGTGTTCAAATAAAGTAATGTATTTTACTTGGAGTTGCCCAAATGTATCTAAAAAGTCAATGTATTAATGCAATGCCACTTCACTATTGTGGAGGGTCATCAATCACAATCAGGTAGCTATTGCTACACAACTGCACATTAAACACACGGACTAAATCACTTTGATCAATCTTCTCCATCTTGGCCAAAACATTAGCCCTGACACTTTTTTCTTTTTCTGACTTTTCAACCTCATCACGGCACTTTCCATTAAATTGCCTTATCAAGCTCCGGAGGAACTCTTATGGGTTGAAAGGATGCATCAACCTAATCCAAGCACAGAACCCAAGCCGTTTCAATACCTTTGGGTCATCGAAACTCCTGAATGCTAGACGTCTTTCCGAGATCACCACTAGTTCCCCACACAGCAATGACCCTAAGGGCATTTCTAACCGATCCCCTAAAAATAGTGGAGTATCCGGCCGAGTAAACCCTTAGTGGAGTATATTTATTCCACTAAGTTTTGGCCGGACCTAGCTGATCCCCTATATTTAACGGGGTAAATTTTTGTTTTTCTAAACTTTGCAATTGTAGTAAACATTGCATCTACACATTAGCACACATATAGAAACTAAACATAAATTTGAATGTTCAAGAAAATCACGAATATAGTTTACAAACTGAATTCAAAATTTACAAACCAAATTATTCAAATTTAAACATGTCGAATGGTCCAAATGTAACAAATAGCATGTGATAGAACAATTAGGACTCGCTAAGACGTTGCCAGTGATGCTCAATAAGATCTTGTTGGAGCTGAGCATGAACTTGTCGGTTCTCGATCTTGCGATGCTCCTCAAGGAATGTTAGGACCTGTTCGTATCATACTCTGGTTCAATCGGAGTCCTGTTGGTGATGTACCGAAAGTTCTCAGGCATATCCCTCTCGTCTTCAATGATCATGTTATGCAATATGATACAACAAGTCATGATCCGTCATAGAACCTTGGAGCTCCAGTACTCGGCAAGGCCACGAACAATTGCAAAGCGCTTTTGAAGCACACCGAAGGCTCTCTCAACATCTTTCCTAGCTGCTTCATGACATTGGGCAAAATGAATGTTTTTGTTACCTTTTGGACGCGGAATTATTTTGACCAAGATGACCCATGGTGGATAGATGACATCCGCAAGGTAGTAACCCATCGAGTAGTTGTGCCTGTTGACCGAGTAGTTGCAAGCAGGAGCTTCATCTGTAATAAGCCTAGAAAATAAAGGTGATCTCGACAGCACATTCAACTCATTGTGAGAGCCAGGCAAAGCAAAGAATGAATGCCATATTCAAAGATCCTTCGATGCAACTGCCTCAGGAACATAATACTTAACTTGCGAAATGCAGAGAGCATTGCATTCAATAATGTGCTAACTTCATTGAGGAGATATATATTGATCTGTAGGGTACAGCTTTATGCCTGAAAAACTTATTTTTTTTTTACTTTTGAACAAATACAGGGCATAAGCTCAAGCAGAGTTCACTATAAAGCAGATTATTCAGACTACAGAACACGCAACATGTGAGCTACAAAACAGACTCGCCAGCACAAATTGATGGAATGGAAATTAAGGCACAGGTCAACGATGGTGTCTGGGGATTCTACTGGACCATTAGGAGTGAGTAATTCAAAACCAAAATCAACCAATTTGCTTTAAAATCACTTGATGAATGGTGTAATTATAGCCCAATAAGGGCCACTGGTACCTTCTGGAGGTTCACCGCCACTGTCGTGTTGGTCGGGCCGCCGCCGCAACCCCACCCCCGCCGCTGGGCGCCGTCTCGCTCGGAAGGGCGACGCCGCGAGCGACGACGCCATCGAGACCGCCGCTGCCGCGCGCCTGTCCGACTCCCACCGCACCCCATCACCAGGCAGGCTCCGTCGTCGGGCCAAACTCTTCGCCGCCGGCCCATCGCCAGGCAGATTTCTGATTTGGGGGTGGGTGATTACAGTGATGCTATCCGTTGCTCCCGTACAGGGAGGCAAAGCGTATCTGTGGGATAAGCGCTTACGCTTTAGAAACGTCAAGGCGTATTCGTACTGCTACGTTTTACTTTCGGAAAAATACAAAAGAAAGTGAGAGTAAGAGATCATCAATACATGAGGTCATCTGTCGAGCCACACAGCCGTAACTGACCCACGGATGAAACCAAACCAGACAGAGATTTTCTGATTTTCGGGTGGGTGATTACAGCAATGCTAACGGCCTATGCATTAAGCGATGTACATAACCATCTTTATTAAATTATATTCAACAGAATTTAACAAAATAAATATATGGCTCAACCCAAAGCCACCTTTTTAACGACCTCAATCGCTACACCTATAAGTGTGATGATGTGCCCTAATCTCGCATTCACTACTAGGAAAACGGTTATAGCTAATATGGACATTAATGGCGCACCATGTATGTGGTGCGCCACTGCTATAGCAGTGGCGCACCACATACATGGTGCGTCATTAATGTCCATATTACTAATGGCGCACATTGCATGTGGTGCGCCACTACTAAGTTTGTCCTGGCCCCACACCCCTCCCCAGACTTAGCAGTGGCGCACCAGGGGAAAGTGCGCCATTACTAGTTTTAACTAGTAATGGCGCACCACACCCACGGTGCGCCACTACTAACAATTTTTTTTTCAATTTTTTTTTTCAAAACTAGTAATGGCGCACCAGGGGAAAGTGCGCCATTACTAGTTTTAACTCGTAATGGCGCACCACACCCACGGTGCGCCACTACTAACAATTTTTTTTCAATTTTTTTTTTCAAAACTAGTAATGGCGCACCACACACCAGGTGCGCCATGCAGCTAGATATTTTTGACAGCCACCTACCACACTCACTTTCCCCACTTCATTCTCTCCACCTCTACCAAGCTTGGTCTCGGCTGCCTCCTCCTCCTCACCTCATTTGCATCATAGATTCACCCAAATTAAGTGGTTAAATTTCCCTTTTTTTGATAGGTAAGTAAGGGGAAAGCTTTCTTTATGTTCTAGATCTACTTTTTTCTCCCTCCAACGTACACACTTTTTATGGCCTAGATCTACACTTTTCTCATTGAGCTAGATCTACGTATGTTTGTGGTGTTGCATATGTTTGTGTTTGCAGGTACCGGTATTTGAAATGCGATAGTTGCCAATATTTTGCCGGAATGTTGATTCATTTCCGTTTCGGCGAGAATTTGGCACTATGCATTCTTTTTTGTCCTATTTTTAGGCAAAGTCATGCCAAAAAAAATTTTGGTTCTAAAATATCGTTTTTCTCTACCCCGCAGGCGACCATGGTCCGCACGATGACCGAAGGCATCGTGAATAGGTTTTTGAGCTCCGCGAAGGCCGAGATGCTTCAAAAGAACGAGACGGAGATAAGATGTCCGTGTCGAAGATGCAAGCTGAAGAGCCTTATGGACCCGGATTCCAGACTGGTGCGGGACCACCTGCTCGTGCGTGGTTTCATGGATGGCTATCGGTGGCAAGGTGATGAAGATGATTATGAAGTCATCCATGGGGGCCGGGCAAGAAATAAGGAAGGGCAGCAAGACAACAGCGGCAAGGGCGGGCGAGAAGACGAAGAATCTCCAGGACATTATCACGAAGTAGATGCAGGACACAGTCATCATGTAGAAGATGCCGGACATGATGATGAGGAAGATCAAGACGAAGGGCATGATCATGAAGATGAAGATGCCGGAGCAGACGACGATGGACCATCGATGGGCTGGGTGCAGGACCCTCATATTCAAGAGCTGCTTCTCAAGCAGACGGGTAACGCAAGAGCTGCCGCCCGAGAGAAAGCCAAGCTGGATCAACTGGAGATAGACGCGGTTACTCCATTGTATGAAGGATGCAGGCCCGAGGATACCCGCCTGAAAGTAACGCTCATGGCTCTGGAGATGAAGGTAAAACACAAAATGACCGACGCATGCTTCGACGAGAACATGTCATTCTGGCACGAACGTCTTCCCAAGGGGAACAAGTGCCCGACCAGTTTCGAGGAGGCGAAGAAAATCGTGTGTCCTCTGGATTTACCGCACGTGAAATACCATGTGTGCATGAACGATTGCATCATTTATCGAGACGAGCACGCGGAGTCTACCATATGTCCGGTGTGCGGCGTCACTCGATACAAGAAGAGGAAGAAAGCTCCTCGAAAAGTGGTGTGGTACTTTCCGATCACTCCTTGTCTGCAGCGGTATTTCGCGGACCCTAAGCAAGCAGAGCTCCTGCGTTGGCACGCGGATAGGAAGGAGAAGAAGCGAGAAGATGACGGAAATGATCCGGAGATAAATAAAAAAGACAAGATGCTGAGTCACCCTAAGGATGCGAGCCAGTGGCAAGCGTTGAACTTCGAACACCCAGAATTTGGGGACGATCCAAGGAACATCATGCTGGGCGCGAGCACCGATGGAGTCAATCCATTTGGTAGCCAGAGAAGCACACATAGCACCTGGCCTGTGTTTGTGTGGATGTACAACCTTCCCCCCTGGATGTGCATGAAGAGGAAGTACATTCACATGAGTATGCTAATTGAAGGGCCGAAACAACCAGGGAACGACATCAATCTGTATCTGGGGCTGCTGAAAGAGGAGCTAGACACGCTGTGGAAAACGCCAGCCAATACGTGGGACGCCGCAGCGAAACAATATTTCCCTATGAGAGCCACACTGCTCACGACGGTGCACGACTATCTCGGTTACGGATATGTCGCGGGGCAGGTGGTCCACGGATTTTGTGCATGCGTCAGGTGCATGGATGACACAATGTATCGCCAGCTAGATAGAGATCCCGGGTCTTCGAAAACCGTGTTCATGGGACATCGAAGGTGGCTTCGTGACGATGACGCATGGAGAAAACGCAAGGATCTGTTCGATGGTGAAACCGAACCCCGAAGACCCCCACGTACGAGGAGCGGCGAGGAAATAGACGAGCTGTTGAAAAATTGGAAAGAGTGCCCACCGCCGGGAAAGAAGCGACAGGCGCCAGAGCCGCTGCTGAAGGTATGGAAAACGAGGTCTGTTTTCTGGGACTTGCCGTACTGGAAGATCCTCCGTGTGCCTCACAGCCTTGATGTCATGCATATCACGAAGAACGTGTGCGAGAGTCTGCTTGGTACCCTGCTCAACATGCCAGAGAGGACCAAAGATGGGCCGAAAGCAAGGACAGACTTGCAATCAATGGGCATCAGGGAGGAGCTTCACGCAAAACGCCCTAATGATGATGATGATGATGATGATGAGGCGAAGGACACGGAAAGTCGTCGCAAAGGAAAAAAGGCCAAGAAGATCGAATATGACTGCCCTCCCGCGTGCTTCACTCTAAGTCAGAAGGAGATCGAGCAGTTTTTCACCTGCCTCCTAGGAGTAAAACTTCCTTACGGTTACGCGGGGAAGATAAGCAGATACCTAGACTCAGCGAAGCAGAAGTTCAGCGGGATGAAGTCTCACGACTGTCACGTGCTGATGACGCAGATACTTCCAGTTGCAATCCGTGGGATCATGGACGCGCACGTCCGTGAAACGCTATTTGGCCTATGCAACTTTTTCGACGTCATCTCTCGGAAGTCGGTTGGCGTGAGGCAACTCAGAAGGCTACAGGAAGAGATCGTGGTGATACTATGCGAGCTTGAGATGTACTTCCCGCCCGCATTCTTCGATGTTATGGTGCATCTGCTGGTCCATATCGTGGAGGATATCATCCAACTCGGGCCGACGTTCCTGCACAGCATGATGCCGTTCGAAAGGATGAATGGTGTCATCAAAGGATACGTTCGCAACAGGGCACGTCCAGATGGAAGCATAGCCAAGGGCTTTCTGACCGAAGAGTGCATCTCCTTCTGCACGAATTATCTAGGCATCGAGAACCCCGTTGGTCTGCCCGTCAACAGGCACCTCGGCAGGCTCGCTGGATGGGGTCACCGCGAGGGTCGCCGCGAAATGCATGTCGACTTCGAGGGTCGACTCGCCGACTTTGAAAGAGCAAACCTAGTCGTGCTACAACACATAGACGTGGTCGATCCTTGGGTGGTAGAGCACAAAACCTTTATTGAGAAGACGTACAATGACCGAGGCCAACAGAGGACGGACGGAGATATAATCAAAGAGCACAACTCATGTTTCACGCGTTGGTTCAAGGACAAGCTTCTGTCGTACCCTTTACATGAGGATTCTTCCGTGGAAGAAAAACTCATATTCGCCTTGTCACAGGGCGCCGAGCACAACCTGATGACCTATCAGGCGTACGATATCAACGGCTACACATTCTACACCGAGGAAAAGGACATGAAGAGCGATTATCAGAACTCCGGGGTAACGATGGAATCCTACACCGGTAACGACAAGGACAGATACTACGGAAGGATTGAGGAGATCTGGGAGCTGAGCTACGCTGGAGAGAAGGTCCCGATGTTCCGTGTCAGATGGGCCAAGAGCGTCCTAAAATAAGACCGGTATTTCACCACCATGGTTATACCCGAAGCCAAATCCAAGACCGCGGGCGCAAACGTCACCGCGAAAAATGAGCCATGGGTACTGGCGTGCCAAGTGGACCAATGCTTCTTCATTACCGACCCGTCAAAGCCCAGTCGTGTTGTCGTGAGGAGAGGCAAAAGGAACATCATCGGAATGGATGGAGTCGCCAATGAGCAAGATTTCGACAAGTACGGCGACCCGAAGATGGAAGATGACGACGACAATGAAGTACCACACACCACAAGAAGAAGCAGGACCACCCTACCTAAAGGACGTCCGTTCAAGAGAAGAAATCAAGGGGTTCCGGGGCTAAATTATTCAACCACGAGAAAGAAGGGCAAGAAGATTGTGAAAAGATAGCTAAGATCGAATCACGACGTGTCGGCCGCATGTGTGTGTCAGTGGCAAGCTCAATCTTTGATGACTGTTATTTCATGTCACTTGATTTCAACCATGTCATCTAATTCTAAATCTTTGCACAATGGTTTTATCACTCCATTTGCATTTTCCTTTTCTTTTATCTCAAATCTTAAATTATTACATGCAACTAAAAATTCAAAAAAATAAAAAAAAGTTAGTAATGGCGCACCAGGAGAAGGTGCGCCATTGCTATCACGGTGTTTATGGCGCACCCCTAAAAGGTGCGCCATTGCTATCCTTGTTTATGGCGCACCTCGCAATAGTGCGCCATTGCTATCCTTGTGGCCATTGCTAACCCTCCCCCCGACTACAGCTTCTCCTCCCCGGCGTGACCCTCCCCCGTTAGCCTAACTCACTCTCCTCCCCGGCCCTGACCCTCCCCCGACCGTCGTTCTCCCCTCCGCCGCCCGCCGCCCCTCGTCTGCCCTCGCCCGCCGCTCTCCCCTCCGCTGCACGCCGCCCGCCGTCCCTCGTCTGCCCCCGCCCTCTGTCTTGTCGTAGGGGAAGGTGGTGCCGGCGTGTATGGCGTCTGCGCCTTCTTCGTGCTCCTCCTCGCGCAGCTGCTGGTCACTGGCGTCACCCGCTGCCTCTGCTTCGGCCCCGCCCTCTCCTCACGCGGCTGCTCCTCACTCTCTTCTAGGTATGTATACGCCTCTCCTCCGAATCCCTTGATCCCAACTGCATACTAGATCCGGTTCAGGATTTTGGGGATTACTTGTGGAATTCCTAGCTGCCATTGACAGTTTTAGATTGTATCAGCTCTTAGTGTCACATTGTGGGTTCAGTAAACTGCCGGAGTTGCGTCTAGTGGGGGATTGCAAAGTGCTCGATTTGGATATGTGTTGTGTGTTTTGGTTCATGCCGAATTGATTTGTGCTCTTGTTGCTGGATTCAGGTCCCATTTGGAGATATTTGTCAAAGCAAGTGCATCATATATATGTACATGACTGCACAATCGAGCTAACTGCTCCTCATTCGGCTCATCATGTACTTATGCAGAAAGCCTGATACCGTGTTGAGTACCAGTGCAGTACTTGATAGTTCAGACATGCAGCATGAGCAAGTTTTAGTGCAGCTTATGCCTTATGGTTGGTAGTTCACACTTCACAGTCACAGAGGGTGTTAATTAGTTGATGGTGGCAAAAATGTTGTGCATGTTGGTTCAGTCACATAGGACTGGTAGATGACGATTCTCTCTATATTTTTTCTTGTACTGTGTTTTTATTTGTTTGTTTTGATCAAGCAATGATCTGTATGCTGTTTTGTCTTGTACGGTACTGCGTATATAGGTCGACATGCAGGATTCAGTGTATACTATGTGCTTGAAGCATTGTGTATCAGCCACAAGGCATGGCATTTTAAGTCTGGACACTTTGACGTGCACGGTGCTCGTGTGCTTGGTGTGCCTTCATTTAGCACAAGTCTGGACACTTTGGGAGGGTATATCTAGTGCATATCCACTGGATTGGGCTCCCTTGCTGGGCTGTATCCTTTTGGTTTGGGGTTTATGTGCAGGTACATTGAGTTGCCAATGTTTTGCCGGAACGTTGATTAATTTCCGTCTGGCAAATTTCTGGCACTCCGGCATGACCTTTTTTAGCAAAGGTCATGCCGAATTTTTCCTAGAATTTATGTTGCCAGCTAAATTACCCTGTCAGTGAAGTTACCCACCCATTACCACTAAAATGACCCATGTTTGTTTAGCTAAGTTATCCATTTTTTCCTATTTAGAGCGAACATGGCCGACAACGATGAGGCCGGCGGTTCGGGCAAGCCATTCTGGGAGCTGTCCCAGGAGATGGAGGAAGAACCTCACCGCTACGAGGACGCCGCGGAAGACACCGATCCCGACTACACAACCCCTAGTGGCGTCGGGGATGACACCACTGATGGTGCCGCCGGGGATGCCACCAGTGATGATGGCAGCGAACGCACAGATGGCAGCCAACCGAAGAGGCAACGGAAGGACCGGCGCCCGAACGTGCTCGGCACCGTCAAGGAGGAATTTACTGAAGTGTCCTCCAGTGGGCATCCAACGGCGCCCAAAGAATTAGTCGGTGGGTACGCGGGACAACTCGGGTGCATTCTCCGGAGCACCGTCTCGATCAACACCGAGAACCTAAGGCATCGCGACCGAGGGAATTTGCGCAACCTCCTCTTCACGAAGTTGCACGAACGATACAAGTTCCCCGGTGACTTCGCAAACACACGCCTCTCAGGGAATAAAGTGAGCAGTGCCGCCCTCACGAAGATGAGCACAGCCCTGGCTACTTGGAGAGCCGCGGTGAAGATAATGATTCTAAGAGGTGATAGTTATGAGAAGATCAAGGAGAAAAATCCTTCGATCAGCGAAGCTGACTACCTGGAGTTCAAGATCAAGTGCAAGAGCAACGCATCCGCGGAATCAAGTCAGTGGGGGGAAGATATGCGGGACTTGAACTTAGGGGTCCACAAACTCCGTCGCGGCGGTTACAGAGTGGCGGAACCTAAATGGGACAAGGAGGACGCGGAGCGTGCCGAGCAAGACCTACCGCCCCTCTTCGATAAATACCATGAAAAGCAGACCAGGAACTATGTCAGGGCCCGGTACAAGGTGGACCCGGTAACAAAGGAGCTTACCACGGATCCGAAGGTGAAGGATCTTGAGCGTGTTCTGGTAAGGAATACACCCCCGCGTAATTAGCTCCATATGGTTGCATTCTAATTAATGAAGCCAAATTTCTAAATGGTTCACGTTCCTTCCGCAGGAAACTGAAAGCAGTAGCTGTAGGAGATATGCCCTAGAGGCAATAATAAATGTTATTGATTATCTCCCTGTTCATAATTAGGTTTATGTTCCATGCTATAACTGCTATGGTTCTCGAGTCTGCAATAACCACGAGGCTCGGAGGAAGACTCATATGCACGTGTGGAATAATAAACGGTAAAATGTATTCCTAGTCTGGCCTCTAAGACTAGCTCAAGTGTTGCATGATGGTTCTGTTTTCCTGATCATGGGCATGTCTATGCCGGCAACTTTGAGGGCACAATGTTAGTAGAACACTTGTGTTGAATCGACCCGATTGATGTTATGCTATGAGATTCATTCGTCCTAAGTTAATGGTTAATAACAGAGAAGTTAATGTTTGCATAATTCCTTAGACCATGAGAGTGTCGAGTTTCTTCATGCTTGCTTCATGAACTTTGGGGTTTGTTAAACGTCATCCGTAAATGGGTGGCTATTACGGCGGCTTACGGGTTCATGGAAAAGTATGTTAAGTAACTTGATAGCTCAAGATTGGGATTTGCTCCTCCGACGATGGAGAGATATCTTTGGGCCCTCTCGGTGTTACGGTATCCATCATCGTCTGGCCAGACACAAGTGTGATTTGATCACAAGGATACCGGAACACAGAAACGAGAAAAGAGAACAAAAACCGGCAACGAGGTAACTGGCATTGTGGACAAGTGTTGATCCACGAGGATGCCGATGTTTCTCACCTCGGGTATTTGTAACATATCGCGAAGCAACAGGAATAGCACACGGCAACTGGAGGTTCACTCGAATATTCATTCGTGTGGGTATAGGGATCAATATGGGTGTCCACGGCTCCGATGTTGATCATTGATCGGAAGGGGTTCCGGGTCATGTCTATGCTTCACCGAACCTATAGGGTCACACGCTTAAGGGTCATCTATCTGCTGAATACTAGACAGGGAGTCTGAGAGAAAATCACCGAAAAAGTTTTCGAACACCGGAAAAGTTTCGGACGGCGGAAAAGTTCCGCAGAGAGAACACCGGAACAGTTTCGGTAAAACTGAAAAGTTGTTTCAGGGGATACCATAAAGTCAAATTGGTTTTGGCACATGCCTGATAATTCTTGGAGGGTGCCAGAATCATTCTGGAAACTTTCTGGAATTTTCCGGGATGAAAACCGGAAATGTTCCGGAGCTGCCGAAACCGCTTCAGATGCTTTTCGCAGATGAAAATCACTAAACCGGAATTGATCCGGATCGCATTGAAAATTATTTTAGTGGGTACTGGAAATGTTCTAAGCCCACATAAATATTTTCAGTTCGACCGGACGCTGAAAAATGTCATCGTGAATAGTGAAAGTGCTTTTTGGGATATTTATGAAAAAGTCACCTTTTGGGATATTTTCCCAAAAGGTTTCTACAAGGCTTGGGGGCCAAGAAACCCTACCCCTTGGATTTCCTATAAATAGAGGTGGAGGGGCTGCCTCCACACTGACTCCTTCTCACATACAAGTGCCATGACATTTCTGGCTTCTCTCTCCCTCCCAGCGAAATAGTTTCGTAGAGCCGAAAGGCTGTCTGGGTTCCGGTGGGAACTAGTTCTGGACGGCGAAGCCCTGCCGGATAGATGACACCGTATGTGTGCAACCCCGTAGAGAGGTCGTAGGTTCGATCTTTTTGCCCGAGGGGCTGTTCGAGGGTCCTCCCGAAGGGCTGTCCGAGTTTCTGTCCGAGTTTCGGGGGTCCTCCCGAAGGGCTGTCCGTGAGGCCTCCCGGAGGGCTGTCCGAGGATCCGTCCGGTGGGACTATCCGAAAGACTGTCCAGAGGCCTCCCGGAGGGCTGTCCGAGGATCCGTCCAGTGGGACTATCCGAGGGACTGTCCCGAGGCCTCTCGAAGGGCTGCCCGGAGATCCGTCCATTGAGCTGACGAGGGAGTACATCCTCGCGGTTGGGAGGTTGTAAAATCCTAGCTGCGGGGATCTGCACCGCCGATCGTCATCGACTCTACTTCCGCTGCGCTACGAGTCGGTAACGAAACAGATCAAACCTTGTATGCAGTCTCCATAGTGATCCTGGGCTGGTGCGTAGGTTGAAAATTTTTGTTTTCCGCTGCGTTCCCCTACAGTGGCATCAAGAGTCGTGCTATGTGTAGATGCAGGTTGCGATCTAGAATACATAGAGATGTATGGGTATTGCACAATATAATTAGGTAGTAGATGAGTTCTATTACTGAAAATTATTTGTGCGGGTAGCAGATGAAATCAGTTACCCGATGTTCTTGTTGCTTCCCTGGAATTTGCATATTTCTGATCTTGATAACAGTATGGTGGAGTTTCAATGTTCTGGCAATCCGCGATCCTGATTGATCAACGAAGTGCTAACAGTTCATTGAATTCCACCGTAGTTAAAAAGAAAGATGAAATTTCGCAGACGAAAGGGCAATGCAGATATGATCTGCACGGGGGTCACGCGTATGACGAAGTTTAGTATGGGGCTCGAGATTTTATTATCTCGTGTTTCATACACCCTGCAATGTTAATCTAGCGACTTGGATTATCATGCTTGATGATGGACGTTGGTAGCTTCGGTTTGTTTCGAAACCTTAGAAGCCACGTAAAATAAAATTTTGCATGAACCGATTAGAGGCGTCTAACTTGGTTTTGCTGGATGGTTTGTATGTGCATGTGATGTGGTATAGCAGTGCTCATTATAATTTGATTATGTATGAGATGACTATATAATGTAAATTGATTAACATGACCTGCGTGTCATGATTCGGCATGATGGCTGGAGCCATATGATTGTCACTTTAATGACCTGCGTGTCAACCTTCAGTAATGCACTTATTTTATTAGCTATAGAGATAGCAATATTATCTGGTGCATCGACAAGGTGGTGGCAATCTTCGCGAAGGTGAACACCAACGCGAATGCCGAAGACGAAGAAATGAAAGACTTCTCCGTCAGAAAGGGCTATACCATATCATGCTATTATGAATTGCCTGAGATGTTTATCCCTTATGATGCACCCTTCTTGATTGCATGGTAGTCGCTTTTTATTAGGGTGATCTCTCACAAAAATATCAAGTGGTTAGTGTTCTCCCAAGTGTAGCACCGTCACGGCACCTAACTTCTCGGAGTGCGCCGTGTCACACGGGTACAAACGATTAGGGAAGTGTGAGGCGGGTGAGTTGAGACCTCGCAGCAAGATCACTTGGTTGTCTTGACGTTCAGGCATGACCGTCATGAGCTCGGAACACGCGCATCGAAAGATGAACAAGAATCACATAGAGATGTGATTGGCAAGTTGGCCTACCGGTTGAGATTTTCGTCATCAGTGGTGTTACACCAATGGCGAACAATTGAAATGGGGGTCTTGTATCACTCACAATCAATTATGAGAGATATTGATTTGAGTGGGAGCGCATTGTAGAATTAATTCTTTTAATTCTCAGTGCAATTAATTATGAACACTGTCTAAGTGTTATTTGCATAATAGCTGTAGAATAATGGCTCGCGTTTCCACTTTCCCAATTAAAATTGAATAGCTATTAAATATCTGGTTAAAACTTTACGGTTGGTAACGTAATGAGAGGATTGTCCTCCAGAGTGCCGAGAAGGACTTGTCCTATCGCATGCTTTCGGTATTCTCCCGCTAATGCTATGGATCATGTGACTCTCGTCCATCGATCCAAAAGCTAGAATTCCGTTTCAGTCAAGTGCAATATGTTTGCTTCCATGAGACCCGAACTTCGAAAGTTTGGATAGTTATGTGATATTCATGGAATCTGAAAATCATTTTCAGAGACAGACAAAGGCTAAAAGATATGAGATATCCAAAGCAATGTTTGTTTGCAAACTATTAGTAAAGGAGTTTACTATGCATTAGACTGATAAGAGAGGGATCCAGAAGAACGCCTGTCATATGATGATGGTGAATAAAACAAACAACTTAAAGAGAAAGGAAGTGTCCGAAGGGTGTTAGTGAAACTTTCACGCCTAGGAAGTCCGGGGCTATCGCCACTCTTAAGTTGGGTGCTTCTTCTGAGAGTAGGAGAAATACCGAAAGTTAAACTGTTAGAAGTATAAAGGCAAAAGGAAAGAAGACTGGAATATCCAGCTCATGTATGAATGTCATACAGGTTTTTGATGTATAGAAGGCTGGTCAAAGATATAGTTCTTGGGAATTATGGTTAAACATGTTAATCACTAATTCTTGGGTATTGTGAGTTAATCACAAAGATACCCACTCGATTGCATTCTGTTGCAACTCGATGTAAGAACTACTATGGCCTGAAAGACTAGCCAGGAATGAGGTTTAGATACACGCAGGGAACATAGTAAATGTTACTATGCCTTCCATAGGTGTATTCCCTATGTATTTACTTTCATAAATCATTTTAGAGTTTTACACACTCTAGCCCATTGCATAAAGTATCTTGCAAGAAGGTTGTTCATAAGAGAACTTTTAATGTTCGGAGTTATGAATAACAAAAGGGCCATACTTTCATTATGAATGAGAAGTATGTTATGAATATTGATAATAATACATTACCTATGTATTTACTTTCATAATTCATTTAGAGTTTCATACACTCTAGCCCTTTGCATAAGGTATCTTGCAAGGAGGTTATTCATAAGAGAACTTTTGATGTTCGGTGTTATAAATAACATGAAGGGCCATGCTTCCATCCAGGATGGGATGTATGTTATGAATATTGATGGTAATATGATACATCCATAACACTAACGCTAAATGTCGCAAGACTAAAAGAATACCACATATGTGTGGCACTACATTTGGTCACATTGGAGAAACCCGCATGGAAAATTCCATTATGATGGATTTTAAAGTCATTTGATTTTGAATCATCTGACACTTGCAACATTCCTCCGAAAAGTGAAGTGACTGAAATACCGTTCACAGGCCATAAGGAACGAGCAACAAACTTATTGGTGATCATACATTTTGATGTGTGTAGTTCAATAAATGTTGTTGCAAGTAGTGGATTTATCTATCTTCAGAAATGACTCAAGTAGATATATTGATATTTACTTGATGAGACGTAAGTCTGGATCTTTTGAATTCATTCATAAGGTTTTCAAAAATGAAGTAGAAGTTGTTGTAACAAGAAAATTATGTTTCTACAATTCGATTGCAGAAAGGAATATTTGAGTTACAAGTTTAGCGAATGTCTGATGAGTTGTGAACGGGGTTTCATAACTTGCACCTCCCGGAGCACCACTGCAAGTGGAGAGTCCGTGTAGATGTAATCGAACCATTCATGACATGATAAGATCAAAGATGACATAAATAAATTTGCCATTATCCCTTTTAAAGTAATGCTTTAGAGACTGCGGCTTTTACACTGAAAAGAGCTCCATCGGGTCTGTTGAAATGATGCCATGGTATGGTACGCCCAACCATATTATATCTTTTCTTAACATTTGGAATATGGGGCTTGTGTAAAAGGTTACAAACCTATTCCAAATCAGACAAGTGCTACTTTGTAGGTTATCCCAAGTCATTGGGTATTTCCCCACCACAATACCGAGGCAAATAGGTTTGCCACAAAGAACGGTATGCTTTTTTGAAGAAAATGGTTCTTTCAAAAAGGTGAGTGGGAGAACAGTGCAACTCGACGAGATAAACAGTATCATCGTCATCAGATCAAAGGAAAGAGACCTTGGAAGTAATTCCGGAGTTTCCTACTGCGACTGATACGGAAGTCTCTACAATAAAAATGTATGGACTTCGGTCGAACTTGCAGCTGAACCACGTAGGCAAAGCTCGTGCAAACCTATCAGGTGCGCAAACGAGATATTGTTGTTAGACAACAGTATACCTACGATTCACAAGGAAGCGTTGATGGGCCCTGACTCCGGAATTGGCTAAATGCCAATACAATCCGAGATAGTTTCCATATAAGTGATTCAAGATTAAGATCTTGATACACCTTTCGGAAAACTTAGAGTCTAACGAATATTTATGGAACTAAAAACTGATACGGATAAAATGTTTTATCCATAAAGCTCGACTTGTTGCAATAACAAGTTCAAGGAGTTGACTACGATGAGATTGTCTCACCATAGCGATGCTTAAAGTCGGTTCGGGTTGAACTAGCAATTAATACATATTTCAATCATGAGATATGAAACATGGATGACAAAAGGATTTCCATGTGATGGAAATGAAACCTAGGACTTGTATGTGATACAGTCCAAAGTAATTTGTCGATCCAGAGGATGCTAGTAAGTATGCAAACTTCAGAGTTCCAGCGATGGACAGAAGAGAGCAAAGTGGAGTTGGAATCTTCGTTTTTGATGGAATGGTCAAAAGGGTTTTGACTTCATCAAATGGGTATCGAAGATGCTTGTGATTCAAGAAAGTAAGTGGGAGCATAATAATATTTCTAAAAACCTTGTGTACTTGACACATTGTTAATTGGAAATAAATTTCTTGACACGAATTAGGACTTCATTTGAAAATAGTTTTTCCGATGAAGTGCTTGGGCTAAATAGCCTCAATATTAGGCATGATGATCTATGGAGATAGAATTACCTAATGGGGCTAAGCAATGAATACATATTGACAAGATGCTAAAACTTTTTAGCATTTAAAACGCCAAGGAGTGATTCTTGCCGAAGTCACATGGAAAGAGTTTTTGCAAGACTCGGTGTCCCAAAACACTGATGAGTAAAATACATGATGGAGATTCCACACACTCTTGTGTTTGGATTAATCATGTATTCCATGGTATGTAAAACAACCAGATATGTCCGATACTCCAAAAGTTGTTGCGAGTATGGATACCAAAGTGATCAAAGTACTGATCATAGGACAACAGTGAAAGATGTCATTGAGTACTAGAGTAGTAGTGATGACATGTTTTCTCGCAAGCAGAGATTATGAAGTGCTCGTTGTAAGTAATTACATCGATACAGTCTTCATCAATGCTCCATGCGATTTTCGATTTAAGTTAAGGGTTTTGTGTAATACACAATATGATGGCACGGTAGTTGGAAATTGTTCCAAACAAGATACTGTGGCGAATTCTATAACAAAGGCTAAGTATGTTGACGCTTAAGAAGCGACAAAGAAGTTGTTGAATCATATAGTTCATTCATGAACTTAGTATGGTTCCAAGATGGCTTTGGTCTATGGGACACTATTGCAGATAGTTGCTCCATAGCTCAGTCTGAGGAATCAGGTTTCGACCAATGATTCACACATATGCAAAGCCAAGTCCACACAAAATATGAATTTTGTGAAAGCGTGAAAATGCGAGGATATGCAAAGTTACACACGGAGCTGAAGTCGTCAGATCCGTTGGACATCAGGCTATACCACATGCGAAGCATTTTTTACACCAGTATGCCATAGGTGTAAAGTGCATTAGCATTGACTAGATTATTGACTTTAGTGCAAGTGGGAGTCTGTAGGAGATATGCCCTAGAGGCAATAATAAATGTTATTGATTATCTCCCTGTTCATAATTAGGTTTATGTTCCATGCTATAACTGCTATGGTTCTCGAGTCTGCAATAACCACGAGGCTCGGAGGAAGACTCATATGCACGTGTGGAATAATAAACGGTAAAATGTATTCCTAGTCTGGCCTCTAAGACTAGCTCAAGTGTTGCATGATGGTTCTGTTTTCCTGATCATGGGCATGTCTATGCCGGCAACTTTGAGGGCACAATGTTAGTAGAACACTTGTGTTGAATCGACCCGATTGATGTTATGCTATGAGATTCATTCGTCATAAGTTAATGGTTAATAACACAGAGAAGTTAATGTTTGCATAATTCCTTAGACCATGAGAGTGTCGAGTTTCTTCATGCTTGCTTCATGAACTTTGGGGTTTGTTAAACGTCATCCGTAAATGGGTGGCTATTACGGCGGCTTACGGGTTCATGGAAAAGTATGTTAAGTAACTTGATAGCTCAAGATTGGGATTTGCTCCTCCGACGATGGAGAGATATCTTTGGGCCCTCTCGGTGTTACGGTATCCATCATCGTCTGGCCAGACACAAGTGTGATTTGATCACAGGGATACCGGAACACAGAAACGAGAAAAGAGAACAAAAACCGGCAACGAGGTAACTGGCATTGTGGACAAGTGTTGATCCACGAGGATGCCGATGTTTCTCACCTCGGGTATTTGTAACATATCACGAAGCAATAGGAATAGCACACGGCAACTGGAGGTTCACTCGAATATTCATTCGTGTGGGTATAGGGATCAATATGGGTGTCCACGGCTCCGATGTTGATCATTGATCGGAAGGGGTTCCGGGTCATGTCTATGCTTCACCGAACCTATAGGGTCACACGCTTAAGGGTCATCTATCTGCTGAATACTAGACAGGGAGTCTGAGAGAAAATCACCGAAAAAGTTTTCGGACACCGGAAAAGTTTTGGACAGCGGAAATGTTCCGCAGAGAGAACACCGGAACAGTTTCGGTAAAACTGAAAAGTTGTTTCAGGGGATATCATAAAGTCAAATTGGTTTTGGCACATGCCTGATAATTCTTGGAGGGTGCCAGAATCATTCTGGAAACTTTCTGGAATTTTCCGGGATGAAAACCGGAAATGTTCCGGAGCTGCCGAAACCGCTTCAGATGCTTTTCGCAGATGAAAATCACTAAACCGGAATTGTTCCGGATCGCATTGAAAATTATTTTAGTGGGTACTGGAAATGTTCTAAGCCCACATAAATATTTTCAGTTCGACCGGACGCTGAAAAATGTCGTCGTGAATAGTGAAAGTGCTTTTTGGGATATTTATGGAAAAGTCACCTTTTGGGATATTTTCCCAAAAGGTTTCTAGAAGGCTTGGGGGCCAAGAAACCCTACCCCTTGGATTTCCTATAAATAGAGGTGGAGGGGCTGCCTCCACACTGACTCCTTCTCACATACAAGTGCCATGACATTTCTGGCTTCTCTCTCCCTCCCAGCGAAATAGTTTCGTAGAGCCGAAAGGCTGTCTGGGTTCCGGTGGGAACTAGTTCTGGACGGCGAAGCCCTGTTGGATAGATGACACCGTATGTGTGCAACCCCGTAGAGAGGTCGTAGGTTCGATCTTTTTGCCCGAGGGGCTGTTCGAGGGTCCTCCCGAAGGGCTGTCCGAGTTTCTGTCCGAGTTTCGGGGGTCCTCCCGAAGGGCTGTCCGTGAGGCCTCCCGGAGGGCTGTCCGAGGATCCGTCCGGTGGGACTATCCGAAAGACTGTCCAGAGGCCTCCCGGAGGGCTGTCCGAGGATCCGTCCGGTGGGACTATCCGAAAGACTGTCCAGAGGCCTCCCGGAGGGCTGTCCGAGGATCCGTCCGGTGGGACTATCCGAGGGACTGTCCCGAGGCCTCTCAAAGGGCTGCCCGGAGATCCGTCCGGTGAGCTGACGAGGGAGTACATCCTCGCGGTTGGGAGGTTGTAATGTCCTAGCTGCGGGGATCTGCACCGCCGATCGTCATCGACTCTACTTCCGCTGCGCTACGAGTCGGTAACGAAACAGATCAAACCTTGTATGCAGTCTCCATAGTGATCCTGGGCTGGTGCGTAGGTCGAAAAATTTTGTCTTCCGCTGCGTTCCCCTACAGTAGCGCGGGGTCTTAGAGCTCCCCGTCTGCCCCTTGGGACACCACTTTAAATAGGGCGTTGAACGTAATGAAACACAAGGATAAGTTCAGTAAGCCGTCGTCAGCTGGTCGTGTGGTCGGCGAAGGCTTGTCCACGAAATGGTCGGAATACTATAAGGCTGGGCGAAAGGAGAGAAAGACCAGCTCGGAAAGCCAGGAGCGCGAGGTTAAAGAACTCAAGGCAAAAGTGGCGCGGATTCCGGAGATAGTCCAAGAGCAAGTGCGAGACCAACTGGGAGCGACGATCACCGCCATTATGCTTTCCTTGCTTGAGGGGCTGCGGGGGTGGATTGCGGGCGGCCAACAGGGGCCGCCCCCGATTCCCAGCTTCACGGGCAGCAACTCGCACAACGCGCCGGCATTGGTGTCTCCGGCGGAGGCGGCATTGGTGTCTCCGGCGACGGCGCCAGTATTGGAGCTTAATGCACCCGGGTGTGGGAAGAATACGCCGGCCGGCACCTCGGCAGCAAGCGGCCCCTCCGTCACTTGCACGCCCGCCGTTGGCGGTGCCTCGACATTAGCCGAGCTCGACGCCATCACGGTAACTAAGCCTCGGCCGATGACTTCATCTCCTTGCCTTTGACTGGGCATCCCTGACGCCCTACATGTTTTCGCAGGGCGCCGCCAACGTTCCATGCACTCTCCTGCACTTCATGAACGGCGAGTTGATCGATGTCGCCAAGGCCAAAATCGTTGAACCGGGCAACCGCGTGTTCCACGGTAATCCGATGCCACCCACCGTGTATAGGGTTCAACCGGTTCGGGTGCTGCGGGGCTGCGACGACGTGTTACCTCCGTATCGACCCCCTGGGGCCGACGAAGATGATGTGATGACCCTCAGCGCCTGCTTAAACTGGTCCATGCTTTGGGGGCGGGGGACACCACCCCACAGACAACACCGCCAGTCGTGCCGGCGCCAAGCCATGGCAAGACCGCCGCAACTCTACCGCCGTTAGCTGATCCGAACATGCATATGGCACAGGATCCGGACGACGACGACGGTACATTTTCCAACGTCGATAAGTACATCAACGAACATGGGTACGGTGACGAATTCTTGGGGCCTCCTTCTCAAGAACCCAACCCTGCAAAAGACGATCGCGATCTAGCTGGTACCGCGGAGAAACCCAATTGCAACAGGCGTCGTCTGTTCAGTTCTCAGGAGACGCCTCCAGCTGCCGCCTTCACCGAGACTCAAACAGCCGAGGTGCGAAATATTATCAGCCCCAACACACTCAAGAAGGTGGTCTCTGAGCAGAACTCGATCCCATTACAGCAGAAGAAGCAGAAGGGACGGAAAAGAAA